>CP142451.1:126187500-126787500 GCA_038049695.1 Cinnamomum chago
AAATCGCCACGCTCCCTCTGCTTTCTTCACTAATAGAACCGGCGACGAGAAGGGGCTGTTACTGGGCCTTATCAACCCAGTTTGCAAAAGTTCTTTCACCATCTTCTCTATCTCGGTTTTCTGGTAATAAGGGTATCGATACGGCCGCACACTCACTGGTCCCGTGTTTGGCTGCAATGGAATTTGATGGTCATGTGACCGCCTTGGAGGCAAGCGGGTGGATGGTTCAAAGACATGAGAGAATGCAGCTAGGAGGCGGCCCAGCTCAGGTGGGTAGGAAGTCGGTTGGCCTCTGCTGTGGGAAGGAATTATTTGGAAAAAAAAACCAGTGCCTTGTAATCCATTGAATTCCTTGTCGGTTAAGGCTTTGATGCCGGCTCGTCCCAATCCTTGGAAGGTGTGGGGAATCCCGCCAATTTTGAAGGTCATGGTTAGTTGCTTGTAATCCGTCTCAATTGGTCCGAGAGTTTCAAGCCATTGCACTCCCAATACCAACTGGCATGCCGCGACAGGAAGAATGTAGAAGTCGGCGGAGACAGGATGCCCTTGAATGTTGAGGGTGAGCGCCCGACATTGTCCAACACATTCTACCTTCTCTCGGTTAGCAACCATGACTTGAAATTTCTTGTCCCGGATTACTGGTAACCCGAACTTAGAGACTATGGTTTGATCGATGAAGTTGTGAGTGCTGCCGCCGTCGATGAGCACCGTAACATTCTTGTTTTTCAACTTGCCCAAGACGCGGATCGTTTGTGGATGTTCAGTACCTGCAATTGCGTGAAAAGAAATCTCGGGTATAGCTTCATGATGTTCTGTTTCCGATTGAGTGCCTTCGACATCCTCGATGCTCGCATGGGGTGAATCCTCGATCATAAATAATTGCGGTCGCTCGCAACGATGGCCTGGAGTGAACTTCTCGTCACAATAATAACATAATCCCTTCTCTCGACGTTCTCGCGCCTCTTGAGTGGTGAGTCGGCGGAATGTTGCTGGTGGAGTATTGGAACCTTGGTTCATGCGCTGGGTTGGTGGAGGCCCTAGCACACCAGCTGTTGGGTTGGATGATGCCCTCTGTGTTACTAAGGCTGGTTGGGAACGGAATTGCTGGTTTGGTTTCCTCTGCAGCTGGTTTCGTTCCTCGATTAGCCGAGCCACACCTATTGTGTCCGCCAAGGTGCTGGGTTGTTTAATTTTGACATCTATGCGAATGTCATCTCTAAGTCCTGCAATAAAACAACCAATTAGAAAATTTTCAGGTAGGCCGTCAACCTGGTGGGAGAGCCTTTCGAAAGCTTCTTGATAAGCTGCTACGGTTGTGGTTTGCTTAAGGCGAGTCAGAGCTTCTGACGGGTCCTCGTAGTCGGTTGGACCAAATCGGAGTAGTACAGCTTTGGTGAATTCAACCCATGTGAGTGGTCCGCGAAATTTCGCCAACCACCTGTGCCATTGTAGGGCGATGCCTTCTAGATGGAAAGAGGCCAGCTGAACTTGTTGGTCTGGTACAATATTTTTGAAATCAAAATATTGTTCTGCCTTGTAGACCCAGCCAGTTGGGTCGTCTCCGTTAAACCTTGGGAAAGACAATTTGAGGTGTTGATGAGGGTGTGAGGATGTTTCATGTGCAAATGGGTTGACTTCGAGATGGCTATTGTTTGTGCTACGTGAGGTTCGGAGACCTTGAAGCTCGGTTAACACCGTTTGTAAGGCAGCGTTCACCTGATTGAAGCTTGACTCGTGTTGTGCTAAGATTTCGGTGACGTCATTGCGGAATTCAGCATTCGTTTTGCCGCGAGTGTCCATGGTCGGAACCGCGCTCTGATACCACTGATACGAATGAGTTGAGTAAAAGAGAAGAAGTGAATTGAGGGAAGGAGAAAGGAGGAATTATTGGGCAAATATCTCATAAACTTCATTGAACTCGTTCAGACTATATATAGCCTTACAACTTGTAGGAAAAAGATAACAATAACACTAAAGAATAGGAAAAAGAATAGCAATCACTCAAGCCTATTCACTAACAGACTAAAAACAAACAAAACAACTTGACAAGACCAAGTCCCACGTTGCCACCTTCTTGCTCCACGTTGCCACTTCCACCTCTTGCTCCACGTGCATGGCATGCATTCAAAGTGGCACATATCAGCGCCCTATCCGATTTTGTCACCACAGCCAGAGTCCTCTCACCGGTCTTATCGACAAGCTGAGACATTCTGATAGATTCACATGTGGGGAAATCAACAGTAGCCGATAGAACATTGAGAATTATGCTCTCTTTGGGGCTAATATATTCCTTGATTATGTTAGATATCTGTTCATAGATGTCTTCAGGCTGGCCATGAACAGGAACACGTGTAATTCCGGGCAAATCAACCATAGTAAGATCTGGGACACCCTTCTTTCTAACAACCAAAGTGAGGTGAGTGTGAGAAATACCTTTTCCAGTACCTGCAATCTCTTCGGTGGCGACGTTAATGGCATCAGATACCTGAGCTTCTGTCGTTTGAATCGTCTTAGATTCATACTCTAACTGCAATTCCACTTTATCAGAGTGATGATCCTGCAAGCGCATTATGAGGGGCACACGGGTGCAGATGCCTTGGCCTCGAGGCAAGCTTATACCAGCAAGAGATTCAAGAACACTTGATTTTCCACTGGACTGATCGCCAACAACAACGATGGTAGGGAGCTGGATACCTTCTCTCATTACATTCAAATGGCGCAAGCTGTCGATGGTGTCGAGGAGGGGGCGGATCCGATCATTGTAAGATGAGACAAGGGGAGACATTTCTGATTTCATGATTGCAAGGTTGTTGTTCCGATTGACAGATATAATGGGAACGCGCTTAACCATTTTTCTAAGGAACTTGACAGAATAAGAGAACTTCTTTAGTTATCAAGGAGGGTGGTGAAAATCTGTAAGCTTGAGGTGTATGAGGAGGTGGTTCTCTTGGGATTTTATAAGGGTATGAGGGACTTGGGGAAGGGTGTTGAGTGCTGCTTGATTCTCTCTGTATGAAACGTGCAAAAGTGTAATGAGGTTCTATGGAAGTTACTGATGGAGATTTACTACTGGTTTTGGGGAGCCATGCCATGCATTTTGCAATAAAAATCACTGGTATTGGAAGTTGGAAGGGCGAAGGCAGAAAGGCAACGTGAGGAACTAGGCCAATAGTCGCCAGAAAATCATATATCCTTCGTCTGGTGATCATGAACATCTCATAAAAGCCATCATTCTTGTTTGTTACTCACTGAATCAACTTGAAATTTGGAAAATATGTAAACGGTATTGGATTTTTCCTATGAAACCATCCATCATGAACATCTCATAAAAGCCATCAACTACATTGGGCCTAGCACCTTGGGGTGGACGGCTACTAATGTAGGGCCTTTTCGTTTGCTTGTATCGACTTTCTTGGAATTCTAAGCAATGCTACAAGTAGCCAAGAGATCATCTCTCCTTTAATGGGAATTTATGATTCACATCTCCACCTTATATGATTTGCTCTTTACCACTTCAATATTCTTTCATGAGACTTTATTATGATTTCTCATGAAATCATACTGGGGAAACAAAAGGGCCCTAGGGAAATGCACTCATTCATATTTGCAATTTTGAATACCTGCAATATACCCACAAAGCTTTGAGCTGTCCTAGAATTTTACCTCACCATCTTAGATTGAATCAGACTAAAAAGCACTGATAAATCACAACAATGCAAAAGGGCAAGCTAAAGCTTCATCTTACTGGCATATTGTGATAAAATACTATTTTAATTAGTTTTAGTTCAACATAAACTTAATTTTTCAAGTTTGTAATGCTTACATCCGAGCAGATCAAAAGAGGATCTTATAGAACTAACACCATAATTAATAACCATTAACAGGCAGGCTAAGGCAAGAGGGGAACCCTTATTTGAAGTGATCATACCAAAAGCTGCAATGTGATATTTTCAAATTACTTTGATGCTCCTGTTTGGCCATTCTAGCTTGCTAGTGGTCAACACTCAACAATGACTCCGCCCATTTGGATCCCACAATCTAAAGTTATTCTGCACTATTTATTACCACATGTACTGCTACAATTAACCCTGTATAAAGAGATCTACTAACACACACACATATATATATATATATATAGTGGAATGCTCACACAGGCTGCAGCTGTTCTTATTACAAGCTGGATCCTGTGTGAGGCCAGGCAGATCCGTTAGGCCTCACACAGGCTCCAGCTTGTAATAAGAACAGCTGCAGCATGTGTGAGCATTCCTCATATATATATATATATATATATTTTTATATAGCACAAATAAACCAGTCGGCCGAGGCAGGTCAAACACTCCAAAATCCAAACCCACTCCTAATAGAAGCGGATCGAGGCAGGTCCCCATTTAAACGTGACCTATTGCGCCCCAACCCTACTCCAGTCTCAAAGTGACAGTATTCTAGTTTGCGGTTTTCACATTTTTATGTCCAAATGCGATGTTTTTTTTTCTAAACCCTGCCAAGGGGGCTGGGACCCAAGAGAGAGAGCCCACAAACAAATGGGAAGACAACCCGCATGAGCGAGAAAAAGGCTCACACAAGTAGAAAAAGATGCGTCGTATCTAGAGTTTGAACCCTAAACAGCCAGATGAGAACTGCCGCCACTTATAAGTGATCAGGTAAGTGGCTGTTCTCATGCCAGATTGAACGTTGATGTGTGCAGCTTTAGGTGCCTAGTGTCAACCAGTTCAAGATTGGTCTATCATTGATGTATGGCTTCCGTAATGCACAATTGCTGCTCCAATAAACTAGCTCATCTCTTGCTGTAATAAGAGTTGGACGTGTAAACTACTATCTTTTTCATATTAACCAACTCCAAAGTAGCTAAGGCAAGATGAAGATTTTCTCCATTTTTCTCATTTACAACAAAACCTTTGGGTTATTTTATATATATATATATATATATATTTTTCCTCTTCTACTTCACCACTTAGAAAGACGGTTGTTACATCCATCTGGTGTAACTCTAGGTCACGAGATTGAAATTTGTTAATATAAATATACACAAGCATATGAACATCTATGATATATTTCAAAATGAAGAGGATCAACTCTTAGATAAGTGTCATGGATTTGTGTTTGAACAGACTCAATAGTTTTTTATTTTGAAAGAGTGGAATCAAGATTGAAATTCAGGGCCTCCCTTTGTAGACACCCCATTTTCGGGCGGACCCTATAATAATCAGGCTCAATTGACCCATATTTGAAACCTTTACCCACATTCAAATTATTAGATTTATCGGGCACCACCTGATCCTGTTGATCCATGATCAGAACACTCTAAAACCCATATGCCTGCACCAGTCAGACCAAACCCGAGCCCACCATCATATTCTAGTCCGTATTAAGAGCATTCTCATCCTCTCTAGAATTAGAATCATGCTTCAAACAGAATGAAGTAAGTAGCTTGACTCATTTCACATCAGTTTTCACCAACCATTAATACATGCATGGAACCATAGCTAGCTACAAGGCAAGTACATCACCTTTCTATTCTATAAAGTTTAACCTTGGGCACTGACTTTGTAAATTAAAAGCTGATACAAGACCCACCTCTCTGAGTTACTGTGAGTGCAAAAAATCTCACAGACTTACTTAGATGATGTAAAACTTCTTTGGGAAGGTTTGACTGGCTGAAGACCTGAAAGAGGAATAGGAACAAAGAATCAGAGACCTTGACTGTTGTCAGCGCAAGGCCCTCCGATGCCTAAGTCAGTTCAATCACTATGCAAAGGAAGAGTGGGGAAGAGAGGGAATGAAAGTACTTATGCTCATTTCACTTACCTCGTTGGACTCACCTTATGTACATATATATAGGCGCTGAGGTTCATCAGGAGTTTCCTTAGTAGAGGTAGGTAAAAAATGAACATCCCATCAGGCCATACCTTGTACCCTTAGTGGGGGGGGGGGGGGGGGGGGGGGGGGGGGGGGTAGGTGAAAGCTCTGTCCCATCAATCTATACCTTGTATGGCTGCGGACGTGACCACATTATAAGGTCAACTCTTTCTTAGGCGCGTACCCTATCTGACAGCCCGTAGGGCATTTATTATAATTGATGTTTGATGCTTATCTCGGTCGACTGAAGACACCGAGACTGAGACGGGGATCCCAGCACTTGAGCCGAGACGGTACAAGCTGGTACTTCTTACCAAGACTAGCCAAAACCGAATGCCGAACCCGAGGTGGTGTTGAGACGGGCGAGACCAAGACCAGGACGAACCTAATTGGTATTTTTACCAAAATCATACTTATCTTTGAGATTACGAAAATGCCCCCACACAATTACCTAATGCGATGCTATATAAATTTGCATTCAGTTTGCTATTTGTAATTTCCAGCTTAGCTTGATCAGAGAATTCAATAAAATAGACTCATTTAAGTCACTTCTCAATTTTCTCTGACTTGGAGATTAATTTTGATAACTTCATTGAACTAATTTATCTGCGCCCATGCTATAAGCCCATCACTAGGGCCCACCTTTAGAATCTAAAACACTCAAAATAATTATTCTTTACATTTACTTCAGGCAAAATTCAACTTATCTTAGTTAGTAAGGATCACAATTAGATTGATTACGCAAAAAACACATTGTTAAAGTAAAAGAAATAAATCAAATTAAAGTAAAGTTTCTGATGACTAATCTTAAGGTAGGACAGGCTCTGATTCAAGTGCAGTGAATTTAAGTTGATTGAATTTTTAGACATGCATGAACCAACTGTAATGCATTTAGAGGACTCTAGTTCAGAAAATTTTCACAAACAATTCAGAATTCTCATTCAATTCTATCGAGAATTCTGCCAAAGATACAATCCCTAATATGCAACCAACAGAGGTTCCTCACCGATTTTCCCCAAGGAATTAGAAATGCACGCAAACAAATTCTCAAGGATATAAGCCATGGAAGTCCTCATTTTGAGAATTTTCAGGTCCAACCACCCCATAGGATTTGAGAGTCCTTGCTTTTGTGGATTTATGCATATACACCAAGTTTTCTCAATAAATCCACAGATACACAGTAATATCAACGCAAAATCCTCAGTTATTCAAGTTTCCAGTAAAAAAAATTCAACTATGTCGCAGTGAAATGTTAGGACAGTTCAATTAGTTTGATTATCTTCATCCCCCGACCACAATAAAAATCAACAGATAGATTCTTTAGTCTTTCATCATCCATTTTCTTAAGCACATGTCATCATCATGGGCCTTGTTAATGACATATGATCACATTACAACCAATAATTGAGGTTATTAGTGGATATGACTGAAAGTTGAGTAAAAGTTTTTCCGCGTACAAAATAAGTGCACAATCAATTCAACCATCCAGTATTTTTAAATGGGTGCCAAACTTATAATCGGTGACTTTAGGGGTTTCCATATTTTATGGTCTACTTAGATGGATCATTAGGTGGGCCTTACTTAGGTCTTCCGCAAGTTGAGCTCATCAGCTTGTGAAATCGGCGGTGGATCGGGGACACCCCGCCCGCCCCCCCCATAGATTTTATGCTGATAAGCAACTAAAGAAACTGATTTATTTTATAAATTAAAATCAATAAAAAAAAAAAAAAACTACATGTTATCAAGGGGTGTTTCTCATGCACTGGCCCAAACTTGTGGTCCACAGCTGATCACAAGACATGACACAGATTTGGTCCAAAGTGAGAAAGATGATTTTTTTTTTATTTGACTAAGTATCTTTAAAAAAAATCATCTTCATTAAACGTGTAAGTAATTTGATCACAGAATAAAATGAAAGCAAATGATAGATATGAAAGTAGGAATAGATTGAAATATTAGTTGTTGTTGGCCCATGGGCCACATGGTTGCACCTATTTCTCACAAGACTTGCTTTTGTTTGGAATTTTTAACAGCAGTGCAGGTTCTGTCTTAGTGAAATTCTAAATGACTGTTTCAGAATATGTATCTTTCACCAAAGGTAAGAAAAGACACCCATCAGATAAAACTATAATTGCAAACACAAAAGAACACCACCCCACAAACTGAGAAAACAAAATGCAAACAATGCCATGGTTCCTGTAAAAGATACCATGCAGCAAACAAAAGCGTAGGAACAAAACCAAAAAAAAAAAGTTCCAACCATACTCAAACTAAAACCTACTCTAATTGCCCATCAGCAGAGATGCGATCCATGATATTAGCGACAACCTCTTTCGATTGCTTCAGCAAATTGGTGCTTCTATTCAGCCTTTCCCGCTTGCCTGACAAGGAAGGAGATTCTTCCAGCATCCTCTCAATACCACCCTTCCGCGGTTCCATCAGCTCATTCACAATCGAATGCTGCAAATCATGATCAACAAGCTTCTGCAGGGTAAAGAGAAGATGGGTAGCCAAACCATCAACCAATCTCATCATAACAATCTTCATGTAAACAGTTACTCTAATCTTCATGTCAAATGCTTGCTCAACCAGTGCCGACTGGTGCCTAAGATGGCCAACTTGGACTTGACCAAAACCTTCGAGATTGATCAGAGTCGGTTTTGAAGCATCTCGTATGACTTCCATCATGCAATCTTGTTGAGACATTAAGCTGGCACAATTCTTCACGTATTCAGGGTTAGATGTGTAATCAATGATCTTCTCCATCTCGACAAGATCCTGAACATGATTTTCAGATTTTTTCTTAATCTCTGCCAAGAGATTGTGAATTGCTCTTACTGTTGCAGAAGTAAATTGTGGGTATGCTACCAAATGCTTCTTGAGAACACGAACAACTACATCTTCAATGTAAGACCACATTTTAGTTATAAAAAGAAGAGGGAAATCAGCAATTTGATTAACCTTTCGCTGCAGAAGAACAAGAAAAACCGATCGAGGGATGAAATTAGGAAGCCTAATGCCCTTAGCTTCCTCTATTACCTGAAGCTCCTCCACTAAGAAGTTACTGGACAGAGTGTAGTCCTCAAC
Source organism: Cinnamomum chago (assembly GCA_038049695.1). Classification (NCBI taxonomy): domain Eukaryota; kingdom Viridiplantae; phylum Streptophyta; class Magnoliopsida; order Laurales; family Lauraceae; genus Cinnamomum; species Cinnamomum chago. The sequence goes on from CP142451.1 coordinate 126,196,465, forward strand.
AGTTTTGGAATAAAGTTGATTGGAAAAGTGATGAAGCATCTCTCCCATTCGAGCAGTGCAATGCATTTTCTCTTCTTTTGGGTACTCTTCAAACTCACCCTGAAAGAGTATTTTCTTGAGCGAGTCCTTGGATGCACCAATAATACGTAACAGCGCATTCATAACATCACTTACACTAGCAAGATTCTGAGGCATGTGGTTCAATTCATCCACATTCTGATTGAGTTTGTCATTTATTTTTTTCACAATCTCCGGTAAGCATCTTGCAATGCTAGTAGCTTGAATTTGGACAAGCTTCTGAGCAAGAACTGGGATTCCAACAATTGAGTTGTCAATCTTGGAGAGAAGAGAATGAGATTCAAACAATTCTGCCTCCTTGGTCCTTGCCTCTTCATAAGACTCATCCCCAATGCGGTTCCTCACACATACATAACCCAGACCAATGTTCACAGCATCAGTGGTCACCTTCTCCAGCAACCCTTCAGGCGCCTTATCAACCTTTGTCACCACAGCCAGCGTCCTCTCCCCAGTCTTATCAACTCTCTGTGACATTCTAATCGATTCACAAGTGGGGAAATCAACAGTGGCCGATAGGACATTGAGAATTATACTCTCTTTGGGGCTAATATATTCCATGATTATATCAGATATTTGTTCATAGATATCTTCAGGCTGGCCATGGACCGGAACACGCGTAATTCCAGGCAAATCAACCATAGTAAGATCTGGGACACCTTTCTTTCTAACAACTAAAGTGAGGGGAGTGTGAGAGATACCTTTTCCAGGACCCGCAATCTCTTCAGTGGCAACGTTGATGGCATCAGCAATCTTATCTTCTGTTGTTCGTATAGTCATAGATTGATACTCTAACAGCAATTCCAGTTCATCATCAGAATGGTTTTGCAAGCGCATTATGAGCGGCACCCGGGTGCAGATGTGTCACATCCCGGTCCCGAAATCATCCTGGCCTAGGATAATCCCCGAGGTGTGTCACACGTACTCCCGTATATTGTACCTGTCTCGAGTCAAATACAACATACGAAGGAGAAAAATTTCGACTATCCAACATGTGAGAACACATAATATTTCATATAGCGGAAGTCATAATGCATTTATATAAGGTATCAAATTCCATCAAGTGCTATTAAACATTTAAGTTTGATACAAAAGGAATAAACATTATATATACACATTGAGTTACAAAAGATGTATCAAAGAAAGGATCCTATACAACCACTACCAAAAGTATATCCAAAAGAATTTCGTATGACTATATGAAAAGGATAATCATACGAACTATGGTATCTACAGTGTAGTCCGCACTCCGAAGAGATAACTTTCAAGCTGGCCCTGATTCTGGCCATTCTTCTAGTCCTGACGGTATCTCCTGGGTGCTCTCCTCTCTCTCCTGGACCTTTTCAGGACCGGGAGTTGCATCTGTGTCTGTGACACCAAGGGTAGTATCTCAATACGACTATTAAGCAAGTATAAGCAAAATAAGAATTTCACATCATGTTTCAAATTGAACTTGAGACAAGTAAATTCATAGAGGTCAAAATAAGTATTACTACGCAATTGTGCAACTTCGAATTACTCATGCTGGTGAATCAAGTAATGAGAAAACATGCTAATTTGGTTACTACTTTAGCTCATCCTCTCAAAGAGAGCAATTCTAGTTGGGATGTCACCAGCTGCCCGGCCAAAGGCTAACTGGCTACCCGATTCTGGAGTTCTGGTGCTCCTTGTTTGTTCCAACCCATTTTCTTCCTCCTTCAATCTTATAACCTGCATAAAAATAGAGCCTCCATGCTCCCCTTTACACATTAAATCTCTCCAACCCATTCATCAAATTTGAATCATAAGACCATTCATTTTATTTAGAACTAAGAGCATGGAGTAAGAATAGTATAGAAAGAATTAATGAATTTAACAAACAAAATGTAAATTCATGTCATGCATATACTTGCCTCAAATTTAAGTTTTCCAACCTCTTTTACTCTCTTGATGATCCAAACCCTAAAATTTCCAATTTGAACCAAACCCTAGACACAATTACCCATCCAAAACACCAATTAATATCTACACATATTTCTAAGAGGTCTTTTGCCTCTAATCTAACTCAAAAATAAAAAAGAAGGAGGTTTGACTCTTACCTCCAAAGAGAAATCCGAATTGGAGCAACTAGAAGATGATGGGGGTCTCTCCTTGCCAACAAAGAAGAGAAGAAGATGAGGAAGATGAAGGTTTCCCCTTGTCTTCACTTGAAATGTTAAGAAGCTTGGAGGAATAGGGGAAGATTGAAAAGGAAAAAGAGAAAATTTTCTCACTCACTCTCTCCCAGCCAACATGCAGTGACGAATGAAGTGGAATGAAATTGGGTTTGAGTTGGTGAAAGTGATAAAGATAGGAAATTTGCATAAGAGCCCATAAATTGTATATAATGCCAATTTAAGTCAAATGGTGACCCACTCATTCAATGAGTGATCAAATGAAGTGAAGTTAAATACGAAAGTCGACGTGTTCAACAAGATACACGCGATGACGCCAAAATGACGTGAAAACGATGTAAAACGAGAAAATCTATAATTACGGGATAGTCCTTGACTCAATCCAAATGAGTCAATTCTATTCTACTCGCCTATTCAATACTTAAGACTCAATTGAACTTGGTCTAAGAGACTAAGTTGAAGATTTACAACTAAACAAAATTAATTAAACTAAATTCCCATTAATTAGCACTAATGAAGATTAAATGGGATTGGGGTGTAACATTTCTCCCCCACTAGGACTCATTCGGTCCTCCGAATGATTTTACCTGGGCGAAGAGTTCGGGATAGTGTCTTGCAACTTGCTCCTCGAGTTCTCACGTGGCTTCTTCAGGTCCATGGTGATCCCAGAGTAGTTTCACCCATCGAATAGTCCTCGTCCGCAACACTTGTTCTTTTTCATCGATGATTCGAAGTGGACGTTCGACGTAAGTGGAATCAGGTTTAATCTGAACTTCTTCATATTGGATGACATGAGACGGATCCCGAATGTACTTGCGAAGCATAGACACGTGGAACACGTCATGTACTCCTGCAAATTCAGGAGGAAGCTTCAATCTATAAGCCACATCACCTATCCTGCTTTTGATCTCGAACGGTCCCACATATCTTGGGGAGAGTTTTCCCTTTTGTCCGAACCGAATAATGCCTTTCATCGGAGATGTCTTCAAAAATACCCAATCTCCAACTTGGAATTCAAGTTTCCTTCTTCTATTGTCCGCATAGCTTTTCTGTCTCGACTGTGCAGTCTTCAACCTTTCTCTGACTTGAAGGACCTTCTCGGCTGTATCTGCAATAATAGTAGGTCCATGAAAACTCCTAGTGCCGACTTCTTCCCAACAAATTGGAGTTCTGCACCTACGACCATAAAGAGCTTCAAAAGGAGGCATTCCAATGGTCGAATGAAAGCTGTTGTTGTATGCGAACTCACAAAGTGCCAAATGGTCATCCCACTCACCACCGAAATCAAGAACGCTAGCCCGAAGCATGTCTTCTAGGGTATGTATAGTGCGTTCAGATTGTCCATCAGTCTGCGGATGGTAAGCAGTGCTGAAGCTGAGTTTTGTGCCCATGGATTGCTGAAAAGATTGCCAGAAGGAAGAAACAAATCTCGTATCTCTATCGGAGACTATTGAAACAGGAGTGCCATGTAGTCGGACTATCTCCTTCACAAATAGGTTGGCCATTTCATTAAATTTCATACCCTTCTTGAAAGGAAGGAAATGAGCTGATTTAGTCAGCCTGTCAACTATCACCCAGATTACGTTGTTCTTCCGACTAGTCAGCGGTAATCCTGAAACAAAATCCATGGATATGTGTTCCCATTTCCACTGAGGGATAGATAAGGAATGTAACAAACCCGGAGGTTTCTGATGTTCGAACTTTACACGCTGACAAGTGTAACACTTAGATACAAATTCTGCGATTTCCCTCTTCATATTACTCCACCAGAATCGTCTCTTAAGATCTTTATACATCTTTGTGCTTCCAGGGTGCATCGCATATCTGGCATTGTGTGCTTCTGTTAAAATTGGAACTATCAATTGATTTGTTTTCGGCACACACAAGCGATTTCTAAAATATAAGATTCCATCTATCAACTGAAAATCAGGCTTCTCAGCAATGTGGTCTCTTATCTTGGCCAAGTTAGGATCTTCGAACTGTTCATTCTCAATTCGATCCATCAACTCTGGTTCATACACTGACATGGCTGCCACTATCACTGAATCATTTAGTAGTCGGACTTCTACATCTAATTCTTCAAAAGCATCAAATTTAAACCATCGTGTTCCCATGGTTGCAACTAGAGAAGATTTTCTACTCAAAGCATCAGCCACTACGTTTCCTTTTCCTGGAATGTATTTGATTGGGAAATCATAGTCCTTTATGAATTCTAGCCACCGTCGCTGCCTCATATTGAGATCCTGTTGAGAGAATAGAAATTGTAGGCTGCGATGATCTGAATGCACTTCAAATTGTTCTCCATATAAATAATGTCTCCAAAGCTTTAGTGCGAACACAATAGCTGCTAATTCCAGATCATGGGTGGCATAATTTCTTTCATGGTTCTTCAATTGCCTTGATCCATAAGCTATAACTTTACCATTCTGCATGAGAACGCATCCCAAGCCGACTCTAGAAGCATCTGAATAAATCACAAATCCACCCGTACCTTCCGGTAAAGATAGGACTGGAGCGGTGGTCAACTTCTCCTTTAATGTCTGGAAACTGGCTTCACATTCCTTAGTCCACACAAAAGGCACATCTTTCCTTGTCAACTTAGTCAGCGGGGCTGAGATCTTGGAAAAGTCTTGAACAAACCTACGTAATACCCTGCAAGGCCTAGAAAACTTCGAATCTCTGCCACTGTCTTTGGACTTTGCCAGTTTATCACTGCTTCTACCTTCGCTGGATCAACTCTTAGGCCATCTCGAGTGATGATGTGTCCCAAAAAGGCAACTTGTTCAAGCCAAAAATCACACTTCACGAGTTTAGCATACAACTGATGCATCCTCAAAAGCTGAAGTGCTGATCTCAGATGATCTGCATGCTCGTCTTTAGACTTGGAGTACACCAGAATATCATCGATGAAGACCACGATAAATCGATCGAGGTAAGGAGCGAAAATTCGGTTCATCAAAGCCATAAAAACCGCCGGAGCATTGGTCAAGCCGAAGGGCATCACGAGAAATTCGTAATGACCATATCTGGTTCTGAAGGCTGTCTTCTCAATGTCTTGCTCTCGGACTCTTAGCTGATGATAGCCGGATCTGAGATCAATCTTTGAGAAATAAGCTGCTCCTTGAAGCTGGTCAAACAGTTCATCGATTCGAGGCAGTGGATATTTGTTCTTTATCGTTACTTGATTAATCTGCCTGTAATCTATGCACATTCGGAGAGTCCCGTCTTTCTTCCTCACAAATAACACTGGAGCTCCCCATGGTGATACGCTAGGGCGTATAAGTCCTTTATCCAGCAAGTCTTGCAACTGTTCCTTTAATTCTCGAAGTTCTGCTGGAGCCATTCTGTATGGTGCCCTTGAAATGGGTGCGGTGCCTGTCATTAATTCAATAGAGAAATCTACTTCTCTTGGAGGAGGTAATCCTGGAACTTCGTCAGGAAACACATCTGGAAATTCACACGCCACTGGAATCTCTTCCAAGTTCACGGATGGCTTCTTCTCACATATAAAAGCAAAGTAGCCCTCACAGCCACCCTCTAAAAGCTTGACGACATCCAAAGCTGACACAAGCCCGGATTTAGACCTTTCTCTTCGCACACCCTCGAATATCACATTCGACTTGGATTCCCCCACCTTAAAGGTGATCGTCTTGTGGAAGCAATCCACACAAGCACGATATTTCGTAAGCCAATCCATTCCGAGGATGACATCAAAGTCTTGCATCATTAAGATGATCAAATCGACTGGCATTAGTAAATCTCCAATTTGAACACTACACTTGGGGTAGTAGGTATCACAAGCGACTCGTGTACCCACCGGAGTAGCTACCATCAACACAAAAGGAAGCAACTCAGGCGGTTGCTGTAGACTGTTAGCAAAAAGAGGTGCCACAAACGAGTGTGTGGACCCCGAATCAAATAGAGTCCTTGCTTCTTTGGCACAAATCAAAACGGTACCTTCTACAACATTGCCGGCTGCTTCTGCTTGTTCAAGAGTTGCTGCAAACAGTTGCCCAGCTTGTTGTGGTAACGGTCTAGCTTGCTGACGCTGTGGTATTGGCCTTCCTGGCTGTGGTCGTTGCTGCTGCTGAGGTCTCGGAGGAGGTGCAGGTAATGCCAACCGTTGAGGAGGGGCCGGAAGTGCTGGCCTAGCTGGTTGTTGAGGATATGGTTGCTGTGGTACTCCATAACCACCCCTGTTTCTGGGACAAGCTGCTGCTCGATGTTCCGTGGATCCACAAAGAAAGCATGCACCAGTGTTTCTCCAACACCTCTCGGTAGGGTGTCCTTTTCCACAAGTTTGACACTTAGGTGCATTCGAGCCACTGGCTATTCCCTTCTGCTTCTTATACTGAAAATTCCTCCCGGAATGAGACATACTCCTCTTAGGATCGGCATTCCTTTTCTTAATTGCCATCTCTTCTGCGGTGTAGGCTCTATCCACAGCATCTTGGAAAGTCTCGGGCCTCTTGTACATTATCACGTGCTCCTCATACGCAGGGTGAAGCCCTCCAACAAACCTCTTCACTTTCTTTTCTTCTGTGTCCACTAAGTCTTTAGCAAACTTGGACAATTGTGTAAAAGTGTGCACATATGTTGCTACTGTCATCTGATTCTGCTTGAGGGAGATAAATTCTTCTTCTTTCTTCCTATACATGTGATCTGGTATGAACTTGCGACGAAACCGTTCTTGGAAAGTCTCCCATATAGTGGCATTTGGCATATCTATGTACGCATCCTTGACAGATTTCCACCAGTCCTTGGCGACTCCCCTGAACATTGAGGTAGTGAGAACTACCCTCCGCTTGTTATCACATACTACTGTCTCGAAGACATCGTTCATATGATCCAACCATTCATCTGCTTGAATGGCATCTTCTTTCCCGTGAAACTCCATAGCTCCTCGTTTCCTGATTTTGTCGAACAATGCAGTCGGGTCATTTTCTTTAGATTGAATGACCACTTGAGTGCTCGGGTTTGTTTGCGTTTGACCTTGTCTGGCCATCACTGCTGCTAGATATTCATTTGTCTTGGCCATTTGTTCCATCAAAGCCATCATCTGTGCTTCCATTGGAGGAGGATCATTGTCCACTTCGACGAAGGGTCCTTGATTCTGTGACCCGGTATTGCCACCGCTGTTGCCACTCCCGGAACCGGATGCCATTATCCTGCAACACAATTGTAAGGGTAAGGAAAATAGTCTATTTCTACTCACACGGTACTCACATTAGGCACTAAAATACTAACAAGTAACACACAACTATTAATAAACTAGCCTGACAACTATAAGCTCATAATCGATTCTAACGTATCCTCACAACGTTTCTAATTGTTTCTAAGTCTTTTAAGAAGACTTTCAGGTCTCTGATACCATACTTACGTATGTCACATCCCGGTCCCGAAATCATCCTGGCCTAGGATAATCCCCGAGGTGTGTCACACGTACTCCCGTATATTGTACCTGTCTCGAGTCAAATACAACATACGAAGGAGAAAAATTTCGACTATCCAACATGTGAGAACACATAATATTTCATATAGCGGAAGTCATAATGCATTTATATAAGGTATCAAATTCCATCAAGTGCTATTAAACATTTAAGTTTGATACAAAAGGAATAAACATTATATATATATACATTGAGTTACAAAAGATGTATCAAAGAAAGGATCCTATACAACCACTACCAAAAGTATATCCAAAAGAATTTCGTATGACTATATGAAAAGGATAATCATACGAACTATGGTATCTACAGTGTAGTCCGCACTCCGAAGAGATAACTTTCAAGCTGGCCCTGGTTCTGGCCATTCTTCTAGTCCTGACGGTATCTCCTGGGTGCTCTCCTCTCTCTCCTGGACCTTTTCAGGACCGGGAGTTGCATCTGTGTCTGTGACACCAAGGGTAGTATCTCAATACGACTATTAAGCAAGTATAAGCAAAATAAGAATTTCACATCATGTTTCAAATTGAACTTGAGACAAGTAAATTCATAGAGGTCAAAATAAGTATTACTACGCAATTGTGCAACTTCGAATTACTCATGCTGGTGAATCAAGTAATGAGAAAACATGCTAATTTGGTTACTACTTTAGCTCATCCTCTCAAAGAGAGCAATTCTAGTTGGGATGTCACCAGCTGCCCGGCCAAAGGCTAACTGGCTACCCGATTCTGGAGTTCCGGTGCTCCAGGTGACTTACTGCAGTAGTCTCTCATAACTAAACCAATGTGCTGGCCCCGTCGGGCGTCACAAGGTCGAAGCTAGGTAGTGCCGACTCAATCGAATCAAACTAATCAAATAATAAATGGATTCAAGTGAGTTGTAGCCCAAACTGTCTCAAATCAAATCATTTCAACTCATATATTATTGTATACTCACTAAATCCACATTGTAAATAAAGGTTGGATCAATATATCATATTGGAAGAATAATGAAGGATTTAGAGAAATTAAACCTCAATGGATTTTCAATGAATAAAGAAACTTAGATGTTTAAATGAGTGATCGATAAATGAAGATGTAATTCAATATGAAATGCAAGAATTTAAGGAATCAAAACATTTTACTAACCAATTCTAACTAATTGTTTTAGTCTTTCATCATCCATTTCAAGGTAGGTTTTGAAGATCAATGTATTACTATCCTTTATTTGGTGCCACAGTTTATGAGAAAATACATTAAATTCCTAAACCTACCCTCATGGAATAATTTAAGACCTTCAGATTTAAGGTAATTCGCTTCAAGGTGTACATCTAATACTACCATGCTTCAATGGTTTTAAATGGGCTTCAAATAGTGGGGGAAATGGGCTGGAAAAAGGGCTGAAATGGGCTGGGAAACAGCCCATAAATTAGCTGAATTGGGCTGGAAAACAGTCCTGTAATGGGCTGAAAATAGGCCTGATATTGGACCTGAAATCCGCTCAGAATTGGACATGAAAACAGTCCAGAATTGGGCTTGAAAAATGCCCAGAATTGGGCCTGAGATTGGCCTGGAATCTGCCCATAAATTAGGCCTGAAATGGACCAAAAATCAGCCCAGAGATGGGCCTGTAAACAGCCCATAATTTGGCCTGCAATCAACCCTTAAGCAGCCCTTAAACAACCCATAATTTGGCCTGCAATCAGCCCTTAAACAGCCCATAATTTGGCATGCAATCAGCCCTTCAATAGGCCTGCAACCTGCCCAGGCCCAGGCCCACCCTGCTGCCAAGCAAAACTTGGTCTAGTTCAGTGCAAATTCTACACTCTTCTTCCTTGTTTGTTCCAACCCATTTTCTTCCTCCTTCAATCTTATAACCTGCATAAAAATAGAGCCTCCATGCTCCCCTTTACACATTAAATCTCTCCAACCCATTCATCAAATTTGAATCATAAGACCATTCATTTTATTTAGAACTAAGAGCATGGAGTAAGAATAGTATAGAAAGAATTAATGAATTTAACAAACAAAATGTAAATTCATGTCATGCATATACTTGCCTCAAATTTAAGTTTTCCAACCTCTTTTACTCTCTTGATGATCCAAACCCTAAAATTTCCAATTTGAACCAAACCCTAGACACAATTACCCATCCAAAACACCAATTAATATCTACACATATTTCTAAGAGGTCTTTTGCCTCTAATCTAACTCAAAAATAAAAAAGAAGGAGGTTTGACTCTTACCTCCAAAGAGAAATCCGAATTGGAGCAACTAGAAGATGATGGGGGTCTCTCCTTGCCAACAAAGAAGAGAAGAAGATGAGGAAGATGAAGGTTTCCCCTTGTCTTCACTTGAAATGTTAAGAAGCTTGGAGGAATAGGGGAAGATTGAAAAGGAAAAAGAGAAAATTTTCTCACTCACTCTCTCCCAGCCAACATGCAGTGACGAATGAAGTGGAATGAAATTGGGTTTGAGTTGGTGAAAGTGATAAAGATAGGAAATTTGCATAAGAGCCCATAAATTGTATATAATGCCAATTTAAGTCAAATGGTGACCCACTCATTCAATGAGTGATCAAATGAAGTGAAGTTAAATACGAAAGTCGACGTGTTCAACAAGATACACGCGATGACGCCAAAATGACGTGAAAACGATGTAAAACGAGAAAATCTATAATTACGGGATAGTCCTTGACTCAATCCAAATGAGTCAATTCTATTCTACTCGCCTATTCAATACTTAAGACTCAATTGAACTTGGTCTAAGAGACTAAGTTGAAGATTTACAACTAAACAAAATTAATTAAACTAAATTCCCATTAATTAGCACTAATGAAGATTAAATGGGATTGGGGTGTAACAGATGCCCTGGCCGCGAGGCAAGCTGATACCAGCTAGAGACTCCAGAACACTGGATTTTCCACTGGACTGATCGCCGACGACGACGATGGTGGGGAGCTGAATGCCTTCTCTCATCACGTTCAAATGGCGCAAGCTGTCGATGGTGTCAAGGATGGGACGAATTCGATCATTGTATGAGGAGACTATGGGAGGCATCTCAGATTTCACATTTCGATCATTGATGTAAGAGGAGACTATGGGAGGTATCTCAGATTTCAAATTCGTAATGTTTTCATCCCCATTGACAGCTCCACTGGCACCATTATCACCCATGCTTGTTTTGGTTGTTCTTTCTCTGGAAAGCAAGCTACGGAACTTAGAAGGAAAGACGACTTTATACATGGAGAGATACAGATTTGGGGTGTCTGAAGACGCGGTTCTCTTGTGATTTTATAGGGGTTGGACTGTTAGAGGGTCCTTGGGGAAGGGTGCTGAGGGTTTAAATTGTGTAAAGAGAGGCTCTTTGGAACTGATAAATGGAGATTTTCGACGTTCTAGGGAGTCATGCATGCCATGCATTTTGCAACAAAATCACCTATTTTGGAAGCTGGAAGGACAAAGGGAGTAACAGGTTGCAAAAGAAACGGTGGCCAAAGAAGAAATGATCAAGTTCAACCAGTTGGATTAGAACAGCACTCTACCCGCCTATGTGGGCTCACTGTAATCAATATGAGCATGATGAATGGTTAGATTTGAAAGGCAGTAGATGCTAGAAAATTTAGCCTCATTTGGTGGTCATGAACATCTCTCATGAAAGACATCATTCATTTTGCTTGCTTCTGACTTGTTACTCATTGAATCAGCTTGAGATTTGGATCAAAATATATGTAATCAGTATTGGATTTAATTTTCCTGTGAAACCATCCATCCTGCTTTATAGATGACTTCATTGAGCCCTAGAAGTTCGGGTGGACTGCCACTGTAGTGATTAGTTCTCTGGGGCATGCTCGTTTGCTTGCATTTAATTTCTTGGAATTCTAAGCGTTGCTACTTATGGCCAATAAATCACCTTTCATTTGATGGGAATTGATGACTCACTCATCAACCTTGTAAATTAAATTTTAGACATGCGGGGCTCTCATCCACATCTCCACCTTAAACTTTGTTGTGAATTCTATCGGAGAAATAAAAGGGGCGTATTTCTTTACTAAAATTCCTAAAATTCAAGTTTTGAGGTTGTCTGTAAAATGTTATTGAATTCTGTCATTTCTTAATTCTACGTTTCATTTCCATCTGAATTTCTTGTTTGGGAAATTCTAAATTTATGAATTTCATAAAACTCCAGTTTCATTGCTACATAAATTCTAGATTGGAATTATATATTTTATGCATTGTAGTACATGGGACCCACCTTTTGTGGTTGTGAACTTGGGACCAACCATAAGAATTATAATGTGGACCCACCTTAGGTATATGGTACATGGGACCATCTTTTATAAACAAAAGCGTGAGACCCAATTTTAGAAATTTTCAACATGGACTCATCTTGATAGGAATTTTGCATGGGCCCAATTTTTATAATTGTGAAAATAGGGCCCACTTTACTGTTGGCAGGAGGATTCAGAATTCTGAAATGCTCTCAGAGGAGTTAGCATTTTGGAATTCCACCTTTTTGGCATTTGAGAATTTTGGCTGCCTTGAATACTATGAATCCCATTAAAAGAATATTGAATTTCTGACAGGAATTCTTAAATCCATAGACCGCCTGAATTATCATTAGAAATGCTTGTAAAGAAATAGGCTCATTCACAATTACTGTCAAATACCTGCAAAGCTTGAGCTCTCCTGGAATTTCAATTCACCATCTGAGATTGAACAACTAAATGCATTAAGCAATCACAACAGGTGTAATCAAAGTTGGAAGTGTAACCACTATCTTCTTCATATTAACCAACTCTCCAAAACACTCATTAAACGCAACTATGGCAAGAAGAAAATTTTCTCCTTTTTCTCATTAATTGACAGAGATTTGTTAGTATAAATATATACACACAAGCACATATGACATATACATAAACATATGCACAATTTCAAATTCAAGAGGGACAACTCTTATGCAACAGACTTGGGTCCAGATTTGGATACCCCATCATGCAATCAAATCCAGGGCCTCCTTTATAGACACCCAACTTTCAGATGGACCCAATAATCGGACTCAATTGACCCTTATCTGAAACCTGGACCCACATTCAAATTATTAGATTTAATGGGCACCACATGATCCTGTTGAATGTTGATCCATTAGAACACTCTGAAACCCATATCCCTGCACCAGCCAGATCAAACCCGAGCCCACCATCATATCCTAATCCATTAAGATCCTAACCTTTCCCCTCAGAGCATTCACATCGGCTATAGAATTAGAATTGATGATGCCAAAAAGTGGTTTTCGGGCACCACCGGTCGAGTAATAAATAATTAATGAGAAAATTTATGGAGAGAGAGAAAGAGAGAGGGGATTTATAGTGGTTCGGTCAATGTGACATACGTCCACTTTAATTGGTGAATTTACTGCTCTGGGAAAGAGGTTACTGAGTAAATGATTACAATAATAGTGTCTAGGATCGGAGAGAGGCTTCTCTGATAGGACTTTTCCTTTTATACTCTTTCTCCAACGGGTGGGGAGATTCTCCAGGGATCTCCAATGATGTACGCTCCATTCTGGTTGAGTCTTCCGAACCGTCCTCAACAGACGAGCAGATAAGATATCCTCCGCGGGAATTGGTAAGAGCAGGTAGGTAAAACGACGCGAGCTGACTTTGTCCTTCAGTGGATCCGAACCCGGCCGATGACGACCCGGGCTTATCATGGACTTGGGTCAGTTGGTCTTGACCTGCTATAGTGGACCGAGCTGTTTGGGCCTAACTCGTCACTGCGGACCGAGTCATTTGGGCCTGACCCATCAAGAATCATGCTTCAAAGAGAATAAAGAAGCTTGACTCATTTCACATCAGGTTTCACCAACTATCACCTTTCTATTCTATTAAAGTTTAAACCTTCGGCATGACTTTGCAAATTAAAAGCTGATGCGGGACCCCACCTGTATGAGATGCGTACATCCATAGTTACCTAATTGATCACGGTTCGATAAGCTCGCATTCGAGTTTGCAATTTGTAATTTTAGATTTAGTTTGATTGGAAAATTCGATAAGAAAACCTCATTCAATTTTGATAAGTTCCTCGGACTAATTTATCCATGCTGATGCTATGAATCCATCACTAGGGCCCACATTTATAATTTGAACCACTCAAAATAATTGTTCTTTACATTTTCCCTAGGCGAAAATCAACTTAGAGGGCTTTTATTGGCACCGCAATTTTATCTCTACACACCGGGAAAAAAAATCAGAAGCTACACCTACCCACTCCTCACCCCAGAATAGCCTCGACCGGCCAGCTGGCCTCCGCCACCCCCCCGCCCCCCCGGTCCCTTATTTTCTCTCCCTTCCTCTTGTTCTCTCTCCTTCCCTCCCACCTCTTCCTCTCATCCTCCCCCTCCCAGTCGCCCGCGGGGAGTCCGACCGGGGGGTAGTTTTTTTTGTGGTGTGGAGAGACAAAACCACGGTGCCAATAGAAGCCGGCCTATTCAACTTATCTAGTTAGGTTTGCAATCAGACTTATTACACATAAAACACATGGTTAAAGTAAAAAAATCAACGTAAAACTTCCTACGTACGAGAGGATAAGCTCTTATAAAGTCAAGTTATATATTTATCAACACTAGAATACAAGGGTGCAGTAGATTTAAGTTGATTGAAATTTTAGACAGTCCACTGGTAATCCCGATGGCTAGCTCAGTTGACTCGATCAGGGTCACGGTTTGCTCCCGGAGATTGAGGGTTCAAAACTGCGCTACTACACTGGAGCAATAGGAGATTTACCCAACTCCCCCTGGGCCTGTAGGGATTAGTATGACTAAGGCCCAAAGGACTGGGACACCCTCCATTATCAAAAAAAAAAAAAAAAAAGAGAGAGAGGCACTACTAATGGATTTATAAGACTCTAGTTAGGAAGCTTGTACTAAGATTTCGGAATTCCCGTACACCTGGAATTTCCATCAAGAATTCTAGCAAAGATATGACCCTTAATATGACCGATTTTTCAATGATTTAGAAAAATGCATGTAAACAAATCCTCAAGGATTTGAGTTATGGGAATCCTTATTTTGAGGATTTTTCAAGTCCAACCACCAACATATGATTTGAAAATCCTTGGCTTTGCGGATTGATATGCATATACTAGGTTTTCTCAATATACACACATATCAACATAAAATCCTCAACTATGTAAGTTTTTAATAGAAAGCTTTCAACTTTGTAGCAGTGAGGAATTCTCAAATCTAAAACTTTTATAACCTCATTACATATTACCAAATGTATGTCTTGTTTTTTCAGCCATGGAATAGAATAAAAATAGAGTGAAATAAAAGTTAATTATGCATTTATTTTATTTTATCTATTGCCTGCAATCTCTACTTATATATTTTTGCGTTAAAAAAAAAGTTAAAATCATTAGATTTTATTTCACAATATCTTTATTCTATTTTATAACAAATAAACAGCCGCTAAATTAAGCTTCCAAAATGGGGAGCTATGCAAATATGAGCCGAGCGAGCCCATTGAGCCATGGGTCCTGCGTTTACAACATCCAGGTCCAAAAAAAGAGAAAAAATGAGCTTTTTGTATATACACCCCTAAAGTTTGTAGGATTTGTAAAAAAGGCCCTAGGGTTTTAGTATTTATAAATAGGCCCCTGCTTTTTCTTTTTAATACATTTTATGCCCCCAAAATCAATACTCTTAATAAGAATGGACAACCATCATGAGATTTGTGTAGAATTTATATATAAATGACAAATTTGCCCTTACATCCATTGAACAAAAAATATTATATTATTATTTACAAAAAAACCATTATTTTATCTCAAGTCCAAATAGTTTCTCTCAATGACTCTCTTATGAACATGATCAGGATGGACCCATATACAAGGGCCTGAGGACTAAAGTCCCCACCCATATTTGAGAAAAGTTAAAAATCCCCCTCCCCCTGCAAATTCTAAAAATTAATATATATATATATATATATATATTACATTTGCTCATTTCTCCAATATTTCTTTTACAAAGAGCCAAGCACAACCCATCTCGCAAATTCTAAAAAATAAAAAATATTTTTTTTTACATTTGCCCATTCCCCCAATATTTCTTTTACACCCATGAAGCACAATCATGTATTTTAAAACTTTAATCAATCTAACGATGTGTCATATATGGATTGGATAAATCATAACCGGTTATAAGTACAGATGTTGATTGTCGTCATGATCAATTTAGATTTAATGAAATAAGACTTGTATTGATAATATATATAAGGTTATTCTCTCCTACTAAGTATAAATATGGTTAACGTTGCATGCTTTACAAAAAAAAATTAAATACAAGCTTTTGAAATTATGCATATAAGGATAGAAGAGATGGACAAAAGTGTCATTTTGCTCTAAAAACCTATGGTGGTTGGAAGATTATTGATTTTGGGGACATGAAAAGTAACAAAAGAAAAATTAGGGGTCTATTTACAAATACTAAAACCCTAGGGGCTTATTTGCAAATCCTACAAACGACAGGAGGGTATATACAAATAGCTCGAGAAAAATTTAGTCCAGTGACGCGCGCGAGCAACGGAGGGTTAGTCTTGTCAAAGAGATTCTTCTATAAATATCAGGCGGTATCACTTTTACGGTTTTTCCCTCTATCTTGCTATTGGATTTGCAAGCTGCAACTCTCAAAGCAGGAGCTGCGGGTCTGCTATCGCTCCGCCTAAATCTGGTAATCTCTCTCTCTCTCTGTGCTTAAACCCTAAACCGTTCGATCTCAGATTTCTGCTAATCTCCGTCTCCTAAAACCCTAAATCATTCTTTCGATCGCACTGAGAAGCCTATAAGCCCTTACTTAGATATGATTTCGTGTTTTTGCGCCGATTGAGTTTTTCTTTTTTTTCAGATTTGATTTCGTGTTTCTGCGCCGATCGAGTTTGTCCTTTTCCTTCCTTTTTCTATTCATTCGAGTTTCTCGATGACTTCTTGCATCCGATTCTGTTTTCTTTTCCGTTCTAATTGAATCGAACATAAAATTTGAGGTTGTACTTTTGTTTTGTTGGTGTTTCTTTCTCCTGCGTTAGATCTGATTCGCCATTCTTCTGTTGATCGGTTGATGTGGTGTATTTTCTTTTCTTCTTTAGATTTTTGGGGCATGATGTTCTCTCTTTTAATTTCATTGTGAAAATTTATGAATTTGTTTACAAGTTTTTGTAATCGATTGCTGTTTTGATATTCATGGAAGTTTATCATTTGTTGCTACTAAAATCCGTTGTTTCCATGTTAGCAAGAAATCTCTCTCTCTCTCTCTCTCATAGTTTTAAGTATAAGATGACATAGATTTTGTAGTTATAGAATCCAATTAAAGTCTTTTGTTGTTAAGAGAGACTGCGTCTTTTCAACTGTTCATTTTCAAAATATCCCAACACTTCAATATGAACGAACGTCAAGGAAATAGATGGCAAGGGTATGTTTGTTTCTTGTAATTGAATTCCTAGGAACTCTAACTGCTTTGTATTTCTATAAGTGGTTAAAAATTAAGAATCAAATGGGAATATAAAGAACGACCATCAAATCACATCCCCTTTAATGGAAATTGAATAAAGAGGAGATGGAAGAGCCATCAACCACACCCCACCCCTTCCATTGAATAAAGAGGAGATGGAAGAGCCATCAACCACCCCCCCCCCCCCCCCCCCCCCCCCCCCCCAATTCAGATCCCAGGAAAGTCAAAGTCTCATTTACATCTCTACCTTACATCCTTCACCCCTTACCTTGAGTAGGACATTTGATTACTTTTGCCAGTTAAATCATATGGTCTTTTGCAATAATGCTTATCTTTAAATAATTTTTTACAGGTAGTTGAACAAAGTTTCTGGAGTTTTAGCTATCAATGGCTCCCCTACTAAAGGTTATTGTCTATTTTTTTTTTAATTACTGCCTTTTCAAATGGAGTATTGTGTTCATTGAGTTCATTATGTCCTTTTGGTTTTTTTATACTTGCTGCTTAGATGATATTGTTACTATTATTTCGTTTTAAAAAGCTTACTACCCAGAACTATTATTGTGGTAAATGAGTTTTATATGTCAGCACGTTGCTGTTCTTGTCCTTGAACTCAAGCTGGTTTCAGTTTCTTTGCATTCATATTCATTACTTGATGAGCAGAAAAATTCTGCTTGCTAATGTTGTTATGCATACTGTTTTTGGTAGAGCTTATTGTGTGGCATGGCATTGTGTGGAGGATGCATGTATAATAGCATGGACATGTGGGGGCTGGGATGTGCACAAATCACCCTCAACCATATTGAAGCATGGACAGATATGTATTAGGAAATAAACATTTACAAGAGAGGGATTCAGTTGGGGTGAATATATGGATGTTGTGTCTTTATAGTGTTCTAGAAGTTCGAGGAGAATTTTTTTTTATGCTAGTGTAAGATTCTACCTCTCAGTTGGAGGAGAAGGTGAGCCAATCATCTGGAAGGAACCAGCGTCCTTCAGGCACTAATGGAGTTCCATTTTTTGGTATGATATAAATGATGACAGTTCAAGTACATATTGTATTTTTGTAACTTTAATAAGAAGCAGGTGCTACTCATTTTCCAGAGAAGGGATAAACATTTGACCCTTCTCTTTGGGCCTTTACTCAGGTTTGTCATGTTCTTTGTATCCAGTTCTGCCATAGAGTGTTGTGATAGAAGTTAGTTTGGCACTACCTTCACTTCTCCAATCAGAAAACTTGTTTTGATTTTTACCCATTCTACTTTTTCGCTTATCTTAGTTGCTAATGTTATTCCATGCATTCTATGATTTATATTTTCACAACTGTAATATGGTGTAATTTTTTATTTTTATTTTTATTTTTTTTTATAACATGGGAACCCGCCGACCCCCCTTTGGGAGATCATTGGTAAACCCACGGTGTAATTGATTTTTTAACACTTTGTGCAGCTGCTTCTACTAAAAAGAGTGATCCGAAGGCACAGGCCTTGAAAGCTGCTAAGGCAGTGAAATCTGGTGCATCAACCTTAAAGAAGAAGGCGAAGAAAATCCGAACGTCCGTCACTTTTCATCGCCCGAAGACATTGAAGAAAGAAAGAAACCCTAAGTACCCCGTATCAGTGCACCACCAAGGAATAAGCTCGACCAATATCGGATACTCAAATATCCCCTCACAACAGAATCTGCAATGAAGAAGATTGAGGACAACAATACTCTGGTTTTCATTGTTGACATTAAAGCAGACAAGAAGATGATCAAGGCTGCAGTGAAGAAGATGTATGACATTCAGACCAAAAAAGTGAATACCTTGATCAGGTCAGTCTTAGTTGCCTATCTCCTCTTCCCTTTTTTTCCCTGGCATATTCAACTTTTGTTGTCTTCGGAACCTCTTCAAGGGCAAGAGTACCTGCCCTAAATGACTCCCTCGGGCCTGTTTCTATACCAAAATCTTGGGGTTTTTTCGGGCATGATGTGTCACATTGTCTTTGGCATTTGAAATTCCATGTTTCTTGCGCCATAATTCTAAATTCCAGCCTTACTAATAAAAAATCTTTTTCTAAATTCCAGCCTCCTAAAAGAGTCTCAAATGACCTTTTGGAATTGCCAGGATTCCATTCTCTATGCATTTGGTTGGAATTTCAAATGCTCCAACAAGGGGACAACTTTTGGAGACTTTGAAATTCTTCCAGACATAGTAAAGAAATAGATACTTAGTCTTCTGAAGAAGCAGATTAGATATTTTTTACTTCCATTTGTAGGGCATAGGAAGTTATTTCAGGAGGTAGGATGATGATTTATTTTGCTCCATTACTTTTATTGGTGATGGAAAGTCCCTGGATTGACAGTTTGACATGGATGCATGTGCCTCCTAATTTCCATCTGTTCTAGGCTGTGATGAGCTGCAATGTTGGTTGTCCTAAAAATCTCCCAGATTCATATATGTATATTTGGCATCTAAAAGTTTTCATGATTCAGAAAACCTAAGGTGTTTACTCTTTTTGTCCCCATGTAATGTATTTTCTACACTTGTGGCTCAAAGTTTTCACTGCTGGGACAATCCAAACTATTTATGTAATTAAATGCCCTTTTAAGAGATGACAATCATATTCTCCTGAAATGGTGAAATAGGACAGTCAGAATGTAGCTCCACTATTTTCACATTCATTTTTTTTTTTTTCAATATTTAATCCCCAATTGAACATCTAAGGACTTGGTGTCATCCTATTAGTATGGATTTTGGGTTACAAGGCTTTTGTAACTAGGTGGTGTTGGCTCTTCATAAATATAACCAATATATATTTCTTTCTTATTTTATTACTTTCATAAATCAATGTTGCCGTCTTACTTTCAATTGCATGATTTTGTAATGGCAGGCCTGATGGGACCAAGAAGGCATACGTGAGGTTGACGCCCGACTATGATGCCTTGGATGTGGCAAACAAGATCGGCATCATCTAGACTAGATTATGTTTCAACATGGCATTTCCTGCATTTTAGCCATTTAGTGTTTTAATCTAGGTGTTATCTTGGAGAACCATGTAATTTTTGTCTTGGAATCTTGAGTTGAAAGATGAACTGGTGATTTCAGTACCAGTGTTTTGCATTTTACCTGGCAACAAATGAGTTTGATCTATTTTTATTAGAAATTTTTTAGATTTTATAACTATGGCCTTGAATTCAGATGATTTGACAGGAATATAATGAGAGAACGAACACATGTGGTTTCATTTTGCAACGGTTATTTTCTAGTGCACTTTCAGTTTTGCATGGAAAAATTACTTGCATGCATAAATGATCTCTGCATCATCCGTTGGGTACACAGGACACTTTAACATGTGAGACATTCAACCGATGCAAATATTTGAGCTCACAATTGAATCGATGGCAGGCTAAAAGAAGGGGTTGCCTGTATGTGGGAGACAAGTGACTATCTGGATCAGAGTGTTCAAATTCCTCCAGTCATGTGGGCATGGACCATATCTTTGCTCACGAGCTGTGGTTGGTTCTAACAGCTGGGAAAAAGTCTCCTCCTTTTTGTCCTTAGTAACAATCCAAGTGCGGGTAATTTTGTTTTTGCGTACACGCCCATTGTGTTTTCTTAGTTGTAACCTAGGATGCTGCTTCTTCAAGATAGCTTATCCAACACAGTCGGGTTGAGATAAAGCTTTTGGATGATGATTCTGCTTTGCAACGATGATCAAACAGTTTCCTGTTAACTAAATTTATGGTAATGAAATGATCAGAAGAAGATAAAATTGTCATTTATTTTCCCAACTTTTTTTTTTCCGAAAGAAACACCAAGAGGAAATAAAAAGAAAATCCAAATATGTTTAAATTGGAAAAAACAAGGTAAAGAAACTTTGTTTAATTAACCACACAACTGCAGATTGAAAACCATAAGCTACATGTTCATCCAACTAAATAGGATAAAACGACAGTAACCAGCCGAACCAATACACTAATCACATATAACTGCTACCAACAAGAGACCACACAGACAAGAGTCACGGATACCAGGCAGTAAACAAGAGCCAAGAAAGAAGAAAATATATATTAAACACAAACCAAACAAAACTTTAAGTGGCCAAAACCATAACCATAGTAGGCTGAAACTTATTCTGACGGGCCATCCATATAGATGCAATCCATGATATTGGCAACCGCATCTTTACATTGCTTCAGCGACTTGATGCTATTGTTCAGCCTTTGGCGCTTGAATGCCACAGAAGGTGACTCTTCCAGCATCCTTTCAATCCCCCCATTTTGTGGCCCCATCAGCTCATTCACAATCTCATGCAGCATTTCATGATTGATAAGCTTCTGTACGCAAAAGAGAATATGCAAAGCCAAATTATCAACCAATCTCATTATGACAATATTCCAGTAAACAGCTACTCTCATTTTCATGTCAAAAGCTTGCTCAACCATCGGCGACAGATTCCTGAGATGACCCACTTGGACTTCACCAAAACCCTTGAGACTAATCAGAGTTGATCTTGAAGTATCTCGAATGACATCCATGAAGTGACCTTGTTCATCCATTAAACTAGCCCATATCTTCATGTAGTCAGGATTTGATGTGTAATCCGCAATCTTCTCCATCTCAACCAGCTCCTTTACGCGATCTTCAGACCGCTTCTTAGTCTCTGCCATAAGATTGTGAGTTGCCCTTAAAGTTGCTGATCTCAGCTGTGGGTATGCCTCCAAATGCTTCATCAACACACGAACAACTACACTTTCAATGTAATCCCACATTTCGTTAATAAATTCAATAGGACTATCAGCAATTTGGTTAACCTTTCTCTGCAAAAGAATAAGAAAACCAGTTCGAGGGATGAAATTAGGAAGCCCAATACCCTTGGCCTCTTCAATTACCTTAAGCTCTTCAACTAAGAAGTTGCCAGGCACATCGTAATTTGAAGATTTAGAATAGAGTTTCTTGGACAAGTGCTTTAGCATCTCCGCCATTCGAGCTTTGCAATGCATGGATGAATCATCTGGGTACTCTTCAAAATCTCCCTGCAAGAATATTTTCTTGAGCGTTTCTTTGGCTGCTCCAAGAATCTGAAGCAGCGCCGTTGTTGCATCAACGACACTGGTTAGATGCTGAGGCATGCTGTTCAATTCGTCCATGCTCTGATTCAGTTTCTCGTTTATCTTCTTCACAATATCTGGCAAGCATCTTCCTATGCTGGCAGCTTGAATTTGGACGAGCGTCTGAGCAAGCACAGGAATTCCAACCATCGATTCGGGAATCTCAGAGAGAAGTGGATGAGTTTTGAACAACAATGCTTCCTCAGTCCTTGCCTCTGCATAAGACTCGTTGCCAATGCGGTTCTTCACACAAACATAGCCCAGACCAATCTTCACGGCATCAGTGGTCACCTTCTCCAGCAACCCTTCAGGCGCCTTATCAACTTTTGTCACCACAGCAAGCGTCCTCTCCCCAGTTTTATCGACCCGCTGAGACATTCTTATCGATTCACATGTGGGGAAATCTACTGTAGCCGATAGCACATTCAAAATTATACTCTCTTTGGGGGTAATATATTCCATGATTATGTCAGATATTTGTTCATATATGTTTTCGGGTTGGCCGTGAACTGGAACACGCGTGATTCCGGGCAAATCAACCATAGTGAGATCTGGGACACCTTTCTTTTTAACAACCAGAGTGAGGGGAGTGTTAGAGATGCCTTTTCCATTACCTGCAATCTCTTCAGTGGCCGCATTAATGGCATCAGCAATTTGTTCTTCAGTTGTTTTGATCGTCTTAGAATGATATTCCAGCTGCAACTCCTGTTCATCAGAGGAATGGTCCTGCAAGCGCATTATGAGCGGCAACCGGGTGCAGATGCCCTGGCTGCGAGGCAAGCTGATACCCGCAAGGGACTCGAGAACACTCGATTTCCCACTTGACTGATCACCAACGACGACAATGGTGGGTAGCTGGATGCCTTCTTTCATCACATTCAAATTGCGCAATCTGTCAATGGTGTCAAGGATGGGGCGGATGCGATCATTGTAAGATGAGACAAGAGGAGCCATGTATGGTTTCTTCTGGCCGCCTTCATCATCATCAGGGCAGTATAGACCAAACCTTTCCATTTTTCCGATCAGAAACCTTGCCATTTTCTCTTGGACAAATGTTGAGTTACTGCAAAGAGAGTTTGTCTGAGAGAGTTAAGAGAGACAGGAATTCTTGTGAGATTATGTTTAAATGAGTTGTTTAAATGATCTTAAAATAGGTATACAGAGTAAGCCAAGCTTGTTCTTATAAGAAAATTTCAACACTCCCTGGATTGAATTACCAAAAACTGCACTTAGAAACCATTAAGTTTTTGGGGCCCTGGAATATAAACAGTTATAATATAGCTTTGACAGGAGTGATAACTGAGATCCTAATTCACTTCAAACCCTTGACACCTCCAAACCCATGATTGGCATGAATAGATGTGCGCCCTGCACATGGGAACACATTTTAAAAGTAAACCCCCAAGTTTCATGACACCTCACATAGATACATATCCCTGAGATGTTTGAGTAATCTCCCTTTCCTATCTACTGTTTCTACATGATCAATCCATTGTTCATAGATATGCTGGAAAAATCGTGCTAAGATAGGCACACATGATAAATCAGGTTTTAAGGGTCGTTAACACCATGCAAATAACTTACATGGGATCATTTATCATTTATAGATATATCACCATCATTATCATGATGCATGTGTATGCATTTGAGTGCATATTAGATATGATCTAGTGGGCAATGACACCCAAGAGAGTGACACCTCTTCTGGCTTCAGGGGCTACTTCTGGCCCAGTGATCCTGTCCCCGTTCCAAGAGGTAATTCAGGGCCATGTGGGAACGTATCATCAATCCAACCCCTGCATACTTATTACCTCCATGAATTGTCACTAGTTCAATTTGACACTATACAGGTGTAACTCTTTTTCAAATATCCTGTTAATGACTATACATGCACAAAATTGTATTAGACATTAGGAAAAGATGTTGTCCCTTACAGGCTATTAAATCTCAAGCTCTTAAATGGAGAGCTTGGGATGACCCAAAGAGGGCCTACTTTCCGTCACCATATTTCACCATGATTTGTATCCATCCAGGTTGTCCGTCCACACAAAAGGCTAAAGTATTTACTTCTCATGAAAACTATGAGAGAAATCTCTCCTTATAAGATTCTAGTGAGAACCATCTGCACATGGTGCCATGCCAGAAATTGCCTAAAGGGCCCATGTAAGACATTATCAATCATGGGGAGGTGGGGAATGAAAAGATATCAATGAGACCTGCCCTTGCTCAAAATATCAAAGCCTAAAGAATCACCCCAACCTCTCAATCTATGATCCTCAAGCTTAATGGTTTTAGATGGCATACTTTGTTTTTCATCACAACCTAATTTGAATAATGGTTGGACGATTGTCAAATTTAGACTTATGAACGTCATTCACGCAAGGGTAATGTATTTGAGGGAGGAAACTTTATTATAGTTAGGCAGGGCCGTAAAATAGAGAGATCATAATAGAAACTATGCATGCAAACAGTTCTCATTCAAATATTTCTCTGTATATGACACATAAATATACAAATAAATAAATATATTTTAAGTTCAGTGAACAGCCACCTTATGTATAATATATCGAATATCGAAGGGTAGGTCTGTCTCCAATATGGACCCGTCACTACTTTAGCGGCGTGACCTAGGTAACGATAAATTATCTGCGCTATTCCAACAACACCACGTAGCTATATATCTGCCTGCTTTTAACCTGTGGGTTCACCTCTAGTTGTGCCCACATGAACAGATTTGAGTTTACAACTATGCTAGGGAATGGTTATCAAAAAATAAAATAAAAACTCATCTATTATTCTTGCATTCCTAGCCCTTCCATGAGAAATCGAAATCCTCTCTATTGAGGATAATCATATCACTTTTTTCCTTTTTCGTAAGGAAAGTATATTGCTTCAAACAACAGAACAATGGGGTGAATGAAAAATTAATACAATTTTCCTCTATGCTGCGCAATCCTTTTGTCACACAAACACACTCTAAAAGAGAAAGGAAAGCACTTACTTTTGCCATATACAGTGTTTTGCCTTTGAAACCCAAACCATTAACGAGCATGCCAGCTTAATACAATGGGTCTAGTGAAGCCTATCTTACATCCTTGTAGATTATCATATCTAGTACACCTATGCTGAATGTATGTTACCTTGGGCTTCCGCATCCCTAGCTATATGGGATGGGAATCCTCTACTGCTTCAGGTGTACAAACCTCTCCACTGCTTCAATACACCAATCAAGAAATAATAATGGAGGCCCACTCACTCTACCATGCAGCCTGTAGTCTAGCCATTTGGTGATAAAATTTAAAAAAAAAAGAGTAAGGTCCATTAGAGACATTTTCAACTCTCCAATTTGGGCCATAAGATCAGATACGCCTAATTTCCAACTCTCCAACATGGGCCATAAATTAGACCACAACTTTTATCTTGACCGCCCATTTCACGGTCTTGATCAAATGGCAGAAAACTTTTTTTTTTTAATCTTCTTCTTTCAGATAGCATGATCTCAAACCTCTTTCATCTGGTAGAGCCCATGGCTCCCCCACAGGAAAGCAACTGAGGATCCAGATTCACAATAAGGGAGGAGCCGTGGAAGAAAAAACTAAGCGCACTTCCTTTCCACCTAGGGGAGGTTGGAAACCCGAATCCTCTTTAGTGAAGAAAACAAAGTTGCGACAAGGCGCCGGAAACCTTGGATCCACAAAATCATTGCTGCACCAAACAAAGGCGCAAGGAAAATTGGTGCAATTGCAGTCCTTTTTCGCGGCAACTCAAGGCGTGGTTGGCATTGTGCCATTTGAATGTTCCCACGTTCCCACATGATGAAATGGAAAATATGTTTGGTATGTGTAAAACACTGTTTCGAAGTTTGGTCTCAAAATCTTAACCCGCTGGCCTAAGAAAGTTGAAAAAAAAAAACTTCATTTTTTTTTTAGAAACAACTCTGACACGGTTGTTTAATACTTATCTCTTGCCTTTTAAACAATGTCATTTAAAGATTTCAAATCCTCTCACTAATTCTAAAGGTAAGCCCCATCCATGTTCACAATCTCAAATAAAGTGGCCCACTTGGTAATTCCAAAAGGTGAGTCACATGGTCACAATCACAAAAGGGTGAGGCCCTTATTATAATTCCTATAATGGTGGGACCTTATAAATCCTATGGATGTGGGTCCCATGTTCCAACTTCTAAAGGTCAGCATCACGTGGTAATTTCTAAAGGTGATTCTCGTGTCCACAATTACAAAAAAGGTGGCTCCACTTTATAATTATTAAAGGTTGGTCATATAGCCACAATCACAAAGGATGAAGTCACATTGTGAATATTTTATAAATGTGGCAATGTATTAATTTTTAAAGGTGGTACCACATTATAGTTTTTAAAAGTGGGTCCCATGTTCACAATCAATAAAATGATGGCCTTATGTTATAATTCCTACAAAGGTAGGCCTACATTATAAATCCTATAAATGTGCCCCCATATTCTAATTTCTCGCACCACATTGTAATTTTTGAAGGTCGGTCTTATGTCCACAATCACAAAAATGTGGGTCACATGGTTATGATCACAAAAGGCAAACCCCATATTGTAAATTCTAAAAATGTAAGGCCCCATATTTTTATTTCTAAAGGTGTGTACCATTTTATAATTTCTATAGGTGGGTCCTATACTTACATTCACAAAAAGGTAATCCCACATTATAACTCCTATAAAGGTGGGCCCACACTGCAAATCCTATGAATATGGGCCCCATGTTCTAATTTTTAAATGTGGGTATCATGTTATAATTTTTACAGGTGGGTCCCATATACGACAATAACAGAGTGCCGCAAACAATAAAAGATGGGCCTCACATGATAAGTCCTACGATTATCTTGCTTTCGTTTTTTGAAACAAAACTTTTATAATATTACCAAACAAGTTCATACAGCGCATTCTCAAAAGAATAATTTAATATTAATATAATCTTACCAAACAAGTTCTACATGGATAGTCTAGCATAACCCGATTTAAATATAAAATTAAGAACAACACGAGAATGATACCACCAAACATGCCCTCAATTTCCGGAAAAACACCCTACCTAGCCCCAGCATTGCAAAATAAAATATATTAAAACATGGCCATTGCTAAGGTCAGTCAGATCCCTTTACGGGTCAACTACTTCCACTTTGGTTGACTGACACTCCACAGCCTTCTGTTTCAGTTAAATAAAAGAGAGACAAAAAAAAAAAGAAAAAGGAATCAACCAAAACAACAAACGCACAACAACAAGAAGGAGAGAATAGCTGGGAAGCCTTGGAACTATAATCATTTATTCATTCAGTTGACAAAATGACGACTTAGTCAACAAGTGGCCACACATATATAGCATGGCACCCAATGGGCTAAATTCATGCACTAGCATGCTTATTTAAACCATATCAGTTGGATTGGATGCAACAAATTAACCCATGTAATGATGATAATGATCTAAGAGCAAAACTTACGAACATGGGATAAAACTTAAAAGGGTATAAGGAGACGAAGATCTAAACCTGTGATGTCGTACGTCTTCAAAGAGTAGATGATTTCCAGCAACTATATGAAGAATAAGAAGCAAGCAAAGTTGCTCTCTTTGCTTGGACTTGGGAGTGCTGAAAGAAGGGGAGGGGATGCTATCACTTTTTATATGAGAAAAAGCAAATCGTGCGTAAAAAAACAGCGAATCTCGTTCGAGGTCAGTGCATCACAATTCACACGTTCTACATCACAAGATAAGAAATACTTCCCCACGAAGAACTAAATTCCCTGTGGTGATCGAATAGAAAAAAAAAAGTGCATTAGATTGATTCCCTGTGGTCCAAAAACATCAGTTTTAGAACTTTAGAATATTGTTTGATAGAGCAGTCTCCCTCTCTGATTGCTGCTTTTTTTGCTTTTCATT
Organism: Cinnamomum chago; assembly: GCA_038049695.1. NCBI lineage: Eukaryota > Viridiplantae > Streptophyta > Magnoliopsida > Laurales > Lauraceae > Cinnamomum > Cinnamomum chago. Next base: position 126,224,628 of record CP142451.1, read on the forward strand.
AATCTCCATTCCTTCCAATGGTTGTCTTCATTTCGTACTGATGTGGAAGAAATGACAGAGAGAGTGGGAAAAGAGTCCATTCCTACGACCACCGAATCTGTTCTCTTCTTCTTTCACCTTTTGCTTCCTGCAGCAAACTTCACCTCCAAGAGTCTTCCAAATTACTCAGAAAGATAAATTCATTTCCAAGAGTTGCAACGACTTTGACGAACTGGAGTTGCAGTTCCTGCGGGAGCATTAACTTGTCAGATGAGAATCCGGTCCCCTGCTAGGGACTCCATCGTGGAGCCCACATAGAGATAATTCGGATGTTTCAAGATGATTCTCAATTTCAGAAATCCTAGGGGACATATATATATATATATATTTATATCTTTAAATTTTAGTTTAATAAAAGTGGATCCCACCGTCCGATTGAAATTACGTCGGAAACGTGATTAATGCAACATCAGCAGCTATGTAGCGATACCACATGGGCTGGGTGGCCAGTCACGTTTTTAATCAGGAATTGCTTGATCTTAAGGTGGGGGCCCAATCATTTTAAAGTAAAATTTGAGGATGTAATTGGAGGGGAGGGGATTCATCTTTAAAGATCAAGATTATCTCTATATGCACCCCATGATCGAGTTCCCAACATGTGATACGTACATTGTTTAATAGCTGCAACAGGTGGGATCCAAACTCGTTAGATAGTCGGCATCTTGTGAATTTTTAAAGGGATCCATACTCAGATCCTACTATATTTAGAAGATGGTTAAAAATGAGTTTTCAAAAATAGCATCAAATAAGCTTCTTCTATGGAAATAGAACCAAGAGAAGATGGAAAATGAATTACCAACCGTCACTTAGTAATTCAATACAGAGGAAAGTGAAGCTTCTATCTTCACCTCTAACTTATATCCTTGAAGCTTCTAATTACATCACTAATTTATATCATTTGCCTTTCACCTCTTCAAATAACCTTTTGAGTAGAGTTCATTTCACCAAGGATACCTATGTATCTTGATGCAAATAAATTGGCCCTAGGATTTTTTTTAGACAACTTTTAAATATGCTTTTCTCTAGCTTTTCTTAATATCTTCAGAAATCATGTTTAAGTGAACAGAGAAGGACTTGGACATTCTTTTACTTCCTGCTAATGTAAAAATTGAAATAAACATGAGCATGTGGCACGGGAGGTGACCATTTTCCCAGTTTTGGTGAACCAATTTCTCCCTCATTTTTCAGGAAAATTAGAATTCGCTTCAAAGTTCGATTTTCGATTTTTTTTTCTTTCACAAATTCAATCTTTCTGCAGTCCTAATGCAACCATCGTTGACAATAAATGGGCCTCAGGTGTAGTTCTTTCAACCAAATCAACCTTTAAAATGATCTTATCATGTATCTTTCTGCAGTCCTACTCACAATTTTTACCAAAAAAAAAAAACAATGCACAATGGGCCTCGGTATCAGTCTTTCATTTTTCTTCTCTCCTTGTATGAAAAAGGTCCAGTTAAAGGCCAAGTTCTAAATATCCTTCCTGATCAGGGAAAGTGCTGAAGTGACCTCCTGTGAGAATTTCCCCCACGGTGGTTATGAGTGAGTGGATAAATCACAATCCGCAAAGTACCTGAAAAGCTTGAGCTGTCCTAAAATTTATATCCACCATCTTAGATTGAACACTAAATACACTAAGCAATCACAACAGTGCAATCAGAGTTTGTAAGTGTAAACCAATATCTTCATCATATTAATCAACTCCCCAAAACACTCATTAAACGCAGCTAAGGCAAGCTGAAAATTCCCTCCTTTCTCATTAATTGACAGAGATTTGTTAGTATAAATATATAAACGCAAGCACATATACATGTATGCACAATTTCAAATGCAAGAGGGACAGGACAACTCTTATGCAACAGACTTGGGTCCAGATTTGGATAGACCCATTATATATATATATATATATATATAAATGAAGTGAAGTGAATTTAATTAGAAATCAAGCACACTCTATCCAATTGATTTTGACCACTAGAAATTGACATTGACTCCCGTGGACCCTAATGACTCTAAGACCCTAATGACTTTAAAGACCCTCCCGTAACTATTTGTAACTCTTCAAGCCCACTAATCACCTTAATGGCCCCTAATGACTGTAATGACCGTCCCATAACTATTTGTAACTCTTCAATCCCCACTAATCACCTTAATGGCCCCTAATGACTGTAATGACCCTCCCGTAACTATTTTGATCATTTTAAATTATCTCATGTGTCCCATGACTTGGGCAATCATATTTTTTAAAGTTTAAACACGTTTAAGAAAATGGAGTCTCAATTGTGTGACTCTTCCTCTTCATCTGCCCTCTCTCTCCCTCTGTCTCCTTCTTTGGCTAAAGAGATGATGAGAGCAATTAGAATAGGGATCTGCCCTATTGGAGGACATTCATTTGAAGGAGATAATAAGAAGGGAAAAGGAAAGAGGGTTTGGATAGGAGAAGAAGAAAAGTGAAAGGGCTTTTATCCTCATAAATCATGTCACTGTGATAGCAAATCCTCAACACTCTTGAATAACAAACGTCTAGATCTTTCCTCTGATTTTTGGTATGTGGCCTTTTTATCTTCTTCCCAACTCAGCTGTCTGCATTGTAATTCTCTGGTAAGTGGCCTTTTCAGTTAATCTTTGGTATATATTGTTGATTTTTTTTTTTTTGCTGTAAATAATTTCAAAAAAAAAAAAAACCTACTTTCTTTTCTTTTCTCCTGGTAGCACGTCGGTTTGATTTTCTACTTTTACTCAAGTGTTGAGGTTGTGCTTGACAACATACCTCTGTGTTTGAGTTTTTTGTTGATTCTTTGTATAGGTTTTTCTTCACCAAATGCCTCTTTACCGTGTTTGAATCATATGACCAATCAATCCACTAACCCATCAATGATGCAATCCTAAATACAAGGCAACAAATAGTATTTTATTTGAGTATTTTTTTTTTTTTGCTGTCGGAGGGTTCCCAACCCTTTGGGCTGGACTAATCCCTCCGGGCCCAGAGGGAAGCCGGTTAAATCCCCTGTAGCCCTAGTGTGGTAGCGGAGTTATGTTGAAGGGGATATATGAAGTGATGCTCTGTTTCAATAATGCCTTTATAATTAGATGATATGCAGTTGCCAAATCTTCATGAAATTGAGATGTCTATGTCCTGGTTAGAATCAATATACGGCCAAAATCTAATATATCATCACTTAATACTGCTTTTATTTCTTTTCTACTAAGATCACTTCCAAAGTGTAGCAATATGACTTGCCTTTTTATATTTGCACATGCGTCCTATATTTTCAGCCACCACAAACAAGTGAATTTCCTACTCATTTTTGTATTTTTTTTTTTTTTTTTTAACTTTGCAGCTACTTAATTTTGAACTGTAATCAATCATTTAAGCTAGATTCAGAAGCATGGCATCCTCTTGATGTGTTATTTTCCACTATAAATATGGTTTCCACTGCATTATCTTCTTTCTCATGGTTGATACATTTCTTTACTTTTTTATCACTCAAGAAAATATTGACTTCAATGTTAGAGAAAAGGGTCTTTTGAGGAATTCAGATTAACGTCGACATCTAATATGTTTGTTACATTGACGGATGGAGTCCAGGCACAATTTGTTGGATTTGGGCAATCAGAGCTGATGGTGCATGCGTTATCAATTTTATTTCGGTTTAATTTATAGTTTGTCAAGGACTGCAGGCACTTGATTTTCTTTATTTTTACGTATGAGTGGTAATTGTCATGCTCAGTGAGTGTCTTCCTGATGTGGGCATTTTAAAAATAATATAGATATAATTTAATTCATAAATTCTTTCAGTGTTGTTCATTCTTCTGTAAATGGTAATTGATATAAATGAAATTTTGTTATGTATTTTAGTTTCTCTTGCCTTTGTAACTATAAGAGGATTTTGTTAATTTCTCAATTCCTTATGTGGGTTGAATGTTGAATACATGTCTTTCATGCATGAATTTTTATTTTATTTTTTGTAAATGGTTTCATAATCAACAAAGTGTACTTAAATTTTTCGATACCCCAACAGCTACCACAACGCTCCCTATAGAAATGATTTATTCTATTACATTTTGGTTAATTTAGGCTATTTATAAATTGTTCTGTATATTGTTTAAATGATTTTCTTCATTGGTTTTTCTTACTTCCTACTAGAAATCAAAGGTGAAGTTTGAAGTTTCTTTAGGAAAAGTTAATATATGTCATGCATGTAGCCATTTTGAGCTGTGTTGAAGGAGCAACCAAAGGTTTCTTTACTCCTGCATCTTTGTGTTTTAACTGTTATATGTAAAGATCTTCAATTTTAAATATAATGCATTGGAAACTTGATTTTTACTACTACAAGCAATATTGTCAACAAAGACAATTGATTCTACATGCTAGATCTTTTGCTTCTTCTTTTTTATGTTCTTCCATTTTGATTTTCTCAATTCTTTCCTCACATTTGCCATCTTTTATTTTAGGTGGATGCAACTTGATTTTTATTTTCCAAAATGTAAACTTAATAAATTACTCATTTATTTCTTTTTAATAGGGATACACTATAGATTACGTATGTTGACCTTTGAATTTTAAATATCATGATATACTTAATTTTTTTATAACATCTTTGTTTTCAAACTTTAATATTATGAATTATGTTACCCGTGCTAAGCACAGGGGCTTTTCGCTAGTGGTATTTGATTTTGAAAGAGTGGGATCAATATTGATTCCCCATCATGCAATCAAATCCAGGGCCTCCTTTATAGACACCCGACTTTCAGATGGACACTATAATCGGACTCAATTGACCCTTATCTGAAACCTAGACCCACATTCAAATTATTAGATTTAATGGGCACCACATGATCCTGTTGAATGTTGATCCATTAGAACACTCCAAAACAAATACCCCTGCACCAGCCAGATCAAAGAGAATGAAGAAGCTTGACTCATTTCACATCAGGCTTCACCAACCATTTCATCTAACTGCATAGAACCATAGCTACATGTCAAGGACATCACCTTTCTATTCTATAAAGTTTAAACCTTGGGCATGGACTCAGCAACTTAAAAGCTGATTCAAGACCCCCACTTGTCTGAGATACGTACATACATAGCTACCTGATGTATGGTTCGATAAATTCACATTCTAGTTTGCAATTTGTAATTTCAGGCTTAGTTTGATCAGAAAATTCGATAAAATAGATTCATTCAATTCACTTTCAATTTTTTATTACCCAGAGATCAATTTTGATAGGTTCCTTGAACTAATTTATCTGTGCCAATGCTATGAGTACATCACTAGAGCCCACATTTAGAATCCAAATCACTCAAAATAACCGTTCTTTACAGTTACTCCATGCAAAATTTGACTTATCATAGTTAGGTTCACAATCAGATTTATTACGCGTAAAACACATGGTTAAAGTTAAAACACATGGTTAAAGTTAAAAAGAAAAATCAAAGTATACTCTCCTGCATACTGGTGACTAATTTGAAGGCAGGACAAACTCTTTTTCGAGTTAGATATTAATTAGTACTAGTACATAGGGGTGCAGTACATTTAAGTTGTTTGGGTTTTTTGATAGGCGCCACTAATGGATTTATAGGACTCTAGTCAGGGAATTTTCAAATAAAAAAAAATCAAAATTCCAATATATCAAGATCTAATGGGAAAGATACAAGCCCTGGTATGTCACCTTTGGCAACTAACAGAGATTCCTCACTAATTTTGAGGGGTAGCTCAGTTGGTCTAGGACCACGGTTTGCATCCGTAGGTTGTTGGTTCAAAACTGCACTACCACAATGGGCCTACAGGAAAATTTTACCCGACTTTCCCTCCTGAGCCCGTAGGGATTATTCTGGCCCAAAGGGCAAGGAACCTGTGTTATATAAAAAAAAGGAAGATTCCTCACTAATTCCCCAAGGATTTAGAAAATGCATGTGAAGAAATCCTCTTTTTGAGGATTTTCAGGTCCAACCACCTGCATAGGATTTGAAAATCCTTTGTTTCGCAAATTTATTCACCAAATTTTCTAAATATATGCACATATCAATGCAAAAAATTCAGCTATGCAAGTTTCTGGTAAAAAAATATAAAAATTAATGATGCGTCATTGAGGAATCCTCAAGTCTAAAACTTTTATAAATTCACCGCCTATTACCAAATGTACAGCTTATTTGTTTGCCATGGAATAGAATAAAAATAGTGAAATAAAATTTAACGATTGTATTTTTTTATTCAAAAACATGTATGCGATGATTGCAAGTGACAAGTAATGATAGATTGATAAATCTCTAATCAACAATAGAACAAGATTTGTTTTGCATCATATTTAACTGAGTCCTTGGTTTGGACTGAAGAACCAATGTCAGTTGATCATTATCAAATTAACTGCAATCTTTTTCTATCTGTGAGGATCCCAATAAAGCACCTTTAATTTCTAATAGGTCATGAACTAGATTAGAATCACTCTCAATGAATCCATAAGAAGTGATCCAATTCTTCTCATCGGGTCTAGGTAGAGACCAAAGATCTTGAGTGACCAATCCATAGAACAACTCAAAACATCAAGTATATATCGTCAGTTTCTTCATACTTGGTCCAAGCTTGAAGTACCATTTGTACAAATAAGAATCCAGTTCCTCATATGATTTTTCTTCTTCATATAGATAGATATAGATATAGGATCAATGGGGCGATTACTTAGAAGTAAATGTTTGTGCAACAAACCTTTCAATCTGATAGAAAAGGATCCTATAATCATAAACCAATTTATCTAGGATTGCAAATCCCAAGTTTTAGTGTCTATAATTGATTTCTTCTGTGTAATGGGCCTCATTGGTAAGTGCTACAAGATCTCATGCATTGAAACGCAAAACTACCAGTTTGGCAGAAACAAGGATTTCTTGGTGGCTTAAAGCCGATGACGATGTTCCAGGACTTGAGCTCATTGGTGTTGGTGTTGAGAATGGTGGCGGTGGATGGGAAGGAGTAGGGCTGGAGAGATGGGTTGATGTGGGTGTGGTGCTGGAAGGTGTAATAGAGGAAGATGTCGTTGCAGGAATCTGCAGTAGTGGGGGAGCTTGGAGTTTGGGACAGAGTTGAAGGGATCAAGCGTAGGAGATTGAAGGACATGGTTTTTGGGCATGGAAACAAAAGCAGAGAAATGGGTACGTTTCAATTATTATCGCATTTATTTTTGTTCTCAATATTTAATCCCCAATTGAACATCTAAGGACTTGGTGTCATGCCATCCTATTGGAATGGATTAGGGATTTTGGGTTACATGTTTTCTGAAACTAAGTGTTATTGGCCCTTCATAAATAAATTAATGTAGCAAATCCAACATAGTTGGGTTGAGATGAAGCTTTTTTATGATGATTCTGCTTCGCAACGATGAGCAAACTGTTTCGTGGTAACTAAATTTGTCATTTCTTTTCCCAACTTTCTTTTCCTAATGAAACGCCCAAAGGAAATACAAATCCAAATAAAACAGTAAAAAATGGTGAAGAAACTTTGATTAATTAACCACACCACCGCAGATTGAAAACCATAAGCTACATGTTCATTTAACTAAATAGGAGAAAAGGACAACAGCCACACGAAACAATACACTAATCACATAAAAATATAACTGCTGACCACACAAACAGAGTCACGGATCCAGTCAGTAAAAAAGAGCCAAAAAAAAAAAACACAAACCAAACAGCACTTAAACTACAAAACTTAAACTGACCGAAACCATAATAACCATAGGAAACTGAAACTTAATCAAACGGGCCATCCACAGAGATGCAATCCATGATATTGGCAACCACATCTTTAGATTGCTTGAGCAGCTTGATGCTATTATTCAGCCTTTCGCGCTTGCAAGCCACAGAAGGTGACTCTTCCAGCATCCTTTCAATCCCCCCCTTTTGTGGCCCCATCAGCTCATTCACAATCTCATGCAGCATTTCATGATTGATAAGCTTCTGCACGCAAAAGAGAAGATGCATAGCCAAACTATCAACCAATCTCATTATGACAATATTCCAGTAAACAGTTACTCTCATCTTCATGTCAAAAGCTTGCTCAACCATCGAGGACATCTCCCTGAGATGACCCACTTCGACATCACCAAAACCCTTGAGAGTAACCCAAGTTGATCTTGAAGTTTCTCGTATGACTTCCATGAAGCGATCTTGTTCGTCCATTAAACTAGCCCATTTCTTCATGTAGTCTGGATTTGATGTGTAATCCACAATCTTCTCCATCTCAACCAGCTCCTTTACACGATCTTCAGACCGCTTCTTAGTCTCTGCCATAAGATTGTGAGTTGCCCTTAAAGTTGCTGATTTAAGCTGTGGGTATGCCTCCAAATGCTTCTTCAACACACCAACAACTCTACTTTCAATGTAATCCCACATTTTGTTAATAAAATCAATAGGACTATCAGCAATTTGGTTAACCTTTCTCTGCAAAAGAATAAGAAAAGCAGATCGAGGGATGAAATTAGGAAGCCCAATACCCTTGGCTTCCTCTATTACCTTGAGCTCTTCAACTAAAAAGTTACCAGACACTGCATAATTTGGAGATTTGGAATACAGTTTCTTGGAAAAGTCATTTAGCATCTCCGCCATTCGAGCACTGCAATGCATGGATGAATCATCTGGGAACTCTTCAAATTCTCCCTGCAAGAATATTTTCTTGAGCGTTTCTTTGGCTGCTCCGAGAATCTGAAACAGTGCAGTTGTTGCATCACTGACACTCGTTAGATTCTGAGGCATGCTGTTCAATTCATCCATGCTCTGATTCAGTTTCTCATTTATCGTCTTCACAATATCTGGCAAGCATCTTCCTATGCTGGCAGCTTGAATTTGGACAAGAGTCTGAGCAAGCACAGGAATTCCAACCATCGATTTGGGAATCTTAGAGAGAAGTGGATGAGTTTTGAACAACAATGCTTCCTCAGTCCTTGCCTCTGCATAAGACTCATTGCCAATGCGGTTCTTCACACAAACATAGCCCAGACCAATCTTCACAGCATCAGTGGTCACCTTCTCCAGCAACCCTTCAGGCGCCTTATCAACTTTTGTCACCACAGCCAGCGTCCTCTCCCCAGTTTTATCGACCCGCTGAGACATTCTTATCGATTCACATGTGGGGAAATCAACAGTAGCCGATAGCACATTTAGAATTATACTCTCTTTGGGAGTAATGTATTCCATGATTATCTCAGATATTTGTTCATATATGTTTTCAGGTTGGCCGTGAACAGGCACACGCGTGATTCCGGGCAAATCAACCATAGTGAGATCTGGGACGCCTTTCTTTTTAACAACCAGAGTGAGGGGCGTGTTAGAGATACCTTTTCCATCACCTGCAATCTCTTCAGTGGCCACATTAATGGCATCAGCAATCTCATCTTCAGTTGTTTCGATCGTCTTAGAATGATATTCCAGCAGCAACTCCGGTTCATCAGAGGAATGGTCCTGCAAGCGCATTATGAGCGGCACCCGGGTGCAGATGCCCTGGCTGCGAGGCAAGCTAATACCAGCAAGGGACTCAAGAACACTCGATTTTCCACTTGACTGATCACCAACGACGACAATGGTGGGTAGCTGGATGCCTTCTTTCATCACATTCAAATTGCGCAAGCTGTCAATAGTGTCAAGGAGGGGGCGGATGCGATCATTGTAAGATGAGACAAGAGGAGCCATGTACTGTTTCTTCTTGCTTTCTTCACCAGGGCAATCTAGACCAAACCTCGCCATTTTCTCTTCGCCAAATGTTGAGTTACTGCAAGGATGGTTCATCTGAGAGAGATAAGAGAGACAGTAATTCTTGTGAGATTGTCTTTAAATAGGTATACAGAGTAAGCCAAGCTTGTGCTTATAAGAGAATTTCAGTACTCACTGGATTGAATTACCCAAAAACTGCACTTAGAAACCATTAAGTTTTTGGGACCCTGGAATATAAACAGTTACAATTGTTTTCACATGAGTGATAACTGGCCAGATCCTAATTCATTTTTAACCCTCGACACCTCCAAACCCATGATTGGCTTGAATACATGTGCACACATTTTAAAAGTAAACCCAAGTTTCATAACACCTTACATAGATACTTAACCCTGAGATGTATGAGTCAGCTCCCTTTCCTATCTATCTATTGTTCCTACATGATCAATCCATTGTTCCTAGATCTGCTGGATTAATCGCGCTAAGGTTGGCACACATGATAAATCAGGTTTTAGTAGTAGCTGACACCATGCAAATAACTTACATGAGACTCTCCTTATAAGATTCTAGTAAGAACCATCTGCAATGGTGCCAAGCCAGGAATATCCTGAAGGGCCCATGTAAGACATTATCAATCATGGGGAGGCAGGGAATGAAAAGATATCAATGATACCTGTCATTGCGCAAAATAATTAAAGCCTAAAACATCATCCTAACTGCTTGATCTATGATCCTCAAGCTTAATGGTTTTAGATGGCATACTTTATTTTTTATCACAACCTAAGTTGAATAATGGTTGGATGATTGTCAAATTTAGATTAATGGTCATTCACGCATGGGTAACGTATTTGAGGGAGGAAACTTTATTATAGTTGAGCAGGCCCATGAAATAGAGCAATCATAATAGAAACTATGCGGACGGTTCTCATTCAAATATTTCTCTATATGACACATAAATATACAAATAAATAAATATATTTAAGTCCAGTGAGCAGCTACTTTATGTATAACATGTCAAAGGATAGGACTGTCTCCAATATAGACCTCTCATATTCTTGCTTTAGTGTGACCTACGCTAAATAATGACCTTCATATAGTTACAAGTACGAATATGAAAATGATCTGCGCGGTTCCAACAGCACCACATACACTGTGATACAACTTTATATTGATCATGAATATAGCAAAGGTAACAATAAATTATAAATATGATCAAATGGTGAAACTTGGGCTAGTAAATATGCATCTGGAAGCATATTGTATTAATAGTCTGGAATCCCACCATGTTTTTTAAGTGTTGGCTGTCATAACTAATCTACATAACAGGATCATATATTTTCCTCTCTGTAAACCCTATCTGAGAGAAAATGAACGATTCAAATCTTGCAAAGTTGTGCCCGCATCTAGAGATTTGAGTTTACAACAATGTTTGGGATTGGTTATCAAAAAATTAAAATAAAAATTCATCTATCATCCTTGCATTCCTACCCCTCCCATAAGAAATTGAAATCCTCTCTATTGAGGATAATCTTTTATCACTTTTTTTCTTTTTAGCAAGGAAAATATATTACTTCAAACAACTTACTTTTGTGGCACAAACACACTCTAAAAAGAGAAGGGAAAACACATACTTTTGCCATATACAGTGTTTTCCCTTTGAAATCCAAACCATTAACGACCAAGCCAGCTTCTTAATAAAATGGGTCCAGTCAAGCCTAGCTGACATCTTTGTAGATTATCATATCTAGTACACCTATGCTAAATAAATGTTGCCCTGGGATTCTCCATCCTTATATGGGATGAGAATCCTCTACTGCTTCAGGAGTACAAAGCTCTCTACTGCTTCAATAATGGAGGCCCACTCGCTCTACCTTGCAGCCTGGAATCTAGTCATTTGGTAATAAAAAAAAAAATTTAAATCAGGCCCATGAAGACATTCCCAACTCTCTAATTTGGACAATAACATCAGATTCACCTTTCCAACTCTCCAATATGGGCCATAAGATTAGACCACAATTTTTATCTTGACCGTCCATTTCATGGTCTTGCTCTAATGGCAGAAAACTTGTTTTGTTTTTTTCGTTCAGATAGCCTGATCTCAAACCTGTTTCATCTGGCAGAGCCCATGGCTCCCCCACAAGAACAAGCAACAGAGGATCCAAATTCATCTATATATCTCTGGCCATCAGCCTTCTAAGAAATAATAAATTATTTAGTGATTGGGCAAAAAATTTAAGACGTAGGCCAGGCCCAACTCTAGTAAGTCAGTCAGCTTTCTTTCTGGGTCAACTACTTCTATTTTGGTTGACCAACCCATTAACACCACAGCCTTTTCGTTTCATTAAGAAGAAAAGACCAAAAAGAAGCAACACACACAACAACAACATCAACAAGGAGAGGAGCTAAATCAGGCAGTAGCATGCTTCATTAAATGATATCAGTTGGATGCAACATATTTAACCCATGTAATGATAATGAACTAAGAGCAGAACTTGCAACTTGGGAAAAACTTGAAAGGGTAGGAGACGAAGATCTAAACCTGTGATGTCGTACGTGTTCAAAGCGTAGATGATTTCTAGCAAGTAAGAAGAATAAGAAGCAAGCAAAGTTCCTCTCTTTGCTTAGACTTGGGAGTGTGGGTGCTGAAAGGAGAGGAGGGAGAGGGGGTTATAAGGAGAGCAAAGGAGGGTTTGAAAAGAATCAACACATCACAAGAACAAATACTTCCCCACGAAGAAAGCCCCAATTGGATTCCCTGTGGTGAAAAGAAAAGAGTGCATTTATTTTTAAAGTTATATGAAACAGGCCCCTACTTTGAAACTTCCTGACTTTTCCCTCTCTGATTGGATCCACCCTTTTTTTATACTTCCCTCCTTTTCATGCTCTTGCTTTCTTCCCATTGTAAGCTTCATTTCATAGTAATATGGAAGAAATGACAGAGGAAAGTGCGAAAAGAGACTTTTGGAAAGATACCTACGAGGCTACGACCACCGTCTACCGACCTTTAATCCGTACCTGAGGTGAGCTCACTTTGTCATGGAAAGTGCAAAACCTTCACTTCCAAGAGTCTTCCAAATTACCAAGAACAATAAATTCATTTGCAAGACTGCAACGCCTTTGACGAAATGGAGTTGGAGGAATCAGAATCAGTTCCTGGCGCATGAACTCGTCAGATGAGGAGAACCTGGATCCCTGCCACGGCTATTACACAGATTCATGTAGAATGCTTGTGACTCCATTGTGGAGCCCATGCAGGGATAATTCGGACGGACCGTTCAAGAAGATTCCCAATTTCTCATTACCTCCGGCATATATTTTCAAATTTTAGTTCAATATAATAGAGGTGTGTCTCACCATCCGATTGAGCACATGACAGAAACGTTATTAATTAATGCAACATCAGCTGTAGTGGTACCACGTGAGCGCCCAATGCATGTTCAACTTTGTGTTCAATCTTACGGTGGGGGCCCAATCATTTGAAAGTGAGATTTGAGGATGTCACTAGAGAGGAGGGGGCTCATTTTTAACAATCCAAATTATCTCTATGTGGGCCCCGCGATCAAGTTCCCTACATTTGTTATACTGTTTAATAGTTGCAAAGGGGGGGTTCCAAACTTGTTATATAATCGGAATCTTGTGAAATTTTAAAGGGACCCCACACTCAGATCCTACTATGCTTAGAAGACAGCGAAAAATGAATTTTTAGAAATAACTTCAAATAAGTGTTTTCTATGGAAATAGAACTACCTGAGGAAGGTGGAGAATGAATACCAACCGTCTCTTTGTAATTAATTACATAGGAAAGGGAAACTTCTATCTCCATTTTAACTTGTATTCTTTGCTTTTTACCTCTTTAATAATCTTTGGATAGAATTCATTTCACCAAGAAACTTATATCCTTTACCTTTCACGCAAAGATTAATAATCTTTGGGCAGAGTTCGTTTTGCCAAGGAATCCTATTTATTCATTTCCTATGTATTTTAATGTAAACAAATTGGCCCAAAGATTTTTTTTTAGACAACTTTTAAACAAGCTTTTCTCTGGCTTTTCTTAATATCTTCAGAAATCATGTTTAAGTGAACAGAGAAGGACTTGGACATTCTTTTCCTTCCTGCTAATGTAAAAAGTTGAAATGAACAAGAGCATGTGGCACGGAAGGTGGTCACACCATTTTCCTAGTTTTGGTGGACCACTTTCTCCTTCGTTTTTCAGGAAAATTAGAATTCCCTTCAAAGTTGGATGTTCGATTTTACGCCTGTGACGATGGGTATACGCGGGCGCTGTACGAGAGGCTGACGCATAGGCAAGGCTTGCTGATCAAGCTATGGCCGAGTCAACAGCCAATATCAACTTTGACCCCCATCTGAACTCGGATAGACGATCTGATTGCGTCTGCGGACTTCCATGAGCATTATATAGAGGCGATGGGACAATGACAATGACGATCCAACGGTTAAAAGATTTCTAGGCAGTGAACACGGTTAAAGGTATGATGGCTTTTCTTTCCTTTTTTTGATTTATGTGGTGGATATGTCTTGCACTGTATGACCTTGCCGGACGAGATATTTCCAGCGACAATAACTTACTTTGTGTGGGGATATCATATGAGTGCCTTAGGGCGTGTTTGGCACTTAAGTAAGTAAAAGTGAAGTGAAGTGAATCCAGACAAGAATTGACAAGGGTCATATCAAAAGTACACAATTTCAACATTCCCTCCATCTTTTTCAAAAAAAGTCAAAAAAGCAACCTCCTTTTTCCACTAAAAGACAAAAAAACTTCACTTTTCTATACAAAAAGTCAGAATGATTCTATACCAAACAACTAAAAACAAAACATCATCATAACACTCTATATTTTATTCTCTTTTGATTTGATGCTTCACCTCACCTCACCTCACCTCACTTCACCACACATCCAAACATGCCCTTATGTAGGAATTGTGAGTTAATTTGTCGAGAGAAGATCCAACATTTGTTTTCTTTTGATAAAGACTTGACGACCACTGCATTAATATAAATGTAAATGGACTGGTTGGGGGTGATTTCTATACCTGACCTTGGTATATTAGAACCATGTCCAGGTAGAATATGACTAAATATTCTTTTTTTGGAATAACTAAAAGTGTAGTTAAGTAATATCATACACTCTATAATATGCTGACATTTTATTTGTCCAAATTTAAATAGGTTGGAGTGATTTGCTACTCCGATTGATGACTTTAGCATTTACCTTTACATTTATCTGATTTGATATTTGTAAAAATGCTTTGAGTGATATGCTGCTTAGTCATGGACCAATAGGGTTGGAAAGTTAATGGATGGAGGGGGAGCATATCTATGAACAACTCAAGAATATTGTAAATGAAGATGATCATACATATATATTTGATTATGTACACCACGCAGCTAAAATGGTGTGGTTAGAAAATTTTAAATGACAAATATTCAAGTGGGAACTAGTTCTCACCTATTATATGAGAACTTTTTTGCAGGGTCCAACTAACAACCCATCCAAATCTAGCAACCAATAGGGAACCCCCTAATAGTCACTAATCCCAAAGATTGGCACACATCCAAATAGACTAAACTGTTGGATTAAGGAGTTGAATATTTTTTTTGAATATGAAGTCATTAAACTTATGGGCCACGGATGAAGGGGTTAGGGGCATGGGTTTGGGATCAAATTTGATACTTGGAGCGGTCTCACATAGATTTTTCCATCCCCCCTGGTCTCATCTCCAAATGAGGCCGACAATTAGGCCCCATAAAAAAGTTCTCATATAATATTTGAGAACTAATTATCACCTAAATATTACCATTTTTAAATTATTCTATGTTGGATATATTGGATATATGTTAACACCACACGTATCTTCCGCTGTGTGCTATTGGGGGGGTGATATTGAATGCACAATATATTGAGTCAAACACCTCCTAAATTTTAGCCCAAATACCCATTTATGAGTTATGGACTGGTGCCAAACCTAAAAACTGACATATGACATTGAGGGGGGATGTATTGTACACAAACTATTGCGGGCCACAACTAAAATACCAACTGCAAATGGAAACAAAGAAAATTGTACTTTCATTCAAAATTGAATCATCCAAAGGAATATTGTGTTAGACAATAACCAAAGGTAGAAATGTGTGTTTCCTTGTGGATACTATACAAATCCTACAGATGCACCACAACATCTCAGAGGTAAGTCATGTTTATCCAAATTTTGCTAAAAGCCCCCCATGATTAAACCAAATCACTTATAAGTCCTCCCAGCAAACAGAATTTACAAATGGGTCCTTACGAATTAAAATCTCTAATCAAATGACTAATCAAGATTAATTAGGCTAAACAGAATAATTAGCACTAATAACCCTAAGTAAAAATCAGGATGTCACAAAAAAGACCTTCAACGGCACTATAGGCGGCTACCCGCCTTGACGGTCATATTTTTTAAAAGTTCTGCCAACCACATGGTGACCGCCCACTGTTTTTCAGCAAAAACTACTTGCTCGATTTGTAACCAACTGGTAACTGCACAAAAGCCAATCAACTGACTTCTGGGTTGTTAATTCTGATTTGAAAATGATTTTCTAAGTGAGTCTTTTGGCCATTAAAAACTAGACTTAAATAGAGACTAACACGCTTAAAATGGGGTTTCAAAATGTGACACAAAACATGTTTATCCATGAATTTTAAAAACTCATTTTATAAAACTTTTGAAACTAAATTGGGAAGATTAAATCATGCATAAAGATCAAGTCTTAACCTATATGATACCAAACATGAAAACTTAAATAAAACTGCATGAAGATTCCATGATTAAAAAGTATGAGTGCATGAGAGATCAAGTTATGATTAAAATTAATGCATCCAATAAAATTGCAACAAATGAAAACCCTAACAAAGAAGTGATCCAATTTTTTTCATCAGGTCTAAGTAGTCGAAAAATCAAAAAGTATATATTGTTAATTTCTTCATACTTGTCCCAAGCTCGAAGTACCATTTGTACAAATAAGAATCCCCTTCCTTACATGATTTTTCTTCTACGTATAGATAGATATAGATACAGGATCAATGGGACAATTACTTAGAACTACATTTTTGTGCAACAATCCTTCCAATCCGATAGAAAAGGATCACATGATCATGAACCAATCTTATCTAGGATTGCAAATCCCAAGTTTGTGTATGAAGAGCCGATCTAATTGTATTAAGGGGGATTCGGCGAGAGGTCCCTGAACATTTCTCTTTATTGCCTTAGGTCCATAATCTTTTTTTACAATGTGAAAAGTCCTTTTTCCAAATTTGAAAACCTAAAGTGTCTAATTTACCCTTTCTTCAAATCATATCCCATGATTAGTGGGATAAGTCATTAATAATGGTCAACTACCATTAAATTAGTCACGATTAATAAAATTCCACTAATGAGATTTTCAAATAAAGTTCAAAAAACTAGAAACAAATTTCAAATAAATTTCTAAAAATGAAATAAATTTAAAAAACACAAATAAATTTCAAAAGATGAAAATCAATTTCAAAAGATCCAAATAAATTTCAAAAGACGAAAATAAATTTCAAAAAATGTAAATAAATTTCAAAAGACGAAAATAAATTTCAAAAGATCTAAATAAAATTAAAAAAACAAAGTTAAACTCTAAAAAAAAAATTAGAAAATACAAATAAATTTGAAATAATGCAAATAAATTTCAAAAAATGCTATAATATCAAAAGAACATAGAGAAATTTAAAAAGACGCAAATAAATTTAAAAAAATCTAAAAATTTTCAAAAGATGAAAATCAATTTAAAAAGACACAAATAATTTTCAAAAGAACCAAATAAATTTCAAAAGATGAAAATCAATTTTAAAAGATCCAAATAAATTTCAAAAAAGTGTAAATAAATTTAGAAAAACGCAAATACATTTGCCACAAACTCGGATAAATTTGTCCAAACTCAAATAAATTTGTCCCATAACTCAGATAAATTAGCCAAAACTCAGATAGATTTGTCCAGAACGTAAAGAAATCTATTTCAGAACTCAGATAAATTTGCAAAAAACTCAGATAGATTTGTTCAGAATTTCAATAAATTTGCTAAAAACTCAGTTAAATTTGTCCAGAATTCAGATAAATTCGTTCTAGAACTCAGATAAATTTGTGCATAACTCAAAACAATTTGAAAATTGTTTTATCCGAGTGTGCAAGTTTGGGGCTCAGCCATTCAGAGATAATTGATATAACTTGTAACCTCCAACCACACAAGAAAGGGAAAGAAATAGGAATATAAATGAGTTAACCTTCCCCTGCCGTGGGCAGATCACTGAATAATGTAAACCTTGTTGGTTTTTTTCCCTTGTGTGTGCATCATGTGATTGTGTGTCAATTGCAGGTTTCCACTGCGCCGAACAACTTGTAAAACTCCATTTTGATAAAACAAAACTTCTTGGAATCATTACCATGCAAAACACCCACAATAAATCCTGATGAAAGAATACCTTTTTTTATCATTGTCCATGCAGAATCTCGCATGATGATGGTAGTATTCACGAAGCAAACTAAATGAGAAGACATTATGATATCAGCAATGCTTTGAGGGCTGAGGCCTCTATGTGAAGGCATAGAAGAAAAAAATAGAATGCCTAGGTTGCTTCCTCAAAGGATTTACAAAGAAAAGGTTACTGAATAACACATACACAACCTCGGCTCCCATTGGCATCATCCTCTGAATCTCCTGATTCACTGGGTTCAAATTCCCTGATCTCAACTAGTTCTTTTCCTAAAAAAATCCATCCACTGCACTTTCCCCTTTTCGATCTCTCTCGATCCTAATCCTGACGGCTTCTTGAGACTGCTCCTCGGTGGAACATCATCTTCAACTTGCACATCTACTCTTTCCTTCTCATCCTTAACCTTCTCATTAGATAGCTCCTCCACGGCATTTGAAAATGAAGGTAAAGTTGAGAAGACATGCTGGGTATTTTCCAAATCCAATGGACACGGGGTAGGAAAGGAAAGAGGGGATGATTTGCAGAAGCAAATGAAAGAAGGGCAGTGGAATTTCCAGATCTTTTACAAAACAGAATCCCTGATCTTTTATCTTCTTCCTCAGGCTGATCAGCCTTCTGCGGTTGTGGCCCACCAACGGTCAAAGAAATTGATCTCTCCGTTCGTGGTCTCTGTAGTCTGCAAGTTTCCTTTTCTGACTATGGCGATCTTCTCCTATCAGTCCTAGTCAGTGGCCCATCGAGACTTAGATCACTTCTGATCGTTGATCTTCAACAGTGCCCAAACCTTTCCTTTTTTCTGTTTATTGTGCAGCGAATCAAGAGATCCAGATGGAGATGATGAGAGGGAGAGGGGGATGAGGTTGCCTGGGAGATGGAGGAGATGGGTTGAAGAAAAAGAGGGATAATACAAGATTTGAAATTTGAAATTTGAAATTTCAAAATTTTATGCCTAAAACAGTTGAAAGGGTAAATTAGTCATGAGAATTGTATTAAGGGACCTCTCGCCGAAATATGTCTAGCTGCATGGACTACAGGCTTTAGAGAAAAAGTTGATAGATTGGAGGCCTTACAAGTCCTATATGAGGGACCTTTTGCTAATTATCTCTTGTATTAATGTCTATAATTGATTTCTTTTGTGTAATATTAATTAATAGGACCTCATTGGTAAGTGCTACAAGATGTCATGCATTGGAATGCATGGTTATGACCTGAATCTGTTTGACATTTTTTTTTCTAAGTGAAATCCCTTGGGTATATGAAAGAATGAGATGTCCCTTGCAATCTCCATAAATATGTCTTTTGGGTTAAAAATTACAATAATTAGATTTTATTTCACTCTATCTTTATTCATGCCAAATCAACAAGCATTAAGTTAGGCTTCCAAATTGGCGAGTTATGCAAATGAGTCGAAGCCCATTGAGCCATGGGTCCTGCGTTTACAAGATCCAGGCCCAAAAAAAAGTCCAGTCACGTGCGAGCAATAAATACCAAGCGTTATTAACCTCTCTCCGTTAAAACCCAAAGGGAAAATTTCAAAATAGGGCTTAAGTTTTGCCCAGATTTCAAATCAGACAAAAAAAAAGGCACAAATTTCAAATTAGGACTTAAGTTTTGGACATTTATCGAGAAATTAAATTTTCTGGTGGAGTCATGCTACCTACACACTGCAAAAGTCCCTTCACACACTGCAATTCTTTTAAAAAAAATTTAAAATAAAAAAAACCCGAAACTACCCCTCTCCCCCTCCTTCCCTCTCTATTCCTCTCCCCTGCTCAGACAGCCCCACCTGCTGCCGCCCTTGCGCCGACCCAGCCAGCCGCCGCCTGCGCCAACCCAGCTCCCTCCCTCTCCCTCTCCTTCCCTCTCTCTCCCTGCTCCCAGGTCTCTGCACCCACCCTCCCTCGTCTGCAAACCCTTCCACGCAGTCGGATCCCGCCATCGCAAAAACCCTCAAACCGCTCCAGATCGACCTCCTCCCCTTCGTCCTCCGCCGCTAGCCCAACCTTTCCGCCTGCGACTAAGCCCTCTCCCTGATCATCGTCGGCCGCCCACCCTCTCCCCTCTCTCTCCCCCTCTCCCTTCTCCCTCTCTATTTCCCTCTCCTGCTCGTCCCCGGCGCCGCCCACGCCACCATCTCTCTCTCCCTCTTTCCCTCTCCCTCTCCCCCTCCTTCTCCCTGTCTCGCCACCTGCTCGCGGAGGTGGGCTGTGAGACAGGGAGAAGGAGGGGGAGAGGGAGAGGGAGATGGTGGCTCGGGCGGCGGCTGGGGACGAGCAAGGTTTAGGGTTTAGCAGGGAGAGGGAAAGAGAGGGAGAAGGAGAGGGAAGGAGAAAGGGTGGGCGGGCGACGGGCGGCGACGAGCAGGGAGAGGGAAATAGAGAGGGAGAAGGAGAGGAAGAGGGAGAGAGAAGGGTGGAGGCGCCGGCCGGCCGGCGGGGAGATGGAAGGAGAGATTGGGGAGGAGAGGGAGCGGGGTAGTTTGGGGATTTTTTAAATTTTAATTTTTTTAAACAAATTGCAGGGTGTGGAGAGACTTTTCGGTGTGTAGATAGCCACACTGTTTCTGGTGACCTTTACCTCAACATTTCCCAAAATACCCAAAATGCCCTTAACCCATTCCTCTTCCTCCCTCCCAAAATCCAATCTCTACCTGAATCTGCCAAGCCCCACGGTCTTAATAGCCGTCTTCAAATCACTATTGGGGAATTTAAGAAAGCCCCATTACCCACACTCGCCGGCAGGGATGACCCATCAATTAGTAGAGGAAGATGTCGTTGCAGGAATCTGAAGCAGGGGGGGAGCTTGGAGTTTGGGACAGAGTTGAAGGGATGAAGAAGGAGGAAGAGATGAAGAGGAAATACAAGCGTTGGAGATTGAAGGACATGGTTTTTGGGTATGGAAACAAAAGCAGAGAAATGGGCACGTTTCTAATCAGCAGAAAAAAAAAAAAAATATATATATATATATATATATATATATATGGCTTTTGGATATGGGAAGAGAAGTAGAGAAATGGGTTATGTTTCTTAGGATCAGACACCCGCAGCAATGATGGGGATCGAGCACATGATTGCCACGAAAGTTGTTGCTCACCGCCATCTTTACAATTTAGATTACTAGCATGGTGTCGGTAGGGAGGGAGGAAGCAGAAAGGGGTTCAGGGCAATTTGGAAGAACATATTCAAGTCGGTGTGGAGCATTCTATTCCTAGAATGGGCAAGTCGAGTTGTGTGAGGATGTGGGAGACTTCTAGACTATAGTAGTGTCAAGAAAACTCAAGAGCTTAGGAGATATTCCATCAGTGTTTGACTAACACTTCAGTTTGCGTACATGCCCATTTTGTGTCTACTGTAGAAGTGCAACTTAGGATGCCACTTCAAGATAGAAAAACAAAGTTGATGCAGCTAACCAACATAGTTGGGTTGAGATGAAATTTTTTGATAATGATTCTACTTTGCAACGATGAGCAAACAGTTTCGTGGTAACTAAATTTGTCATTTCTTTTCTCAACTTTCTTTTCCTAATGAAACGCCCATAGGAAATAAAAATCCAAATAAAACTGTAAAAAATGGTAAAGAAACTTTGATTAATCAACCACACCACCGAAAATTGACAACCATAAGCTACAAGTTCATTTAACTAAACAGGAGAAAAGGACAATAACCAAACAAACCAAGACACTGATCACATAAAAATATAACTGCTACAAACAAGAGGACCACAGAGAGTCACTGATACTAAGCAGTAAACAGAGCTAAAAAAAAAAAAAACACAAACCAAACAAAACTTCTGCCGGCCAAAACCATAACCATAGTCAACAGAAACTTAATATAATGGGCCATCCACAGAGTTGCAATCCATGATATTGGCAACCACATCTTTAGATTGCTTGAGCAACTTGATGCTATTATTTAGCCTTTCGCGCTTGCAAGCCACAACAGGTGACTCTTCCAGCATCCTTTCAATCCCCCCATTTTGTGGCCCCATCAGCTCATTCACAATCTCATGCAGCATTTCATGATTGATGAGCTTCTTCACGCAAAAGTGAAGATGCATGGTGAAATTATCAACCAATCTCATTATGACAATATCCCAGTAAACAGTTACTCTCATTTTCATGTCAAAAGCTTGCTCAACCATGGATGACATATCCCTAAGATGACCCACTTCGACTTCACCAAAACCCTTGAGACTAATCAGAGTTGATCTTGAAGTATCTCGTATGACTTCCATGAAGTGATCTTGTTCATCCATTAAACTAGCCCATTTCTTCATGTAGTCCGGATTTGATGTGTAATCCACTATCTTCTCCATCTCAACCAGCTCCTTTACATGATCTTCAGATCGCTTCCTAGCCTCTGCCATAAGATTGTGAGTTGCCCTTAAAGTTGCTGATCTCAGCTGTGGGTATGCCTCCAAATGCTTCTTCAACACACCAACAACTACACTTTCAATGTAATCCCACATTTTGTTAATAAAATCAATAGGACTATCAGCAATTTGGTCAACCTTTCTCTGCAAAAGAATAAGAAAAGCATTTCGAGGGATGAAATTAGGAAGCCCAATACCCTTGGCTTCTTCTATTACCTTGAGCTCTTCAACTAAGAAGTTACCAGACACTGCATAATTTGGAGATTTGGAAGACAGTTTCTTGGAAAAGTCATTTAGCATCTCCGCCATTCGAGCACTGCAATGCATGGATGAATCATCTGGGAACTCTTCAAATTCTCCCTGCAAGAATATTTTCTTGAGCGTTTCTTTGGCTGCTCCAAGAATCTGAAACAGCGCCGTTGTTGCATCAGTGACACTAGTTAGATTCTGAGGCATGCTGTTCAATTCGTCCATGCTCTGATTAAGTTTCTCGTTTATCTTCTTCACAATATCTGGTAAGCATCTTCCTATGATGGCAGCTTGAATTTGGACGAGCGTCTGAGCAAGCACGGGAATTCCAACCATCGATTTGGGAATCTCAGAGAGAAGTGGATGAGTTTTGAACAACAATGCTTCCTCAGTCCTTGCCTCTGCATAAGACTCATTGCCAATGCGGTTCTTCACACAAACATAGCCCAGACCAATCTTCACAGCATCAGTGGTCACCTTCTCCAGTAACCCTTCAGGCGCCTTATCAACTTTTGTCACCACAGCCAGCGTCCTCTCCCCAGTTTTATCGACCCGCTGAGACATTCTTATCGATTCACATGTGGGGAAATCAACAGTAGCCGATAGCACATTTAGAATTATACTCTCTTTGGGGGTAATGTATTCCATGATTATGTCAGATATTTGTTCATATATGTTTTCAGGTTGGCCGTGAACAGGCACACGCGTGATTCCGGGCAAATCAACCATAGTGAGATCTGGGACGCCTTTCTTTTTAACAACCAGAGTGAGGGGAGTGTTAGAGATACCTTTTCCTTCACCTGCAATCTCATCAGTGGCCGCATTAATGGCATCAGCAATCTGATCTTCAGTTGTTTCAATCGTCTTAGAATGATATTCCAGCTGCAACTCCTGTTCATCAGAGGAATGGTCCTGCAAGCGCATTATGAGCGGCACCCGGGTGCAGATGCCCTGGCTGCGAGGCAAGCTGATACCTGCAAGGGACTCGAGAACACTCGATTTCCCACTTGACTGATCACCAACGACGACAATGGTGGGTAGCTGGATGCCTTCTTTCATCACATTCAAATTGCGCAAGCTGTCAATGGTGTCAAGGAAGGGGCGGATGCGATCATTATAAGATGAGACAAGAGGAGCCATGTATGGTTTCTTCTCGACGACTTCATCATCATCAGAGCAGTATAGACCAAACCTTTCCATTTTACTTATCAGAAACCTTGCCATTTTCTCTTGGCCAAATGTTGGGGTCCTGCAAAGAGAGTTCATTTGAGAGAGTTAAGAGAGACAGGAATTCTTGTGAGATTATGTTTAAATGAGTTGTTTAAATGATCTTAAAATAGGTATACAGAGTAAGCCAAGCTTGTGCTTATAAGAAAATCTCAGCACTCACTGGATGGATTGAATTACCAAAAACTGCACTTAGAAACCATTTAAGTTTTTGGGGCCCTGGAATATAAACAGTTATCTATTGTTCCTGCAAGATCAAGCTCTGCTAAGGTAGGCACACATGATAAATCAGGTTTAGTAGTCACTGACACCATGCAAATAACTTACATATATGGTCTCATTTATCATATATATATAGATATGTCATCATCATCATGCATGTATACTTCTACATTTCAGAGCATATTAGATCTGATCTAGTGGGCAAAGGCACCCAAGAGAGTGACACCTCTTCAGCCTTCGGGGCCTAACTTCTGGCCCAGTGATCCCTTCCTTGTGCCAAGAGGTATTTAAGGGCCATGTGTGAACCTATCATCAATGCAGCCCCTTCATACTTACTTACTTCAATTTGACACTTTCCAGGTGTAACTCTTTTCAAATATCCTGTTAATGAAAACTATGAGACTCTCCTTATAAGATTCTAGTGAGAACCATCTGCAATGGTGCCATGCCAGGAATTTCCTAAAGGGCCCATGTAAGACATTATCAATCATGGGAAGGTAGGGAATGAAAAGATATCAATGATACCTGCCGTTGCCCAAAATATCAAAGCCTAAAACATCAGCCTAAACCATTAACGACCAAGCCAGCTTAATATATACAATGGGTCTAATCAAGCCTAGCTGACATCTTTGTAGATTATCATATCTAGACACCAAAGCTAAATATATGTTACCCTGGGATTCTCCATCCCTATATGGGATGAGAGTCCTCTACTGCTTCAGGAGTACAAAGCTCTCCACTGCTTCAATAATGGAGGCCCACTCGCTCTACCTTGCAGCCTGGAATCTAGTCATTGCGTAATAAAATTTTAAAAATAAATTAGGCCCATAAAGGCATTTCCAACTATCCAATTTGGACCACAAGCTCAGATTCACCTTTTTCATCTGGTAGAGCCCATGGCTCCCCCACAAGAGCAAGCAACTCAGGATCCAAATTCATCTATATATCTGATCTGGCCATCAGCTTTCTAAGAAAGAATAAATTATTTAGTGATTGGGCAAAAAATTTAAGACGTAGGCCAGGCCCAACTCTGGTAAGTCAAGTCAGATTCCTTTCTGGGTCAACTACTTCTCTTTTGGTTGACCGGCCCATTCACACCACAGCCTTCTCGTTTCAGTTAAATAGAATAAAGGAATTTGACAATTCAACGCCCTTTAAACACTCAATCCCCAGAATTTATAACTAAGAGTCACTAAATGTCACAAGAGTTATTTGACCTTAGATCCCATGATCTAATCATGGGTTTTTAGTCATGATATCATGGGATCCAAGATAAAAAAAAGTATAAAAATAATAATAAATAAATAAATTGTACCAGAGTCAAATGACTCTAAGTAGACATCCAATGACTTTTAGTCATGAATTTGGGATTAGGCGTCAAAGGGTTGAATTGTCAAATCCCCTAGAATCAACCAATAAAACAACAAACAAACACAACAAGGAGAGAAGAGCTGGAACGACAGCTATTTATTACGTTGACAAACAGACGACTTAGTTAACAAGTGGCCACATAGCATGTTGGTGGCACCCAAGGGGCTAAATCAGCCACTAGCATGTAACCCATGTAATGAAAATGATCTAAGAGCAGAACTTGCAACTTGGGAAAAACTTGAAAGAGTAGGAGACGAAGATCAAAACCTGTGATGTCGTACGTCTTCAAAGAGTAGATGATTTCTAGCGAGTAAGAAGAATAAGAAGCAATTGAATTTGGAGTGTGGGTGCTGAAAGGAGAGGAGGGAGAGGGGGGTTATAAGGAGAGAAAAGGAGGGTGTCAAAAGAATTAACACATCACAAGATAATAAATACTTCCCCACCAAGAAAGCCCCAATTGAATTCCCTATAGTGAAAAGAAAAAAGTGCATTTATTCTTAAAGTTGTCGGAAACAGGCCCCTACTTTGAAACTTCCTGAATTTTCAGGGTGTGTTTTGTGGGGGAGACGAATCCAAATAGTGAGAAAAACTGTTCCAACTACTCATGCATGCAATTTCTTTTCGATTGCTTGGTGAGAGTGAGACACATTTTTCTTGTGAAAATGGAGAAAGTTGAACTGATTTTTCCTCAATAGAAAATATCTCGATTTCTTATGTCAAGAGTACAAATACAAGATTTTTCACTCATGCAGAAATAAAAATCCATAGAGAGGTGGATAGGAATGCAATGGCGGATAATTTAGAAAAAACAAGAGGTGCACATCCCTTTGATGCAATATACTACGCAATGGTTTTTTTTTTTTTTTTCCACCTTTACCTTTATAGGGTATAAGCCTATAAGGCTCTTATACCTGTTTTGGTTTTCCTTTCTTGGCTATGTAATCCCTAATCTTTAATAAAAAGTTTTTATTATCGATAAAAGAAAATAAAGCTCATAAGGAGTGGGGTCCCTTAATTTTTCAAAAACCAATCCAAAACATCAGTTCAAGATCTTTAGACTGTTTGAAAGAGCAATCTCCCTCTCTGATTGGACCGACCCCCTTTTTTTTTTTCCTCCTTTTCATGTCTCTTCCTTTCTTCCCAAGGTTAGCTTCATTTCATAGTAACATGGAAGAAATGCCAAGCGGAGAGTGGGAAAAGAGCATCCTATGGGGAAAGAGACTTTTGCAAAGATACCTACGACCACCGAATCCCTCCCTCTCTTTAATCCGTACCTGAGGTTAGCAAAGACTTTGTAATGGAAAGTGCAAAGACTTCACTTCCAAGAGTCTTCCGAATTATCAAGAAAAATAAGTTCATTTCCAAGACTGTAACGACTTTGACGAATTGGAGAGTTGGAGGATTCGGACTCAGTCGCTGCTGGCCCATTAAGCCGTCAGATGAGAATCCGTATTGGCATGCTAGGGACTCCATCGTGGAGCCCATATAGAGATAATCAGGATAGTTCAAGATGATTCTCAATTTTTCATTCCCTCGCAGCATATATCCTCAAATTATAGTTCAATAGAAGTGGGTCTCACCATCTGATTGAGCAAATGATGGAAACGTGATTAATGCAACATCAGCTAGCAATACCACGTGAGCACCCAGTTGCGTTTTCAATTATGTACACAATCTTACGGTGTGGACCCAATCATTTTAAATGGAAATTTGAGGGTCTCATTGGAGGGGACCGAAGGGGATTCATCTTTCACCATCCAGATTATCTCTACGTGCAACTCACGATCGAGTTGCTGACAAGTGTTACACTGTTTAATAGTTCTACATGTGGGATCCAAACTTGTTAGATTATTGGAATCTTGTGAAATTTTAAAGGGACCCACACTCAAATCCTAATATGTTTAGAAGACAGCTAAAAATAAGCTTTGAACTAGGGGAAGGTAGAGAATGAAAATCAACTGTCACCTAGTAATTCAATACATAGAAAAGTGAAGCTTCTATCTATATCTTAACTTATATCCTTTCACCTCTTTAATAATCTTTGGGTAGACTTCATTTCACCAAGGATTTTTATGTATTCAAGTTCTATGTCTCTTAATGCAAACAAATAGGCAGCCCTAATATTTTTTTAGAGAACTTTTAAAAATGTTTTTCTCTAGATTTTCTTAATATCTTCAGAAATCATGTTAAGTGAACATAGAAGGACTTGGACATTCTTTTCCCTCCTGCTAATGTAAAATTTGAAATTGACAAGAGCATGTGGCACTGGCACTAGTCACAATTGCAACCGTAAGATTGTAGGTGTAACTTGTAAGTCATGCTACTGGCTAAAATAAAATTTACAAGCCCAATGCAAGAGAGTAAGAGTTGTCCAACTGGGGATGAAATTGTTCGCTTTGGCCCGCGTGCACCCCTGAGCACGCTTAACTCTATAGTTTTTACGGTTTTCGGGGCTGCATGGCTTTAGAGTACTTCATGTTGAGTTAAGATAGAGTTTGACTTATAAGCCCAGAGATCTGGACAGCTCATTTCCAGTGTGGGACTCATGTATTCCTCATATTGCAAACTTAGTTCATATACGAACCCTTCTAATCATCCTTCTTCAGAGGGGTCACAATCGTCGGGTGTTCCACCTTCAAAGTTTGATTTTCAGTTTTTCACAAATTCAATATTTCTTCAGTCCTAATGCAACCATCTATCACAATAAATGGGCCTCAGGTGTAGTTCTTTTAACCAAATCAACCCTTAAACTGATCTTATAAATTATCAACGACAAATGTAACTATATATATGCACAATTTTTACAAAAAAAAAAAAGGCTATGCACAATGGGCCTCAGGCTTAGTCCTTCATTTTTTTTTTTTTCATTCTCTCTTTGTATGAAAAAGGTTCGGTTAAAGGCCAAGTTCTAAATTTCCTTTTTTCTAAGGAAAAATGCTGAAGCGACCAGCTGACCACATCATTACAACCATGGTTGTGGAAACAGATCCCCTATTTCGTCCAAACAGAGGAGCCCTGTTTGGAAGAATCAGGGGTCGCCACATACGGGGGCGGAAGGGGGGTGGAGGAAAGAGAAAAGCAAATTTTCTTTCTCCGTCCCCGCACGTGTTAGCTCCTGATTCGTCCAAACAAGGCTCCCCTGTTTGGACAAAACAGGGGATCTTGTTCCCATGGTTGTCGATTGTGATCTTGTCAAAATGGTAACCCCTTTAATATTGGAAAATAAAGAAGTCGCCAAGTGGCCACAGCAAAAGTTTAACTTCATCAGACATTCCCAACCTTCAAATTGCAAAAAGGCATGAAATCAATGGCCAAAATAAAACTGCATTCATTGCATATAGTCACAATGCCATATACCTCTCTACCAAGTAGCCTATGACCGAATTCGTGGTGATGTGGAGATGATAAGGCCCCAGGACCAGATGGGGTTAAATGGCAAAAAAATAATCTCCACTTATATTTGGGTCTACTTCTATGTGGAGATTCTTTTGCCAATCCAATAATCACCATACAAACCCACATATATGTGGAGATGATAAGGCTCCACGACCAATGGCTTCAATTTTTCCTTCATTAAAGTAGGTTGGGAGTTTTTAAAAAAAGATTTCGAAGAAATGCTTTCTGATTTTCACAAAAAGGGTTGGGAGTTTTTAAAAAAAGATTTCGAAGAAATGCTTTCTGATTTTCACAAAAAGGGTAGAATCAACCAGGAGATGAATGCAACTTTCTTAACCCTTATTCCCAAAGTGCCAAACCCGGTGAGGCTTGGTGATTATAGACCTATTAGTCTTGTGGGGTGTGTCTACAAGTTGTTAGCAAAGATCTTGGCAAATCGATTGAAGCACGTTCTTCCTCTTATTATTAGTCCTTTCCAAGGGGTTTTTTGTGGCGAAGAGACAGATTCTTGAAGCGGTATTAGTTGCTAACGAACCCATTGACTCTAGAAAGAGGTCTAAGGTCAAGGGGATCATTTTCAAGGTGGATTTCGAGAAAGCATACGATCATGTGGATTGGGGATTTCTCAATTATATGTTGCTCAAATTTGGCTTCAGTGATACTTGCCAAGGGTGGATGGGACAGTGCAACTCTACTACTTCCTTCTCGATTTTGGTTAATGGTTCCCCTTCGAAGTTGTTTAAAGCTTCTAGGGATATACGGTAAGGGGATCCTTTATCCCCTTTTTTGTTGACTATGGTGGTGGGGCCTTTGATCGAGCTCGCTTCTAGCGAGAGGTAAAGAGAAGGGGGTGATTAGTGGCTTTGAGGTAAACCATAGAGGGGAGACAATTTCTCATTTACAATTTGCCGATGACACTATTCTTTTCAGTTAGGATAAAAAGGAAGAGATTTTGATTCTTAAAAGAATTCTAAGATGCTTTCAACTTGTTTCAGGCTTTAAAGTAAACATTTGCAAGAGTCTATTGGTTGGGGTGTGGTGCTCTGAGGCAACAACGCAATCTTTGGTGTCCATGATCCATTGCAAATCAAGAAGGCTACCCATCATGTATGTATCTTGGTCTTCCTATTGGGGCAAAGCCAAGATCCAAAGCTTTGTGGGACTCGGTCATTGCCAAATTTTAGAAGAAACTATCTTTTTGGAAGAAACAATACTAATCTTTGGGCAGAAGAATTATGTTGATAAAAGCTTGCATGACTAATCTTTCAGTTTATTATATGTCTCTCTTCAAAATGCCAAAATCAGTGGCGGACAGGGTAGACTGAATTCGAAGGAATTTTTTATGGGAGGGTCAAGGTGATAAGAAGAAATTACATCTAATGAAGTGGAGTAAGGTAATTAAACCAAAACAGTGTGGGGATTTGGCACTGAGTAGTTTGGGATCTAAGAATGTGGCTTTATTGGCTAAGTGGTGGTGGAGATTTTGGGAGGAGAGGGAGACCCTTTGGAGGAGCGTTATTGCTACTAAATATGGTGTGGACAAATGGGGGTGGTGGCCTAATCTTGGTTTTAAGTAGGGTTTTATGGTGGGGGATGGGAGGGAGGTGAGGTTTTGGTTGGATGGTTAGGTGGGGGTGAACTTTGTGTGAGTTGTTTGATAGGATCTTTAGAATGGTTTCCAATAAGGAATCTATTGTTAGTAACTATTATGAGGTGAGGGATTGAAGTATCTCCTGGAATGTACCATTTAGAAGATGTCTCCGTTTGTCAGAAGAGGGTCAATATGGGGAGTTGTTGGATAATCTTTCTAACGTCTTTTTGTGCAAGAACTCTATAGATTCTCGAATTTGGAAGTCATCCATATCTGGAGAATTCTCAGCTAAAGCTTTTTATATGGTATTGGAGGAGATTAATCTTCCTAGTGCCCCCTCTTCTCTTGTTTGGTTGGGTTTGGTTCTTCCACGGGTTGAGGCTTTTTGCTGGCTTGCTATTGCAGCAAAGTTATCTATAGTGGATAATTTGAGAAAGAAAGGTTTGATGGATTCCAGTATTTCTGATGTATCTGTGATGTGTCAAAAGGAACTAGAAACTAATAACCCTCTTTTTCTTCATTATGAGTTTTTGGCTAGTCTTTGGGGTCACTTTTTTGGCAGATGTGGAGTTTCTTGGTGCTTCCCAGTGAAGGTTGCGGAGATAGCAAAGCCTTGGTTAGAGGGGGGCGGTTTGTGGGGTGGGGGCGTATTCTTTGGAGGTTGATTCCATTTGTTGTCTTATGGTGCATTTGGATAGAAATGAATGATAGAATTTTCAAGGGTCACTCATCTTCTGTGGTGGATTTGATTGCTTCAATCACCCAGAAGATTGCAAACTAGGCATTGGTTTTGAAGGAGTTTTCATCTTTTAACTCTAATGATATCTTTCTTAATTGAGTAGCTTGTATGAGATGTGGCCCAGTTTGGGTGAGGAAAGTTGTCCACTGGTCTCCTCCTCCTCTTGGTGTGTTTAAGTTCAATGTTAATGGTACAGCAAGAGGTAAGCCAAGGCTAACATGTATCGGCGATGTTCTTCGCAATAGTAAGGGTGAAGTCCTCTTTACGTTTTCGAAACCAGTGGGTATTTGTGATTCAAATGAAGCAGGGGTGCTAGCTATTTTGGAAGCCCTTCCATGTTTCTCAAGGAGTTTTCAAGGTGACCTCATTGTGGAGAGCGATTATTCTAATGTAATTGCTTGAGTCTCCAATCGAAAGTCTTTTCCTCAGAAATTACAATTCATCTTTAACGAAATTAGGGTTTTTCTACCAACATAAATGTTGTCTACCAACACAAACTTAGATGGCTAACTACATAGCCAATGCTTTATCCAAACAGGGGGTTATGAGGGACTCCCCTTGGGAGGGAGTTGTTTTGTAGTGGATTTTGTAGTAGATGGCTGCAATGCTCTTTTACCTCTCCTCTTTTTCCGCCTTTGTATTTCTTCCTCTTTTTTATTAATAATAATTTATGTTACCAATAAAATAAAAAAAGTAGCCTATTTTTAAAAACCCTTGTCATTTTATTTTATTTTATTTTATTTTTTATTAGAAAAAAACCCCTTCGCGTTTAAATACTTAAAGTATAAAGCCATGACTCTTCAATAAAGTTCAAAACCGCCATCTTAAACCACCCCCCAACCATTTCTTTCTTCAATAAAGTTCAAAACCGCCATCTTAAACCACCCCTCAACCATTTCTCGACCAATTTTGAGCATAATCTTCCTTAGAAAATATCAAAATGTGTTATATTAAGATATAATGGACACCATAAATATAATGGTAATAGTATATTTGTTGAGGGATCGCAAAAATTGGAGGAGGGAGAGGGTCTCTTCTAGAAGAAATATATTCAAATATATATCATTCCAATTTTATCAGATTTTTATAAATAGATGAGAAAAATCTGGACCTATCTGGTAATTGCAAGCATTTCTGATAAGAATTCTCTCACCCTGGAATTCCTAACAGCAACGTAGGTACTATCTCTGTGAAATTTCAAATGACCTATTTGAATTAGGAGAATTCTCTCTGCCGACATTTCAATTGATACGTTTGTCATTCAATACTCCCAGAAATCTGACATTTGGAATGCTTAGACAGCTGCCGAGTATTTTGGAATTTCACTTGGGGGACGGCATTTGAAATGGACAAAAATCTATGAATGCTTTTAGCCAAAATGGCCCCACAGTAGGAGGCAAAAATATGTCATTTTTATCACTATTCACTTATCTTCATATGGAGGAAGAGGGTGATGAAACAATTCCAAAAAGTTGACCTTCAAAAGAATTCTTATCTAAGTCTTTCCAAAAGACTAACGGCAACAGGCTCCCGGGCTGGACATAACATTTTGGAGAGTTTTGTTGGTAAGACCCAGCTAGCAAATTCGCTCCAGTTGATGATCTTAGGAAGTAGGCACATTAACTAATAAGGTAGAGTTCAGATCTACCTCCCTTGGGCACCAAGTAAAATGAGTCAGTCACACATCCATTTCTCCAGTGCGATTGTTCTCATTCTACATGATATCATTAGTCATAGCTAGCAAATATCAGCCATGTGCTCTGCAATGAAGTGGAGAAGGTGTTGGCTTCTTTTTCTTGCTTAATAAAGGTAAGAAACTCAAAAAAGGTGAAGGTACTAGCCATCAAAGCACTAATAACTTTAGTCCTCTTTTCGGGACCTCTAAATTGTGAAAAAGGAATTCTTCATCTTTGGATTCTACCGCACCATTGAGTTGTGTGGGTGGTCCTCAAAAACACTTTACTTCATTCTTAACTTTATGAGATTACCCTTTGATTCTTCATTCAAGTGGACTCCCTTTCACTCTGAGAAAAGTCAATGAGCTTGCCAATGTTTTAACTAAAGATAAAATAGATAGATCTGCTTAGGTTGGGATTGTTTTTGTTAATAAAATGTGGTGTTGTCGATTACAAGGATATAATTGTACACTCATCCATGCTGATAACATTGAGCAAGCCCTGATGCATGTAGCCACATGTGGGTTTTGATTTTCTGAATCAAATCTTCGTTGCTTGGATGCTGAAGTATGGTCTTTTCAAATTTAGATGAGAACTATTTCTTCCTAGTTTTGTTGACAATGCTGCCCCATGAGGGCTTTGATTAAACCTTAGAAAGCCTTGTTTTGTTTTACAAACTAGTTTTAATCAACACATGATCACAAGAGAGGGATTGATTTCAAAGAACTATAGCATGTTAAAGGCCAGGATTCTACAAATACATTTTGGCGACATGGCCAAGACTGTTGATCTGATGGGCCCATTGTTGGATGGAATATTATGGAAAGCCTTTGATTAGATACAAGAAAATAAATTGATATCAAGGGGAAAGACTGCTATTTCTTTATTCAACAAAAAGAAGAAAATGAGCTAGAGATCGTCATCTTTGTCTCATCCCACCAACCTAGAGTGGGCTTGAAGGGTTCTCTACTTACAAAACTCTAAACTTAAAAAATGGGCTATGTCAAATCTGCTGTTGGACCTTGTAGTTCCATCAGTTAAAAAGTGAATGTCTGGAGAACATTCCAACGGTGGTTGTAGAAAATTCAATGACTCCCTAAGTCACAATAGACACACATATATAGACAAATGAATAACCTTAGTGTACAGAATCCCAAAACTCAACAAAGACATGAAGGAAAGCAATACTCACAATTAAAGAAAACCCATATGCAGCAGAAAAAAGGGTACTCCTTTACCCTTCTCCCCAAAAAAAAAAAAAAAAAAGATAAAAAAATTTAATGAAAAAGAACAAAAAAGGAAAGAGCTGTACTGATCCTACCTGTCTTGAACTGCTGCTGCATTCTTGGCACTGGAGTAATGGTTGGACTTTCTCCAGGTTTGCAGACCAAGAAATCTCCTAGACACTAACATGGCAGGGTGGCCCACCTGCCACTCCCACCTTTTCCACCTTTCCTTAAAGAAGGATATGGGTCCCATGGATAACCCCACAAAAAAACTTGGGCTTACTTTTAAAAGTAGCAATATGGAGCAACAGAAAAGCAGACTCCATTCCAGCCTGCTTGCACACAGCTACAACATCAAACCAAACCGGGAGGCCTCCCTCCCTTGAGGGATTGGATTGACGTACTTTCATATGACCATCATCATAGACCATGAATCCACTCCATGGTATGTCTTTCTCCACACCATCGACCGACCAAATTGACTCAAATCAAGTCATCTGCACCTAACAAACGAATGTAAAATGTTAGACAGGGATTGGGATGATCAACAGTAGAATTTCCAACAGCAAATCAGACAATCAAACACCCCGAAGTATAAAACTTTGGTTCTTGCATTCCCGATTGCAATCAATTAAAGTTGTGTTTTGATCTAACCTAAGTGGCATTGTTTTAAAAAATTTAGAAGTGTTTTGATGTAACATATGTATAGTTGTTTTCAATTTTAATTTTTGAGTAAAATGGGTCCCAATCCTTCAACCTGTTGTTTCTGTTGTAAAGGAAAAATAGAAGACACATTTAAGTAGAATACTGTTGTTTATATTATCAGTACAGATCAGCAGTATCATATGGAGCACAGAGACAGAATAAAGTAAAAACAAACAAATACTAAATGTCTACCACCTAATGTTAATTCCATTTTCTAACTTTATCCAGCCCATACATATAATAGAACAGACAAGCATCCATTCTACTAACATTCAGACCAGTTGCAATTGGTGCAAATACAAATACACCCAGACATGTGAATAAAGAGATTAAAATAACAGAATACACTTTTTGGTTGTTGGTTGAATTGTACAACACTGCATCACATATCCACATGAGAAAAACAATATGGTGGCATTGGCAAAAAAAGAAAGTGATAATAAACTGTGAATTACCTTCAGTGTCGTGCAAATTAAGCCAAAATTCATGAGAGATTGTCACCCGAGTTCCTTACTCGAAGCTCCACATTCCTCAGATCACGTAAATGCTGCAATATTTCTTGAAGTAGATCCATGCCCTTGTCGCCTTTCTTCAAAGAACTGATACAATGCTTCAGAAACTCTCTGTCTGCCTCAAGAGCCTGTAGCCTCTCATACACATTATCCACCTCTTCTTCAATAGCTAGCTTCTTATTCTCTGTTAAGAACTTGCAAACTGAATTCTGTGAAACAACCGGAAAAGCTTGTTCTTCATGTAACCCTTCTTCATTTTCCATGCCGATTGCATCAAAAAGAGGAAGGAGTGTCTTTGCCTTGGAAGCCATGTTTCTTCTCTCATGATAGTGTATCCCATTACTACCCAATTCCTCAGAGGATCCATTTATGTCCCCATTTTCATGATGACTGCAAAATTCACAATTCTTGCCACCTATCCCATTTTCTTCCAAGTAATGTTCAATAGATTTAATATCTTCAAAGTGATCCTCTTCATCAGCCAAGGTGAAAAGCTTCTCTTCCAATGCCTTGAGCTGCTCCAGAATCGAGAGTCTCTCTTCCTCAAAATCAGCTAGTGATTCATCAAGCGTGCTCAACTGCTTCATGCTCTCATGGCCCATTCCAATGGCCACAACTTCATCAACAGGGGTGTTTTGGGTGCTTTCATGCATGCCAAAGAAAACATCATCCCCTCCATTAAGATCTATGGATAGCTCATCACTATCCTCAGCGCTAGAAGAAGCTGAAGAGACTCCGCTACTCCTTCTACCCTTTTCCTTCCTCATCATCCTCTTCTCTTTGGCCTCGTATAGTAGAACCTTCTTGCGATATAATTCTAACTCCTTTTCCAGCTCCTGCTTCTCCTTCTCCCTTTTTACCATGAGCTCATTCAAAAGCTGCAACGCCTCTTGATCATACTCTGATTGTTCTTCCATCATCCTTTGGTATTGTAATGCTTCCATTTGCATTGCAGCCTTCTCTTCTTGAAGCCTTGTTATCATTGCCATTGTCTGGTTTGCAGCTACCGCTGAAGCACTCCTCTCTTCTTCTAGTTCTGCATATAATGCGCTGAGAGCCTTGTGTTCAGCTTTCAGTACCGATTTCAGGCGATCTACGGTCAGCACCTCACCACCTTCAATTTCACTTATGACACTACCATCCAAAGACTCCGTTCCTGATTCTCTTCTTTCAAAAAGTAATCTCTTATGCAAACTGTAAATGCTTTCCATGTAAAATGTTGGTGTTTCAGGCTGTTTCTCTTCCTCCACCTCATTAAGTTCGGAACATGAGGCTAAATGGTGGTTTATGGCCTGTCCACTGGTCTCAACTGATTGTGATGCCAAGCAGCAATCCCCTCCCTCTTGAATCAAGTCCTTAGCCTGTTCTGTCACTGTATAGATAAAATTTGTATCAGAACCAAAACCCCATTCTAACATTCTTGATCGAAGGCTGCTAAGGGCGAAAGGCTAAATATTGCAAGGAGAAGAATGCTACCAATCTTTACAAATGCATTTTATCTATTACATAACAATTATATACCCTTCTAGAGGGCATAAGTGGACATCAGCAACTTGCGCACAGCCCAAACATGAATAATGTTGGCATTCTTCTTGCAGTGTGCCTGCCTTCAGCCAAACACAATTTGACTTAAGTTGAGCTGAATATTACAAAGCATTATTGCAATAGTCAGTGCTGAATCTTCCAATAATAATGCCTATCCAGCTTCCACTCTGACATTCGCCAATATGATCATATAAAAACAGTTTTTTTTTTCTTTCATATTGAAATATCTCAAAATATTGCACAATGCTGCAAAGGTAAGCTGCAAAGTTCAGCATAGGATAAGAGTATGCAGTTATGAAAGAACAAAAAACAGTTATCTGTAATAAAAGTACCTTGATCTTCATCAGCTACGAGTTCATCACAAGTGGTAGAATCAAGTGCAGCATTGTAATCTTCAGAATGCAGGTCTTCATCAATGCAAGACAACAAAGGAACTTGTTCGTGAATATGAGGTTGATCGATGGGTTCATATTGACAGATATCTCTATCCATTAAACTCTCGAATTTATCTTCACTGTTGATCATATCATTTCCCTCTACTGATGCTGTACAATAGCCATGAAATACATGTTTTAGAACAGATTACAGCCAATTTACTATAATTTGGATGTTCCCCATATCACAAGCAATAGGAACTTTTTTTGCAGAATTCATGCCATCACCATTCATTCCGCAGTGCATTTGATGTGTTTGGGAATTCAGAAATTGCATTAGATAGAGCAGTTACTGTTTTTTTTTTCCCAACTACTCTGCCTCAGATCAATGTCCAACCACACATGGTTTCTCACGTTTGTACAGCCCCAAATGCACAGAACAGATCTATCTTGGTTCTACAGAAAAACAAAATTCCAACTGATTGTGATTGGTGTACATCCAAACTCATCCATAGTAGAAACTGCAGAAAGATATAATAAAATAGCCAATCAATGGGGAAAAAAAGGAATCTTTATACTATTTTACCTATGTATTCATCTGCATCCTTCTCAATCACTTGATCGTTCACTGCCACAGTTTGAGTTGCTTGAGTAACAGCATCCTGATTGCATACCTCATCAACAAAACCTATGTTGGGTTCATCTTCAGCAGGTAAAAGTAAAACTGAAAAATTCTCATCCTCAGCCGCAGTCTCAAGCATTTCAGAGATTGTATTAACCTTACTTTCTTCAACTAGAATCGCCTTCTCTTCCGAAACCTCAGCCATATCAGCACCAGATGTAACATCCTCCATAAACTGCGATTCTATATCCAAAGCTGCTCCATTTTCCTCGTCATCTTCTCCGGAATTCGGTAAATTGAAGTAATTAATAGTCATGGAATCAATCATCTCGATCGGAATTAAGCGATCCTGATCAGAGAACTCACCCAACTGAGGAGAAAAGATTTCAGAAGATGCGTCTTCTCTGCAACAAGATTGGATCAAGCTCTCATTTTTATCAAAAGATTGGACATTTGTAGTACTTTTTTCCATTGAGATTCTTGAATCATCTTCCAAAAGCTCTTGATCAGACTCCATAGAACCAATCTCGTCTTCTCCCTCCGTTTCTCCCACGCCCCTGTCAGCAGAAACATCAGAAAGCATCTGGTTCTCTGCCACCCCATCTCCGTTTCTGATCTCATCTTCGTCTTTATCCGTTGCTGAATCTGATCTGGAAGGATCAGAAAACTCGCCACCAAGAAACCCATTGCAGCTCTCATCGTCCTCTCCCTTCTCCTTAATCAAATTCCTCTTCTGGGCATAATCCAAAACACCCCAAGAAGGCTTAAACACCAAATACGGAGAGTAAAATCCTCCCCCCAAGCTCACACCACAGCAAGAACAGCTCAAATCCTTCTCACCCTTCTCGATCTTGGACACCCCATCTGTCGAAATCATACCCATATCCTTCACAATCGAGAAAAACGCGATCTTTCCATCGGATCTTCCATGACAAGGCCGCGAGGATGAGCAGTCCTCGCACATATTTGAAGATTCCGCGAGTTTTCGATGATTCGAGCAGTACCCCAGTTTGGAGATCTCTGCGGCATGGGTCTCGCAGAAGATATCTTTATAGGAATTTGGATGTTGGGTTGGTTCGAGGACGTGATCGAGCCTGGAACACCAAAGGCAGGGGGGTTTGAGACCGAAGAACTGAGCGAACTTGGCTATGAGATAGGAGAAGAGGGAGTTGAGGAGGAGGAGGACGATCAGAGTCCATTCAAGAGCTGTGTAGACGAGAATTACAGTGATTTTGTGGGTGTTTCTATGCAACATGGTGGCGAATTTGTTGGACGCCATTGAAATTCGAATGTTTCTATTTACAGAGATGAAGAAGAAGAAGATCAAAAAGAAGAAGAAGGAGAAGGAGAATGATATAAAGATGTGATCTTTGATAGGTTTTGCAGAGGAAGAAGGCTTGGAATAAGGAAGCAGGCGAAGGTGACAGAGAAAAGCAGAGAGAGACGTAGAGAGGCTTTTGAAAGGGTAGTTGTGAGGAGAAATAGTACTTTGTAGTAGTATAAAGAAGCTCGTTATAATAAAGTAAAAGTAAAGTAGTAGTAGTAGATGTATATAAATTACTGTTGGAATTGGAATTTACATAAAGAAGGCTGGCTTTAATCCCGGGAAATGTCAGCCGTTGATCTGATTCGACCCACCAATCCATTGATAGCGGATGGTAAAAAGGATTTAAGATCTCCATCTCCAAAACATTGAAGATTGAGAAGTTTACACTTTTTTTTCCCCTTCAAACCAGGTTCCAATCCTTTGGACTGGACCGAGCCTAAAGAAAAGTCGAGTAAAACCTTGGTTGTCCTAAGTAGTAGCACTAATGGACTTAATCTTTAATTCCTCAAAAGTGAGAATTCGGGACTAATACCAAAGCCTCTAACTCCGAAATAGATAGAACCGTAGTCTTGACGATTCGGCCAACCCTTGAGATTAGAAGTTTCAATTACCGAATGTAGGTACCACTACTAGAAGTGGCACATCAGGATTGTTAGTAGGGGTTTTTTTTTTTTTCAACATAGGGAGAGATCAACGGTCACAAGGTAGGAAAGGTGAGACAGACTGTGGACAGTGAGGAAGGGACCCATCTTGGTATTGGGTCAGTGACATCTGAATGAATGTGGGTCCACGCTTCTTATTGTGGTAGTGAGCTTAGCTTTTTTTTCTTCCTTCTTTTGCTTGGTTGACTTGAGTGAGGTTAACTTGAAAAATCAGACCTCCATTACTAATCATCTAATCAGATCATGGGGTCCACCTTAATTGTTTGTGCTATATGTTTTATGGATTTATGTTTCCTGAAGAGGGGAATTATGCATTCATAAGATTTCAATAAGAAATTTGAATCCTTTCTTATAAGGAAAATTAGTTCATGTGTTCCTCAAGAGAAATATATCATATTAGCCTTTTGTAATTCACTTCTTTTAAGCAAAAAGAAAAAGACGACGAAACAATAATATATAAAAAAAAATTAGAACAATTATTCTCTCCATCATGAAATCTTTTGGTCATAGTTGAACAGTTTCGCTCCCTATATATTTCTCTTCTCGTGAGAAAGATGAATGTTGGATTTCTAATCCTCACATTAAGAATAAGAATCCTCCCTGATGAGGAAAATCATTTCATTTTTTCTCTCTGTGAGAGAAATTTGTTGCAACAATCACTTGATGCGTTGCATTGAAAATACAGAATAGTTTTCTACTATGAGTTTCTCTTTTGGCATGAACAAACCCTAAAATCAAACAATTGCCTTTCCATCTTAGTGTATATAGGAATAGGAACCAGTCCAAGCCACGTTTGATGGGTCAAATCATGTGGTAAATTGGGTTACATTGTTAGCACTTTTCTTTCTCTTTTTTTTTTGTCATGCTAAAACTGTGCTAATTCATCAATGATCCGAAACAATCCAAATCCATAGGCCCACTTGGGATGTAGCATGCATAATTTGAATAGAATAGATGGCTTAAATAAGTGGTTAATAGTTCAAGTTCAATGGTTTCAATGAACAAAATGAAGGATGGCCCTACAAGTTTATGCCGCCTATGGGACCCAAGATTGGGTGGTAGGTCGAATTTGACCATCTTTTGATAACCAAAATCAGACTTTCATGTAAGCTGATGCTAATCTACTATGGCGGTCTGCAAGAGTATCTGAAATTGTAATCTGTAAATCACCCAGGGAAAGCTGTGATCTCATGAAAGAATCAAAAGAAAACTTAGCGAGAAAAAAAATTGAAGAATCAAAAGAACACTTTAGTGTGGGGATTACATCCAACCACGCATCCAGTAGGTACCCATCTGGTATTTATGCATAATTTTATAATTTATGGTTTTTTTTATTGCAACGGAGGATATTCCAACCCTTTGGACCAGACTAATCGGATCCAGGAGGGACCGGGTAAATCCCATGTAGCCTCAATGTAGTAGCGCGGTTTCGAACCCTCAATATCTGAGAGCAAACTGTAGTCCTAGGCTAACTAGCTACCCCTTAGGATTACAATTTATGTGTTATCATGCTTATATCCAGCTACAATGATAGCTCAACGCACTAGATAGCCCACCCAATCAATTAATACCATTCATATATGGGCACGTTTATGTAACTACTTTTTTACCTAAAAGAAGAAGAAAGAGTTAGATGTTTTTTCAATGAGTTTTTTTTTCATTTGATGTGAACATCTTTATTTATTAGAAAAAAAAACATAAAAATAGTACCACTTTTCGTGAATTCTTGAGAAAGTATTTTCAGTGGGGTCCAAGAAAATTTTATGGAAATGCATTAGTCCGTAGGCTTCCTCCTTCACAAACCAACACAAACATAAATGCCATCACCAAATGTGGTTCACCAAATGTGGTTCCGCCAAAGCAGGGTCCACATCCGAGACATGTTCCCTGTTTTTCCAACCCTTGAATGCTAACATTTTTACATTTTGATTTTGCAACACGGCCCACCGAGATAAATAAGAAAATGAGAACTAGGGTTGCCCGATAAATTGGGAACCCCGCTTCTCATGTTACTATCCTTGGATCAATCATTGGTACCATAGGAATGGGTGTTATAAATCTTGGGATGGAGTTTCTTACCGTGGAAGTGGATATTATTTCTAGAGACACAGATTTTCATCACAGAGTAGTTACTAAATCTCAGGAATGGAGTGTGTACTATGGGTTTCAGCTCCCTTGGGTGGGTGTCAACTGAAGAAGAAAAG
This sequence comes from Cinnamomum chago, assembly GCA_038049695.1. Lineage (NCBI taxonomy): Eukaryota > Viridiplantae > Streptophyta > Magnoliopsida > Laurales > Lauraceae > Cinnamomum > Cinnamomum chago. The sequence continues at coordinate 126,266,895 of CP142451.1, forward strand.
GAAAAAAAAAAAAAGGCAAATAAGAAAATAATAGTATGTACGATAAGGTGTAAACTACAGAATCTGTGCAATGTATCCTCAAGAGATCTCTGTTTTGAAGCAGTGTATTCAATGATGTATATTTTACTCTAGAAGAAAGGATCTCAGAGTGACAGAGTCATAAAACTTCTGTATCTAGATACACCAGATATCAGTATCATATTGGATATAAATTGTGTGGGGCATTTCTTAATATGCAAGTTAAGCAAAGGCTGGCAATAATTCCTGCTTATGTTCCATTTCAGCTGCATGCGCCTCGGCACGAACACTGGAGCGCTTGCCAGACCAACACTGACGGCCATCGTCTCGGCAATATGCTGCGTCAAAAAGAGATGCGCATCTCGGCTACAACCGAGGTGATGAGCTTGCCCGAAATGGGGCACACGCAGTCACGCCTGACATTTGGACACGTGACAGGGTTCGAGCACGCGCTAATGGGACATATACACCATCCAAGCCGTCCACCCTCACCAAATCTCTGACAGAGCCACATCTAATGGCTGCAGCCGTATCAGGACAGGGCCCAAGAAATGATCCGATGGGACCCCAGCCGCCAACAAGTCAAGGCGAGATCAAGCCCAACGTGACTGACATTTAATGCAACATGGGCTGATCAGACCCTCATTTAATGCAATGTGGGTTATATTGGACCCTCATCAATTGCTCTATGAGTTAATCTGTCCCTAGCAGTCAAATCAGGAGATCCATTAACAAATATCCAAGATCTTTCTCATATAAGGGGATCCATCACCAAAAAGAAGGTACGCACGTTTACATGCATGCAACTATCCAAATACTATTCTTTCTTCTCCAACAAGCGCCCTTGCACTAACTTAGGCATCGAAGAGCCCTGTACTGCCCACAGCCAAGGTCCTTTGACTGTTTCTTCTTCCCTTTCAGGTCCCTAAGGCGATAAGCTCTCTCAGTCATTCGGATAAATCCTCAAAGGCTCCCCAAATCTTGTGAGTTGGTATTTTCAGCACTTACATAAACCTTCTGCTTTAGTTATGAAGGGTTGTTAGTATTTTTGTTGGCTAATTCATGGGTCGGACAAAACTCTGGGTCCATTGTGTTGTATTTTCTAATTTATTTTAGAATAGACTGTGGTTGTGTCGCCGGAAGAGCTAAAGTGAATAATAGAAGAAAATAGCAGACCAGGCAAAATTCCCCAAGCCCGATCGATCGGAGCCTCAGACCGATCGATCAGTCAGAAAAGGCATCCAGTTATTTGGATGGTCCGATCGATCGGATGCACAGTCCGATCGATCGGACAGTGTGTGCAGATTCAGGAAAGTCTCTAGTTTCTATACGAACTTGTTTCCTTTTGAAACTCTGTTTTCTAGTTTGAGTCCTACTTGTGCACTAAGTCTAAGGTACGAATTTGGGGCTATTTATAGGGTGTTTCTCTCAACCCTAGACCAACAACACAACTCTCATTTATTTGAGTCAGAGATATCTTAGAGATAGTTTATTCTCTAGAGCCATTGAGAGACTATTCTGAAGGGCTGCTCTAGAAGGTTGTTGCTGCTTCTACTTTTCTTGTAGAAGATTGATCATCTTGGTTGACAAGGTGCGAGGAGATCAAGTAAGGAGAACGGGGCGCGGTAGATGTCGTGTCAGTGGATTCTTTACAAAAATAACTACAATCCTTAGGTCGATGTACAGACTGAGGTAAAAGAGCTTGTGAGTATATCTTGTAACTGTTCGTGAACTCTCGATTTCTGGTTCGTGGTTTTTCTCCCTAGATAGGGTTTCCACGTTAAATATTGTGTCTGCCTTCTTGTGGTGTGTGTTTGGTAGATAGCTAGTTCTATATTATCTGATTGGTTTATTTCCGCTGCATTGATTGGTTAAATTAGAACTAGTAATCCATTCTGGTAGCCCCTCATAAAATTTCAAGGGTGTAAGTCACTATCCTAATTAAATGTAAAATCAAGTTTGGTTAAGTAAGCTTATCGAACAAGTATCTACTACCAATGCATACTTCTCCTTTCTTCGAGCTTGAGACCAGTGCAAGCACACACTAGATAATTTCTTGTAAACAAATTGTCATTTCTGTTATTGTTAGGTTAATTGTGGTGTCCTATCAAATTTCTTCAACATTAAGTTTAAAATACCATCAAGTATGTAATGAGAAGATTAAACAAGGGAGGAAATAATGTTTCTTTACTGTAAAGAAACCTTTGAGCTTTGGGAAAATAATCAAGGGAATATAGTGTGGGCATTAAAGTGACAGATGTGGGTATCAATGTCCCTCCAAAGTTTCTTTTGAAGATTGGGCTGTATTTGGCTAAGCTGATAAACGCATTTTAATTGTATAAAATTATAAAAAGATAAGGGTGTTGGGATCTCCATTTCATGGTGAAATAACAATTCCTGTCCCTTTGTTGTGACTCTCTCTTATCTTCCCTTGTTTGTTAAAGAAATATTTGGCTGTCAAATCCTGGAAGATTCTTCACTGATTTTCCACATTCATTTTATAGAAAATCTATATATGGAAATTGCAAGTTCTTGATTTTGGATTTGACCATTGAAAGTTGAAACATTCTTATTTTTGTGGATTCATTCACTGATAACAATTTTTCTCTCAATGTGAAATCCTCAGTGAGGAATCCAATTTTCATGGACGGTGATAAGTCTTCAAATCTATGTACTTTAAGTTTTATTTCCCGCTACAAAAGGAGAGAAGTCAAGAAAAATGACATAGGAGGAAATGTGTTTTCAATTTCAAGCCTATATTTTATGTCAAAATCTTCATCAGCGGACACAACGCAACTCTATTTTTCAAACTTTTATTCTTCCACATCATCAAACCACGCCAAGTGTTAGGAATAAAATTATATACAAGTTAGATAGAAGAAATTCTCTGTATGTTATAATATAATATGCTTTTATTTTCAGGTGATGAAGAAACTAAACGTAAATTCTCATTGACATACAAGCTTCCAAACAGACCTTTGTAAAATTGATCTTATAAATTGGAACTTGGAAGTCTTCTCAATGCTCATGGATCTTCTTTTCTCATATAAAAAATAGAAACAGGGAATGATGAAACATAGCTGTCAAGTGTGGAACAGGAAAAGGAACAAAAACCAGAAAAAGAGAAAAGAAGGTGTACAGAATGGAGCATTTTGATGATAGTGATTTGAGAGGTTGAATAAAATAAAGTTAGGTAGTGGGATTCCTCCCCCTCATCTTTTGCTTTTTGCATCCGCTTTCCCCCGCTCCTCTCCTTTGAAATTTTCTTTCAAAAGCCGCAGAGGGGAACACAAAAAAATTCAAAAAAAAAAAAAAGAAAAAGAAAGAGAGAGCCCACATTCATTTCATTAAGCTTTAAGACCCCCCCATTGGACCATTTTGAAATTTTGTAGTCTTTAATGGAGAATTGAAAATTGAAACCAATTCATCAAATGGGTCTTTTCCATGATTCAACAGATTCATTGATTCTAACCATCTGATAATTGAACATTTGGGTCATTAAGAATTAAGAGCGATCGGTGCCCACGGATCGAATGGATGTGAAATTCAATTAGTATGGACTATGGATGGGTCCCATGTAAGATTGAGATTCCATGAACTATGATCTGGAGCAGTCACTGGAATTGAGAATGAACCAACCATGTGTTAAAAAAAAATTTCTTGTAAATAATTCTATGGATCACTTTTATTTTAATGGGAACAGAAGAAAGGAATTCAAAAGGGTCTGATAAAGAGATGGGTGGCAAAGTATCAACCGTACCTTCTAAAAGAAAAATAAATGAGTAAACAAAGGAAAAGTAACCAACGTTAAGACAACAGCAGTTGAAAAGAAGAAAAATATGACAAGTAGTCATTACTCTCAATGAGAAACCTGATTAACATAAACATGTGTATAAGCATCTGTCAATAAAGAGAAGAGAGTTCCAGACAATTGCCCGGGAAAAAAGTCCAATCTGTTTTACAGGAACTAAAATAATGCTTCTTTTTTTTTTTAAACTAGAAAAATCAGGAGGGGAGCCATGGATGGGCCTACATTAGTTTTGATTTTTAACTTTCTGGGTAATGTTAGCCATCTCATAAGGTTTGCCCTCCAGTTTTTATTTTTAACATCCCAAGGAGGAAATATCGGATCTCTCTTGTAAAGTATAAAAAGGTTATTATTGTCATGCCTGGATGCAACCACAACTAGTCAGGAATATATTTGGGGGTGGATTTGTACCGTAGCTGGGCCTAGCTTTTTTGCCCAGTTGTTAAGTGGGCTGAGCATAGACCTATATATGTATGCTTATGGGCCTGGCCTGGCCCAATATTTTAACACTGTACGTGGGGATATATATTTTGCAAATGGACTGGGCCTGGGCCTGACTCAGTCCAATCCATGGCGAGTATTTGATCCAACAAACAATGTAGCAACTTCTATTTACCCAAAAAAAAAAAACCAAAGTAGCAACTTTGGATGGGTTCATTGTATTCTAGACCATCCATCAAGTGGGCTTCATCTAGGAGGGTCATGGAAAATTAAACACAGTAATATATATATATATATATATATATATATATTTCTATAGTCATCTAATTGATGGCCCACCAACCAGCTGTAAGGGTAGACCATTCCACTTTCCTATTGTAAGTTGTAACCACCCACCAGCATACTCTGTGAGGAAACCACCTATTCCTCAGATGGAGCATTTGTTTATCTTTCCATTGTTGTGTTGAGTTCTACCTTGTGTTAGTATCAACTTTTTAAATTAATGCAGATTACAAAATTGCAGGATGATCAATTACCTCTTTTCACCTTTGAAATGGTGATATGGCATTGGGACCATGGGGGGCCAAGCATTGTTAACTTTTGTTGATGCTTAGGATCCCTCAGAGAGGGCTGTTTTTGTTCCAGGGCATTCTTGGTGGGGACCCATTCAATGAATGGCTTGGATGATCATGCAGTTAACCACGTGCAGCAGGGGGATGGCATGCATGGCTCCTAGTAATAAGAGCTTGGCCCTGATCTTTTCTGAAGAATCATGCATCTCTCTGCTGCCATACACTCAATCCGAGTTCCTTGTCTTTGGACACAATCATATAATGCGCCAAAAATTATGGAGTCCCCAGTTATCTCTTCCATGTCTTCTTTTACTTCAAGGATACTCCTTGTGCCTCTTCAGATTATAACAAGCATTTGGACTCATCTTCAATTCATGGATGTCAGTGGAGCCCCCCCAATTCCCCAGTTGCCCAGTACAACTCACTCATCTTTCAATTTCACATCACTTCTCTCAAACTTAAGTTAGAACCCAGAATTATATTTGGTTTAATATACACCGTTACAGTCATGAAAACATGAAGAAAGGATTAGGAAACCGAGTGACCCAAATATAGATTTTCATGTATCACATTACAAATGAATCACTATACTTTTAATTTAAAGTTAGCGTTGAATAGGAGTGAAGCAATTACAAAATGAGATACCATCATGTTGATCACTATAAGAGGACTTCATTGCACTGCATTACACATGCACTAAATTATTGAATGTGTCTTAATGGAGCTAGGCATTGAGTAGAAGCAAAGTTTAAGTTAAAGCAAATGGAGAGGAGGGGTAGTGCAGCCCCACCTTGTAATGAGGCCTAAGTAAAGCAAGTCAGATATGGATTAAAGAGAGTAAGTTCACGGACCCTCCTTTTATCAATCAATGGCACTAACCCCACCTGCCTCAAAACCTTCCACCTTGATGCATGGGCCATGCCCACTGGCAGACAGCTGCGCCACCCCCAACCAAACATTCCAAAGTACGAGTTGTATGGGCTTCTGTGAAATGCAGTGATGTATGATTTCCCCAGTTACGAATATTTATCAGGCTGTAGTTTGTACAACATGAATAGGAGATAGTCTCAGGACATTAGTCTGTGGTGGGGCAAATAAATGTTAACTTGCTACTTAGCTTCTGACCCATAATGTAAAATCTTATTCTAATCAGAGTTATGCTCATTGTCCGATTTTAATTTGTTCGACTTAAGCCATTAAAACACCTTTAAAAAGAAAAGGCTTCTGCCCGTTCCAGGGGGAAACTTTCTACAAGCAATTCAGGGTGCTGAACCTCCAGTGTTGTAACCAAACTCTTTTTCGGTTCTTCCAAAAAAAAACAATGGTTGTGCTTTCTACCCCAATTCATGTGTTGATATCTGAATGCATGCCATTCTCAATGATAAAAGAGATGGAAGGGGCTTTACTTGGATTAAGTACTGATCAGGGGTTGGCCAAATATTATTCTAATTGAATCATCTCAATCCTTAATTTAATTGCTTCAAAAAGTGTTTATGATTGCATCTCTCCATCATCGTGCATCCTATGGTGGATAGTGTTCGATTCAGTTTTTAGATTGAGAAGGGTGCCCATTCACAAAGAAGGTGCATGTTTTAAGACTTAGATTGACCATAGGTGGGATCCATTTGCCTTTTCAAAACTCAAAACCACTCAAAACCAATGTCCTTTAGCTTTTGCCTTGGATAGTAGCTTTATTATCTTTGGATTCAACATGGCCACACTATCTTAAGAAATCTAAGATATGTGGCATGCCACATGGTGGGGGCCATGTCACTAGAATGCCAAAGGCTGATGTAATTATGAGGGGCTGTTGCCATGGAATCTCGCTCTAGGGTGCTATCACAATCCACCTTGATTAAAGGCTTTTTAAATTATCTTGGTAGGGGAAAATTAAAAGGTTTCTTAATTGTGGACCATATTGCACAAGGCAAACACAAAGAAAAAAAAAGAAAAAAAAAAGAAAAAAAAAGAGAAGAAAGAAAACTAGCTAGAATCTAGAATAAGGCATGTCCATAATCAATCACACATTTTATCACTATGAATTGGTACCCACCTGAATTTGACATAGGCCTCTTTAACATCCGGATTGCTTTGTCCCTTCTCTTCTAAGCTATAAGCTATAGGCGTAAAGCTGGGAACAATTCCTTGCCTCTCTTACCTGTGACTTGACAATTGACATACATCAAAGTGGGAGGTGTGCATTATTTAAAATAAATTCATGTATTATTTTATAGTGCTACTCACACATGCCTCTTTAGAGTTCCCCATCCACATCATTTGCCTTGTTGTAGATAGATTAAAAGGCGATGTCAATGTGCATGTCCAATCCTGTGCTTAGTGAACAATCCTACCTGTTTGGTATAGAACACCAATCAGACTGTTATGAAGAAAATGATCAACTTATTTAGGAATGCCTGGAATCAGGATGAATTGTCAACTTCTAATGCGATAGAAGGAAAGAAACACTGGACCACCTTTTTTTCTTTTGTTTCCCCTCAGAAAAGGGATACACTTGCAGACTGAAACAGGCATCAAATCTCTCTCTCTCTCTCTCTTACTAGGGGAGATCTGACAGCAAAGAGAGGTGTGGAACCACAACTGTTTTGACTACTTTGAAGGTGGGCCCATAGCATAAGTGGGACCACTCCAACAAAATTATCCTTTGGAGATTTACAAAAGGAATATCCTTTGGTTTTTTTATTGGGAGAATTTCAAAAAAGTCCTTTAGTTTCGGCCTTATTTCAAAAAAGGACATAAGTTTCAAAATTTTTCAAATTAGCCCCTAAGTTTTTAAGGAAGTTTTGAATTAAGGACATCCATCTATATAAAGTTATTTTTCAGCAACTTTTTACCTATTTTTTTTAAATACCCAAATTACCCATCATTGTAATATAACTCTCCTTCAATTCCTCTATATTCTCCTCGTTTCCCTCACTGGTATCCTCACGGTGATCAAGGACATTCAGTATTCCTACAGCGATTGGCTGCATGTAGTGGCTACCGAAACCATGTCATGACTTTAAATGAAAGGTAATTTGGGTATTTATAAAATACTAAGGGAAAAAGTCACTAGAAAATACCTTTAAATGGCCGGATGCCCCTAATTGAGAATTTACTGGAAAGCTTAGAGACTAATTTAAAAAGTTTCAAAACTTGTGTCCTTTTTTGAAATAAGGCAAAAACTTAAGGTCATATTTGAAAATTTCCCTTTTTTATTCTCTCTTTATTGGGTTTTTTGGATTTCAAAATGCGATTTTATAGGATCAACAATTCCGGATTAAGGGAAGATCCTTTCATTCAAATAGACTAATATGGATGAGGCCACCTATGAGCACAATTAATATGCAGGTTGGGTCCGGGTCTGATAAATACATGTTACCTATACCGGTGAGCCCGATCGACCTCACCTGTTGCCACCCTACCTACCATAATTTAAGTTTTGTGGACCCTGTGGAGGTCTAATGGGCTCTTGGTGAAAGTAAAATGCACCCAAATTTTTGAACCAGAACCGTGCACCCGGCCCCACAGCCGGGACGAACCATTTGTAAAGATGGGTCCTAATGACAATGTAACAAGTTGCTGCTATCCACAGTGGCGGACTTAGGATTTTTGTTTGCATATGACTAAACTTTTTCAAAACTTTTTTTTTTTTAACAATAGCAAAAGAAAAAAAAAAAAAAAAGGAAAAAGACGAAATACGTAGTTAAAGCTCAATTTCTATTATTTTGTTGTTATTTACTTTTCTTTACAAAAAAAATGCTCAAGCTCCGACCTCCAAAGAGCTCACTCAAGCAAATAATCCACAATGGTGTTTTATGAAAAAGAGTTTGAATTACCCCTTCTTTCTACAATTGATTTTATTTGAGATAGACATCATATTATGGTTTAAGAAAAAATTCCAAAAAAGAAGAACAAGAAAAAAATAGTTAAGTTCTAGAAGAAAAAGAAATAAGTAGTTAAATTCTATCTCCTAATAGTTCCTCTCCATCATTAGCTTTTCTATAATTATGTTGTGATCTACTTCCCTTAACAAGAAAAATGCTAAAGCTCCAAAGAGCTCACTCACACAAACAATCCACAATGGTACTTAATAGAAAATAAAAGAAAAGGACGGAGATAACAAACAACTGCAGGAATTGGAGGAGGGGTGAATCCGGCGGAGTTGGCTCAATGTGGAAGGCCAAATGGGTATGGGGTTTCGATAGAGTTGGCTCGATGTGGAACTGGAGGAGGGGTGATTCCGAGGACTTCATTGCGGAAAGTGTTTGTTACGAGCTGAGAAAGCCTAACCATAAGACTGCCGATGAGGAGAAGCTTAATCCGCTTCGAAGACTACATACTAGCGATTACAAATGTTGAAAAGAGAAGTAACTTTTTAACATGAATGCACTTTTTTTTCTAGGGTTGCTTTTAACCGGGGCTTTTTATCTTTCTTTTAATAAAAAAAAATAGTGAAGTTTTTCACATATGTGGCGATTTTTTTTTATTTATTTATTTTTTGGTATAAACATCCAATTGATGTTAGATGTGGGGCAATTGTTGAGTGATACATGGGGCATGGGCATGGGCCTGGGCCCATTTAAATTTAATGTGATTTCTGGTTGACGCCCCAGGTCCTCACATATCCAGATCTAGATAGCTAGCTTTAATGAGTGGTTCAAAGAAGCATGCCCCATTTAATTGTTGAGTGATAAGATTTGTACTTTTGTCAAAGAAGCATGGCCCACTTTCAGATCGGCCCAGCCATGCCGTCCATACCCCAATTAGGCCAAGCAGTGTCACCCACGAGCTGGCCCACATGCAAATCCTAATCTTTTATTTATAATATTTACTTTGTATAAATGTTAGGCTGGGTCATGCTTCGAACTGTAATAAATGGTATATTTGTTTGTTTTATATTTATTTTCTCATTAATTAATATCTCATAAAATAGCCACAAATTGGACTTATTTTTATTTATGGGCCCGAGCTTAGTGTGGACATGCTTTGCTAGTCTGAGATTAATGTGGATCCAACAAGATCCTGTATGCCGGTCTGTGATCCCACATAAGAGATAAAATCAAAGAGATGGAACTCAACTCTCAACTGAGGAAATATCCAAATCTGATATGATTTTCAGACTTAGGAAGAGGCCCTAGTACCTGAATTTAATTCACAATCTTAGTATAGGTATATACTATAGATGTATGCAGATCCTGATCAGGTCTATAGTGGGTACATGCCAAAAAATGGATCCAGATCCAAAAATATTCTCAATCAGTATCTTAGACCCAAATTCATATCCAATTTTCTATCATGTTCAAAATCATCATCATCAAAGCCTTATCCCAACTATATTGGATCAGCTATATAAATTTTATTTTGCCATTCCAATATATGCTTTGCCAAATCCTCAAATAGATTGGGATATGGGACTTGCAGTAAAATGGTGGAGTTCATATTCAAAATTAGGTTTCATATATCAATCTCTTTTCATCTAGAATTCATGAGTTCTCGAATATTTGAGTGAGTCACAATTGAAAAATGTAAAAGTACTTCCTAGGGCTCGGTGAAGCTCTGGGTCTGGGAAAACATGCAGAGTTTTAAAACTATGGTTAATACTTCGATTGGAATGCACTATTTTGTCCTCCATTTAAACAGTAAGAGACTAAATTACAAACATGAAATTGACAATGAGGATATGCTCTAGTTTAAAAGAAATATGATACAAGCTGAAAGGGACTTTTCATGTAGACCTATCAAAGAGTTTCACTCCCCTTAAACATTATTATTTGAAACCTAACTATGCAAACAATATAATAATCACAACTAAAACATAACACAGCTAGCTCATATAATACAATTAAGATTAATGGATCAAATGAATTAAGATAATTGATTGAAATGTAGTTAATAGAGGATATCAAGTAGGAAGGGATTTACATGTAAGTAGTACTCATGGAAAGAAAAAAAAAATTATATCTAGGTTGACCTCCCTTCCATTACAAATACCTTTTAATCTCTCATTTGTGAATCAATGATAAATTCCCTCTTTTCCTCACATTATTGCGGTTGCTTTGAGTAGCTTTCCCTTGTGTGAAGACTCCTAGGGTTGCCATTGGTGATTACTCGATAGATAGGGCATCAGTAGTGAATCTTTGAAGATTCCATCCATCATCTGGTCCCATCATATTTGGTTTTTTTTTTTTTGGCTAACGGAGGTTCCCAACCCTTTGGGCTGGACTAATCCCTCCACGCCCAAAGTGAAGCCAACCAGGTAAACTCCCATGTAACCCCAGTATAGTAGTGCAGTTTTGAACCTACAACCTCCGGGTGCAAACCGTGGTCTTAGGCCAACTATTGGAGGAAGTAAGATCCTCGAATTTTTTTCCTTTTTTTTTTTTTTTTTGATAATGCAGGGTTTCAGCCCTTTGGGCCAGAATAATCCCTACGGGCCCAGGAGAGAAAGCCGGGTAAAACTTTTGTGTTTTGACTCCTATACTTTAGATTATGATTCCTCTTTGACTCATTCATTTTCTTTCCAAGAGAAAATTAAAAAAAGAAAAAAAGAATGTGGTTGGATTTTAATTTTTACAATCTTTTTTTTTTTTTTTACTTTCAATTCTTTATTTTCTTTCTATATCATTCAGTCTATTGTCATTGTTTGCAAAAAAGTTCTGATCATTGTTGTTACTGTAATCCCAAAAAAAAAAAAAAAACCTCTTCCCCCATTCTTAATTCTGACCTTGCTACCAAACCAAACAGTAACAATTAATACGGTAGCTGCTCATTGACCAAAATAGTCGAAAACAGACCACTATAACAAGCCAAACCCTTTGCATATAGCAGCCAACAGCTGTATCGTGCCCTCATATACCCTGCACTAATAACCTTTTGTTGTACATCTCAAACCAACCCCCAAACCTTTCTAGGCTGCAACTTTAAAAGTTTTATACACTTTGACTTAGCTGCAGCCTTGTCATACCACATCAGCCACCCAATCTATTAAGTTTCTTTAGCTGGCCATTGCCAAAACCTCAAGATATAAGTAGATGATGCGAAAATACTTTTCAATATTCCCCCTCGGGTGGAGCCCACTTCTCAATGCAATCAACCCAAAGTAGTACCCACAAGCCCCAAAGTCAGACCCCAACCTGTACCCACGCGTATATTGACATAATAGTGACTGTTGGCAGTCTCCATTCAGTTTCATCTGTCATGTGGCTCTTTATCTCTTAGCTCCCATCTACTTTTCATCCTCTATTTCCATTTAGAAATCAATCTATTTGAGTTGTTATTTGCATTATTTAGAAATCAATCATGTAGAGAGACTTACTGAAGAAGAAAGATATAATATATCCCCACATGCATGGTAGCTTTATTCAAATCTAGTGAACAGTGGTGACAAATTAGAGGAAAATTAAAGAAAGTCAATGCTAAGAAGGAAAAGGAAGGAGTTTGTAATTGTCAATTAGTTCCACCTTCCAAGGTAGACCATTAGAGAGTTTTTGCTGGCAGATTATCATTATTGAAGATTGGTTCACAATAAGACTATGCACATGTATGTGGTGAGAAAATCGAGTTTGCAATGTGATTGTTGATAAAAAGAAAACGCAGCCAATATGTTGCAATTTCAAGTTAAGACACACCCAAGTCCTTATCACATTACCTGGGGGCGAATAACAAATCAGTCTTTGAGAGATCAAAGATGCTTTGGTGACCATTATTAGATGAGGAAGCTATGAATACAACATTTGGTGCAACTAATATAACTCACATCTTGTTAGGAAACACATGGTTTAGGGACCAAGATGCATACCATGATAAAAGGACAGGAATAAAAGGACAAGCATTAGAAGATGAAAATCCTTTCTACTCCCACAAAAGATCAAGGGAAGCAATAATCCATTAAAGAAGTTACGTAAGAAGAGCTTCTAGAAGTGAAAGATAATTTAGACCCTTTGATTGATCAGATCATCTTAACAGATGATAGATCATTGGTCATGATATATATGCTCCAGATAATGTATCCCTCCATTGAGCTATCCTATCCTAGATTGACTTTGCCTTTGGAGATCGATGGAGGACACCTGGAGATGACACTTCAACAAATAGACTAAACTCTAAACTCTTTCATGGACCCCACTGGTTAGATTTAAATCTTTTGTTAATCTAGTAATCCAATGGCACCATCAACTCAATCTACCTCAACAAAAAGATGTCGTCTCTCTATTCAACTTTTAGATGGAGAATACCATGTGTAGCATCAAAGCAACAATAGAAGGGAACGGATCAATTGACTAACTATGAGAAGATACAACTCCACGAAGACACCATATTAACTGGTTGGAGTCGAGTCCTCTTGAGTCGGGAGAGTAATGCAATCCAAGTGCATAATAGGCATAAGGGATTTTAAAAAATGTGTTTTAAAAGGGCCGAGAATTTTCCCACTATCAGCCAGCCCACTGGTCCTTAGCACCCATTGGGCCCTACCCTGGACAAACAACCCAATAGCCCAACTATCTAGCCAGGAAATTGATAGATAGGATCTAGATAATATCTAAAGAAGATACTATTGCTGAACATGGATTCCGATTCAGGACTAAGGGACGTGCAGATATGAATCCAGATCCAAGAACATTCTGAACCAATAACTTAGACCCTAATTCAGATCTAAATTTCTATCACATTCAAAATAGGTTTCAAATACCTATTTCTTTTTTGATAGAATTCATTAGTTCTCAAATATTTGAGGAGCCACTGACATCCTTCTCTTTAACCAAGCATAAAACCACTCACAACTGTAAGTACCATGGTTTAAAGGCATCTTTTCACTCACCCTGATTTGGCCAACAAAAATATTTCGATGGACTTGCCCAAGTTCCTCAGCTCGGTGAACTTCTGCATCAGGGCAAACATCCAGACTCTTTAAACTATAGTTTATTGAAAAACACTATTTAGTTCTCCCTTGACTTAAACAGTGAGTGAATAAATTACAAACATAAAGTTGAAAATTAGGGTGTGTTCTAATTTAAAAAGAATTTGATGGTACAAGCCCAAGGGGACTTTTCTGTACCTATCAAAGAATCCTACCCTCTTCAAACATCATTAATTCAATCCATAGAAATCCGCCCAACAATACAAACAATATAATGATCAAAACTAAAATATAATACAGCTAACCCATATAATACAACCAAAGAATGATGAAAAAATTTACAAGAAGACTGACCAAGAGCCTACCCTTGCATGGGCTGTTTCCCGTGAGAGCGTGGCCTTGGACTCGTTGTATGTGTAGTGGCGGTGGCTGTGCTTGTGGTGGATGCAGACGCAGAGGCAGAAGCTGAGGCTGAAGTGGAAGCTGCACGAGATGATGATGACCATTCAGTGGAGGAGGACGTCGAGGAGTGGCCCCCAGGCCTCTGTGATCGTCTGTGTCTACACCCAGGATAGCCAGGTCTTTTTGGCGCTTCAAGGTTATTAGGCCTCTTTGACAGCATCACCACAACACGCTGCATAGTAGGCCGCAGCTTGTGGTCAGCCTGAGTACAGAGAAGCCCAATATGTATACACAATGCAACTTGGTCAGTGGCCATTGTCGACGCCAATTCAGGGTCCATAAGCTCTAAACTCCGGTCTTTTGTGTAAAGCTTCCATGCCTACATTGATGACCACAACAATAGTCTATGTAAGCCATCCATTAAAAGAAAATTAACAGCCCACTTAATGAGCATTATATACAGCAGACATAGTGTATGATGATGTTCGTGTCTATGGGGCCTATGTAGACCCACCATGCGTGACCATTATATGTCATAGATGACCTATGTAAAATGATCCAAGCCGTAGATCACCAACCTCACAGCAAGTTCTCTCCTGCAAGATAATACTTGTTGGCCATGATAACCGGATACTTGTACAAGCTCAACGTATCCGTATCGTACTGATATGTCACTTGTATTAGTACCTAATACTGCACCAATACTTCTAGGGACCAAGCTTACATACCTTACTTATAAAGTCCTTCATTTCATATAGTTCTTTTAATATTTTTATTTCTCACCGTAAAAACTGCTAGAAAGGGACGAAAACAATGATAATTTCATTTATTCAAAAGTGATTTAAAAAAAAAAAATTAGGACACCAGTATCCATATCCGTGTCCTAAAATTTCAAAAGTAAGGAGTCATATTCCGGATCCCCATATCAGTGTTTGTATCCATATCCGTATATGGGCATCATAGCTTGCTGGGTTTTGCACCCTCTTTTCTAGACAAGGAACACCATCTCCACAATGTATCTAATGTGGCTCACCTTCCATGGGCCACCACCTTAAAGCTTGCACCAACCATATTCGTACTTAGCCATTTACCAAAGCATTGACGGTTGGACTTAGCCAGTAATTTAGCAAAGCATTGCCAGTTGGTTATGCAAGTTCATCCGTTTCAGAAATCGTTGGCAAACTACCAATGACAAATCTATGATTGTCAGATCAATGCAAGTTTTTGAGTGATGGCCCATCACCGTAGGCTCAATCTGTCAACACTCAACAGGTATAGTTCAGGTTGTGGTAATTTGTGTCACATGTTAGGTTTCTGTGGGTTGCGTATCATCTTCCATAATGATCAATGTCACCGTAACAATGCAATCATCGTCATTGCATTTGGAAATGGAATGAGTATTTTCTAAATTAATCAATCAACTTGAGTTCTCACCCATTCAAGAAGGTTTGGAATATCGGGTTCTATTCTGAATGTTGAATTCTTCTTGCCACTGATCAACTCCAAAACCAAAACTCCATAGCTATAGACATCAGTGAAAGCGGACAGCTGCCCGTGCATCACATACTCAGGAGCCATATACCCACTGCTTGCAGAGCAAAAAGGAAAAAAATTGAGAGAGAGAGAGAGAGAGAGAGAGTAATCATCTACATGCTGCAAAATTGTTTTAAAGCAATCTCATTGATAGGAGCACATTGAGTTTTTGCTTAAAAACACATGCCCAATAAAACCTCAGAAGGAAAGATATTGGCCTGATTTTTGGGCTGATGATACATACAATTAGAAGTATGATATGTACAATTTAAGAGAAAGGGGAATCAGACTATGGGAAATCGGGTAAGATCCCTTGTGACTCGATCCCAGCCATTTGATAGACCGATTATCAAACTAAATAACTCAAGACAACAAGTGCTCCAGCAGTCATAGTTTCTTGTCAATTAGATGCAGCATCATTGAACATTTCCAAGAGACCACTATTATGCATGGGAAAATTGACCAGTGATCTGGATCATTGACTTCATGGTCATGGGCCACCAATGACCAAACAGATGGAACATAGCCCAAAAACTGCAGCAAGCAGATGAGCCTAACCATCCCATATGGGTGTGAGCTTTGCCTGCTGTGGAATACTGAGAGTTAAATTTTTTCTGCTACAACTGATCAACAGTCCAGTACAGGCAACTAGTAGATTCAAGAACTTAACTACATAAAAAAAAACACTATTATCATGGCACTTGTTAGGTTTTTGTTTATTGGCTAATTCATGGGTTAGACAAAACTCTGGGGTCCATTGAGTTATATTCTTTATTTAGAAAATGACTCTAAAGATACAAGATGAAAAGGATAAGGTGGCAGAATCCTACAAAAATTAGAAACCTCTTTTTAATTGTGCCTAAACTACTTGTTTTAATCATAATCAAGTTAAGCAACCTTAAGCACGCCCCAAGGGCTATTCTAAAGCTACACCTCACCTCTTAAAGTTCTGAGTTAAAGATTATTATTGAGAGAATTCTTCTCTAGAGAGTTATTAAGAAGTTGTGCTGCCAAGTTCTCTAGAGCCAGTCTCTTCTGCATCCTTTGTAGAAGAACATCTTCTTGGGTAGAAGATTTGAGCAGTCAAGCACTGGATTAAGTCTATTGCAATCAACGGTATGAAGTCGTTTAAGCGTGAAGCGACATAATGTAACTTCAATCTTTAGATAGGGGATATCTGAGGAGGAAATCTGAGTTTCTTCTAATTGCGAGATTCATAATGTTTGATTGTTAATCCAGTTCAGATCGGAGGTTTTTGACCCAGTTAGGGTTTTTTACCTTAAATTTGGTGTCATTGTGGTGTGTGCTTATTGAATTTATTTTCCACTGTATAGTTGGTTTTATTGCACACTTTTGGCTTGATTGTTTCAGTAGACCAATCTAGAGATCGCGCACCCTAAAACCTCCAGCACTGTAATTAAGTAAAAATCAATTGGTAAAAAGTGAAGAAAATTACTTGGTGCCAGCTACTCGGGTGTTAACGTGTGTCTTGTCCTCAGGGTAGAGCCTAGCCATCCCAAAGTCTGCTATCTTTGGAACCCACTTGTCATCTAGAAGTATGTTGCTGGCCTTGATATCACGGTGGATGATGCAGCTATGAGAATCCTCATGCAAGTACAGGAGACCGCGCGCTACCCCCAAAATCACATCATACCTCTTCTTCCAATCAAATTGCCTTCGCTTATCAGCACCTGCATTTGGAAATCATTCATTAATCTCCCATCTCATCTATCTATTCTGTTCAAACTCTCATGAACATAGAAATGGGCCAGATTGTGGGTGAAGTCCTGATCCATGATTGCTTCATCTTGAGGGTGAGTCCAAGTAGAGATGCCTACTTTAAACCACTTGGCTACAGTTTCAGTCCAATTAGAGTCGGGCCTACTGTTAAATTGGTCGTATTGAAAACACATTATTAAAATATTGTTCTTGGGTTTTAAACAAGTGTTGATTGTACACATTTTCAATGTAAAAGTAGGACCAACGCTGATTGATTGAAACTTGGCCAGGAACTAAATGGAAAGAGTGTGGTTTTGACAAGTTTCCATGGTTTTATCAGAAAGAGAAGTTTCCAAGCAAAAAGAGAATCTGACTGTCAATTCCTATCCAATCTTGAACCACAAGTATCTGGAGGTGGACCAACATTCAATTTCTCCCTCCTTTCCTCACGTGGCACGAACGAGACAGCTAGGAAACAGCGATCCTTTTGACCACAACGGAGGGTCAAATGGCGTGCCAATTCAAAACTATTTCTTTATACCAATTCAGATGGTGGGACAAGAAGTGACCTCATTGCTGAATGAGTGATGACCTTTACATGTATCGTCCCTGATTCCTACGTGCACTTCCATTTTACTCTCAATCAATACTCCCATTAACCCGAAAGGGTAGATGAATACGATTTACACATCAGGAAATTTTAGATTTATAAATTTACGAGGTTCGAAACTACATTATCACACACTGTATATAGGAAGTTTACTCGGCTTTTCTGACAGGAATTAGGCCGGACATCCTCACTCGCATAAAAAGAAAAAAAAAATTTAAGCCACTGCATGTGGCACGTGTGAAGAATCGAGACGGTTCATCAGGAAAAGGGCCACCTAGAGAGAGAGAGAGCAGAACTTACTGAAGAGGATCTTGTCGAGGCTCTCGTTGAGAACGTATTCGTAGACGAGTAGCTTCTCTTCGCCATGAGCGCAGTACCCAAACAGGTTCACCACGTTCCGATGCTGCACACGTGCGAGCAGCTTCGCCTCGTTCGTGAACTCCTTCTTCCCTTGATTCGACGTCTGAGACAGCTTCTTCACCGCGATCTCCCTCCCATCCTCCAATTTCCCCTTTTTTTATACAACAATACAAACAAAAACCCAATCTTTCAAAAACCCTAAAACGCTAAAAAGACGAAACCCGAACAGTAATTGGCAGAAGCAGAGATTGATAAAGAGATAGAATTACAGAAACCCATTCCACCTACTTTGAATACAGGCCCAAAACCGCCCTGCCCGAGCTTGCATTTGGGGTGAAAGTCTTGGGTTGCAGCGACGAGGGTCTCGAAGGAGAATTGCTTTTGCTCCTGCGCAGCGATCTTCTCCAAATCGTCCTCTCCCTCCTTCGAATCTGATACAGAACAAAAGGAGATGAAATAGAATAAGTCTCAGAATCCCCCAAATGAAGGGTAATCAGATAAAAAGATTTGATTTTTCCCTCTTCTCTCTTGATATCTCAAACGTTTACCTGCGCCAGAGCGAGAAAAGAACGGTTTCATAAGATTCCCGAGAAATTTCCCGCGTTTCGTCATGCGGGTATCAGAAAAAAAAATGGTGGTTTTGATCTGCAGTATCTGATCGGTGGATTTCTGCCACTAATAGATCAATCTCAGTAATGGGGCTTTTTCAGATGACGATTTCCTTCTCTCTTTCTCCCGAATTGGGTCTCTGGTTCTTGGAATTTGCGCGTTCGATTGAGCGTGTGGACGAGTCGATTCGATCGGTTCTTGCAATCTAAAGATCGATTCTCCTTCGACGACGAGGAACTTGTATGCGAGAGAGACTTGGATCTGAAGCAAAAGATGCAATTAATGCGAATATAAGAGAGAAGGTGATATGTCTGTTGACGAACTGGAGATTTCTAGCAGGTCTGTTGACTTTGCTCAGGTTCTGGTCGCAACCAAGAGTTGGATTGGACGCTGCTCCACGTCTCTCCGGTAAAAAGCAGCGCATGCATCCATCCATTCAAAAAGGTGGGCCCCACATGGGATAAATTAATCTAGGCTTTGTTGATAAAACTAAAATGCGGAATCCCACTTAGGCTGGATTGGTTGTAATTTTGTTTACAATTGTAGTTGGCAGTGTAACTGAGCTATCATGGGAATGATGTGGTCCCGCACATTGTTTTACTTGTAAAATATCGTGACCAAGGCCAAAACCAACCCCAAGCATCTTGCAAATTTAGGGCACATTTGAGCACCCGGTTTGTTTTTTGGAAAAATGTAAAAATTATTGTGGAAACCCTTTTTCTTTGCAGCAGCAAAATCAATGTTTGGCGGGGTAAAATGAGCTAAATTCTCAATTAAGAAGAAAAACTAAATTTCATTCTTAGTAGGGTGGGATTGGAAAAAAAATCCGAATAAGTGGAAAAAGTTCACGGAAGAGGAGATTATTTGCTAATGATTTATAAATATTGATTTTTATTTATTCTATTCTAACTACTTTTAAAATTGTATTTCTTATAATTCCTTTAAATTCAATTCTATGAAACAAACAGCAGCTTTCCTAACTATAAAGTTAACTAGATTCCAAATCCATAAATCCTAACTCACATGAAATCCAAGAAAGATCTCTTTTGCCTAACATTTTTACCTGTGTTCTGTGGAATGTTTCTACTCATTTTTCTCTTATTCTCATATATGAGCTTAAACAAAATCAATTACCAAAAAGTACATTATTGTTATCATCTTCAACCAACTATTTATATATATATATATATATAGACACACACACACGTGGAGCCCTACACGTGCAATGCACGTGCAAGGAACACAATCTTTCAATGTCATAATCTAGAAAAATAAAGTATTGAAAAACTCAATATTAACAATCCCAATGGAGAATGACCAATTTACATATAGCTTATTTTTTTGGCAAATTAAGCAATTTACAATCACTAATTGTTCTTATAAAATTCAGTAGAAGCTTCAATATAAAAAAGTAAGAAAAAGATGGAATAACAAGATATATGGAAGGAAATCAACTGAAAAAAAGTTGAAAACCAACCTTTTCTAGCCATACATGATTAGGCAAAACACTCACCAATTTTAATATAGATCGATAGTCCGGCCTATTTCCCATTAAAATTTGTCTAAAACCTAGCGCCAACTACATACAAAATTCATTTTGAGAAGCACCGAATGGTAGTAATACCAATACAAAGAAATTTGAATATCATGGAAAGAAACAAGATTGATATGTTAAGATGAGGGTCAGAACAATAACTTAAAACGCTTTCTTGAATTAAGATAACACCACTACCAAATTTTGAATCATGTACATTTGTGGCACTTTTGTTACCTTTTTATGTATCATAAATCAGTTCTGTTACATTCTAATCTTGTAGTAAGTGAATCTTTGAAACAAATATCATAATTTGAAGCAAGAGAACCAACTACAAAGAGATCTTTAGGCATGCACTCTCAGGGTAGGCAAAACTACTTCCTTCAAACTTCCTAAGAAAATTTAATGGAAAATTCATTATCCTAGCATTATAGTAATGTGGTTGCAATGTTGGACAGGAATTAAGTCCAAGAGTAATATTGGTTCGACCTAAGATGATGCATTGGATGAAGCATGCAAAATCATAAAGAAAGACAATTAGCACCCTTAAACACAGTTTAGCACGTAGAATGATAATGAAGGAATGCATGTTGCCATAATTGCCTAAAACAAAAAAAACAGGGGCCCTAAAGCAATCTCTTCAAATCAACATAAGAGGGTGGATCTAAAAACATGAATCAGCATATCAAAATGATGGGTTCCGTTGCATCATACTCATAAAAACTTGAAAGGAAAAATAAAATACCTTATCATAATTCAAGAAATAATAAGACAAGTCATTAATCACTTGCATTGGATGTTGGTTTGATATATAGTAATAAAATTTAAAAGAAAACCAACTTACATGGAATGAAGAAATCAAGAAAAAGCTTAGATGACAAAAATCTGCAAATGCTTGCATATTAAAAAAAAATAACTTTCATGACACCTCGATATCTGGCTACTAAGAAAATGAAGCATCTAAATAGACCTTAAGCCTCTCCACAGCATCTCCGTATCTTTGGCTAGTGCACTCACACGTCAATGAAATATCTTCCTCATTTCAACCCACTAATGTCACCCAAGTCCTCATCACTAAGCATGAAAACACCATACTTTCTTAGTAAATGGGATATATATATGTCCAGTATTTCTTTTTCTGATCTGACACAAGCATACTATCAAACCACATAAAATATTTTTCTATATTTTTTAGAGTGACTATTTGGTTAGATCTACTCTTGCATAGTTTTTTGTATCGATTGCGGATTTCTACTGCATCCTAACATATTTGCTAGCATATACAGGATTTCATAGTGAAATAAGCTTTACTGAAAGATTATTAAAGAAGTGAGGGGTGAGAAACATGAGGTTATAGATGCAAAAGGGAACTTGACCATCGTGGGATTTGAGTTACAGGGTGATTGATGAGCATTCATCTCTCATTTTTCCTCAAATCAATTTCCTTTAAAAGAGAGGTTATTTGATTGTCATTTTTTAATATTCATGTATGATTTTACATTTTAACCACTAATGAAAATCTGAAGCCCTATAACTCTTACGAACTATAGGAACGATTTTCTGCCATTCCTTATAAAGTTTGATGCACTAAAATGTGTAACATGTTATAATTATTTTTTCTTTTTTTTTTCCAGAAAGAGGAGAACGCATTAAAAGATTAAAAAACAATCATAAATGGGTCAAATCTTCTGCCAAAACCACTAATGTCAAAAATGACATACAAGATAACCAATCCACCAAGCTGGCTAATACAACACAAAAATAAAATAAAATAAAATAAATAAATAAAAATCCCAACTGGTCACTACCTCCCCTGAATGTTAAAATTTTATTTCATTTCTAACATTGCTGGTCACTTTTGAATATTCAATTTTTCTTCATTTTTAACGGCTTATAAAAATTTAAAATAAATTTCACTATTTCAGTAACATATAAAAAAAGGCCCAACATTAAAAAGAGATTTTCTATTGTCATAAAG
Source organism: Cinnamomum chago (assembly GCA_038049695.1). Classification (NCBI taxonomy): domain Eukaryota; kingdom Viridiplantae; phylum Streptophyta; class Magnoliopsida; order Laurales; family Lauraceae; genus Cinnamomum; species Cinnamomum chago. The sequence goes on from CP142451.1 coordinate 126,289,336, forward strand.
TTCACTTTGTCAAGTGTTGTTGGAGCACTAAATGTTTAAAATGTCACAATTCTATTTCACATATTTCATTTCTAGCATTGAAAATTCAATGAAACAAAATACCAACCAACCAGAATAGTACCCAACTCATAGCTTTAAATGGATCAACAACAAATCACAAGGATTCCAAACAATCTTTGGCATTCTCATACTTTCTCTGACAAGCAAATCGTGTCTTTACAGGCATTGAGATCGAAGTTGAAATTTTCTACCCATGAAAATCTCAATTGAAAATTTTCATTTGAGTTCTTGCAGCGAATGTACAAATTCTTCAAACACAACCCTTTACATGAACATTTGTGCTAAGCATTTCATCGAAATATAATAATACTAAGTGGGGCCCACAGATGTGTTGTTCTCTTTGATTATATATATAATATAATATAATAATACCGAGTGGGGCCCACAAATGTGAAGTTCTCTTTTATTATATATAATATAATAATACTAAGTGGGGCCCACAGATGTGTAGATGTATAGAAAAAACATGACAAGTTCTTCTACTAAGTGGGGCCCATAGATGTGTACGTAGTTCTCTTTTATTTTATATATATATAATAATACTAAGTGGGGCCTACAGATGTTATAATAATACTAAGTGCGGCCCACAGATGTGTAGAGAAAAAGCATGACAAGTTCTTCTACTAAGTGGTATAATATAATAATACTAAGTAGGGCCCACAGATGTGTAAATATAAAGAAAAAGCTTGATAAGTTCTTCTACTAAGTGGGGTCCACAGATGTGTAGTACTCTTTTATTTGATACATATATATATAATATAATAATACTAAGTGGGGCCCACAAATATTATAATAATACTAAGTGGGGCCCACAGATGTGTAGTTCTCTTGTATTATATATATAATATAGTAATACTAAGTAGGGCCCACAGATGTGTAGATGTAGAGAAAAAACATGACAAGTTATTATACTAAGTGGAGCCCACAGATGTGTAGTTCTCTTTTATTTTATATATATATAATATCATAATACTAAGTGAGGCCAACAGATGTGTAGAGAAAAAGCATGACAAGTTCTTCTCTTTCATTGGGGCCCACATATGTGTAGTTCTATTTGATTTTATATATATAATATAATAATACTAAGTGGGGCCCACAGATATGTAAAGAAAAAGCATAACACTTTCTTCTCTTTTATAATAAGGGTATAGATATTATATTATTATTTTCATAATATAATAATAATATATTATTATATTATATTATAATATTTAGGGGGGCCCACAAAGGTGTAGTGAAAAAGTATGCAACATCTCTTCTCTTTTATAATAAGGGTATATATATTATATTATATTATAATATTTGGGGGTGGGCGCTACACAAGTGTAGTGAAAAAGTTTGCAATTTCTCATAATAATATATTGTTATATTATATTATATTATAATATTTGGGGTGGGCCCTACAATGGTGTAGTGAAAATGTTTGTAATATCTCCTTTTTTATAATAGTAGATAATATTTGGGGTGGGCCGCACAATGGTATAGTGAAAAATTTTGCAATTTCTTATAATAATATATTATTATATTATATTATAATATTTGGAGGTGGGCCCTACAATGGTGTAGTGAAAAAGTTTGCATTATAATATTTGGGGGTGGGCCCCCACAAAGGTGTAGTGAAAAAGTTTGCAATTTCTCATAATAATATATTATTATATTATATTATAATATTTGGGGGTAGGCCCCACAATGGTGTAGTAAAAAAGTTTGCAATATCTCCTCCTTTAAAATAGTAGATAGATAGATAGATAGAAGTACAGTATATAGTAGATAATAATAATAATATATTATGATATTTTATTATAATATTTTGGTGTGAGCCGCACAATGGTGTAGTGAAAAAACTATGCAACTTTCCCTCTTTTATAATATAGTGTATAGATAGTGTATAGATGTATAGAATAGATATATATATATATTATATTATATGAGTGGGGCCCACACAAGTTATGTCATTTGTTCTTAAGTTATATATATCTATTATATTATATGAGTGGGGCCCACACAAGTTATGTCATTTGTTCTTAAGTGGGTCAGGTGTGTAGTGAAAGCAAAGTGCATTTTCTTCTCTTTTATAAGAGTATAAAAGATATACACGAAAAGCCAATCCTTTGTTTTTCTTTATCTTTTGACTTTTTTTTTTTACTTTGTCATTTTGTTCCCTTTGCTATCAGTCATTAGATCAACTTCAATCTAATTATGGTTAATGGAGAAACAAGCTTGCATTATTCTGTTGCAGATACAAGTCGCATGCATGTTGATCAACTATACCGCGAGTATAGCTTATGTCTTGATGATTGTTGTGATGTTTTTGTCTTTCCTTTTATCTTAGTCAGAGCGTTTGTGGATTTGATCACATTCTCATAAACATTTGAATAATGTTTGTCATGAAAAATCATATAGCATTCGTCGTCAAGTGTTCATAGAAATCTCTGGAAAACATAGAGTCAGGTCTGGTGGCACTATCCCCATTTTAGATACTACGGGCCCACGTAAAACCCATCCACACGCGGCTTGTAGAAAGTGGAGGCAGGTGGGGGATGGATGATGTATTGAAAAAACAAGCAGTGGACGAAAATTGAGAGTCGACTTTTTGGATACGAAAAATCTCTTCAGTCACCCATTTCCAGGTAGCTGCGTACACATTACTGTGGAATGCGAATTCGTGATGGCATCAAGTTGGGCTCACGCGGTTGATTATTTCACTTTCGCCAACAAAGACCAAGCCATTTACCGCTCCATCTCCAACCTCTATCGTACGTTGGATGTCGCCTTCCAGTTCCAGAGGTGCGAAAGACCAAACCATTTACCACACTGCTCCTGCTCCTGCTCCATCCCCATCTCCTTCACTAACCTCTATCGTACCTTGGATGTCGATCGCCTTCCAGTTCCAGAGGTGCGAACTGCAAAGCATTAATGAAATGCATGTATATGTGAATGCTGATCCCTTAAACCATTTGACGTAATGTTAGGGACCTAAATGGTTTTAAGACTTATTTGACGCGTTTTATTTTAGGGCATTTGACATATTGGTTAGGTCTGTATCATTTAATACCTGATCATGTCATGAATTTAAGTCACTGAAAGTGTTATTTAGAATATAATGAGAGCCCTCTAAAAAAATTTAGAGAAAATAACTACCTGCCACCAGAGTGAAAGTTGTCGCAAAGACGGTTATACCTAGAGCAAGCTACTTGCCTCCAAAGTGAGAGACGCCTAGCACGTCTGCTGCAGAAGCACGGTGGTTCGTTACCGTCTTAAATGGTTATAAAACTTAATTTGATGTGTTCCATTAATTCTAAGGCTTTTGACGTATTGGTTAAGTCCATAACACATAATGCTTTCAACCGAACCCATACCCACCCAAACCACTAGTGCACATTTGTGCGCCCTCACTTTCATGAAAAATGTGTGAAATATTTTAGTCCTTTTTGGCAAGGAAAGTGCAGTTGTTTTTTTCTACAAAGAAAAGCACAAAAATGAACTAGATTTTTAGGGACTTCATGAAAAAGTATTTCCGATGGATGTGGTGGGGATTTTTCCAGCATAGACGTCGGTGGAACCCAATTTCCCAAAGAAGAAGAAAAGGTCCCCGGGATCACAATTTTATGATGACCTACACAAACACAAGCGTGGCCTAAGGTCATCATACAGGAGTCGAGAGTTAAGTTTGGTGGTGCGGACTAATTGATCATTGCATGAAGCTAGAGTGTGTTTGGTATATAACAAAACTCAGCCTCAGGCATCCTCTCTGTCCAAACCAAAAGGAGACCGCATCCTCTCTATCCAAACCAAAAGGAGACAACAAATTTAAGAGAAAGGTTGTTAGTATTTTTATTGGCTAATTCATAGATTGGACAAAACTCTGGATCCATTGAGTTGTATTTTCTAATTTATTTTAGAATAGACTGTGGATGTGTCGTCGGAAGAGTTGAAGCGAAGAATAGAAGAAAAAAAATAGACCGGGCGAAATACTCCAGGCCCGATCGATTGGAGCCTCAGACCGATCGATCGGTCAGAAAAGGCATTCAGTTATTTGGATGGTCTGATCGATCGGATGCACAGTCCGATTGATCGGACAGGTGTGCAGAAAACGGAAAAGTCTTTATTTTGATCCGATTTAGTTTCCCTTTGAGACTATCTTTTCTAGTTTTAGTCTTACTTGTGCACTAAGTCTAAGGCACGAATTTGTGGCTATATATAGGGTGTTACTCTCAATCATATTGGAACACGACCACCACAACTCTCATTAATCTGAGTGAGAGATATCTTTGAGAGAGTTTATTCTCTAGAGCCATTAAGAGACTATTCTGAAGGACTGCTTTAGAAGATTGTTGCTGCTTCTATTTTTCTTGTGGAAGATTGATCATCTTGGTTGACAAGGTGCGAGGAGATCAAGTAAGGAGAACAGGGCACGGTGGATGTCGTGTTAGTGGATTCTTTGCAAGAACAACTATAATTCTTAGGTCGAGGTACAGACTGAGGTAAAGGGGCTTGTAAGTATATCTTGTAACTGTTCGTAAACTCTTGATTTTTGGTTCGTGGTTTTTCTCCCTGGATAGGGTTTCCACGCTAAATATTGTGTCTGCCTTCTTGTGGTGTGTAATTTGTAGATAGCTAGTTCTAAATTGTCTAATTAGTTTATTTTCGCTGTATTACTTGGTTAAATTAGAACTAGCAATCCATTCTGGTAACCCCTCAAAAATTCTCAATTGGTATCAGAGAGGGTTGCCCTAATTTACTGTGCTGATCCATATTTTGCTAAGAATGGATACCTATCGTGAAGGCACTTCAACCAATAAGCCTCCTCTGTTGGATGGTTCTAATTATGTTTATTGGAAAGTCAGAATGGTTGCCTTTGTAAAAGTCATAGATTTGAAAGTATGAAAATCTATTGTAAATGGTTATTCCTTGCCCACTGTCACTACTGATGGGATAACCGGTTTTAAATCTGAAGAACAGTGGACAAAGGATGAAGAATTGGCAGCCACTTGCAACTCTAAGGCTTTGAATGCTATTTATAATGGAGTTGGCATATCTGAATTTCGTAGAATTTCTAAATGCACTACTGCAAAAGAAATTTAGGATATTCTGCAGACTGTGCATGAAGGGACTAACATTGTCAAACAGTCGAAACTTCAGAAATTGTATACAGACTTTGAAACCATACAGATGGAGGATGATGAAACTTTTGATGAGTTTAATTCAAAGCTGAATACAATTGTAAATGATACATTTACTTTGGGAGAACCAATTCCTGAAAATATAATTGTGAAAAAGATTTTGCAGTCTCTTTCAGAAAGGTTTGATGCAAAGGTTGTGGCCATAGAAGAAAAAAAAATCTGAATATTTTCAAAGCTGAGGAATTAGTGGTCAACTTTCAGACTTTTGAAGCAAACTTAAGGACTAATGGGAAATCAACATCCAAAAATATTGCTTTGAGAGCCTCCAAAGAATCATTCAAGAAAATTGCTAGTGATTCTGACTCTGATTCTGAGGAGATTGATCTTCAAGTTGCTATTCAGTTTATGAAGCAATTTCAAGCTTTTATGAAGGGGAAGAAAAGTGATCTGAAAGTACATAAAAATTTTCTAAAGAAGAATTTTTTTAAAAGGATTCAATGTTTTGAGTGTCATGGTTATTGACACATTGCTAGTGACTATGCTAACAAAGAGCTAAGAAAGAAGGCTTTCAATCTGATTTGGGATGATGATACTTCTGAGGAAGATGATAAAAAATCCGAATCTGACAAGCCTGATGCTAGCAAAGAAAAATTCATGGCATTCATGGCAACTTCAGTTTCTGCTAGCCACTAGTTTCTAATGAAGGGACTGATCAAGATGTTAGCGAATCAGAGACAGAACATGATTGGCAAGCTGAATATCATATATTCTTTGCAAAGACCATGAAGATGCTCAAGATGAATGAAAAAGTGGCTACAAGTTGGAAAGAATCTGAAGAACATAATACTTCTTTAAAAGCTAAATTGTCTGAAGCTCTTACAAAAGTGAGTCACTTAGAGGCTGAAAATAACAAATTGGCAGATATATTGACTGCTGAAGCACAGAAATGTGTTCTGATTAATCATTATATGGAGACCTTGAAAGCTGAAAATACCGACTTGCAAGGAAGACTCAAGATTGTTCTTTATGAGTTTGATACAAGCAAGGCTTCACTATACAGGATGAATACTGGGTCTAAAAAACTTGATGACATCTTGTGCAGTTAAAATGCAAAGACTAACATGCATGGCATTGGCTACACTGACGGGGCATCTACACCAAAAGTCAAAGGTATTAACTGTTTTGTTCAAAATTCAGTTGTTACTAATCATGTTGTTCATGTTACAGTTGCAAAGAAGAAGAATGTGCCACGTCCTGAACGTATACCTACTTGTCATCGATGTGGAATTAAATGACACATTCGACGCCATTGCAATAAGCCGCGAAAGTCGCCAAACCAAAAGCAATGGAAAAAGCAGAAGGAAGTGTCACCTATGAAAATCAAAGTTGTCTGTGTCAAGAAAGAAGACATTTCATCTCTCTTGGTACACTCTATGCTGAACTATCTGAAAATGCAAGTGTGTGTGTCAATGCTTCGTCACCCCTGATCTACAAGATCAAGCCCCCACCCCAGTGCTGATACGAAAATCATCTTGAGGGGGAGTCTATTTAGTGGGAGCTGTAGAATCCAGATTGACAGAAGCTGCTTGAAGAAAATTGTTTGTCAATTGTGGACAAAAAAGGGGAGAATACTGAAGCCAAGGGAGAAACAAGCAAAGATCTACAGATGCTGATTTTTTTTTTGTTGAAAATTCAATGTATTTTGGGTTTTTCTCTTGAGTAGATTATTTGTATTGTTCTAGGGAGTTTTGTTCATGAATTGCCAAAGGGGGAGATTGTTAGTATTTTTATTGGCTAATTCATGGATTGGACAAAACTCTGGGTCCATTGAGTTGTATTTTCTAATTTATTTTAGAATGGACTGTGGATGTGTCGCCGGAAGAGCTGAAACGAAGAACAGAAGAAAAAAAAAACAGACCGGGCGAAATCCCTCAGGCTCGATCGGTCGGAGCCTCAGACCGATCGATCGGTCAGAAAAAGCATCCAGTTATTTGGATGGTCCGATCGATCGGATACACAGTCCGATCGATTGGACAGGTGCGCAAAAAACGAGAAAGTCTCTATTTTGATCCGATTTAGTTTCCCTTTGAGACTATCTTTTCCAGTTTTAGTCCTACTTATGCACTAAGTTTAAAGCACGAATTTGGGGCTATATATAGGGTGTTACTGTCAACCCTATTAGAACACGACCACCACAACTCTCATTAATCTGAGTTAAAGATATCTTTAAGAGAGTTTATTCTCTAAAGCCATTAAGAGACTATTCTGAATGGCTGCTCTAGAAGGTTGTAGCTGCTTCGATTTTTCTTATAGAAGATTGATCATCTTGGTTGACAAGGTGCGAGGAGATCAAGTAAGGAGAACGGGGCACGGTGGATGTCGTGTTAGTGGATTCTTTGTAAAAACAACTACAGTCCTTAGGTCGAGGTACAGACTGAGGTAAAGGAGCTTGTGAGTATATTTTGTAATTGTTCGTGAACTCTTGATTTCTGGTTCGTGGTTTTTCTCCTTGGATAGAGTTTCCACGCTAAATATTGTGTCTGCCTTCTTGTGGTGTGTATGTGATTTGTATATAGCTAGTTCTAAATTGTCTGATTGGTTTATATTCGCTGCATTGATTGTTTAAATTAGAACTAGTAATCCATTCTGATAACACCCCACCCCCACCACCCAAAAAAACAAAAATTCAAAGGTTGTCTCATCTTATTTTGGCAACTTGAAGTTTAAAGAGGTTAGAAACCCTCACCTTGGCTGAGTCAGAGTGGAACAATTTAAGCATACTAAGTTTTAACCCTTTTCCTTGATGGGTTTTCACTTCCAACAGCTAAATTTGAAACTCGATTTAAAAATCTCTTTACATGTAAAATATAAAACATACGAAAAATTCATGAATTTTGAACGTAAGAGAATTTAAGACCCCTTTTAGATTAATTAAGCTGTGGGTACCCGGAGGTTTCCATGAGACTCATTTCTATGGAGTTTTGCAGGAAAGCTATGCATGGTAAAAGTAACTTGTTTTTTCTTATAGGGACCTGCATTTCTTGATTGGCACGACACGTCTGTGCAATTACTTTATCACCAACCTAGTATGTGGTACGGGTTTATTTATTTGTCCTGGTATGCTCTTAGTAGTATTTAGTCCTATCAATTTAGCCATGAGAAAGGGAGCGTAAAATGCTCTTAAAATGAGGGCTTTTATTTCTAACGACAAGCCCTAAGGCCGGATTTGGACAATTTTTTGCAAGCCCTGAGATTTAAGGGCCGGGCTTGGACAATACTAGCCTGACCCAGCCCTGGCCTTCTTACTTTTATTTATTTTATATACAATATATGCATATATGTAAATATATACTAAAATGCCCTTATTATAGTCACTTTGTAGTAATATGGGGATATGAAGGCAATTTCATACCCACTTACCCATTAAAAAATATCATAAAAATCCATACATACATACATACTTTGCTCATTTCATCTATATTTAATTACTTAAGTTATGTATTGTACTTAATAAATAATCAGTAAGTGTTGCACAGTTGCTTCTAATCCACTAATCTTTTTTTTTTTTTATTGCTTCTTATTTAGGCATTTTATATTATTTTTATGAATCATTGTTAGTGCAAAAGAGGGTGTACTCATTTCTATTAATAATGATACACTTTTTTCTTATATAGAGTTGCTTGGGATGTCAATCAATTCATAGAGTTTGTTTGTATGCGCGTGGAACTTTAAGGATATGGGGTGATCCAAACATCATTTTAATTAGATAATTATAACTCTCAATTCTTAAAAGTTTAAACTAATAGTATCTGTTAAGTGCATTTATTTTTGTAACTGAAATCCAAGAATACGTAACATTCAGATCAGTGCTTAATTAAAAATAATGTCAATTGATAAAAGGTAGGTGAGTGTAAATGGTTTAAAACTCTCAAAGATAAGACACTGCTGGAATAATTTCATACGTGGAAATTCATATGAAAGTTATATTAAATGTGTGAAATAGATCATAATCTTTAACCATTTTCCTTCTTTGTCAAAATAAATAAAATCATATGTCTAGAACTCAACTCAAGTCGCCAAAGCATTTATGACTTTCTCTAATAAAAGAAAGTCTTTAGAGATGACTAATATTCTCCCAATGTTTTCTTAATGGTTCGTTTGTAATTAAAATTAGACAAGATAACGAATATTTTCTTAATAGTTTCTTTGCAATTGAGGTTAGACAAGATAATGCTTGGTCACACCTATAACGCTCGATCACACTCAAATTTTAGTAACAGTGTTATAAAAAAAATCTTGTTTTGAAGCTCTGAGCCCTGCCCTGCCCCCTGAGGGTCGGGTAAGGGCCTAGATAGTGAAGGTCCTCCGATGGCTTTGGCCCGCTTAGGTCCGGCCCAGCCCGACATATATTGAAGGTAGGGCTAGGACAACTTGAGGCCTGGCCCGGCCGGCCCAGCCTGGCCCTTTGACAGCCGTAGTAGTATTCTCATTATATTTATATGATTGGGTTCTACATCAATACCTACGGCTAGTTTCAGAGACAGTCATGCTATTGTTAGGTTAGAAGCCTGAAAATAATGAGGGTTTTAGAGGCCAGAAATGTAACGCCCCAATTCCAGATACCGAGAAAGTCGTCAGAATATCAAAAGTTGGCCCGCTACTTCCCTGAAAATCCGAAAACTTCCAAGATCGTTGGTCCGCAGTGAGTTCCAATTTTAAACATTTGAACAATATAATAGCAATGGTTAAATTGGGGAAGCATAAGAAGTGAAGCGGAAGCAATAGGTATCATGATACATCAAATATGAGCAGAACTGTAGTCCAGTTTAAAAGTATCAATAAATAAGAACAAAGATTAATTACATAATTGACTGCTACCTAGCTCACTACAGTAATCACTCAAAAACCCAGACAAAGACAAACACTCAAAGCCTAGGTACTGGCTCTCCAACCTCCAGCTCGACCTCTTGGTCGATCGGTTCCCATCCGTATTCTCCTGCTACGGGTGCCTCTATGAGCGCAAGCGCATCATCCTTGTACTCGGGGTTAAGACCTAAGCACCAAAAATGAGTCAGATCTAAAGATCTGGCAAGTCACAGTATACAAGTAACATAGGACATATGTATCAAAAGAGTAAAGACAGTTACACAGTTAAAGAGTATCAAGATCCATGATCTAGGCAGTTGAGCAAGATAAACATATAGAATCATGACAAATATAGCATCTAGTCTAATACAATATGGCACATTCACACGAGCTGGATACCGCCTGATATTATGTCGCGGCCCTCCCATACTGAACACAGTCGCGGCAGGAAATCTCACAAGTGCTGGGGAATGATTAGCCTAGCAAACGGTCACACTCAACAGTCTCACTACACTCATCACTCGGGGATACTTGACTCGGTATCACACCATCCGTCTAAAACATAGCTTATCATGATAGCTCACTCAACACTCATAAATAGCTCCTACCAGTGATGATCAGTCCAAATGTTGAGCTTAAATCAACTGAATGAATGTTTATGCCAATTCGAGGAAACTTTAAAGGTTTGTGTCTGTCTAGGCTTTGTCTTGCGTGAACAAGGTCCTAACAAGGTCTCTAAGATATTCAAATATCAAATCAGTCCATGGATTACAATCAAAGTCCAAGCCCACTCGTTGGATCCATACCAATGCCCATCAGGTACATGGCCTGGTCTGAAACAATCCAAACGAGGTAACAAGTCCATTTCCACTGATAAACAGCTCATTCTCTTCCAAAATGAGTTATAATTCCAATATAAATCACCTCTTCAATCTAAGGGCACTCATATCCATACTTAGGCCACAATAAGGTCCGCCTAGCCACAGACACGGGTCAGTGTTCTTCCAATCACACCATCGGGTCACCTCTAAGGTATCCTAGGTTCAGGTCATCCATTTCCATTTAATTAACAGTTATAAGCTATGGTCAGGACATAAGAACGACGACAATAAGATAAGTGAAGTATGAACTTCAAGTATAAGAATCAATAGGGAAATATCAATAATCCATCTTAGGTAATGGCCACGTTCGGGTCCGGATTCATCTCAAGTAATTTGATCTCTAAATGGAGTCTCAGATGCCAATGGATACTGTGTTTGGTGCTCATGAAGTTACGGGCATCATTGACAATGTTTAAATATCGAATCATCGTAGATTATACGACCAAGACCTTACTTGGTGGTCCCCACAAGTCAAGGTTGAGCCACACCATTGACTCCGGCTTGGCACATCAATAGAAGTCCATTTGGATGGTCAATGTGCCCCACAAACGATCACAACCTCAGAATGTGAAAATTGGAAAATCACTTAATTCGGTGTCCTCGGTCGACCTGGCACAGGGCTCAGTCGACCGAGTACACTAGGTTATCAGGATGTTGACTCCTAGGTCGACCCAGTGTGTAGTGTTCTCGGTCGAGCTCCTAGCCTGGTCAGTCGACTAAGTACACTGGGAAAATGGGTCAAGCACTTGGAAGACATGATCTGATCTCAGGGATTCCCTGTGTGTCTGGTCGACTTCCTGGCCTGGGCGGTCGACTGCATACACAGAAAACCTGGAAAATGATGTCCCAACTCTCAGGCATTTCCACTACAAATCCTGTGTGCTCGGTCGACTCGGAGCAGGGCTCGGTCGACCGAGTACACCGGGTGTCTGGGTCTGAGGGAAAATCCAACTCCCAGTTAATCTCTGCAGAACCTGTGTGCTCGGTTGACCGCGCACACTAGACTGTAAGTCCTGCAGGAAAAATAACTGAGACCTGTTTTTCTCAGTTTCCAGTGTGCTCAGTCGACCGAACTGCAGGTCAGTCAACCGAGTCCACGTAATCTGCAAAAATTCCAGATTTCTTGATTTTATCTTCTACAACCCATTTTTCCATTAAAACTCCTTCAATCTTGCCCAAACATCACAAGATCAACATAAATCATAAAAACACTTCAATGCTCTACCACCCAACACCAAATGAGCCATTGATCTTCCAAATGAGAAATCACATCCATCAATGGCCAAAATCCATCAAAAACTAAGCTGAAGGGTAGATCTTACACATGTACATTAATTGAATTGAAATTGCAGAATCAATGTAAAAGGAAACATACATTCTATGCTAAATATGTATATTGTACTTGCCTTGATTGAAATGCAAGATTGTAGAGAGAGAAAAGAGCGAACCAAACCAATAAGAAAATCTCAGCTCCTATGGTCTTCCCAATCACAAAATCAACCCAAAACTCAGGTCTAGAAGAGATCTCTACTCCTATTCCCACATCCACAGAGAATTTCTATAAGGAAAAAGAATTTAGAGAGAGAATGATCGATTCTAATGAAATTGAATTACAAGAGGGTTCTTACCTTGGCTAGAAGAGGAATAAGAGATGATCAAGATAGAGAGAGATACAAGTTGTAGCTGAGATTGTGGGTCTTCTTCTTCTTCATTGTGGGTCTTCTTCTTCTTCCTCTTCTTAGATTTCTATAGAGAGAGAATTGGAGGGGATTTGGGGGAAGAAGAGAGAAAAGAGTGGAATAGTAGCCAATGCATGACATGGAAAGGTGTAGTATTTATAAGTTGGGGGTTTGGGTAAGGGACTAAAATACCATTTTAGTTTGCATAGGATTAGGGTTAGGGTAGAGGGCATTTTGGTCTTTGAGGAAGGTTATAGAAGATTCTCTAATGGATACCCCCCCTATAGTAATTACTAATATCTAGCTAGGGCCTCTAACTCACTAACCCACCATAGAAATTGTAAAAGACCCCTATTAATTCTGTTACTAACACAACTAGACTAATCTAACTAAAACTTAGGAAAGTACATAACTACCTTTACTAACCCATTAATTAGTATAATTAGCTAATAGACTCTATTAAATAGTATTTAAAATTCAAATTGAGGGCCCAAAAGGGATGGGGCCTCACAAGAAAGGTATCCTATCCTTATATGATTATATTATATCCATCATGTGGATGACTATAATATAGAAAATTTAACCTGAGTTTCTGTATGAGTTCCTGGATACACGGTAACATCAAATACGAGTCAGTGCTAACTTGCCCAAGGGGAAGGTTGGGTTGATTAATGAGTGTGATGGCCAGGTCGTTTGAAGCTTAAAAAATGTTGAGTTAATGTGAATACACAAGTTCGGAACATTAACTTTGCTTAATCTTAAGTGTTTATTTAAGCCTATATGCTATTAAATGAATGAATGACTTTGAGTAGTTTCATTTTTTTTCCGGTTATTTTGCCTTTAGTTGGTCAAAATATCCTCTTTTCTGTTTGCAATTATATTGCATTACCAATAACTAGTTCTATTTTTTACAAAAAAGAAAAAATATATTTTAGAAATAGGAGTCATTTTTTTTGGATATTGCCCTCACAACTGCCCTCAAATATAACATTTGCCCCATGTGAAGTTTAAATATTCCCTCCAGAGTTGTTCATACAATAATGTGTCATATCGTACGGCTCTAGGATATCGCACAAGTAGAGTTGTAAACAGGTCGGTTTCGGTCTAGGTCCATAGTGGAAATAGAATCGGAATCGGAATCGTTAAGGAGAGGGTGAAACCCGATCCGGACCCGGAATCGTTTCAGAACCAGTTTCTTGGCTCCGGAACCGGAACTGGAACCATATAAGAAACGAGTCTAGATCCGGCCCAAGTCTAGGTAGAAGATGATATTTAAAAAAATATGGTTTTAATGAGAGATTTTAGAAAATTGAGGTAATATGTTGGGCTCGGGTCCACGGGTTTGAAACAATGTGGAATCGGACCTAGACCCATTTACTTATTTGGGCCTAAATAAAGACTCATACCCGGTTTTTAACGGGTTGGAACATTAAGATAATCAGAGAATCGGGGACCCCATTTACATCTCTACGCATCGGACGATATTTGTGATACTGCGTGGCCCTAAGATATCGCATAATCCAATGTGTATAATATCGTATGACCTTAGGATATCGCAGTTACGTAGAAAATACTGAAACTTTCAGAGCTCATGGACGAATATCAAGCCTTATACCGATGTCCATATATTCTTTTTTCTATTCGTGGTAGTCGTTGAGCTGTAAGGAAGCAATGGAGGTCATCCCCTAAAAGTAAGAATGCTTTTTTGAGCTCGGAGGTATTAGTACCTTTTAAAGCAAGTGCAATCGACACACGTTGACTCCAAAATAAAATTATTAGATTTTGGAATTATGTTCCTTCTGTTGTAAGTCCATTCGTTAGATGATGTGATTATCCATTCGGTTGAGTCTACAAGGCCGGTATGCAATGACCTTATTCATGGTATTGTACCTGCTCGCCCAATAATTGATTCTAACAACATGGCCTACTGGCATGCCCAAGATGTTATTTAATGTATATACTTGTAAGCTAATCTTATTTGTAATGATGTCAATGGGTGCTTGATTGTCAATAACTGTCGCTCAGGTGGTTAAAGACAACACTGTTATGTGTGAGTGTTGGAATTCGAGTATTTTATAGAAGAAAAAAAAGGGCATCTTCTCACTCAAATGAATCGTAATGATATTCTTGGGTGTGAGTCTTGAATATGTAGCATGATAATCAGGTCCATATGTAGCAACAAGTGGGATCATAGTCACTTGAATACTAAAATAGGCATGCAGATTTTATATACAGTTAGCCTTTAATTTTTAATCAGAAAATAGCTGTAAATCTGATACATGGGGAAAAAAATGAATTGAGTCCACTTTCTTAAGTTCTAACAAATTAATCAAGCTTGAGTCCCTAAATTTCCTTTCATTTGTGTTTTTAATTATTTGTTTTCTAGCCTAAGGGGGTGCCTGGAAATGATATATTGTGTTAGATTTTATTATTACATAATTTGGGTTATAATACAACATGATTTAGTTAACTATCCATGTGATCTAGTGCAAAAATGAATCAAAATACAGGCAGCAATAACCCTTCAGCAAAAGAGGGATGTGACAGAAATCTTTGAGCTTTGTTCTGTTTATGGTATAGTCTTGGCCCATAATTAAAGAACCTCGACTGTAGCTTCGCATGTACAGACTTGAGTTGACATGGGAAGGCAATGAATCCCAACCTTGGATTTTTTTTTTCTTCGAGTGGACGGGAAAAGGCACCGGAAAATATGGCGTTTGGATGCCGGGGGAATTCCCTCATTTCAGGCTTTCAGGCGTGTTTTTAAAGGCCATTTTCTGCGGCTGATTTTATGATCGACCTACCGTGGAAGTGGCTGTGCACAGATAGACCCTAAAGAGTGAGACAAGGCCCCCACCATTTCTGATCACCTAACAGGGACGAATTCCATCTGATCAACATTTCACAATTCTCATGATAGCATGCACGAGATACATGGGGAATTCTCTCGTCCGGGAAACCCTGCAATCTGCTCCTGTTAAAATTTTGTCCGGTGCCTTTTGACTCATATTTCTATTTTTTTGAACGGTAGAGATTGAAAGTTAAATACTACCTTCTTGTGCAGGATTCTCATAGCTGAAATCTCACTAAAATATATTGCCACGCTGGGATCTGAACCACGCATTCTGAATTTTAGAAGGGACAGCATGCTTGGACTCCAACACAATTTCTACCTGAATTGACCTAATATGGACCTGACTAGAATTCTAAAGTTGCAGCTGAGACATATCAGCGTCCAAGACCCAGGCCTGAGACCAAGCTAAACCTAAAAATGCTTTAGGCTGCAATTGGGATTTTTCTTGGGTCGGCTCAGCTGGGTTTTGGTTGGGTCCAGCCCAGTTGCACAACTAAATGAAATATCTTGCCGCATGCAGGGAAGCATAGTTAAAAAAGAAAAAAAAAAAAAAAGAACTCAGCTTTGGTGACCTAACTAGACAGATCATCTGGTTGATTTGGCTCAAGTGAAAAAGTCAGTAGTCAATTAGATTTTAATATTTTAAACTTTAAAATGTATAGTGGTCAGTTTATAAAAGTTAAGGTCCTTAGTTTTATTTTGAATCCCTCTCAGCTTGTACCTTCTTAGCAGGGTCATTATCTCTCATCTTTCTGATCCTTGTTCCCTCTCATCCTTGTTCTTTTTGAGCATTGCATTGCCTACTAAGCGATGCATGATTTCTTTGAATTTTAGACAGTTTTAGTTGCTGTCACCAATGGATTTGGTAATTTGATGACAGAGGACTAGAAAAGGAAGTAAGCAAAGTTAGAAGAGAGAACATGGAGGATGGAAAATAGAAGAAATGAAGAGAAAGAAGGAGAAATAGCAAGGAAAAAAACCTCATTGATGAACTCAGCTTGATTAAGTTAAATCGACTATTAATTGATCGAATCTACCACGGAACTCATGTGAAAGTGAAAATTGACCCACACAAACCCATAAGGACCATGCGGATCTTCATTGATTGAGTGTAGCATTTCTTTAACTGATTACAAAATAAACTTAGTTATAAATAGTTGACAATTGCTTCATATAGCTAATTATCTTAGTAAGATATGTTACAGGTAACTACTTAATACTGGTATTTTCTTTGCTTTGCTTAAACTATGCATGTTTTTCATGAATGTCTGGCACACTGGGTGAATACACTAGCCTAGTTTTGTAAGTGAAAAGAGTGCTCCTTACACTCAACAAATTTCATACAAGGAGAATTAAGCACTCGATCAACACCCTTCCCCAATTCCCTTGTAAAAATACAAGAGAACCACGTCCTCAAACACCCCAAACTAGAGATCTTGCTCAGAAGCTTTGTCCAGATTTAAGCTGCTAGCATAACAAGATGCTTTCCCTGCAATTGTGAAGAAGACGAATGACAAACATAATCAAAATGTGGAGGACTTGAATATTTTCTGATGTAGGACTTGGACACTGACACTCCACTTTTATCCCTGTTGATTCTCCCCTTTTGGCTTATATCTTTGCCTCGGGTTACCAAAGCGGACTGGGGTCTCACAAAAAGTGAGAGGTTATTGGATCAACAAGATTGCTCCCTCGGAGTACTAACTCTGATCAATCCATACGTTTTGGTTAAAAAAATAAAAAACACGAGGGTTTTGGTCAAGTCCAAGTTAACCATCCGGTAGGCATCCATGGTTGAGAAAGTGTTTGGCAAGGACAAAAGGGTAACTGTTTACTCGAAGATTGTGATAAAGAGATTGGTTGATAGATTTCACTGGTGAAATGCTGTTTGAGAATGTGAATGAGCTGATGGGTCTGAAAAGGGGCGGTGTTGAAAGGATGCTGGAAGAATCACCTTCTTTGGCAAGCACACGCGTACAGAAGCACCAAGTTACTACGCAATCTAATCTGAAGATGTAAAAATGTGGTTATGTCATGTATCACATCTCTGTTGATGGCCAAATAGAATATGTTTTAATCTGATTTGGTACCGTAACGGGTGAAGTTTTTTTTTTTTTTTTTTTTTTTTTTTTTTCATGGTATATTGTTAGGAATTTTGTTATGATTTGCTAATTTACGGATCGGACAAAACTTAAGGTCCATTCGAGATGTAATTTTCTATTTATTTCAAAATGGATTGTAGTTGAGCCACCAAAAGAACTAAAGTGAAGATTGAAGCGAAGGCTAAGATTTTTTTAGGGTACAAGCCAAAATCTAAGGAGAATGTTCGCTGGGAGTTCGGGCCAGACAGCAAAGAGCACCCTCGCTATAGTGAGGACTCTGCTTGCCATAGCGAGCGGGGCGATGTTGAGCTGGTCTGATCCGAACTCTTACTTAGAGTTTCAATATAACTTCAATTCTTAGTGGATTATGATTATAAGTCTTATGCACGAATCTGGGGTTATAAATTAGGTGTTTCTTTTAGCCCAAAATCATCCACCACCTTTCACATTAACCTGAGTAAGAGAGATTTTTTCTCTACAGCAATCAATTGAGAGATTGAGCTGAAGATTTTGCTCTAGAAGGTTAAGTTCTTCTACTTCTTTGTAAAAATTGTGTGCATCTTGGTCTCAAGGTGTTGAAGAAGGATAAGCACAAAAAGCGGTGCGTGAGGTATAGTCGTGGCAGCGATGAGTTATGCAAAAACAACTAAAGTCCTTAAGTCGACGTACTGACTATGATAAAGGATCTGTGAGTTGATTTTGTAACCGTTCAATAGTGATTTTTTTTATATTGGTTTTTCTCCCAAAAAGGGTTTTCACGTTAAATTTGTGTCTTCCTACTTGTGGTGATTGTTTGATAGATATATTTGCCAGTTTTATCTTATTTAATCGATTACGTCCGCTGTGCATTCGTTATTATACTATTACCCATTTTGGTAAGTTGGCACTTTCATATCTTCAGCAGGAGATTTATTTAGCATGGACTGCTCATCTTGTTTGCAATGAGAACGAAGAAGAAGAAGCTTATAGGTGTGATTATTACTATTACCACCACCATTACTATTATTATTATTATTATTATTATTATTATTATTATTATTATTATTATTTCACAATGGGGACTCACCGTGGTCACATGATTAATTTATATACAAATATAAAAAATTACTAACAAATTATAAAGATGCTCGTTAATTGCTAATTAATGATAGGATTTTGAGTTTTTTTTTAAATAAATAAATAATGGTTTGATGAAAAGTTTATTTTGTTTTTAGAATAAAAGTACCCATAGGCCGTGACATTGCAAACTATCTTTGCCCTTTTCTCCACCCCGAGCCCTTTTTCACCTTCTACCTCAACTTTTAAAAACTCTTTAATCCTCTCTGCCCTATTCCACTCTATCATATCTCTCCCTTTATTCAAAGGAATCCATTACCAAACAAATGGGACAGTCAATCCCGTGATCTTCGACAAGATTTGTCATACTATATAAGACTCTACGCTTTTTGATATTTGCAAGGACTAACTGGTGTCGCTCAACTAGACCCGACCCATAACCATCCCCAGTCCCAAAAAAGGACAAAAAAAGAGTCTCTTGAAAAATAAATTGATATCTATAACTTATATGTTCGTTTTTCTTAGAACCTGAGTTTGGTAGGTTCATAATATAACGGTAAAAAGAAACTTGGCTAACTGGCAAAAAATAAAACAAACCAGAACTTGGGTTTTAAAACTACATCCAAAATTATATTAGTTGCTCGAGTTTAAAAGAACCAGTATACTTTATCATACTTGATATACGCTTACCATGAGTGCACTTAGTTTAAAAGAATCTGGATCCTCAATCACGGACAGTGCGGTGCGCTCACAAAAACATAGGGTGAGTGTGAATCAAGAGCAATAGTAGTGCGCACTTGTGCCAACATTGCACATTGTGATTGGCAGCGGTGGATCCAAGGTTTTCATTTGGGTAAAGTGGACAATGGTCAATTAAAAATATCAAAATCAACATTAAATACCGGTAATCTCTTAAACTAATGCTTAGGATAAAATCTCATAAGCTCATGCATATGGGGCTCACCTTTGGTCCATCCAAATGGACCAAATACACGACCCTCCTAGATTATACATGTCCATCAACTTTTGGTCAGATCCAATTTTACTGGACCGTTGGATCGACTATGTATTGATCTTAATGGACCGTTTACCATAAAACTTTTGGGCCCATATGTAGATGATAGAAATTAGGATTGAGACTAATTTTTTTTTTACAAAGAGGAAGATCCCAATGAATCATTTAAATCCCCCTCATCCCCATCCCCATATGGACCCTATTACACACTTGAGCTTACTTTATACTAAGCTTAATCTTAGGAGAGCCTTGCTGTATATATATATATATATATATATATATATATATATATATTCAAATTAAGTAGAAAGAACCCATGTCCATCTACTTATCAACGTATTGCTTCCCCACATATTATATGAAGGTATGGTGAGAGGGGCGAACATTTATATTATGCTACTGTGTAAAGGTTAAATTGTATGAGCTTGAACCGGAAGAAGGCAAATGACTGAGAGAAAGGTTGTTAGGATTTTCGTTCATGAGATCTATGAGACCGAGAGCGATTAGTTTTTCGAGACTTAAGGTGGGCCGATTACTTTGCTATATGACCCATGCAGACCCATGCAGCTATTAACAGTTTTTTGGATCACACCTGTTGGGGACCACCTAGCTCGAAATAGATGGATCCGGATTTGGTATAAAAGTAAAATCCAACAAAGAAGGGACGCAAGCGGCAATATTGAAAAATCCAGGGTCAAGTGCAGGCAAGTAAGCACTAAAAGAGGGGTCTTCGACTGCCTCAGCGAGGGCATAAACAACACAAGACTCTCTCTCTCTCTCTCTCTCTCTCTCTCTCTCTCTATAAATACACATAGCCCCCTCCCTCCCCATAGCACATTAGCATAAGCCCCCGATGGATGGATGGATGGATGGATGATACGATGATAGATCGAATACAGAAATAAAATTTTCATCTCATCTTTCTTCCTTTTTCCCTCTCTCCCTCCAAAGCCCTCTCGATCTCCATCTCCATTTCTGTGTATTTCACTTCTTCACTGCAAATGGCGAAGGCTCGCAAGCAGAAGATTGAGGATCAGAGGCCAGAGAACTCTTCAGCCGCCGTCGTCCGCCATCAGAAGCTCTGCATCTCCATCGACATGGACAAACGCCTCATCTTCGGGTACTTTCTACACTCTCCTCTTTTTTCTTCTCTCTCTCTCTCTCTCTCTCTCTTCTAGGGTTTCTATTTCCAAAGCTCCAGATCTCTCTATCCATTCCTACTTTTTGATGATCCTTATTTCACCTGAGATTTTATTTTTATTGTGCTTGCTTTGAAGATTGATTCACTGATTGAGCTTGATGTTGTGTTTCGATGCCCATAGAAATATGCCATGAAATACACTGTAAATGTGAATTAGGGTTCGCTTGGATGTTCCTAAACCTAGTTATCTGTAAGTGACAGTTGTTTTCGTTCTCTGCTTCTTTGCGGGGAAGCGATTAGAGGTCAATATGGTGTTTCGAGGGCTTAGGGTAGTGTCTTAGCTTCTCAGTCATTCATATTGTGATAGGTTTAAGTGGGATTAACTTCTAATCTATAATGGAAATTGCTGCTTGTTGTTCTCTTACAATCCCCACCCCCACCCCCCGCCCCCAAATCAAAGCTAGTCTGTAAGGTGGTTATTATTATTGATATTCTTATTGTTACTATTATTATGTGAATAATGAAGGACTGTTCTCTTACAATGCAAGTCCCCCTTTTCTTTTTCTGCTCTAGAAATCTGGAAATAAGGAGCCTGCTTGTTTTTAGCTATAACTACTTCCATTTACTTCTTGTTCCATTTACAGGGTTGAAAGCACGTTTCCGGGTACCTGAAGGGCCTGAATTTTAAACAAGGGTTGCGGGTCCAATATTTGGACCCTTTTGTAATTAAGGACTAGGTTCGGATCCACTGCTTAAACCCAAATAAAATACGGGTCCAGATTCAGGTCCATGGGTTTCATACCTCAGGACCCAAAAAAATCTGATGCCATGCATTTCTGTGTATTATATTGTATCTATTCTGTGTATACAACTGCTCAGTGCAATTGGTTTTCTGCTGCTTGTTGCCTAAAACCTGAGGTGTCTGTTACGAATCTCCCTGCTATCAGTAGGTCATTATGTGGTATATTTTCCTTTTTAAAAAAAACTGACTGGTCCTTGATCTGTGCTTGGATCTGAGCCCTTTATTGAGCTGGGTATGGGTTTGGGTCTTTAATTTGAATCTGTTTTTGGGTATGGCCTTGGGGCTTCAGCCCATTTGGGTTTGGTTTGGGGTATCGTTTGGAATTCGTGTCTAGGGTTGGGCCAAATATGGCATGGACGTGACCTGTTTTCGGCCCTGTTCACTTCAGTTTGATGCCATACTGGCACTGCTGCTTTATCCTGCTTAATTAGTGCTGTTGCCTCTGAATTTTTTACGAGCATTGTTGCTCGTAAGTTGAAACTGAGTAGCATTTGTCATTGTATCTGACATTTCCCCCCTTCTACTTGTTTGTTAAAGGTATACTGAACTGAAGATTGATGTCCCAGAGACTGGGCTTGTCGGATTGCATGCTGACAATATGACTATTGAAAGAATATCGGTGGATGGAGAGCCAGCTGAATTTGAATTCTTTCCTCACTATCAAAATGTGGACAATGAGCGGAGATGGCGTTCAGTGTCATGCACTAGTTCTGCTTCTGATGCTGCATGCTCGACATATATGTCATCTCTAGACAAAGAAATGTCTCCCAACCTACTCATTTTGTGCCGAAAGTCATCAAAGTCAGCAAGTGACCAGGAGGGCCGAATGAACTTGAACAATTTGGAGCATTCATCTGGAGAAGCCAAGAAGGATTTTTCTAGCAGCAATGGTCATGTGGTGGATGAGGTGATAGTGCGAAGTTGAAGCTTCTATTCTTTTGGTGTAATTCATACTCCGGTCTTCAGTTTTGGTATGATAATTGCTGTGAAGGGGTTCACACTTCTGTGGTGTCTCATGTAGGTTGATATTGGGTGCAGAATGTGAAACGGGTTCGCATTGACTATTGGGTTGAAAAGGCTGAGTCAGGCATCCATTTCAGGGACAATGTGCTACACACTGATAACCAAATAAGGCGCGCACATTGCTGGTTCCCTTGTATGGACAGTAGTTTGCAGAGTTGCTGGTAATATTTATTATTCTTGTACTGCATCTTTCATCTCCCAATTGTCTTTTAGTGCTTTTAGCAGTTTGTAAACTTTAGTTAGGCAGTGACTTTGACATTCATTGTGGTAATTACTCTCCTTCCGCAGCTACGATCTAGAATTTACAGTCGCTTCCAATCTTGTGGCTGTCAGCAATGGAACATTACTCTATCAGGTGACACTTGCCCTTATCAAGTAAAGGTGCTTCTGTTAATATTTTTATGCTTGAAAGAAAGTATTGTACTACCTTCCTAAAAAAAGAGGATTAATAGAATATCTTTTATGTGGTTACCTAATTCTTTTAGTTCCTTCTATTATGTTGCCAAATTTCTTTCTATATATGGTGGTTGGGAGTTCTTGAGTGCTCCAGGAATATTTTTGATGTAATGAAATTCTTATTTTGTTCTTTTAATATCTTTCTCCATTAAGTGTCTAATGTGATGGACAATTAATGAAAGAAAAGAAGGAAGAAATTGCAACCATGAGCGAATTTGATCCTTGTTGCCTAAACACACCTGCACACACTAAAAAAAAGAAAAAAAAAATGTTGGGAATACACACTCAAAAAAGAAAAGAAAAAGGGAAAAAAAAAAATGTTCAGAATGCAATCTGCAGATCATATTAGGTCCAAAGACAATTTTTGACTTCAGTTGTTACTCTGTTAGTTGGTTATTTCACTGACATAGCTTCCATTGCTAGGTGATTGTATTGGTTGGTCACAAGGCATCTGACACCCCTAGTGATTTGTGTTAGAAGTTGAAGTGCTAGGAAGTTGTATGGGATCTCAGCCCAGCTCTGGATGCCCAAATTTGTTATACTTTGGGTTCAAAGTGGTCCTATTGTTTTGATAATACTGTGGCTATAGTAGCCAAGCATGGAAGAATAGCTGTTAGAATTTTGGAAAAATTGGGGTCATCCATCTTTATGCACGGAATTGTGATACTTCTTTGTTTTAAAGTCAATCGATCTTATGATTTTTTTGCCATGCTTTATATAACTAACTACATGATGCTTGTGTCGTCATGATATTGGTTCTTTGTCCATGTTCTTCCAGCAGGAGGTGACATGCCACATAAAGGGCTTATGTAGGAAAATCTGAGATTTCAGGTTGTACACTTGTTTTTGTTATTGCGTCTGTTCTCTTACTGCTAATGTATCTTTTAGACATCTAAAAGAAATGGTGGAATTAGACTTTGAAATGGGTATAATAGAGTCTCTTTGAATTGTTTTTTTTTTTTTTTTTTTTTTGAATTTTAGTTTTTATATTATTTATTTGGTCGTGTACGTCAATGATTAGTTCTCACACTAGTTTAGTGGAATTAGACTTTGAAATGGGTATAATAGAGTGTATCTTTGAATTGTTGTTGTTGTTGGTTTTTTTTTTTTTTTTTTTAAATTCTTTTATACTTCATTTATTTGGTCGTGTATGTCAGTGATTAGTTCTCACACTAGTTTACAGCCAGAATATAGAAGAATCGGTCAACATTTGGCAGTATAGCTGACACCCCCACCCCCACCACAGGCGATTATGGGTTTAGAAATGGAAGATACTCTGCTACAGTAGTGTTCCTCAAGGTTTTGTTGCCTCAGCATGGAGGGTGGTGGAGTCTACAACAGTGAATCATCTCTTGTATGGTTCAATGTTGTTTTTAAAGTGTCTCCTTGTTTGTAGTGATAACCAAGGTATACTTTTGGTGGATATCAGTGCTTATACTTAAAAAGACATTTTTATGCAATTCATGGTTTCTGCTACCAAATCAATAGGTAAATAGACAATGAGACATCGATAAAAAAAAAAAGAGTAAAGTCATGGCCTGAAGCTTACTTTTTCTTTGATATGAAGAAGTGCAAACTATCTAAGGATTTGACCCACAATGGACTGAATTGGAGAAAAAAATTCATGTAGCCGTCCCCAACATAGTTGGGACAAGGCTTTGAGGTGTTCCTATCGAGTTACTGGGCTTCTCAACCAAAATATTGTTCAGTCAAATCTAGTGATGAGCAAAGATTGTGGCGAGGAAAGTCAATATTGATAATAAAATTGGAACTTGTAAGATATTTCCTTTCTTCTGTAACCAAAAATTCCAATAACAATATCTGATAATACGAAAGCATCTTATTGGTTTTAATGAAAGTTCTGTCAACGATAAATAGCCTCTGTTTAGATTGCTTACTAGTTACTATGATCCCTGAAGTAAAAAGATAAAACCATGGAATCAATCCTAATCTTAAATATAATCTAATATCAACTCCTAACTTGAGTGGTGGTGGTGGTGTTTTTTTTTTTTTTGTGTGCGCGCTCAAATAAAACGTTTTACCAAGAAACCTTGTAATTCTTTTCTAACATTACCATGTTCACTATTCAGTCATGACAATTCATGTTTGATTAGTGCCATAATCAGTTCTTTGAGTGACAACTCATGATTGGCTATCCATGGGCATAAATTGTAGCATTTCAAGATTGTTTGTCGCATGAAAATGGGTTGTCAATATTAAAAAAAAAGAAAAAGAAAAGGAGAGAACTTGGATTGGCTGCATCTAGTTTTTGGCTTGTAAAGTGTTCACCAGTTGGATGGATGGTTGTTGCAAAGAATCAAAGTTTTGGATTTTGGAATATATTGCAGTATATAGGTAGATCAAGTAATTTCATTACTTGATTAGAATTGGTAGTTTTCTGTTTTAAAATTCTTATTACATTATATATAGAGAAGCCCTTCAATTGTATTAGGGCATGCTTATTCCAAATTAATCAAAGATTGCTTGAGTTTTCTTCCGTTATGGATCGTTTTATGGTTTTGCTCGTGCCCTAGTGGCTTGAATCCAAGACCATCTTGGATTCGAACAATCCCTTGGGAGATTAATCTATCGTCTAGATCGCGGATTCGGGCTGCGCCAATTTGGTATCAGAGCTGAATTCCGGTCGTTGGGGAGACGTTCGTCCTTCTTGGAATTCCCCCTATTGTCCATCCATCCATCTCCATTCATCATCGTCTTTCTTCCATCCACCACCGTCCATCTTCCATTCAGAAAACCCAGTCTCGGCTCTAACCCACCACCGCACCTGTCCCCAACCAACCGAACATCAAATCCATCCTAAATCCCCATCCCTACATCTTCCCAGCCTATACGAACTTCCCAAACCCTTATCCTCAATCCCACAAACCCCTGCCAAACCCAAATCCATAGGCATCTCCCCATTTCAAGCAGTCATACGTGTTCGACCGTGCTTGCCTATTGATCTTGTCCCATTGCCTCTTGAAGCGTACCTTAGTGTTGAAGCAAATAACTTCATTAAACACATGCGACAAATACATGATGAAATTCGATAACATATTGCCACTAGCAATGACAGTTACAAGGCTCATGCGGGCAAACGCTGTTGTTTCCTTGAGTTTCCTGAAGGAGACATGATTATGGTCCGTATTCATTTGGAAAGGTTACCGCCAAGAGCTAACAAGAAGTTGCATCCGAGAAATACAATTCCATTCAAAGTGTTGAAGAAACTCAATTCCAATGCCAATACTTTAGAGTTACCATCAGATCTTGGTATCAGTCCCTCGTTCAATGTTGCAGATCTCACTCTCTACCGTGGGCATGACAATGAGGAAGATTATGAAGAACAAGCCATTACATTGCTCCTCCACCGGCAAATAAAATCATTAATGTTCTCGATGATGAGATTGTTTTTACTCGTCAAGGAGGATTCCAGAAGTTCCTTGTCCGTTGGCAGAGTTGCCCAACCTCCAATGCTACGTGGATTACTGCTACTGACTTCCAACACCTAAATTCATATCTTTATGAACGTTATCAAGGAATTAACTCGCCGGAGTCGAGTTCTTCGAAGCCGGGGAGAGTTGATGCAATACGGAAGTTAGAGAAGACCCATGGGCAACATGATGAACCCAGCCATCCAACCCAGCCCTTTGGGTTCAGCCCACATGCCCAATTGGCTGAGAAGCTATTGTGACATGCTAATTTTTTCCTAAGTCTATTAGGGAATTGTTTCTAATTTCATTATTTGATTAGAATTGGCTGCCTTCTATTTTAGAATTCTTATTACATTATATATAGAGAAGCCCTTCATTGTAATAGGACATGCTTATTCCAAATTAATCAAAGATTGCTTGAGTTTTCTTCCATTATGGTTTGTTTTATGGTTTTGCTCGTGCTCTAGTGGTTGGAATCCATCTTGGATTTGATCAATCCCTCGGGAGATTGATCATCTCGATCGCGGATAATGACTGCACCACTGGGGCTTAAAAGGGCTCAAGAAAATAGGGGAGAAAAAGAAAATTGGTGTTTTGCCGTTGTGTAGTCTCGGTCCACAGTTGGAAGGCTCTACTCTTGAGCCTTGTTAGACTCAAAAGTGTAAGGTGTGACTGAAGAGAATAGAAGAAATGGATTCTATTACCTAGCCTAGTCTATATCCGCAATTGATGCAACTCCATACCGTCAGTGTAGTCTATACAGCTGATAGCTCTGTTGTTTCACTACTACTTAAAATGAGAATGCCTGAATTGTTTAATTTGTTGGTTAAGTTGATGTATCATGTCATGGGTCATTTTCAAGAGATTCAAGTCATAAATGGTTGAAATGATTATAATCTTTATTTGTAAGATTTATAAAAAAAATGGTAAGATTCTTAAAAAACTTGCATTCAATCTAAAGTTCAAATTGTTGCACATGTGCGGTGAGTGTGTGCGCCCGGTGGATTAGCCCTGACTAGTTAATACCATTGGATACCTTCGTTATCCCCCCCAAAAAAAAAAGGTTTGAATTGTTGGAATCAATTGCAAAATTTAAATTGTGAGATAAGTTAAATGGAATTAGACATCCTATGTTACTAAAGATGTTTGCTTTTCATTAAATTAACTAAATTTAAAAAAGGAAAGAGAAGATCCATTATATTTAATAAAAATTATTGTTTGATTGTGCCCTGGGCATTCTTCTGTTTTAGGCATATATATATCCATTAGCCAGACAGAAATATCATTCCCATTATCTTGAGCTGTAATGCTATTGGCTTTATAGTAGTCGCAATGTTTGAGTTTAATACTAATTGCACCATCTATTTTATTATTGTACAATTTTTTTTTCTTATGGCTGGTCCTAATCGATGCCAAGTCTGTCTTGGCAGGTTATGAGCAAAGACGATCCTCCTCGAAAAACATACGTCTACAAACTAAGTACTCCTGTTATTGCTGAGTGGATAGCCTTGGCAGTCGCACCATTTGAAATTTTTCCAGACCGCCACAACAGTCTTCTATCACATATGTGCTTGCCGTCAAGCCTTTCAAAGCTCCAGAATACAGTTGGGTTCTTCCATAATGCGTTCAGGTTTGTCTTCCTTTTTTAGATGAGGTTGAAATGGAACTTATTACTCGTTTCTATGTTTCCTATCTATTAACTTAAATCTTCTATGTCAAAATTATGGTTGATTGAGTCCTAGAAGTCTTATGAATGTTCTATTTCATGTTTAAATTATGATTGCTTCATTTTATGCCTTTTTTTACAGCCATTATGAGGACTATCTTTCATCTTCCTTTCCATTTGGTTCATACAAACAAGTTTTTATCTCACCTGAAATGGCTGTATCCTCTATGAGCCTGGGAGCTTCCATGTGTATCTTCAGTTCTCAAGTTTTGTTTGATGAGAAGGTCATTGACCAGGTTAGCTTTCTCTTACACATGTTGATTAGCTAATTCCATTGTGGTCAAGTAATGTAGTTACTGTCTTATCTTCTCTTGGTGATCTGGACTTCTCCTATAATTTGATCTCACATTGGAAACTTTAAAATGAATCAATGGCAGAATTGATATTTCCTAACACAGTTCTAGAGTTGGTTGAGGTGATTCAAAACCTGTGCTGGGACAACTCAGCTAAATTCTGGGCTCATTCACCTTTTTTAGATGTCATGAGCCCAGCTTAACCCATGCTTGACCTGAGATTATGGCAGTATTAATTCATCTAGATTTTTAGTGCCCTAGGATGTAGTTCCATGGAGAAGAGCCTGCAGCACAGTTGGAAGGTGCTCATCATTGCACCCACAAGGCTGCAGGTTTTAGTCATGCTATGCTGTTACTGATAATTTTTTTTTTTTTTGATTTAGATGCATGGATTTTTATTTTTAATCTTTGCTATATTTCAGGTTTCTTCATTTTAGCGTGTTGGATGTATTATTTGAATTATGGCTCACAAGTTCTGCAATCTAAATCATTAGAAAGCATCAAAGTTTCCTTACTTACCAATGTTGGAATGAATAGATTTAACTGTTTGTCAAGATTTGTTGTTCAGTTCTATTTGTTTGTTGCGCTTCTAGTTTCTACTCTTCTTTGATTTATTTGGGATGTCTTTGACTTTAATTTGAAATCTGTTTTCTCAGACAATTGACACCAGGATCAAACTGGCATATGCTCTTGCTAGGCAGTGGTTTGGGATATTCATTACTGCAGAGGCACAAAACGATGGTAACTTGGTCAGAAAAGTGTATATCCAATGATGGATTAAGTATTTTGTTTTTGTTTTGTTTTGTTTTGTTTTTTTTTTTGGTGAAGCAGTGAATATAGTTTTTAATTTATATGGCTGCTTATTTGCAGAATGGTTGTTGGATGGTCTTGCTGGCTTTCTTACTGATTCATTTGTTAAGCGATTCCTTGGAATCAATGAAGCACGCTATCGCCGCTATAAGGTTTGGCATTCCTAGTTTCATGCGTATGTTTAATATTTTTCTTGCTATTGCCTTTTCATTTGTTTTGATAACTATTTCTGTTAAGGATTATCTTTCCTGATTAGCATTTGAATTGTGAACCTTCTGGGTTGTACGAAGTTATTTTCGTGACAATGAGCTGATAAAAATGATTACTCTTTTTTTGGTTTTCATAATCACTTTGAGAGTTTTTGGAGTCCAAAATTTTAATTTTAATGCTACCATATTTGGTCTGGCTTTACGAGTTTATACCTTTATGTTCAACCCTTCTCGCGCTTTTCTGAAAGAGAGAGAGAAAGGAAAAGAAAAGAAAACCTCACCCTTTTATGCCACATCCTGATCTTTTACTTCTACTTAACATTTTAGAAGTACTTATTGGCCTTCTAGTACTGTGAAAGTGAAACACTTCAGTTCCTTCTAATGGGGTTATTTCCAGTGGCGGTGAAAATGAGCCAAATCATCAAAGGCAACATTTGTTTTCTTATCTTGTATCGGTTAATTGGAGCTACCACGCATGAATTTTCTCTTATGTGGTCATTCATAATTCTATCCTTTGTTGTTACTCAACACATCCATATCTGCTTCCTCATCTTGGCCGTATTCAGTTTTTCTTCTTGTCTTTTTGTCACCTAACCGTTTATAAGAAAATGTCCTCTTAATTGAGCTAGACTCAACAAACAGAGAATGCCTTACCAGCTTTTGCTACTCTTAACTCCCTCGTATTTCTTTCTTGTTTAGGGCAAGTGAGGACTTTGTTAAATAGGTTACTATAGCATTTCCCTTTGGGCTCCTTTCGCCGACTTTGGTTAAATTTTCCTTTGCTTCTTGGGTTTTCACAGAGTCATTGTGGTTCCCATGGATGGATGGGTTTGGCCCTCTCCGATGGACGGGACAAATATTCTGGACAATGTTACCTGTTGCAGCCTCATGGGGTGTTGTGTGGAAACAGAGAAATAGAGTAAGCTTTGAAGGGGAAAAAACCCTTGTTCTTTCACCTTAACATGGATCAGATCTTCATGGATCAATTGGGGGTTGTCAAGCCAAAGTTTTCAGATGGATTTGCATCTGATTTACAAAGCAGTTTGGGCGCTTCAATTGGACCATCTGGATTAGGTCATATGCGCTTCAAAAGGGGATGTAAGTCAAATGTGGATGGGATTTTTTTCAAAGGTGATTTAGGTTGCCAATCCACTGATAGCTCAGTGGTGAGGTATCTTCCCCCCATAGAAACAACCAGGGATCAATCCCTTATTGTAGCTCTGTTGGTTAGGGACTTCGGTGTATGTGGGTGTGGGTGGGAGTGGGGGTGTGTGTTGGTGAGTGAGTGTTTTCACCTTAGGAAAAAAAAAGGTGATTTTGGTCTATCACGTATGGGGGATAATAAAAGTAAATGAGTATGGAGAAATAGGGTAAGGCAATTAAAATATTGCAATCTCATGGGCAGTGTAAAGACAATTGGGCCTTGGTGAAATTAAGGCATTAGCAGAGCTGAGAATGCATATCCGTGAGAGAAGACTTTGAAGCATATATATATATACACATATATATATATACACATATATATATATATATATATATTGGTGGAAGCAGGAGCCAATCAGGAGAATCTCATAGCTGCTGGTTTAGTCATTTTAGCTACTATCCTTTGTTATGCCTCTCCCATCACTTGATGTGGAACCCATTTATGTACATTCTCCTCTTCCATATAAAAATTCATTTAAGTCCAGAATATAATAGTAGTGTTATCTTCAGTTGGTGCATTCTGTAATTTTTTCTTCTTCTCTGGTTAGAATCCTTAAATGGCTTCCAAGAAGTTTAAGCAGGACTTCAGCATCGTATCGTAAGAAATTGACTTTTTATTTGAATACATCCTAGTGGGAAATCATAAACATTTGTTAGCTTAACATTTCCTCAAGCTTTTACCCAACTGATTCATCTTTCCCTCGATGATTCCTTCCCCTTTGTTTCTGCCAACCTGTCTTACTTTTGCGACTGGGTAAAAAGGCCTTATTCATTTTGTTCTCCTCCTTCAGAAGAAACTTCTTTCATTTGGTTTTGTACACCAAACCACTCAGTTGCCTTCCGTCTTTCTCCCTTTTGTTTTGAGGGTCTCAAAGTGGGTCCATTCATAGTTATCAGAATCCTAAGATTCGTATCTTGAATCCCGATTCGTTTTCCGAATCTTAAGGAAAACGATTCGTATCTATGTAGTGAATCCCATTTACATATGAATCTTAGGATTCAGGTGTGAATCTTACGATTCGATACTTGTTTCATTGAATCTTACGATTCAAGCGATTCGACTAAGCGAGAATGACTATAACCAATAAGCTAATATTAATAATCTTTTACCTTTTCACTTTCTTTATTCTCTTTGTCTTTTATCGCTTGTATTTTTAAAGTGTTATTTAGTAGTTAATGAAACCTTGTAAGAATTTTTTACGGCTTTGATAAGGTTTTAAAGATGAATAAAAATGCATTTAATTAAAGCATTCGACTGTAGGTATCGTGCTTGTTTATATCTTCTTTTTTAATCTATTTTGGTTTTTTTTCTTCATGAACACTTTCTTAAATTTGAGAGATATCTTAGCGTGTAAGATTGATGGTTTGGATTTTATTTTATTTTTATATTTTGATTTAAAGATTTAAAAAAATATATTGATACTTTAAAATTATTTAATTATTTACACATCATTTATTTCATATATATATAATAATATGTCATAATGTTCTTGATATGATTGTATGATAGACTTGTTATAATATTTATACTACTATAAATGGAAAAACGGATGGTTATGAATAATTATTTTTTTCTTTTTCTTTTAATTTTTAATTAATTTTCATTTTTATTAGAAAAATAAAAAATCCTATGATTCACGATACGATTCGCGACTCGATTCGATTCGATTCATGGGTATGAACGATTTGCGATATGATTCTGATTTTGAAAATTATGGGTCCATTTGAAGGTTTTCTTACTGATGTGACATGTGGAAGGGGAGGGCCACTTTTTGTTCTGTTTTGAAGGAGGTCTCCTATGGTTCGACTTTTTTCATGGAATTAATTGCCTATATTTTTTTTTTTGGATAAAAGATAAAATTTTATTCCACCAATCAAACATACAGTAACAAGGCACAAAGAAAGCTATAACGAACAGGGAAAACACCTAAAAGAACTTATACATCAAAAGAAATGGAAGTGTGAAACACACCTTCCTTGGCCAGACCAACCGCCTTAGTATTAGCCTCTCTTAAAATATGATTGAATGAAGCACCCAACAGACTTGAAATATCTTGCACCTCCTCCACCCAATCTGCTAGCTTCCAATGATAAATATCTTTTCCAGAACCCCATTGGATAGAAAGAAAAAAAGAATCACCTTCAACGATATGATATGCTCACGAGACCTAATTAGAAGAGCATACAACTCCGCTTCATTTGCATTAGAAGAATCCTCTGGCCCTGAAAAATTTCTAATAGTGATTCTATTCCAATCTCCGATGACTCCACTGATGCCTCTTCGTTGAAGTGTTGAACACTTTGAACAAAACTACCATCAAATTCCAACTTAAAAATACTAGGAGGGGGATGGTTCCAAACTGGTTTTTGCATGCTTCTAGAATGCCAGCCTCCTTTTAAAACAATTGCCCAAGACATATTAAGATCTTCCAGAGAGATACCAAGCTATTACGTGCCCATTCCGACACAGTCCAAAAGATAGACTTAACAACTTTCTCAACAAATTTGTTCTTGTTTGTAAACAATCTATTGTTCCTCTCCAGCCATAGCTTCCATACCATGGCATAAACAACTAACTTCCACAAAATATTGCCACGAACAAACTTACTTCTCAGTCGCCATTGAAGAAAAAAGATCTTCCACAGTCTTAGGCATCACCCAACTCCTGTCAAAAAAATTTAACATAGCCATCCAAACTTTATTAGTAAACTGAAAATTAATTAACAAATGATGCACCTTTTCCTCGTCCTTTAAACACGTAGGGTATCCATTTATTAAAAAATGCTTCCTTCACCACAACTTGTCTATAGTTAGAATTTTATGCTTCCTTGCCACCCAACAAAAAACCAACTCTTTTGGCGGAACATAGGGATCCCAAAAAGATTGCCCAAAAAGATTGCCAGCCTTCCACTCTACTAGAATTGTCAACCAAAACATTATAAAATGACTTAACAAAAAATTGACCTTTTACATCAGGTTTCCAAAGCCTTTATCAACTCTGCTGACCGACCAATATACCTTGTCAAGAATGATAAGCATAGCAACAAGGTCAGAAACTTTGATGTTAATCAGGTTTCTTCAAAAAGAAAAATCCCAAAATACACCTCTATCAGAACCATAAAAATTGTCAGCAACAAAATCCTGGTCTCCAATCCACCAAATACAAGTTTGGGAATTGATTTTTCAATATAAAGTTATAAACTGCCCACACCACTCAGCATGCCAAAATCTAACATGATGGCCATTTTGAACCCTGCCACCAAATACAAGTTTGGGAATTGATTTTTCAATATAAAGTTATAAACTGCCCACACCACTCATCATGCCAAAATCTAACATGATGGCCATTTTGAACCTTGTAACGAATCTAGGGATGAGATCCCTCTTGAACAGAAATAACAAACCTCCATAAACGGGAAACCTTGTAATCCTGGCTTGGAACACACCAACCACCATTACCTAACTTATATTTATACAATAAAAGCCGCCTCCAAAAACCCGGGCCTGAATCCCCCACCCTCCATAACCACTTTCTCAGCAAGGCTTTATTAACCTTTTCAATAGAGCGAATACCCAATCCACCTTGAGCTAAGGGTTTGCGTACCTCCTCCCATTGAACCAAATGATACTTCCACTTTTCAACAGAATCAGTTTCAAAGAAAATCTCGTTGAATTTTCTCAATTCGTTGATAGACGCTTTTAGGACATTTGAAGCAAGAAAGAAAATAAATCAGAATGCTTGACTAAACTTAATTTGATTAGAATAGCACAGCCTCCCAGAGACAAATATCCTTCTTTCCACAAACTTAATTTCTTCTCTATTCACTCCACAACTGTGTCCCAAAGGCTTTTCTTTGGTAATCTAATCCATAAAGGTAATCCCAAATACTTCAATGGGAGCTTCCCAACTTTACATCCGAATGCGAGTGATAGAGGCATCACAAAAAGTAATAGGATCATCAGCAAACCTCTGATTTTGATTAGGCCCTGATTATCAATAGCAAATCCTTTGATTAGGCCCTGAATTTTTAGCTTTCTCCATTCAAGTATTAGAAGCTTCCACCACAATTACAAAGAGCATAGGAGTTAAGGGACCCCCTTGTTGCAAACCTCTAGAACTTTTAAAATAGCCTTTGGGAGATCCATTCACCAATATAAAAAAATGAGCAGATGAAAGGCGACTGTGGATCCCCAAGAAATCCCCAATCCACAATGTCATATTCCTTTTCAAAATCCAACTTACGATCTAACACAGGATGTCACTGCCGATTCCTTGAATCAATGCACTCATGGGCGATTACGACACCATCAAGAATTTGACTTACTTCAAGAAAAGTGCCTTGGAAGTTGGAACTCTAAAATAATCTCAGGAAGAACCTTCCTTAACCGATTAGCGAGAACTTAAGCTAAGATTTTGTAAAGACTTCCAATCAAACTAATCCGCCTATAAATCTTTGATAGAAACAATTCCATCCTTCTTTGGAATCAATGTAATAAAGGAGGCACCTAATTCATCTGTTAGCACACCATTTTCATGAAGTTCATTGAAAAAATAAAACCCAGCAGGTCATCTATAAAAAGATTCCAAAAATGTTGAAAGAAACCAATTGGAAACCCATCTGGGCCTGGAGCACAGTCATTGCCAAGATAAAAAACTGCTTCTCTAATCTTCTCTTTTATTAAACACCCTTCGAGAAAAGAAGCATGAGAATGAAAAAGCTGCCTAAAAGAAACACCATCCATTTGGAGCCTTGAACGATTTTCACTAGTATATAGCTTCTTGAAAAATTGTACAAATTCTCTCATTTCATCTTTTCTTTTCTCCCACACCCTTCCTCTAGCAGCTAAAACATTTATCTGATTCACATGTCGCCAAGCACTAGCAATAGCATGGAAAATTTCAGTTTTTTTTTTTTTTAAATGGTAAATTTCATTAAGAAAAAGCAAACAGTACATGAGAAATATACTGAAAAGCTTACAAAGAACACCCAAAAAGGAAAACAACCAAACAGATCGGATGGAAAAAATTTAGTATTCTGATCCCCTTCTTTCAACTGTTTATTTCTCGGACGTTGCTTCCATTTAACCACCAATATTGACCACGTAACCATTCAAAAAACAAAAATAAATAAAGAAATAAATAAATTGACCAACGCCGATGTTTGCAAACCTCAAAACCTCCGCCCCATCAAAGGGCCAACATATGTTCGCTTGAATAAGCAACCGGTGAATGCAATTACTGTCATTGAAGTAAATTTGCGTGTTTCACCATCTTCCTCTGAAAGTTGAACTCAGCCATAGATAAATATGCAGATCTGATTGCAAGACTTAGTTCTGTTTTTATCTGCATATTAATATATTTCTTATTTTATTGCAGGCAAATTGTGCTGTTTGTAAGGCAGATGTAAATGGTGCAACAGCTTTAAACCTGCGTGCAGCTTCTACTGAAATATATGGCACTCAGTGCATTGGTCTCTATGGGAAGATTCGTTCATGGAAGGCTGTAAGTTCACTTTTCCCTTCTTTCTTTCTTTCCTTCTCTTTTCTTTGCTTTTTAATTTTAATTCTGTTTTTCTTGATTCTTACAATATTCTTTTTTTACATCTTGATGGTAGGTGGCAATTCTTCAAATGTTAGAGAAGCAGATGGGTCCAGAGTCTTTCCGTAAGGTGAGAGCTATCTTGTTATTAATTTTATCTTGTGATTTTATGACCCTCCCATAATGTTTACTCATTTCTAGTTGCACTCTGGTTTCTTAAGCAGCTTGCTTGATTATCTTCTTTTTTTAAACAATGTTTTGGATTGCTATTTTTCCCAGCATTTTGTTTTTATTTTAAATATTTTATGCATGCTATTGATACTTGATGGTACTTATTTTCTTATTGCTATTTGAGAACCATACGATTAGATCATTGCAGGCTAGAAGTTCAAATTTTTAATGTAGCAAAAGGTTGGAAACTAATGTATATTCTGTGAAATGCGGAGAGCGAAATAGAAGCCTTTGAAGGAAGGGGATTGTGTTCAAGAAATTAATAGATAGTGTTGAGACTCAGAGTAATATGGAATTGTAGGGTATCTTGTAAAAGGAATTTATAAGAGTACAAGTATAGCTTTCTCTGTAGTTAAGACTAATGAGTACGTTCATTGAAGGAGGGGAGAGGTTGCTTCAATTCATCAATTGGATTATGTGGGGGTTCTCTCTTGTTACCAACAGGGCCTGTGTTGGTAATCGAATTGGAATCCGTACTTCTATGAAATTTAAAGAAAATATTATGAGATCGTCTACCAAAAATCTTGATAAAAAGCTATGGTAAACCATTAGGCCTTGAGACTTTGTCTATCCATTCCAAAGACCACCTCATGAACTTATTCCAAGAAGGGCTTTCATGAGATTCACGCCTCCTGACTTAACCGAGTAGAACTCAGTTTTCTCCCTTTTCAACCTCTTCTTGGGGTTTTGTAAGGATAAAGCCTTGTATAATGCTATAATTTCCTTTCCAATGCTCTATCTTTGATCATCACACCTTCATATTCAAACAACCAAAATGGTTTTGTTTTCTTATTGTGTTTACTGCCTTTTTTTTTTTTGAATGGAAACTTTATTAAATATAGCAAAACAGTATTAGAGACATATGCTGGAAAGCTACTGCAAAGCACAAGGCAAAGGCCCAAGGAGCATATTTTTCGCTTTGAATGCTTCATTTAGGATATTCCCACTTTACTATATTTGGAAACTCCTCATGTGTTGGCATGGAAATTTAGTGATATTGTCTTGTCTGTTGTTAAATTCACTAGTTTTATCCCATAGCATTTTTCTTTTTCTCATCTTTTCTGGCAGAATTTATAGGCTGCCCAGTCCCCCTTTCGCGCTAGACTTTCTTATCTTTGCTACTTGTTCTCTTTATGTAGCTTTTCATGCACTTGTTCTTTTAATATACTGCTTCAGATTTTCTTCTATTAGAATTAATTTGCTGAACATTGTTTCGTGTTCTAATATCTGCCTGTCAAGTTTCAGATTCTACAGGTCATTATCTATAGAGCTCAAAATACAAACCGTTCATTGAGAACACTTAGCACAAAGGAGGTGATTGCATCCTAAACCATCCACTCTTTGTTTTTCTATTCCTGGCATACTATGTATATCTGTATGATGATTTTGTATGTGGGTTGAATGGTGCGTGGCTGAATGAGAGCTTTCTGCCTTATGGGTTGTTGTTTTGCTTTTGCTTTAGGATGATCAAGCCCATTAAAAGACATCGAGAAATTCTAAATTCTTAGAACATTTGTGCATTTTGAACTGGAGGTTTGACTAGTTCAAAGAAGGTTAACATGCTTTGATACTCGGATCTTCAAATTATATATTGTCCAATCTTCACTTTTATGTGTTTGCAGAAACTTTTGAGTTTTATTATGGCACTGTATTACTGAATGGGCGATTGCATAATTTGACAACTTTTAAATTTGCTTTGGGATAGTGCCATATTTCATATCCTTAAGACTGAGATAGTTGTGCAATTGTGATCGTTGGACAGCATAGGGCACAGTATTATTAGCTGTTGTGAATGTGCTAGTCTGTTGTATCCTGTGGTTGGTTTGTTTTTTGATTTTTTTGACTGCCTAACTCGTATTTGCATCAGGTAGGTTGACAGCCAGCGTAAAATCTTGTCATAAACCCTAATAGACATGGTATATCAATTTGTGCAGAAGAAAAATCTTTAATGTGAAGCCTAGATCTATAAATAGGCAAGAGTGTACTTTTTCCCCCCAATAATTTCTGGACTAAGGTACCTGGAGTTTCTGAACAACATGGTTTATGAATGGTTGGTAACCAATTTTCTGTCACTTATGGAACTGCCATTGTTACCTGACATTAATGATTATTTGTTTTTGCATATTCCAACTACTGTCATGTTTTCTGTTGAGTGTGAATGCTGTTGCTTAATGTATAACCATGATGAATTTACTTTTTATATTAGCTAGTGACAATTATTGCTTACCATTAAAAAAAAGAAAAAGAAAAAAGCTCAACGACCAATTATTATTATTTTTTTCCAATGTTTAAAGTACTTAAGGTATTACTTAGTAATGGATTTTTTATCTTTTTTATTTATTTATGATATGCAGTTCAGACATTTTGCCAATAAGATTGGCAATCTTGAGCGTCCTTTTCTGAAAGAGTTTTTTCCACGCTGGGTGGGATCTTGTGGATGTCCGGTCCTAAGGTTTGATTAGATTACACTGCATAGCACTTATTCACTGATATTACTATGGTAGTTAACTGCTGCTGCTGCATTCATCCTATCTAATTACTGTTTTTCCCCCTCTTCGCTGAAGGATGGGTTTCTCCTACAACAAAAGGAGGAATATGATTGAATTAGCTGTTTTACGGAGTTGTACTGCAACGGCAGGTGCAATTACATCGATTTCTAATGGAAACCCTGACAGTGAAACCCGAGAAGGTGATGTTGGATGGCCTGGAATGATGAGCATCAGAGTGCATGAACTTGATGGGATGTATGACCAGCCTAGTCTGCCTATGGCTGGAGAAAGTTGGCAGCTACTGGAAATACAATGCCATTCGAAGCTTGCTGCAAGACGCTTTCAAAAACCTAAGAAAGGCTCCAAACCTGATGGATCTGATGACAATGCTGATGGTGCTCCTACTCTGGATATGCGGTCTGGGTATATTTTTTATTTAGGACGAATAAATTTCTATTTTATTAAATAATACTCATTTCATTGAGCATGGATGATTTTCTTTTCCTCTTGCAGCATCGAATCTCCCTTGCTGTGGCTCAGGGTGGACCCAGAAATGGAGTACCTAGCTGAAATTCATTTTCACCAACCTGTTCAGATGTGGGTAAGATGTAACTTCTTAGTTCTGACCGCTTACAGCCCTGCAAGATACACCTTTGAAAAAAGCAGTGAATTGCTCCAGTCAACCTGTAATACAGCTCTGCATTCTAGTTTTTTTTTACCAATGGGTTTATTTTGCTAGGATTTTTAGTCTCTGGTCATAGCATCTCTCCTATCCATTAGATTGACAGTACTTTCTCTCCCTTCTCTCCCTGCCTCCCTACGTATGAGAAGAAACCTTATAAAAGCAATATTTGCGGGAGGAAATTCCCTTATGGGTAGAGTAATATTGTTTTCCTGTAATAATACACATTTATATATGGTAGCTTCTCAAACATCTTTCTTGTGTTATTCTTTTATTTTTTTCATTTTTTGTTATTATTGTTGATGTGGCCAGCAGCAAGCTAGTTTCACTAAGACGAGCAGTGTTTGATCACTTGTCTCCCCTATAGGGAGAGGTATCTACCAGCATACTAGGCGTGGAGTGACTTGACCTTACTAGTTATTAGTTATTACCTTCATGTCTTCTTTTAATTAGTTCGAGACTTTAGTTAAAAACATTTCTTCTTTGTTGTACTATGCATTTAATCTGGTAGTGCACTGGTTGCTACATTTTTCCTGCGATGGTTATTCTCTGTTGCCTGATTTGTTTGAGAATTATTGAATAGCTGTCTCCTGAATGGCAATTAGTTTATAATGAATATAATGCCATTCTGCTTTCAATTATGTGCTTTCTAAAGTCATTGTGAGGGATGTGAATGATATTCCTAGTCATGTTATTTTATGGAATTTATTTGTTTTTATTGCTACAAGAGAGTAAAATACTTGCATGCTTGATCTTTTTGCTTCTATTTTTGAAACGTGGTTGTATTCACATCAGATTAATCAATTAGAGAAGGACAAGGATGTTGTTGCTCAGTCACAAGCAATATCGACTCTAGAGATGCTGCCAAATCAATCATTTTCTGTTGTTAATGCACTAAACAATTTCCTTACTGATTCAAAGGTGATTGTGCGCTTTAAGGGAATCCCACTTTTATATTTTATTTGATTCTATGAACAAAAATTTGATCTTTGGTTTGGTTTTGTTTTGGCTTTAGGCATTTTGGAGAGTTAGAATTGAAGCTGCTTTTGCATTGGCACATACAGCTTCGGAGGTATTTAAAATTATGATATAGAGACATTTTATCACATTGGTTACATGTATTTTTTATTTTTCACTTTTTGCAATTAATTATGATTTAAATTAATTATTTATTAATCTTGTTGGAATGTTTTCACCTGGGATTTCTTCTTTTTTTTTTATCGATCTTATTCGCCTTGGTTGTGGACAATGTCATGACAAATCTCCTGGATGAAGTTTTGGGGTGTATGGTTTTTGCAAATGATGTATTACTCATTCGTTAGATAAAAAAGCAACTCGTTGACAAGCTTGAACTTTGGTGGAAGGCAAGATTGTATTTTTAATCAAACTTATTTTGTTACTGACTGGTAAAAGGTAGATCAAAGACAATATATAGAGTGCAAGTTTACTGGATTTACAAGTGAAAGAGATGAGTTAGTCAAAATCGAATATAACTTATCTACAGTGTGTTGCATTTTGATATTTAGGAGCAAAATTGTATAATGTTGAGTGTAACATGGGTGGAAGAGCCAGGTATGAAAACGGAGACAGTTTAGTGTTGTGCCGTTGTCAAGTCTACTTCAGCACAATGCTGTTAAGGTGCAAATTGCAAGCTAGGGGCCAAGCACTTTTGAAGCCCAAATAGCAAGGCGCTTGCCTAGGTGCGAGCCTAACCAGCACATCTCCAATGAGAAACAAGGAAATAAGCCTATATAGTTTCTTTTTAGCTTCTATCACTATGCTACACCTTTTTTTATTCTAATCAAATTCATTTGACATACTTGTATTCTACATCGTTCAATTATAAGCTTATTTAAAATACAAATATAGAGTATAACAAACTGAGAAAAGAAATGAGCCACAATATCACATACAAATTCTAATAATCGATAAATAGTTATGACTTCCAACGTAAGCCAACAATTTAAAACTCAGAGTTCCAAGAAAACTTTCGGTTGGTCCTTTATGAGAAACAAAATGAATACACTTTGTCTTAGGAAATATATGCAATAATAATTAAGGCACAAAACACAAGCTAGGTGCCAAGCACTTCTGGAGCCTGGGGCATGCGGCACTACAAGGTACACCTCTGAGGCTCTGACAAAAAGGAGAGAGAAGGAAATAACCCTACTATATGGATTTTTATAGCTTTTATTATGATGTATTTTGTGGCCTTAACCGACTTTTCATAATCAAATATCTAGATTGCAAAAAAATTAGGATCTTACACGGGCCTATTATATCAATAGCTTGAGATCTTAGATCTAAAGTATCCTCGCTTATAAATAGAAAAGAATGTATCAAATGAAAGAAATGATTTGATGAAAAGAATTTTCTCAGTTTTTTTCCCCTGGCAGACTGGAATGTTTGGCATGGGGTGGAGGGTGGACCTCCACAAATGAACCACGTGCATTGTTCTAGGTAACCCTTGTAGAGAACATGACTGCAAATTAGTCAAGTGGAAATGCAGAGTCCATAGAGACGATCCTAAATTGATGGTATTAAGCTACAATGACATTGGCAAGGATGGTGATGATACCTTTATGGAGATTTGACATATTTGATGCTAACATATCTGCTATTCAAATATTTGGTAGAGAAGGAGAGTATACCCTCAGAATTTGTATTTGATGTAGTCAATTAATGCGAACATAGTTGGGACAAGGCTTTGATGATGAAGAAGAAGAAGGAGAGGATACACTGTATCATGATTTGCTCTTTAGTCAACTTAGTGCGAGTTAGGACTGGTATGAAGGTTTTTTTTTTTTTTTTGGTATCCCAGCTAATGGGGGCTGGCCCCCCTAGAGACTCGTACATACAAGGAGGAGAACCCGCAAACACAGGTAGGGAACTCGTGCATGCGAGGAGAGGCGACCTTACTCATGTGAGGAGAGGGAAAATCGCATATACAAGGAGAAGGGACGTGTCTTACCACTCAGATAAGACACCCTCGATCGAGCTAAGGCTTTTTTTTTTTAATCTATAAAAAAGCCTTAACTCGATCGAGTTGGACCATCAAGGACTGAAAAATGAGTTGGTATGAAGTAGCATCAGGCTGTTACAAGATTGTTACAGACAAACTGATTCAAACTGTAACTCAACCAAAAACATAGATAGGAACACATTTTTCCTCTTTGATTTGAACTTTGAAATGAAAGGGAGTAA
Source organism: Cinnamomum chago (assembly GCA_038049695.1). Classification (NCBI taxonomy): domain Eukaryota; kingdom Viridiplantae; phylum Streptophyta; class Magnoliopsida; order Laurales; family Lauraceae; genus Cinnamomum; species Cinnamomum chago. The sequence goes on from CP142451.1 coordinate 126,332,211, forward strand.
GGGACAAGTACCCTTTTGGTAACCGGAACATCATATTATTATTACTATTGATAATAACAAAACCAGAACACATTATGTAATTATTTATATGGATAATGGTGCCTACTGGCAATATTAGCTTGGTGGTGAACATCATGAGATTGTTGAACAGTGCTATATAGGAGTTTTTGGTATGGTGGAGTGGGAGGAATTTGATCATTTTAGGCATTTTATTCGCTGGGATTCCAGTTATCCAATAAGGGGTGGAGATTATGGTAAATGATGATGAAGATATGTTCGAGTGAGCTTGAAACTCAGTGTGATGTATTGAAGAATTGGTTTTATGGACTCAAGACTCCCATCACTTGATATTTTGGTTTGTGCCATATTATTTTAATTCTACCAATGAGTGTTAATCTATAAAAAAGGTATCATTTATTTGGTAGTTTTATGCTTTGTATGTGCTAAGCGGTTCTTCCATTTGTTACAACACTATCATTTAGAACATCGCACTAGCCTTTAGAAAGTCAAATTATCTCTATAATTGATTTAAGATACCATTACATAATCAAATTCACACACTTTTAGCCTTTTTCTATGACTTCTATATTTTTTCTTCATTTTTTGAATTTTTTGTGATCTTTAAGATCAGCATGCCCATATAGGTCCAGCATGACTGGTACAGATGGTAATACTTGTCCCAGTCCTGACTGGCACGATGACTGCCACCATAATTTAGAATCTTGTTGGTGACTTCAGCTTCATCAGGATTGAAGTTGGCATGTATCCAATTCAGTAGCGAGAGCAAGAATGGAAATGGTGACCCCACTGCGTGGTGCCAATTTACTTTAAATGTGCTTGGGTGCTTATTTGAAAATTTCCTATATATAGTACAAAATAAGTTACAATGTTAATTTGGGATATATGTAATCGAGTGGTGAGGCTTGAATTTTGGAAAGTCTTGTATTTGTACTTTTACATGCCTGGTGAACTTTATAGTCTCAGTGTTGCAGGGAAGTACAATTCCTGGTAGGTCTATAATCTTTCAGTCTTTCATTGTTCTGGTGTGAGATTTTGTTTGATGAACAATAAATGCTTCGCTTAAACATTGCTAAGATGGAATGGATCTGACCATCTAGTCATTGTAGTCAGCTTCTTGAAGATGCAGAACAATAAAACAGCTTCTCTATTTCACTATTTTACAGTTAATATGCTACTATCTCTCATTTCTGAATGTGAAGGAACACATTGGATATGGATTTCCTTGCTGATTTACATTTCAGTATGATACATGTTTTGAGTATGCATTTTCATTATAGTGCTGATTTGCAGGAAACTGATTGGGCTGGTTTACTCCACCTCATCAAATTTTACAAAAGTCAAAGATTTGATGCAACTATTGGACTGCCGAGGTTAAGATCTTCACTTTCGAGTTTATAGTGTGTCAGGTTGGCTGTTGCCATGTTTGGGCTCCTGCATAATTCACCTATCTTCAATTTTATGGCCACTCATTTCATTGACATCATGTCATTTGCTTACCGGGCACAAATGAAAGCAAGATGAACTTGTCTCTCATGGTTTCTGTGATTGGCTGTATGCACTGTGTCAATTTATGAAAGTTGGCCAGTTTATGGTGGCAGGTACCCAAAGGTCTCAGCAGTATATACATAGAAGAAATAGATACTCTATAGGTTCGCAGATTCGTTTGTTTGACTCATTTACATCATTATTTATTATTTTTTATTTCGTGGCCAGGCCGAATGACTTTCATGATTTTCCCGAGTACTTCGTTCTTGAGGTAATGCAGTGAGGTAGGATTTGTTTGTAGTGGGTATGGGTTTATCCTACTATTCCTGTTAATTTTTTTTTGGGTGTTTTATTGAATCAGTAATGCAGTGAGGTAGGATTTGTTTGTAGTTGGTATGGGTTTATCCTACTATTCCTGTTAAATTTTTTTGGGTGTTTTATTGAATCAGTTTAAACTTTTTGGATTTATAATTTCTTATGGTCAGCATTTGCTATATGTGACTTTTTCCAAGATTCTTTCACTCTGTTTATCAATGCAAATTTCCTTCCTACTTTCTTGGAAGAAAATGGCATTTACTTTTTCTATTAATTCTTTTCCGCATGTATGGTATAAGATTCTTGCTAATTAAGATCCTTTACTCTCTAAAATGGAACACATAAAATAAAGTTAACTAAAATAGGTACACGAGCCTGTCAGTTAGCCCTTTAATATACGGGCTCAGGCTTGATCGCAGGCTTGAGCTTGGACAGATAAGTAAGTAGGTGGCCTGGATAATCCACATTTTCTCTATGTACGTTAGGTTGTCCAATATATTTCTTCAGTAATTAATGTAATGGGTAACTCGGTGGCATTGTGCTCACTAGTTACTAAAATTGGACATGTAAGAAAAATTTTACTGTTATAAAAAAAAAAAAAAGGTCTCAGTTCATTCTGAGCACATGTGGGAAATCTAGTGTGCACCTCTTTGTCTGGCCTATGGTGGTATGATATGTTTTTTCTCTTTGTAGTGACAATCCTCACAATGGTTCGTAACTTCCATTTATTTAGTTTTTATTCCTTGCTCCTTTTTTTCTTAATAGTAATTGTATTAATCAGAGCTTAGCAATACAAAAGGAATGTACCGAAAAGCAACGGAAAATAAAGAGAAAGCAAAAACCACAATCCAAAAGGAGCCAAAAAAGCCCTGAGCAAGCCAAGGGCCCATAAACAAAGATGAAACAAAGAAGAAACCACTTTCCTCCACTTCAACAATATGGCATCCATTGGCAAAATGGAAACCCAGGATGCAGCGAGGTATCTTGATTTTGCAGCAACAATCGATGTAGGAGATGAGCAGCCTTCAAAGAAAATCCGGTTTCTTTCCTTCCATGTGGCCTAGATGGTAGCAACGAAGGATGCGCACCATAGGAGCTTCCTCTCTTGGATCCAAACCCAAATTCCCAAGCTTCAAATCGCTTAGAGATGGATCGGGTAAGTGTTAGTAACTAGAAACACCAAAAGCTCGAGCTATTAGTGAACGACAGGACAATGTATATCAAAGGGTCTTGAAGCCCCCCTCGCGTGTGGGTCTCTACACATGGACAGAAACACGCCAAACAACCATATGTGGACAGAAGCATGCCCCCAGGGATCCGAACACACGAACCCCGGCTCTGATACCATGTTAATAATAAGAAACGCTAAAAGCTCAAGCTATTAGTGAACGACATAACAATGTATATTAAAGGGTCTTGACAAGAAGAACCCAACTGTAATCTATGCTGCTGAGGGTCGAGATCCAAATAGCTTCTGCCATCTTGCAATTTAGCAGTAGATGTAAGGGGCATGCATTAATGAGAATCATGTTGCGGCAATGAAGATTATCCATAGTGAGAATGCTTCGACGACGAGCTAACCACCCGAAAGCAAGCACCTGATTTGCTAATGGCTTATCCCCCACCTAGATATCGTTCCAGAAAAAAAAAATATTCCGTAGAACCCACCCGATATCTGATCTGAGTGGCAAAGTTTTCATTAACAGCACATGTAATGCGTCCCAACCTGTCTCGTCACCCCATGCTTTGACATAAGGATTTGTCCGTAAAATGTCTCGACTGTTCTCTGATTCTCCACAACCACTTTCCCAAGGAGCTTGGTTCATTTGCTTTTAATGGTCTAAAAACCTAGACTGTCCTCCCTTTTTGGTCTACAAAAAATTCCAATCAACCATGTGGAACTTTTTCTTGGTACTCTTGCCTTGCCACAGAAAGTCCTGCTGTAACTTGTTTATGCACTTGACCATCGACACCACCCACTTGAGAATGGACATGAAGTTGATGGGAAGATTTGCAAGAGCTGACTGAATCAAGGTAATTCTACCCCCCAAGAGATAGATACTTCAATTCCAAGATGCCAATTTTTGCTCTTTCCACCACCAGATTCTAAACAGCTTTGGATGCCCTACCTAGGCATAGAGGTGAAGCCGAGGTACGAGTTGGATTGTAGATGATGTCTGCTTGACTACAAATTATAGTTGTCAATTTTGTTTCGGTCCCCATTTCAGTATGGCCTCCAAAGTGAAATCTTTCGACATTTTTGAACTTCAGCGAAACTTTTCGTAGTAACTTTTAAAACAATATATAATGCATAATGAAGGGGTAAAGTGCAAAAGTTCAAAACTTTTAAAACAATATATAATGCATAATGATGGGGTAAAGTGCAAAAGTTCAAAACTTTTAAAACAATATATAATGCATAATGATGGGGTAAAGTGCAAAAGTTCAAAACTGCAGAAGGACAAAACAAAAAATCGAGAGAAAAATAAAATAAATATGAAGGGGCAAATTGAAAAACGCAAGAAACATGTTTATAAAAATAGGCTGGGCAAAGTGAAAATTTAGAAGTGCGCAAAAGGACAAAAAAAGGAAGAAGAATCGAGAGGGAGGATATGCCTTTTCGTCTCTTTTCATTTCTGATGACTATATATATATATATATATATATATAGAGAGAGAGAGAGAGAGAGAGCACGGGTCAGCGATCAACAGTGGTGGACGGCCGGCAGCAGGGGCGGTGGTGACCGTCAGGTGCTTTCCTTTCTTTTCTTCCCCACTGCAGTTGATGCTTCTCTCTCTCTCTCTCTCTCTCTCTGCCATTCCTTCCTGCTGACCATCTTCTATTTTTTTTCTCCCCACCTGAATTTAAAGTTGATTAGGGTTTTTAGCATTTTTTTTGGAGAAAAAAAAAGGACGAAATAGACATTTCAGCCATTTCATCCGAGATTCCTTTATTTTGTGGCCGAAATGAACGATTTCAGCAGGTATTGACCGATATTATGAAAGAAAACTTTGGAACCATATTTTGTTTCAGTTGAATGGCTGAACCGAAACGAAATAGTATTAATAACTATGCTACAACTGTCAGTGCTTTTACCCTACTTTCTTAAACTTTATTTTTAGAAAGTGTATTCTTTGTACTGGTTTTATTTTAATCTCTGGCATGATTGTTTGCCATGCTTACACACCTATTTTCTAGACTTGGTGAAATTGGTGGAAGTGAAGCTCCCTATGTATACTTTTATGACAACTTTGATGTTTTATTTGGAAAAATAGTTGAATAATGTCCTACATCTTTTTTTTTATCGTAATGGAGCATAAATTGTGGCACAATCTGTATTAGTTGATTGCTTCAAATTTAACCTATTCATGATACTAAATTTAATCCAATCACATCAGGTGCATGTCCGCCCCTATCAGCTATGATTTTGTTTCTTGCCTCTAAAGGTATTCTAGAGAAATCAAACTGTAATGGAATTACTCTCTCTCTTTTTTAGGCTATTCCTCATGCAATAGCTATGGTAAGAGCAGCAGACAAGAGAAGTCCAAGAGAAGCAGTTGAGTTTGTTCTGCAATTGCTGAAGGTAACAGTATGAATTTAATAAACTAATAACTACTGCCTTTCAACCTTTGATTTTTTATTTTGTTCATCAGATAATTGTTCCAAAAGGAGTAAATAACTGATCACCAAGGAACATTGTGATTTTTTTTTTTTTGGGGTAGCAGAAGGCTTGAGTTTTAATATAAATGTCCGCATGAGGCCAAGACATAAAGTCAGTCATATTACGCTCGCTATATCTGTTCAACCTTGAATTTTTTCCTCAAGATTTAAGCCTTTTCGAGGCATGGTTATTTGATTATTATCTATTTTAACAACCAATATTTTAAATGAATGGACATGTAATGTCTCCTGTTTGTTTACAGCGAATTAATCTCCTGGCCCAGGGGCGGACTCCTTTGTAATGCATCTCTTCTTCTTTCAAGATGAAAGATCCCCCTTGAAAGGACACTGCAGTTTGCCCATCACATTTATTGATCTTATTGTTGGATATGAGATCAAGGGTGTTTGATGGTTGATTAGGAGCCTCAATCATGATAGGTCCATTGGGAAAAAAAAAAAAAAAAAACCCTTATAAACCTGCCTTAATCTGTTGGGAGTGGTCTGAGCTCCGAAGTAGGCTCTGCAAGGCATTTGCTTACCATATTCATGGGTGACATCGCCCAGAAGATCACCAGTGTATGTTCATATGTTTGCATGGGAAAGCAACACCTCTGGGGTCCACACCTAGAGTCTCTTGCCGTCCCACCTTCCAATCCATCACATTGCATCCATCAAATCCTGAGCCCTTTTGAGTCAAATTGGGATGGATGGATGGATGGAATCAATCAATCCATTAATTTACTGATTTGAATCCTCAAATTTTTGAGAATATTTTGGCTTTAATTTGGGATCTATTTTGCATCCATATTGTCTCTTCTTTCCTTGTTTTGACCCAATGTTTTTGATATGGCCCCTATTAACATGGATTAGGAACATTTTTTATTGATCAAGCCGATCTAAGTAATTAAGGGCTAGATATGTCACATATCCTCACAGATCTTAGCCATTAGCTCTTGCTTCATAAAATATGTTTGATATATTGTTTCTGGTCTAGTTAGTGTGGTTACTTTGATACTTGTGCAAAATCTCGCTGACACCCAAAAAAATGCGTCAGCATTTGATTGCTTGAATAATTAGGTTAAATATTTGACTTTTGCAATTCCCGGTATATGGGAATGTCCAGATGGCCAGTTGGCCTCCATGATTTTTAAATGACAATGTTCGTTGGCCAACTCTAAACAAAAAAGTTTAGCTTTTCCGAGGCCTTGGTCTAGTCCATGGCTGCCCATCTTATATCTCGGAAGCAACTGTTACCTTTGCTTATTGGTGAGTTTTTTTGAGAATTATTTTATTTCTTGACAACATGTTTTTTTCTTGTACTGAGACTTTGTTTGAGAATTATTTAGTTTCTTAACAACGTGATTTTTCCTTGTACTGAGACTAATGGATTTTGATTTATTCAATCATCTTTCAGTACAACGATAACAATGGAAACCCTTTCTCTGATGTCTACTGGCTTGCTGCATTGGTCCAGTCCATTGGAGAACTTGAATTTGGTCAGCAGGTTTGTGCACAGGATCCTTCTGAACATTTGCTGCGACCTTTTCTTGTTATTGAAATTATTTCCTCTTGCTCTTCATTGTATTCTGGAAAATGACGGGAGTGAGTTTTGCATGCATTTATATGTATACTCTTTATATATCATATTATATTTAGCGCAATTTTCAAGAGATAACTGGTTCGTTACTTAACAAGAAGTAACTTCTAATAGGGTCCATGCATGATGAATCCAAACCCTTATATAACTCCTACATCCCATACTCCAACTATTAGCATCGACCCCAATCTAACATCCATCGAAATAGTATGCAGGGTTGGATTTAGAAAACTAACATTCACTCTTGTTTAAGGCCCTAAGTCAAGAGCTAAGTGATTTTATTGCCTATTGGGACCAGTGTAAGTCTACCTCTAATCCACATTGTAGCACTACCCTTCCCCCTCCCATGATTAGCATTCATCCATGTGGATCCCCCAAAAAACTTCATTGTTTTCAAATAAGGAACTGCCTCCATATTGAATGGTCCTGGGTTTATGCTGGCAAGCTAAAGTGTTATCGTTGGCCTCTTAGCAGAGCATCCAGTTTTTGTCATCCATTCTTAAACGTATTGATCGACTTCTCCAATTTGACAGGTGCATATATCTACGTGAATTACCTGATTGGTGTTTCCATTTTTATTTCCCTTTAACAAATTCAGACTAATGCATATTTCTCCACTTCTTGTATTAGGCTGATGCCGAGCTACAATGGAATCTTGACAATCAGCTGCATCCGTGCCCTTACACAAATTGCGTTGAAGCTTTCAACCTCAGTGCCACTTGTAAGAGGTCTTTTCACCTAAAAGCCATTTCTGTTGAAAGGTTTTTATTCAGCTGAGTATACCGTTGCTGCAGGATCGTGTATCTGATCTTATTAAACCATTTCGGGACCTTGAGACGGTGCTTTGGCAAGTTCGCATTGAAGCAAGTCGGGCTTTACTTGATATTGAGTTTTACCGCAAAGGCCTTGATGAGGCTTTATCATTATTCATGATCTTTGTGGAGGAAGAGACGTCTTTACGAGGTTTGTCATTGCTTGCATCCTTGTCCAGTCTGCTCTCCCGTCTTCTCGAGGTTTTTAAGCATTTATTCTGGTGATTACAGGACAGGTGAAGTTGGCTGTGCATGTGATGCACTTATGTCAAATAAAATGTGGACCTGAATTGAGTAATGCCATAAAGAGCTCAACTCTCGTGGCTTTGCTTCGTCTCCTTGGAAGTCGTAAAGCCTTCAACAATGTCTTCCTTCGGCATCACTTATTTTGTATTTTACAAATCCTTGCAGGGAGGTGAGTACGTCTCTTGCTTGGTGAATTCTGTATGATGTAGTGGATAACTGAATCTAGCCTTCATGTCACGCTAAGTGGTTTCCTGAGCTTAAATGTACCTTTCTATGTCCACTTCCACTGCCACACATGTAGTTGTGTCAATGTGCTACATCCAAGCCTTGCAACAGGTGGAATGCCCCTTTGAGATAACTAGAAAAAATTGTGGGGGCTTACCAATTATGCGACACATTGCAGGTGGAAAAGCTAATATGAAAGTCTGAAACAGCAGATGTTTCTTAATGATGTTTATGGTTGATAATAGCAGCTGTTTCTTAATGATGTTTATGGGTTTCAGTTGCCACTTGTTTCTTTTATGCTAATATGAAACATTATATATAGGGAGATGCTCTTATTGAGAGATATCTCTCACCTTATATGATAGATAGGGGTGAGGCCCTAACATTTAAGTTGTTGGCATCAGATATGGATGTGAGGGCCCCCACCCCAATCTCTCATTTAAGGTGAGAGATGCTCTCATAGGAGCATCTCATATATATATATATATATATATAAATGAGTAATATTCAGGTGAGGGACAAACTTAATGGGGCCCATGTAGGGCCCTATTAATCATGGGACTTGGGGGGATGGAAAGAGACATCTTTGATGGACCCATATATCAAGTTTGGGGTCAATCCCATGCCTCTAACCCATTCATTTGTGGCCCACAAATTTAACGACTTTATATTAAAGAAAAAAATTTGACATTCGATCCAATGGTCCAATTAATTTGGATAGGTGAAAACTTGATGGATTTAGTGTACCTAAGGAGGTTTTATGTATGTAGATGGTTCAGATGTATCATAAAGTCGGTCCAACTATATTGTCCCTCACCACAACATGGTGAGGGAATCCCTCACTTGAATACCCCTATATATATAAAGTTGTACTATCTTTGCTGTTACCATGTTTTTTTAGTTTTTCTTCATATCTAAATCAGCCTGAAAGAACTCAATCAAATTTTGAAAAATCTTTCAGTTTCTATTTTCTTTTCTTTCTTTAAAATAAAAAGGGGAACATAGTGGACCAATGCAAACTTTGTGCCATTATATTGTCCTCTCTTCTTAAAGTCTTTGTCATGGTTTTCGAATCATGTTTAAATCTGTGTTTTTGAACCCTGTTTAAAGGTATGAAAGTATCCGTCCTGCTTCATTAAGAGATGGATGTATTTATATTTCTTGTCCTGCATTATTGCTACTTGCTGATATATTACTTCTCTAGTGTTCTCTAAATCTTGTTTACTTTGTCTACTTGTAACATTCTTGGGAGATCTGTTGCTTATCTTGTAGGTCTGCATTCAAGCAATTGATCTAACTGTTTCTCATTATCAGGCCTCCAACGCTCTATGGTGTTCCTAAGGTTGTAGTCCATCCAGTTGAGGATGCAGAAACATGCAATCCAGTTGCAGATGCTGAAAAATGCAGTGATCAGAAGGCCAAACCCTTCTTGAAGCTAAGGATTTCCAAGCCCCAGGAACCTGGTGCAGATGTTCCCTTGAATCAATTGCGTGATGGTCTTTCTGTCACAGAAGCTGCCAAGGAAGAGGATACAGTTTCCAATGGCCATGAACGAAGGGTTCCAGTCGTTAAGATTAGGGTCAAGCAGCAGCCTACAGCCTCTGGTAGAGTGGTTGAAGTTGATCAAACAGTGGAAGGCTCGCGTGGTGGGCACAATGAAAGTGAATTGGCAGCCAGCAGTTCCATGTCTGTTGATGCGCCTTTGAGGGTTACAAATGAGCCAGCAAGCACTAGCCATCATAATATTGAAGAAGTCAATTCCTCTCATGATCATGAGTCCCGAATGACTGCAAGCATTGGCAGTGTAAAAGTCATGAATGGCGATGAGGTCAGAAAGGAATTGCAGTGCACTGCTGACTCGAGAAAAGTCTCTTCATTTGAGGATCAATTGTCCCCCAGCATTAAAACAAACAACAACGAAATGGATGCCCAGAGGTATTCATGCAGTCAAACCCTTTCTGTTGGAAGACAGGATGACAATGCCACTATGTTGGCTCCCGAAGTCCATGATTCAGTGGAGAAGCGGAGAAAAGAGAAGAAAGAGAAGAAGGAAAAGAAAAGGAGACGAGAGGAGAAATCTGGTGAGAAAAGACATCGTGATGATCCTGAGTATTTGGAGCGGAAACGTCTGAAAAAAGAACAAAAGAAACAAAGGGAAAGGGAGATGGAAAAGCAGCGGGTTCGGGAAGGGAAAGAATCATCAGTAGATTTCCAGAAAGCGGGAAGAATTGTAGAAACCAGTGCAAAGCCTACGACGTCGGTGGATTCTAAAAGATGGGAAGAGGCAGAATCCAAAGCGACAAAATCTGGTGTGGAGGTTAGATCAGTGTCTAATGATGGCAGCGCAGGACATAAGCTTCGAATCAAATTCAAAAGTCGAACTATTGGGAATTCATGATAAATTGTACCATTGTAATAGAATATGAAAGGTTTTTTTTAATGGAAATACATGAGTTGTTAGTCGGGAGAAAGCCTTCTCTGATGTTCTGCAACAATGCCTTTCGTAGGGTTTTTTTCCGCAGATTTGTTACCACGTAACATATAGTCAACTTGTAGAAGGGAAGGGGTGTTTCGATTCTCCCATTTCTACCGTTTCGAAAGGCCACTCTGCAGACCCTTTCGGGTTTGAACTGTCATTATTTGCCACTGAAAATGAACTTTAACTTCTAGAGAGAGAAAAAGAAAAGTAAAGTAAACAAACTGCGACTTTATGTCTGTTCCTTGTCAAAGCCAGTAGGGAGAGAAGAAGATAGAAACAATAGAAATAATATGTTTGTGAATTCGATGATCCCATTGAGGGCTCATTATGTTCCTTTATAGAATATAGTTGCTATACATATTACATAATTGTAGCAATCACTAGATTATAGCCAATCTAATTTAATCATAATCTAAATTACATCTCCTAATATGGCAATGATATAAATTACATAGCTGTACATGTGAAGTAAATTATCTTCCAAGTTTGGGCTGTATTTGTCATGGGCTGACGCACTGACCCATTTAGCACTAACTCATTTAACATGCTTTATTTGTCATGGGCTGACCCACTGACCCATTTAACACCCCCCTTCAAATTGATGCGGGTGAATCCACGAGCATCAATTTGCCAACTAAGAATTGGTGTCGTGGCCGGGGAAGACCCTTGGTAAAGATATCTGCAATTTGAAGGCCGGTAGAAACATGAGGAAGAGTAATTGCTCCACGCACAAATTCATCACTTATGTAATGACAAGCCACCTCAATATGCTTTGTACGTTCATGGAAGACAGGATTTTCAGTAATCCAAATGGCATTGGTGTTGTCGGCATAGAGAGGAGTAGGACCAGATTGGGAAAATCCAAGCTAAAAAAGAAGAGCCAGACAATTTTAGAAGTGGCAGCCGACATAGCACGATATTCTACTTCTGTGGAAGATTTGAAGACTTTATCTTGTTTTTTACATTTCCAGGAAATTAAAGAGTCCCCCAGGAACATGCACCAACCAGTGGTAGATCGACGACTATCAGGACAACCAGCCCAGTCAGCATCTGAATAAGCAATGAGAGACGTCGAATTGCCCACAGGAAAGAAAAGACCACGAGATGGTGTATGAAGAACATATCGAAGAATGCGCCGAACAGCAACTAGATGGAGATGGCGTGGTTGTGTCATGAACTGACTAACCATATTGACTGCATAAGAGATATCAGGCCGAGTGATAGTCAAGTAGATCAAACTTCCGACTAAACGACGATACATTGTGGCATCAAGAAGAATATCGCCCGTATCGTGCGCGAGCTGAAGATTGGCCTCAACAGGAGTGGAGTTTTGAAGACCAGCTGTCTCAATGAGATCCATAGCATATTTGTGTTGATCAAGGATGAGACCTTTCGCTGACTGATGAACCTCAAGGCCGAGAAAGTATGTGAGTGGCCCTAAATCTTTCATATGGAAAGATTCATGTAAGGATGCTTGTAGATGTGTGATCATGCCAGAGTCTGTCCCAGAGATGATGATATCATCTATGTACACCAATAAGACAGTGAGCCCATTTGAGGAGCGGTGAAGGAACATAGAAGGATCAGAAGCACTCTGAGTGAACTGTAGATGAATGAGAGCATCCCTAAATTTCTCGAACCAGGCGCGCGGAGCTTGCTTAAGACCATATAGAGAGCGGCGTTAACGCGCGCAATCGCCTGCTGATGCACCCTTAATGCCTTGGAGAAGTCGCATATAGACTTCTTCTTTGAGACCACCATGAAGGAATGCATTCTTGACATCAAATTGGTAAAGAGGCCAGGAGTGAGAAGCAACAATGACAAGAACAGTACGGATTGTAGTCATTTTCGCAACTGGAGCAAAGGTTTCCTCATAGTCGATGCCATATTCATGTCGGTTGCTGAGAGCGACTAACCGTGCTTTATAACGATCCAAAGAGCCATCAACCTTAAGTTTGACAGAAAAAACCCATTTGCAGCCAATAGGTTTTGCAGATGAGGGACATGGAACAATATCCCAGGTATGATTCTCCTGCAGTGCCGTTAATTCGTCGTGCATAGCCTTTTGCCAACAGTCATGCTTCATCGCCTGCAAGTAAGAAGTCGGAATAGCAATGGAGGAGAGGGCAGCAAGCAAAGATGTGTGAGTGAAACCATATTTGTTAGGAGGCTTGGAGATACGTGTAAAGCGTCGAAGCTGAACTGGAGAGGAAGGAGCTTGTGATGAAGCGGGGACAAGATCAGGTGCCGGCGAGGGATCTGGAGGGGGAGACAGTAGTGGAACATCCTTATGACGACGTCGTTCATAAACAATGAGTGGAGAAGAGGTCGAGTCAGAAAAATCTGGTAGATGAGAAAAAGAAGGTAAAGGAGAGGAATGGGTAGAAAAAAAATTTTGATTTTCGAAAAATGTGACATTTCGAGAAATGCGAAGACGGTTGAGCACAGGATCATAACAGAGATACCCCTTTTGGTGAGATGCGTAGCCAAGGAACGTACATTTGGCAGATTGAGCAGTTAATTTGGTACGTTCGGTTGAGGGTAGATGGACAAAACACACACATCCAAAAATGAGTAGGTGGGTGTAAGTAGGCTCAATATGAAAGAGACGAAAGTGTGGTGTTTGATTGTTGAGGCGATGAGATGGTAAGCGATTGATTAAATGAACTGCAGTGGCTAAAGCTTCGGGCCAAAATCGTGCGGGAACTGATGATTCTAAGAGAAGAGAACGAACAGTATCGAGGAGATGTTTGTTTTTTCGTTCAGCAACGTCATTCTGTTGAGGAGTGTAAGGGCACGATCGGTGTGATAAAATCCCGTATTTTTGCAAATAAGTTTGAAATGGATGGGACATATATTCCCCTCCGGAATCAGATCGAAGAACTTTTGTGCGAGTAGAAAACTGATTTTCAACATATGCCATAAATTTTTGGAAAGCATCAAAGACTTCAGATTTAGAGTGTAAGAAATAAACCCAAGTGAATCTACTATGATCATCAATGAAAGTGACAATATTTGAAATTTGTATGAGAGATTACCGGAGTAATCCCCCAGACGTTACTATGAATAATGTCAAAGCAATTTGAAGCCATAGTAGATTTGGAAGGAAAGGGAAGAACTTTGGGTATACTGAGCGATCTCCAGTTCAAGCTGGTATTGTCGGGCTGAGTTCCCTTGGTGATATACTTACTTCAGATATTCCCACATCTCCTTAGAGGTCTTGTAAGGTTTGAGATTCATGATATATTGGGGTTCAACAGAACCAGGAATCCAGGTTTTTATTTTGGCATCATTTGTATTCCAAGAGAGTATTTTTTTCTCATCTTCCTTAAGACGTGGATCTAAGTCGGAAACAAGTCCCCACATTTCCTTTCCCTCAAGATAGACTTGAAATTGATAGGACCAGGAAGTATAATTCTTTCCATTAAATTTAATTAATGCAATGTCATGCTTTTCCATGGCAGTAGATGTATGAGCAAGAAAATCCAATTGTTTCTTAAAGAATGGCTAACCAGATGAGAGAAATAGTTCCAAGTGTGCAACAGAGAAGTCCAAGTTTGCAACAGAAAAACCAGAGAAGACAGATTCCAAAAGCAGCACCTTTTAAGCAAAAAAAAACCAAAAAATAGGCCCAGGCGACCAGGGATTTTCAGAGAGAAGAGGGTGCAGCAGCCAACCAGTGTAATATATGATCAATCAGATATCATAGGATGATGAAGACCACAAATTCGCACCAAACAAACCAGATTGCTCACAAAAAGAATCAAAATCCAAAAACTTGGACGACTGTGATGAAAAGATATAGCAGAAATTGGAATTTCTCTAGAAATGGTAGAAAGCCTACCTCTGAGATGCTAAAAATCCTCAAAAAATGCCCACAAATACCAGAAGAAGTGGTCGACCAGATTGGTTGCAATATCCAGATGCAGTAGTGTGGATCTGGGTGGGCCACGTATGATCACACCTTGATCAGACCAGTGGATGAAGATTCCTTGAGTAGAGAAGACACTCGATGACTTCCAATGGTTGGAAGATGAAGAAGATCACTCAGAAACTCTGTATAGAGTTGTGTTTACTCAGGGCTCTGATACCATGTCAAAGCCAGTAGGGAGAGAAGAAGATAGAAACAATAGAATAATATGTTTGTGAATTCGATGATCCCATTGAGGGCTCACGATGTTCCTTTATAGAATATAGTTGCTATACATGTTACATAATTGTAGCAATCACTAGATTATAGCCAATCTAATCTAATCATAATCTAAATTACATCTCCTAATATGACAATGATATAAATTACATAGCTGTACATGTGAAGTAAATTATCTCCCAAGTTTGGGCTGTATTTGTCATGGGCTGACCCACTGACCCATTTAGCACTAACCCATTTAACATGCTTTATTTGTCATGGGCTGACCCAATGACCCATTTAACATTCCTGTCTTCCATTATCACCATCAAGTTTATCTGGGCTTCTCAGGGTGGTACTTGTACTTGTGTTAAATTTGGTCGCCCACATTTAAGATCCGGCATCTATGGATTGTTTTAGTCATACCTATAGTGCTATAAAACTGATGGTGTTTTGAGAACAGGGAGAGGAAATCGCCGAAATATCAGAGACAAACGATTTGGGAAAAAAAAATTCAATGTACTAGGTTTGACACTAATTCATTATTTATTATCATTTTATGTTTGGCAGCATTTTCTTAATGATACTATTAGACAACCTTAAATTTTGAAAATATCTTGACCACAAATCTCCCGGAATAATATTATTAAAGTACTACAAGGGATGTAAACTAACTTGTGTGTGGCTGGAGCTCACTTCTTTGATCCTATTTATTTGCTTGTATCATTTCATATGCCTCCTCACATTATATGCTGAATTGATCCTATGCAAAGTATATACTGGTGTCCAAAGCCAGCTTCCTCACATTTGATCCTAATGAATGTGCCAAAAGAAGATTTGATGGCTTTTGTTGGTTGGCAGGGGCACACATAAGTGGAGGCTGTGAAATCTCCCATATACATTGAGGGGTGTATCAGTCTGTATGATATGTATGAGAGTGGCTTTAATCAAAGGTGAGCTCCTACCTGTAGCTTAGGTGGATGGGTTCCTCTAATGATGGCGGTATCCAATAGTCTAATTCTGTTATTAAAAGAAAGCAGGATTGGATGTGTATATTTTTCATATTTCATGGCATATTTTAAAATGGGTAATGTATTGTGTCATATTATATCCAATACTTCATTTTTTTTTTTTTACATGTAAAATCGGTGCCCTGTCATGTCCGGGGTGTGTCCTGCTGTATCCATGTCGTATTTAGGAATTATATCTAGCCATCATAGTATTTCATGCTCCAAAATGAAACATTGGAAACTGGAATCACCACCAATTTTCACAGAAACAAAAAACTTCAGTCAGTAATGTTGGTTGGCCATTCATTTAATGTAAACTATTCAATTGCAAACATGGTGTTTGAGAAAATGCTTGTGAGGAGAGCTTGTAATGGTCTCCTCTCTCATGATAGATGGGCGCGGAGAGTCTGCAGCTCTCTCGCTCCCTCTACTCTCTCCCAGTCCCTACCACCTCAAAATGCCAGCACCCACCTCATCATCCTGCACCTCTGCCAAAAGGGCCAGCTCCAAGAAGCCCTCTCTCTTTTCTACTCACTCAAATCACCCCCTCTCCTCTCACAAACCTACGCTGCTCTCCTCCATTCTTGTGCCCGCCATGGGGCACTACGCGAGGGTCGAGCCCTCCATTCCCACATGCTTGCCTGCAACTACAAACCCGATCTCTTCCTATCAAACCATCTCATAAATATGTATGCTAAATGTGGCTGCATGGAAACTGCACTCTACCTGTTCGATGAAATGCCTCATAGAAATCTTGTTTCTTGGACCGCCCTCATCACTGGCTATGACCAAATTGGCAGACCCAATGAATGCTTCCGACTCTTTACCCGCTTGCTTTCCCACCACCTTCCCAATGAATTCGCGTTCGCGAGTGTCCTCACTTCTTGTGCTAGTTGTGGAAACATCAACAGGGGCCGGCCGGTACATGCACTCGCCTTGAAAACCTCTTTTGATGCTTATATTTACGTGGGGAATGCTCTCATTTCCATGTATTCAAGCTGCTGTAGTGATGATGCTTGGTCAGTGTTCCAAAGCATGACACTGCGCAATCTCATCACTTGGAATTCAATGATCGCAGGGTTTCAGCTGCTGGGTCTCACAGGCTGCTCGATGAGTCTTTTTGTGCGAATGCACGGTGATGGGATTGGGTTTGATCGTGCGACGCTCATCAGTGTCATTGGTTCATGTTGTGAGAGTGTCCAATCCTCTATTGGGCAATGTCGCCTACTGCACTCTCTTGCAATCAAGGCTGGATTTATTTCCCAACCTGAGGTTGCAACTGCACTTGTGAAACTTTATGCAACACTTGTGTCTGATGTGGATGAATGTTACAGAGTCTTTATAGAGACTACTGATCGAGACATTGTATCTTGGACCGGAATTATAACTGCATGTGCAGAGAGCCAACCGGAAGAGGCACTCCTCCTTTTCTCCCGGTTGCGCTATCATGGCTTGAACCCTGATTGTTACACTTTCTCAATCATTATCAAGGCGTGCGCAGGGCTTGCCACCGAGCGACATGGCTCAGCTCTCCATGGATTGATAATCAGGACCGGATTTGAGGATGATACAGTTCTTGCCAATGCACTTGTGCATGCCTATTCCCGGTGTGGCAACATTGAGCTCTCAGAGCGTGTCTTCAACCAAATGCGGGCATGTGACATTGTGTCATGGAATACGATGATCAAAGCTTACGCCATGCATGGGCAAGGAGAAGAGGCACTGAGGATCTTTGCAGCCATGGATGTTCAACCCGATTCAACCACATTTGTCAGTCTCTTGTGTGCTTGCGCTCATGCTGGACTGGTAGACCGAGGCCATGAGCTCTTCAATGCCATGTTAGAACATTATGGAATCGCCCCTCAATGTGATCACTTTGCCTGCATGGTTGACATACTTGGCAGGGCAGGACGTCTGACTGAGGCCGATGATCTGATCAAACAAATGCCAGTGCAGGGGGACCCAGTTGTGTGGAGTGCACTGCTTGGTGCATGTAGAAAGCATGGTGAGACTGAAATTGCTGAACGGGCTGCACGGAAGCTGATTGAATTGGAACCCAAGAACTCAGTGGGTTATGTGATGATGTCCAACATCTACTGTGAGAATGGAAGATATAGCGATGCGGGGTTCGTCAGGAAAGAGATGAAAGATGGTGGGACAAGGAAGGTGCCTGGTTTGAGCTGGATAGAGATTGGAGATCGGGTCCATGAGTTTGCAGCAGGAGGCCGCCGACACCCTGAGAAGGATGCAATATATGCAGAGCTTGAAGGGCTGGTGGGGAGATTGAAGGAGATGGGCTATGTCCCCGAAACAAGTTTGGTGTTGCATGAGATTGAAGAACAACACAAGGAAGAACAGTTGTATCATCACAGTGAAAAACTGGCATTGGCCTTTTGGTTGATGAATGCTACTACTACTGCTAGTTTTGGTTGTGTAAAGATAATGAAGAATATTAGGATTTGTTTGGATTGCCATAACTTTATGAAGGTGGCTTCTGCTTGTATTGGGAAGAAGATTGTGGTGAGAGATGCAAATCGTTTTCATCATTTTAGAGATGGGTTGTGTTCTTGCAGTGACTATTGGTGATCAAAAAAAAAAAAAAATTTTAGTTGTGTGTACAGTTTTCTTGAAATGATAACATTTTGACATTTTGGGAGCTGGAAAGGGGAAAGAAAAAAAAAATCATTAATTGAAAAGCGTGCGTGTCTTCTGTAGTTCTCAACAATGGTAGTACCTTTTGTTTTGGATAAATCATAAGGAGAGTAATATAAAAAGACAAGAAGTTGATGGAGCTGAATCATGCTTACAGCACTATGGACTGTCATTAATAATTTTTGCTGATGCACCGCCTGTATGGCCGACACTGTTAAATGAGTAAAGACCAACCTATTGAGAGATTTGCGCTTCCTAATTGTTCTATTTCCTATCCACATCCATAAACCATTGCAATCAACTAGTTTAACTGATAAAACATTTACATGCATGGTGCAATGTAAACACAATCATGAACATGAACAGCCATCAAAATATTAATTACATCGTTCTCATAGAAAATTGGTGGTGGGTTAAAGTCTAATAATATCACTCATTCAATCTCGAAGGTTATCACACAAAATGGAACCAGACTAGAACAGATCCCTGACAATGATGCCTTGGTTAACTGATCTTGAAATTTTGTTTACAGAAAGATAGCAGAGTCATCTCATTCCTGGTGAGTACTTATGGATAACGAAGCCTAATTATCTCTTTCATGTTGAGAACTTGCAGATCACAACACATAATGTCCATTCACTTTTCTTCAAGTCTTTGGCCTTTAAAACTTTTGAGTCCAGATCTATGGCAAAGTACAGATATCACTTCTCATGCACTGGTGAAATATCTGAAACAGCACAAAATGCAATGTTGATCTCAAGCATCAAAAGCGTGATAAACAGGTGTGTTTGAGTGCTTTCTGGACAAGCAAAGGGCTGCTCCATCGTGTCGGAGCATCGAATCTGATGAGTGTAGTTGCAAATCTAAGAGATGATAACAGTATTGCATAAACTCATCCTTCGCAAATGGTCCAGAAATTGCCTGAGAACCTGGCAATGCATTAACACAGGATTATTGTTTTTGCAAATGGAGAATCTGTAGGTTTTAATTTATCAATGTAAGATGCTTCAAAATGAAGGTGGTTATCATGAGGAAAACTAAAGTTCGCAATCAGAAGTAGAGTCCAGAGAAGTATTTTGAACATAGATAAATTTAATTCATTGAACTAAATATATGATTCAACTCATACAACTTGAGTAAACATGCATCACTGTTGAGGGGTGAAAACAAAGTAGAGTAGCATCTTTCATTGATTTTTACTGGTAGTTGCTTCAAGGAAACTACATTAGTTTTCTCAGCAAACTGAATATTCATGTTTTGAGGCTGCTGTTAAGATTTATGCATGCGCGCGTGTGTGAGAGAGAGATTTCTATGGGGTTGCTCTGGGAGTTCTAATTTCCTCTCAAACCTATTTAACGTCGCTCTGGTTAAGCTCTTACCACAGCGTGTTGCTTCTAAGGAATGTCCCTGTGTTAGAATTGACTAAGACTGGACTCTCCTTTTCTTAGCTTTGGATTGGTTCCTGATGTGATAACTCTAATTCTTTCTCCCTCAACCATACAAAAAGATAGCCACATCCTTCCCTTTACATGAGTATAGTTCTTTGTTTTTTACTGTCTATTTGATAATTTTATATCGGATAGTTAGACAACATCCAATGAACCTTTTTTTTATATATATAGAAAACTAGATATTAAAACTCTCTAGTATCTGGTAAGCTGGCGAGCACATATAACTTTACCATGTGCTCCATTTTAATCTGTAATTACGTTTACATTGAAAATTAGTGTAGCTTCCTCAGTTCCCCACCAAGAAGGATCCTAATCCTTTGCGGCTTCAATAGCAGGACACTCTCATTGTCTTCTCAAAATAGGACCCATAGCATAGTTTATGAAGTCCATTTGTTCTACTAGTTAAGATCAATCCAACTAATATATATATATATATATATATATATGGGAGATGCTCCGAGCATCTCTCATCTTATATGAGATATAGGAGTGAGGACCCTCACATTTTAGTTGTTGGCATATGGATATGGATGTGAGGGGCCCCACCTTATCTCTCATAGTAAGGTGAGAGCATTTCTCATAAGAGTATCTCCATATATATATATAAAGTACAAGAAAAGGCCTTGCTAAGCTATAGAGGATCCAAATCAAACAAAAAATGTAAAGTAAAGGAAGGGCATTGTTGATCTTTTCTATATAAGCTGTTTACTCCATGAACCTGCTTGAGATGATCCTCAACCTTCCAGTAGCGAATTTTATGACCAAAGTCAGATACAAGATTTTAGCTTAACCGTCCAATTTTTTTTCCCAAAAGCCACCAAGTGATTTAGGTAGAGTTGCCAAACATGTGTTTTTGGCATATGAATCACTCATTGTGGACAACCCTCGTAGTCATTCCTAGACATTAAAAGGTCCTTTCATTAAGAACTGCCTCTTACCATAGTGTTAAAGAGTTGTGAGTTCTTACTTGCATGTCCTGGTTTGAACTTGGGCAGGCACCTTTCCTCACCTGAGGTAGCTTCTTCTCTCACTAGAGGACTCCTTTACCTCACCCGAGGTGTACTCCCTCACCAGAGGACTTGGGTCCCAGCCCCCTAGCTGGGTACCAAAAAAAAAAAGTTCATTTATCCATCCCTCCTTCAAGGTTATTTGCCTATAGATTGTCATCAATAATTAAAACATTTTAGCTGCTACTAGAGAGATTCAAATGGGACTCTCCAAACCCGACATTCTTCATTCATTGATTACCAAAAGTAGAAAAAAGTATTCTCTGTTCAACTTTTAAATGCTTCCACTTTTTTTCCATTTGACAAATTAGGTATGTAGGTTAAAAATGTAAGAGAGTTGGGCTTCAAACCAGAAACTCACAAATCACAAAGAACAATAGCAATATAACTACTTAAATAATAAGATTCGTATCAAACAAAAAAACTACCTGATGTGGATCAGGGGCTAAGAACATGAGTCAGAGTGGATCATAAGGCTGGGACTTCTAACCAAGGTTGATGGAAAGAGCTCGATGCTGATAAATGGAAAATACTCTACCCATCCAAGCAACCTACTTTACTGAAAGTGAAATCCTCACAACATGAGAGAATACTTAATTCCAAACACAAACCCCAAAGCCTTAATTTCATTAACACTTATCACATTTACTAATCACCAAACATAATTAACTAATTACATTTCAAAAAAAAAACCAAACACAATTATACTATATTAAGCTGAAGGGTTTTTGAGGTGATTTGGGTTGTTGGTTACAATTTTGACGGTAAATTATTCTTCTCTCCTCCATTATCTCTCATAACTACCTATTTCTTATCCCATGAAACACCTATTTTATCTCATATAACTATCAATGTCTATTCCCTAGTCTTCCTCTCTTGTTTTTGGTAAAACCCCTTTTTGTCCGCATCTCTTATTCCATTTCTGCATATCCTACCATTTTGTTCTACCCCACGTCTCATATTATCTTTCTACTCTACCTACTCTCAATTGTGAAAATAGGAACAGTCATATGTTTCCTTTTTTTTTTCTAAAAATTACTATTGTGCATTGTATTTGGACTGCCATTCAAGTCAATACTTATTTTCCAATTGTATGAATATTGATTAGCATTGTATGGGCATACTCGTGATCAGCACGAATTACTGTGCTAGTACTAATTTGACTACATAACAAATCCCTTATAAACCTAACTAACATGTAAAAACAAATGCGGACCATGTGGGCCATACCCAACAGAACATGGGTTATTGAACCTCACCTAGACTACACCTTAACCATTTCTAACTCTAAGGTCTTCTTCAGGCATGCACCTTTTTTCACCCGAGGCTGTGCTACCTCAACAGAGGTCAACTCCACTCACCAAAGGGTTCTCCCACCTCACCTGAGGTCTACCCCTCTCACCTGAGGGCTAGGGCCCCCAGCCCCTCTAAGCTGGGATATCAGGGAAAAAAAAAAAAAAAAACTTCAGTGTGATTAAGACACTCTCCTGAACAATGCAGGAATTGTAAGAGTTGACGTGAGGCATGACATCAAGCACTTTCATTTTAGGAAATGATGAAGACTACTGGCTCTGATTGATACAGCCTTGTATCCACTTCTGTTACAAAAACATGTGTTTGTAGTTTGTACCCATCAATGTTTATCCTTTGGAATGCCTACGCAAGAGAATAGAAATAGAAAAGAATTTAAGAGAAGAAAGCAGCTAAAGGCACACATCAAAAGAATCCAACATGTCCACGGCACCTTGGTATAAAAACAATAATGCAATGACTAAATTGGGTACAGTCCCCCTTGTGAATACAAACAGAATCTTGATGGCAATGAAGGACTTTCTGTAGGAGTTCCCAACCATGACTTTATTCCTTCTCTCTATATATATCACTCCTATAATATTATGGTTTCTTAAATCAACCTGCTTCTATATAAGTTTTTGTGTCTTCCATTATTCTTTACATCAAGGTTCACATTTTTGACATATCCTGATTTTCAGTACTCACCTAACCTCCATGAATTAGTACTCATCCAAATTTAACGGCAATCCGACTTTTAACTATCCTAGGCTCAATCAAAACAAACAAATGAACTTAGAAAACCATTAAATTTTGAGGCTCCAAAATTGGATGCTAGGATTATATGACAAGAAGAATATTTGACACACCCCTTATCCTCAATGTGTGCATCACATACAACCTACTTGTATGAACTGGATCCATCCCAATTGGGCCCACTACTTATGTTTATTGTGTATGTAAGTGTGCATAGTTGGAAGACTAATGTGGCATATCATACTCCACTTCCTGAAAGACAATTATTAAGTACATCCCCTCTTAAAATTAACCATTTATAAGATGAACATTAGCTTCCATAGTGGCTGTTACATCATTAAAGGAGCTTTCCATGTCAAGGGAGTTCGACTCAAGACTGCTCACTTGGTAGACTCTACCTGGGATGGAATGTGATGCAAAAAATACACTAGCTAGTTATAACATGCTGGACTTACCAATGCATAGAATTCTCTACTCAATGAGGACCATTGAATAATCCTTATTTTCTTGTTAATTTTTTTTTTTTTCAGTCTTTTAGCAATGCATAGGTTATGCTTATCAGAAATGCTGATAGTGGCCAAAGAAGGTATGAATCTTTTTGCCTCATTAACGAAAAACACTTTATTTGACTTGGTGTTTAGTCTTAGGGCTCATTATCTAGTCTATTCTAGTGAGGGTTAGTTATATTAGGTCTAGAACAAATAACTCTAATCTTTTAATTTACATTTAGTTTGTTTGCTAAAAATTCTAAAAAAGCTCTTATTTCCTAGAAGTATGTTTGATAAACATACAAATCAGAGATAATTAGATGGCTTTTTTTATCATTTCTAAAAACATAATCTTAAAAATGCTTCTCACAAGTGGGTGAGTGTCAACTCACAGAGGATACTTGGATTTAGATGTTAAAGATGGGACCACTGCACTAAAGAAATTGTGGTCTACATTTTACTTATTAGCAATGGATGAGGAACAAGTGATTTATTATATGAATTGCACTTCATTTTAATCATACATGTATAATGTACCTCCAATAAATTATACATGATAAATAACATACAATATTACAATATTTGTGACTTCCTTCTGCATCCTTATCCTGACATACATAGATTCTTTCTTTTCATATATGTTTCAATTTCTTGGCAAGTTCCAAAAAGAAAGGGGTATATTTCGAACATTGGTATCCTCGAGTCACATTACACTTTGCAATATATTTGGGAAAGCTAGATTATTTTTCATAAGCTACTATATTTAATTTATCAAATAGAATTTTGTATCATCGTGTTGTTAATTCCTTATCATTTTGTTCCAAGGCAAAACTGAATGTATAATTAATAAGATCTTTGAGACAACTGATAAATAAGGTTAAAATTATATAATTTTATCAAAAACATAAAACTTCTATTATTTATTTTATTTTAAAATTTTATAAATAGTGTTGTTGTTATATTATGATATCTAAAGAAGAAGGCTCTTTAGCTATTGCTGCATAAAGAGGAGTTTCAAAGCTATACGGGAACACGACAGTGGATCCATGTGCGTTGAGGGCGGCTTGAGGGTTTTTTTTTTTTTTTTTTTTTTTTGTGTGTTTCTAGGCCGTATGAATCGAACTCAAATATCTTGTTTACAGAGAGGCATTTTAGGAAGCCACCTACAAAGGTGCCTAAATCAGCCGATTCTTTAGATGAATAAACTCTTAAGTGAAACCTTATAGGCTTTGTCTTTACTTCTATTTCAATTAGAACTTCAATTACAGGTTTATCAAACACTCTAAAATGTAAATATGTTATATAACACAAAATTAAGTGCTTGAATTAAGAGTTTTGAATGCTCCCTTAGAGAGGTAGCTTACATTTTTTATTTCATTTTATTTTATTTTTGTGAAGTTGGAGTAGAAGTCTTTTATTGTGTAATAAGGTTATGTCAATGATGAAAATAAAGACATTGATATGTTTTGGGGAGTTGTTGGGATATGGGTATCATATTTAGTTCTAAAATATTTGAATTATAAAGAAAAAACTCACTTGGCCTGCTTGGAATAGATGCAGTAAGACTATGATGATGATGTGTACATAAGTATATATCATACTAAATACAATATTAAGCACAAAATGATGGGTAAGCTAAGTAGAGTAGGGCCCACTTACGATCACATTTTCCTTCCAACACCCACTGGGTTGTATCCACTATTAGACTTTCAATAAAAAGTCTCTGTAGAGAAATGGTCTTAGTCATTGAGGCCATTAAATCAAGTGTTAGAAAACTCAGATGGCCTATATTTATCAGCCAAGACCCTTGCATGATCAAGCAACCTTACAGCCACGTGTTCTGCTGTGAGTTATTATAAACTTAAACTGGACCACTGAATGAACTAGGGTCGCTCTCATATGATACATCACAATGCCTTATCAAATATGTTTTTCAACCAAACCAAACAGAACCACTCGGATTGTGCAACCTCAGGCAATTCCAGCCATTCCATTCTCTGTATCCTTTTGATTTCTGGACAGCTTCTCTTAACTATCTACTAATGTTGGGACCAGAAAATCATGAAATCTCCAATTTGATCAGTGTGATTTTTGGCTACCACTGGTTCCAGATGTCGCATTGAGTAGAAGGTTGGATTCATTGACATGTGTAATTAACAATAGTTTCTGGGGTTAATACACATCACATTACTAAACCGCAAATATATGTACAAAATCAACAAAACAAAAACAGGTTTAGCCACTCCCAAATGCCACAACCCCAACATGTGACCACATGTACCAAACAAATTAACAATATTCAAGCTATATATATATATATATATATTACATGGACACCTGTCCACTAGATGAAGTGACCCAAATAAATGGAGGCCCATATATGTAAGTAAAAGCATTTATAGCTGAAAAAGATCAACAACTCCTGGTCAATGACCAAAAAGAATGTGTGGACTGAAAGAAAGAATAGGCCTATAATGGACCAGATCATCTCACATGGTGGGATTGAGACATATCTGAGGTACTGTCTACATATGCCACATGTCTAGTAGTTGCAACTTGGAAAATCTCTAGGTGCAAACAACAAAAGACCCAGTAAAGCAGGTGTAGATGATGGATGTAGAGTGGTTTCAATATGGATAAGAGCAAAGAAAAAACAAAGAGCGGAAGCTATGAATAGAAAGGAAGAATAGTGGGGAGAAGTGAAGCTAGTGTCTCACCAGAGATGGGTGGGAATGTTGACAGCAGTACGGTCGCCATAGTTGCTCCATATGCTACTAATCTTCAACAAGTGCCAACGAAAAAAAAAAAAAGAAGAAGAAAAGAAAAAAAAGATGCCATTTAGAGTAGGAAAAGACCCAAAAAAAGGTGCCAAAGTATTAAAACACAGCCCCCCTTTCTTGAGAATGAGAAGGTTTTCAAGATAGGGAAAGCAGATTTCCTTTCTTCCTCAAAAAAGAAGGTGGTATTTATCCATGTAAGCACGCATCCTTTGATTGACCCAAAGCCCAAAGAACCCGGATAAGAAAAGGCAGAGGGGAAGAAGACCAGAGAGAGAGAGAGAGAGAATGGAGTAGGTAATTTGGCCATGGATGATGGGAGGGCCTCAAGCACATGATGTTGGAGGTGAATAATTGTACTTGGGGTGTCTAGATAAGGACACGTGTGAATTGATGGGGGAGATGACAGTACGGATATAAGGGCGGGAGGGTGGTGGTGTTGGTGGTCTTTGGGTCTCTTACAAAACCCTAACCCTAATATTCAAAATCCCATGCTTCTCTTTTGTCAACTAGTTATTATTATTATTTATCAATAAAGCATCTAGCTGTATCTAAAACCCTGTTACTCTCACTTTCATCCAATATTGTACCCCACTTTCCTCCATTTTCTCCCCCCACCCCCCTCTACCCTATAAACTCACTGTCAATGTACCTCTCCTTTCTTTCTTATCAATATCTATCTATCCCTGTATAAGTTTTCACTATACTATGAGTAGTATTTCACTATCCCCTTCCTCCCCCCCTCTCTCTCATATATCGCCTAAACAACCAATTCCCATCCATGTCCCCCTAAAGCAAGCACCACAAGTGACTATTTCATGTAACACACACCACTTATTGAGATACATTGCATCTCTCCTCTCTCTCTCTCTCTCTCTCTCTCACTCTCTCACACACACACACAACACACACAGAGAGGACATCAATAGTACCTCCCCTTTACACCGAAAGAGATGGAAATGGTGACCCCTTTTCAGGGGAAGATATAAAGCAAGGTATGTGGCCTTATACATTGCCATGTGTAGCAAACCTCCAATGGAGAATAACTTGAGTACATGGTCTATGGGGTGTAATCAACAAAGACAGATGTTTCCATCTAACCAGGGCACCGTCCCATACACATTTGCCGAGCAATGCCTCTTCGGTCACCACACCTTTCCTAAAGACGAACCCCCCTCGTCCTTTCACTTCTCTTCCTCCCTCAACCACAGCAACCAAGTCCTTGCCTATAACCATGAACTGCTTTCTAGGCAATTCACCCAATTCCCACATCTTCCTGCAGCGAGTAATGTAATAACATCAGCTGCAGGTGATGGTGCGTGCTATGCAGCAGCAGCTTCAATAAAGGGATCAGTGGCAACGGGGATGCTGAGTTCGAGCACTACCCAGAACTTGTCTCCTAACAAAACCAGCCCCTCTTGTCCTAAAGCTGCTGGTAGAAAGCGAAACTCGAATAGAGAACGTCACAGCAAGATCATCACCGCGCAAGGCCTGAGAGACCGGAGAATGCGATTGTCAGTTGATGTTGCACATGAATTCTTTGGCCTGCAAGACAAGCTTGGTTTCGACAAAGCCAGCAAAACTGTTGCGTGGTTGCTGAGAAAGTCGAAGCCTGCGATCAAGGAACTCTATAGGAGTCAAAGCTCCAGAAGAGCCTATCCATATTCGACATCTGAGTCTGAAGACATGTCTGGAACCGATGAGACTACTTATGCTGTTGTGGATCGACAGGATGAGGATTTGAAGCAGAAATCCTTGGTGCCAACTCCCAACAAGAAGGGGATCCAAGAGTCACATAAAGCTACATACTGCCCCATTGCAAGAGAGTCGAGGGCGATTGCAAGAGCCAAGGCTAGGGAAAGAACTAAAGAGAAGATGACTAAAAGGTTTGAAAAATCTAAACAACTTCCCGAGGTGAGCACCCAAGATCCAAGCCAATTGAGGCCCTTGAGCCCTCTTGGCTCCACTGAGGAATCTGGTTCTCACATTACTCATGATAAGAAGCCCTTGGAATTGGGGGCTGAAATCAATGAACCAAACAAGTTAGGGCTATCAGTGTTTGATTTTCACCAACACCTTACAAACCCACAAGGGATGAATGCCGGCAGTCTAGTGTCCTTAATTTGCAGTGACATCATAGACTTCCCAGAGAACTGGGACATGGATAGCGCAAGAACACGTTCCAGCTGCTGTGATACTCCCAACATGCATTTATTTACAGGTAATTAGTTAAGATCCAAGAAGGAATTACTACCTTGCTCTTTGGAACACCATATGCTTGCTTTCTCCATTTTACATATTATGAGATGTATGAGCATTTAAAAAAAAAAACTTGTGAATTTCTTGCTGTGTAATCTATATTGCAATATCACTGATTCCCCCATATATTCATAAAAGCATGTTGATTTTATTTTATGTTTTGATCGGTAATAAAAATATATATTAAAAAGGCAAAGGGGATACCAGAAGAAGCAACTGAAAAATAAAAAAGGTACAAGAGGAATGTACCCTCAACCACCCAACCATGTTGATTATTGGTGAGAAGGAAGAAAATATTTCTGTCTTGCCATGTTAGCTTGAAGATAATGCAAGCTAGGAGAGCGCCTGCCATTACTATGAGCAGATAGGACACCAATGTGGGTTGCTATGGCTAAATGGATACTAGATTTGGTTTCATTATTTGAGTTCTTTTAATTAACCAGTCTTTGGTGTTATAATAGAAATAGGTAAATTTCCTTTTACTAGAATTAGGTATTTTATTTTAAATAAAATAGCTTTTATTTTGTTTAGAACAAAAGTAGTAAGTTTGTCCTTTCCTCGAGTGTGCATGATAAATTGCAAGAGATTGTTCTCATCATCATTTCCTCTTTTACTCGAAGGATTGTCTACCTACTATTTTCAATTCAGCCATAGAAAGTATTTTTGTCTTTCTTGCTTTTTACTTAAGATTTATTTATGTGTCTTCTACTCTTCTATGCAATACAAACTTCTTGTGGTGTGATCATTTAATATTGTGCATATCACTAATCCATCCAATTACATTTACTAATTACTAGAATTGAAGATACAGGCAGTGCAGATCTTCGATTACAACTTTGAGTTGGTTGTTTAGACTTGTTTCTGAGCAGAGAAATATAGCATGAAATATTTGGGCAAACTTGGATGTGCCAAAAGAACATTTCTTGTTTTCTTGTTATGTCTCATCATTCTTTCTAAACATCATGTGTCTTTATCAGGACAGGAATGAATACAAATCACACCCGCAAATTGATCAAACTAAGAATACAAGATACATGCACACTCAGAAAGCATATACAAGATACAAATTCAAGAAAATATAGTATATAATTCCAAATTATAATCAAATTATTGACAAACTCGTTTCAATTTGTATGAATATGAGAAATGTCATAGCCATAAAGTCCATCGATCTCAAGAAAGATGTTGATTCAGAAATGATAATATATTCCTTCATAGATGAATCTTGGAACCAATATTCATAGAAAACCAAAACTAGATAAGATTTTTGCCATACCTATTCCCATGCTTGAAGCTGAGTTGTAAGTATCTTCTAGATGCTTGAACTATGGTTGTGTGGAAATTTGCTGACCTCACTGTGGTTCTGTAGGACCATCTTATTAACATAGTAAACTTTACAATAAAATCTCAAATTCATTTACTCTAGTACTAAATTAAAGGGACGCAATAAGTTGAAAATTGATGAAAGACGTGGTAAAACTAAGACTTTGAGGAAGTTCAATATAGAAAGATTTCAATTGTATGCTTTCATTGGGCACTTTTGCTTCAGTTTGGTTCTATAATTGTCCTATATTGTCATTGGCATACATCTCAGATTTTTATCTGACAGACCAGTACAAGTCACATTGCTTATGTTTTGGTTGTAAGTAGATGTATTTTTTCCTCAGTAATAGCTGCTTTCATTTGGTATCAAGGTCCTTATCTTTTCCTAAATCTAAAATGCTAAAGGCAGAAAGAACAAATTGACAAGGAGTCATTGCTTCTGAATACAGTTGATCAAGGTGAAGACCATCCATTAAAAGTGTCTAAAAAGACGTTGAGGATTAAGTTTTGTATCAGTTGCTTCTGCTCATTTTGATAATTTTTGCAATCTTTCTTTTGATAATTTCTCTTGGGGAATCCTAAAACAGACATGTTTTGGGCTATTCAACTCTTTCTAAATGAATTAAAAAAAAAGGGGGTATAGAAAAGCAGATAAGAAATGAATTCTACAGGAAGTTTTTACACATTATATTTATACCAACGAGACATTTCATATATGCTCTTGTATGACTCATTTCATAATTCATATAGTTCACAGCATTTTCACAATAGATTTCGCATCACATCACCAAGTTAATTCTCACTACATAAGTCCATGTTTTATGTTTCTAGAACATACACATAAGCAGCTTACTTTATATATTCAATGAAATATGATACTAACTGTACTGTTTTGGGTTGACAGATTTTTGATCTAGCAGATCTATCAAGGCCTTGTTATAGATGTTTGAACAAGCCTAATGGAACCAAAACTGGGTGAAAATGAGCCATCAGGTACATGTTTGGAAAGAGAGAACCAAATCTAGTTAAGCTGGTAATTTCTGAGGATGAAGCACAAAAATCTTGTTTGATGTATCACAAGAAACATGGAGTACTGGAGCAGTTTAAATGTTAGAATATCGCAACCAGTGTAATGAGAACCATTAATAAGTTAAGTTTATTTTGTTTTAGTGATATGGTGCGGAGTTTGGGTGCCTTCATGGATGGTTATCTTGAAGATGTAACTTTCAAATTGGGCTGTTTTCTCCGCTAGTTTAATGGTTTGTGTCGAATCATCTCTCCATGAATCAGAACCTTTGTAATTGTTCATGTGTCCTGGTAGAGTTCATTTGTTATTGGGTTTGCATATTTGAACTTTGCCTTTGTCTTTGTCTTTTTCTTTTTTTATATTTATTCTCTAAAATAGATAATGTATGGTATAGCCCCTGGTGTGAAAGGGTTAAAGGGCTGGATTTGGCCGCTCGAGCCCAAGCCCAGATGTCACAGAAAGTGTTTAAGCCTCTGCCTGGGCCTGGATATATAGGCCCTATAACAAAGGGCGCGCCATTGATATATTTTTCTTGTAGATGATTTATCCTTTTTCTGTGTAATTATCTCTTTTATCTGTCATCATCTATTTTAGTTTCAAGCTTCCTAGTAAAGTTACTCATTAGGTGGATAACTTAAGATGATTGAACTATTGGGCTGAATCTTGCTTTAGTTATAGTGTTTGGTAGGTGGCTGCTGGCAGCGCAAGGCCCTCCGAC
This sequence comes from Cinnamomum chago, assembly GCA_038049695.1. Lineage (NCBI taxonomy): Eukaryota > Viridiplantae > Streptophyta > Magnoliopsida > Laurales > Lauraceae > Cinnamomum > Cinnamomum chago. The sequence continues at coordinate 126,363,938 of CP142451.1, forward strand.
GCCTGGGTTAGTGCTGGCACTGAACAAAGGGTGAAGTGAGGTGGAGAAGAAGAGAGAGCTCAGAGTAAGGGAGGTCCCTGTGTCTGAACCTCCCTGTCTTCTGTATGAGCCTCAACACATACCCCCTTTTGAGTTTACCTCTTGCATGTATATGTAGGGGAGAAGTTCAACCGGAAGCTTTTTTAGTGGAGGTAGGTGAAAAAGGGGATGTCCCATCTGCCCATATCTCGATCCCTCGTGGATGTGACCATCCGACGCCCATCCTATCTGTCAGTTTGTACTGCAGCGTGACTGTCTTGTCATCTGACACTGCTGCCTAGATGGAGAACTTGGCCGAGGTGAAGAGTCTGGCCGAGATGAGCTGTCCGGCCGAGGTGGGCTATCTGGCTGAGGTGGAAGAGTCTGGCCGAGATGAGCTGTCTGGCCGAGGTGAAGTCCTGGGGCGAGATGAGCTATCTGGCTGAGATGAGCTGTCTGGCCGAAGTGGCTGTCTTGCCGAAGTGCCTTTTTCGAGGTCTAAATGATGGAATTCGGCCTAAAAACAAAAAGCCCATTGCAAAGTAATGGATCTTAAAGATCTCGCCGTTTCCTTTCCAGAATGGGGTTCCGTTCGCGATTCTGACTCCAGAATCCTAATTTCGCCTAGTATCGTTAGGGCAAGATGGGTTGAGCCGAGGTGCCGAACTGGTACTCTTACCGAAGCTGAGCACGGTGGGTATTGTGAAATTATCCCCGCACACAATCCTTTCTAAAAGAATAGTTTTGATGACATGTTTGTGTTTGCATGAATATTGCCTTGATTTTCTTGCAACGTTCGTTCCTCCAAATTAGGTATCTTCTTGTATTTGATATTTCTCAATACAATAGCACATTTAAGTGTCAATTGATAAGAAAGTCGAGGGAGAATAAAGTTTATATACACGCAACAATATCACAACCTTGTATCCGTGATCAAGAAGATCAGAGTTACGATTGAAAGAAAAAGAAAAAAAAAAAACACAGCCTTGTGTTTCGTAGTGGGGAAAATGAAGTGATAAAAGAGTTCATTGACATTCTCAAGCTTCATTTATTTTTGAATCCTAATGGCAACCTGTAACACCAAAGAAGCCACTTTTGACACAATGAACAATAGAGGAAGGCAAACCCAAATGGACGTTAAGCAGATAAAGGGGGCGCCAAGCTACTTCTACTGTCCCCTTTTTTTTAAATTTGGTAGATCTCAAAGCCCTGATGTATGCAGCCAAAGGACTCTAAAACTTTGCTATGTGTCCTATGCTAAATAGTAGAAGGGTCTCAATCATATTTCAATGAGATAACAAATCATAAGAAAGACTGTATAAGAGATTCACTATTAATATGGGCTTTTGTTTGAAATTTCAATCCAACTCCAAAATGAAAATTGAAGAAAGTTGATATCGTCATCATCGTAGCCTTGTCCCGACTATGTTGCTGATACAGTTGATATATATTTTGAAAACTCTTCTCTACTTAAATTACAAAGCAATTCAACTCAAAAATGTAAAATAGAAGATATTGTTTTTTGTTGGTGTTGAATTTGCCCAAAATGGGGTCAGGGGAATGTGCTTTGTGAGGGTAAAGGATAGTGGCCTGTAACTAGCCCTAACCATCAAACAAACCATTGGCAACAACTATGTCTTTCTTAAACTATATATCTCCCAACTTCCTATTATGGAATCTGCTTATCATCTGAAACGTTTGTGAGCGACTGTGATGGAACCCACGTGTTTTCACATGTGGGGTGGGGGGGTCTTCCTTCCACTAGATATGAACCATCTGTCACCATCCTTTATGTCTAGGGTTCCCATAGATAGTCATTGATCTCCACATCTAGTGCCCGAAACCAAGCCATAGCAATCTAATATTGCACTAGTAGTGGCCATACCTTCCTCAATCCATGCTTCCGCTACAGCGACAACTTGAAAAAGTGAAGATAGGATAGGATTTATTGATGTAGAATGTCCTATACCTAGTCAGCCATCAATGAAGATTGCACTGCCTATATTGCATGAAGGAAATCAAACCACAAAATTAAGGAATGGTCAAAAGCTATTTATCTGAAGAAGACTCATGTCTTCTTGTGGGATTGGAGGACTGCAGCAGATGTATGGAGATGTCTCAAAAAGACATAAACAGCTAATCCTCAGACGCGTAAATTTCAATTAATGCAACAACTTCAACTCTAAAAACAAGGTGACTCTTCCTCACCTGAATACGTCCTTAAATTAAAATCTATTTGTAATGGGCTAATGGCTATTGGCAAATCTATTGAAAATGGCAATAAAGCCTTTTGGCTGATACATGGATTTGGATCCAAATATCAGATTTTCATCACTACAATGTTAAAGCCTACCAAAGACTGCAGGTCGCCTGAGTTAAATCTAACTCAGTCCCAACAAGCTCAGCCCACTTATGATAACTCAACTCACTATGGTTCAGATCAACTCCAGCCCACTTGTAATGACTTGGGTCACCATAATTCAGCCCAGTTGATTCACGCCCCAGCTTATCAGAGTTATACAAACATGGCCCCCCAAATCTTTCAAGATACCAGTCAACTCATGCATGTGCACTGAATTTGAGTAAAAAAAAGGAAGGAGATCTTATGATTTCCCATTCAAAATCATCACACCAAATCCACAACATGGGGGGATCTCAAGGTTCTCTCTCGGATGGCCTAGATTGTGGAGAAAACAGTAGATGGATTCAACCCATCTTAATTAGATACACATGTGAAGATGGAAAGAAGAAGGCACGTACTAGAGATCCTATGATGGCTGGATGATCCTGTGCTCGGACTTCTTGAGTGATATTTTCTTATATTCTCAATACATGTGTCAATCTCTACAAATACAAATAAAGTGAAAGTGGGTCACCATGAAATTGAGAAAGGTGAATTGACTCTGAACATCAACCAGTGACTGTCTTTTTCAAAGAATATTAAAATCTTAGATGGCATCAGAGAAATGTAGCCTTCTATACATATTTCCCATCGTGTCATCCATCTTTCGTTTCTTCTTTCCTGCATCTCTTAAATATTTTCTCCTATTATTTTCCCTTCACTATTTCCTCACTTGCCTCAACCACCCTCTCTCTCTCACCTCAATACCTCCATCACTTAATTAATATTGTGTCAATCAAATTGACAGCCACAAATTACCTTATGTGGAGAAGCCAAATTCTCCCTCTAATTGAGATCATGAAGGTTTCCGCTATCCTATACAAAGAGCCACCCATTGAAATCTCTACTCCAAAAAAGGTGAGGCGACTTCAAATGGTGAAATTATTTTGGAAGAAAATTATCTCCAAGCAACCAAAGAACTTGAAGTACAACTAAAGGCAAATGCAGCACACAAAGAAGGCTGTATAAATACTTTTCAATACTATTCATTGGGTGAAGCCCACTCCTCAACACTCTCCCTCAGGTGGAACTCGATCAGCACACTTTTGGGGACATGCATTTTTTTTTTGCGTTGCCAAGTCGTTCCTCTTAAGATTTGAACTTACGACCGGTTAGCTCTAATACCATCTTAATATGTTAGAGATTATAAATTGGTTTGAATTTTAATAATGGGTGGATGGGCTTGTTGTCAACTTGTGTAAATAGAGATCATTCTTCAATGAATATTATGGTGATTTCTATCTTAATGTAATATTATTTGAAATTCCACATGGAATGAGTGTTGTCCCGCCGTGGTCCTATTCTTCATGTTTCTGTAATCCATCTATACACCTTAGGCATGTAAATATGGGCGGGCGGCCCAAGCCCAGCACGGGCGGGCCTGACAATCCCCACTGGGCCATGCTGGGCCAGTGCCCCAAGCCCGGGGGTGGCACAGCCCGAGGAGCCTAACAGTTAGTTTTCTAAGAAATGAAGGTTCTAAGGCTCTAAGCTCTCTTAAGTCTCATTCTAAAGTTTAAGCTCTCTACAAAATTTTCTAAAAAATGAAGAGTGAGAATGACTTCTCTAGAGTGGATGATTCAACTAAGAAGGACTTCTCCATTAGCTCTCCCTCTCATAAAGGTATTTATTATTTTTAATTTTGAGTTTTATTTAGTAATAATATACATAGTAATATTATATATTAAGTCTCATTTTCTCCCATTTCTTATATAAATTATCACAAAAAATCCATTATACATAATTATTTATTTAAGTTTTTTTTTAATCTTTTATTTAGAAAAATGGATGGACCATCACAACCTTTCAATCTTGACTTCTCTCTAAATGAGGAAGATCCTATATTTATTCATTTAAATCAAAGTCAGGGCATAAAAGTAGATGGTAATAATCCCCAAGATCCTGCATGTTCGGTTTCTGCAATTAAAAAAAAGAGAAAAACAAGATTGACTACTCTTGTATGGTCTTATTTTGTTAAAGTTACTGTCCCAAGTCCCAAATGAGGAACAGAGGAAAATGCACAATGTAAATATTGCAAAGATCTCCTCAATGCTAAATCATCGAGCGGCATTAGCCATCTAATTAATAGACACATGAGTAAGTGTGTGCCCAAACACACGAATACCGCAAATGATGGGGTAAGAGGTGGGATGATCCAAATACAACTTTCTTAAACAGATTCATCTGGTGGTTTAAGAGTTTTCAACTATGACCCTACTAATGCTAGATATCAACTTATTAAGTTTCTAATAGTTCACCAATTACCATTTATTTTTGCCGAAGACCAATCATTTGAAATGTTTTTGAGGTCTGCCTTTGTTCCTTCATGACAGAAAAAATCAAGAGTTACTACTAGAAATAATGCAATAAAAACCTTTTTGAAAGAAAAAGAGAGTTTGAAATAGGTTTTTGAAAATAAACCTCGAAAAGTGGCTTTAACTTCAGATTTATGGACCTCTAAAAAAAATCTATGGTACATTACAATCACAGCACATTATATTGATAGCGATTGGGTAATGCAGAAAAGAATGATTTCATTTTCTTTATTAGAGTTCCCACACACTAGTGCTAGGATGGAGTCCACCGTCCTTGAAAAACTAAGAGAATATAAAATTGAAAATAAAATAATTTCTATAACTTTAGATAATGCAAGCACTAACAATGTCACAGCATATTTACTAAAACTTGCGATTCAACTTGATTTAGATGGAAATCTATTTCACAATAGATGTGCATACCATATCATAAATCTTATCATACAAATAGAGTAAAATCTATTAGAGATGATTTAGAGAGCATTAAATGGATTGTATGATACAATTTGTGTTCTCCCTCGCGAAAACAATGGTGGAGGGACATATGTGTAAATTTGGGTCTAAGAAAAAAAAAATTCACAAGATATAAAGCATAGATGAAATTTTACCTATAAAATGTTAAAAGAAGTATGTGCCTATAAAATGACACTGAATTAATATTGTCAACTTTATTTGGAGCACGAAAATATTTTTATAAGTGATGATAGATGGACCCTTCTTGAGATAATAAGAGATTTTTTAGAAATTTTTCATGATGCAACATTGTTTTTTTCCGGGATATATTATCTCACATCAAATCAAGCTTTAACTCATTTTTATGAAATAAGTCTTACTTTTAAAAAGTAAAGAGATTTTCAAGTTTTCAACTTATGTGTATACAAATGGAGGCAAAGTATTCACAATATTGGAGAATAGCTCCTTTTAACATTTTGTATAGCTGCTACATTAGACCCTAGATTGAAATTAAAAGGTGTAGAAACCCTTCTTGATTAAATAAACTCTACCATGAATACTACTAATATAAATGACATGTTTACAATTTAAACACAATTAGAAACACTTTATTTGGATTATGCTATCCGATTGGTAGATCCATAGCACCCATGGTCCCAACAGGCCCTCCCCAAGTACATAGAGGAAAAAAAAAGACCATTTGGAGTATTATGAGGAAATCTCATGTAAGTAACTCATCTTTTTCCGGAGGATCCTCTTACGACCTTAATGAATTAACAATGTACTTGGGAAGAGATCCTGTTTCAATTTCGAATAATGAACAAAATGCTTTTGATCTTTTGGCATGGTGGAAATCATTTGAAACTAAGTTTCATGTGCTTTCCGCCATACCTCATGATATAATAACAATATCAGTGTCTACAGTTGCATCAGAGTAGGCATTTAGTGCAAGTGTGCGCCTTATTAACCCCCCAGGAGCAAGACTATCCTTACAGAAGAAACCGTTGAGATCTACATGTGCTTAACGGGATTGGTATAAGCAAAGGATATGGAGCAGCACATCAATAATGAGTTTGAGATAGAAAACGAGCTAGCGGCGTTACATATATCATAGTATGATTTTTTTAGAATATATAATAGGCTTTCAACTTGTAATTTATTTTTTAGAATGTATCATAGGTTTTTAAAGTTGTAATTTGTTTTTTAGAATGTATCATAGGTTTTTAAAGTTGTAATTCTTTTTTCATTTATTAGAAGGTTTGAATTTCATTATATATATTTATTGATCCAAGTTCAAACTTGTATTTTTTTTTTAACTTTTGTAACTTAAATTTCAAGAAAATACAATTTATTTGATGTATTTTTTCAAAACATCATTAGTGTTATTCTACTTATTTATTTCTCTTAATTTCTTTATTTTAATGAAATTGGCCCAAGACCTCGAGTCTAAGTCCAAATTTGTGACTTTGTGTCCGACCAATTTAAAAATAAAATAAAAATTAAAGGGGGGGGGGGGGGGGGGGGGGGATTTGTGGGCCGCTCACGGGCTGCACGGGCTAGGCCCGACTAGGGCCTGGCCCAGCACTGTCCCCAAAGGGTTAGGCCGGGCCGGCCCAGTCTTGAGTGCCGGCACGGCCCAAATTTTCATGCCTAATACACCTTAAGCCTTACGATCTCGCCATCTTCGTCAATTTGTACAATCAAAGCTTCTAGAAGAGATTGCGACATATCTGATCTAATAGGCCACCGGCACCGATAGACTCGAAAAGAGCAAATAGATGGTCATGATCTCTAGGAAGACATGATCGATCATTTATGTAAGATATATGTCATTTATTTTTTAGATAAGTGGTATTATAGATAGGTTTGAATTTGAATAATGGTTGAATGGGCTTGTTATCAAGTTGTATATATGGAGGTCATTCTTCAATGAATGTTACGGTGATTTCTACCTCAATGTAATATTATTCGAAATCTCACACTTTGCACCATCAAAGAATGGAGATTAATATAAGATTTGGGGTAGGAATTAAATCATATGGTGCTTAATTGTTGGCATTAGTTTAATAATTCACAATAATTGTTGGCCTTGGTCGCAGTTACTCTTGTAAATCCATAGGATGAAGAATGTGGTACCATAGATTCTGCTGCTTCAACTTAATGACAGTATAAACCCAAGTAAACTTGTTAATATACATCCATACTCAGGAGCTGATAATATCATCATAGGCGATGACAATCAATTGTCTATTTCTCATATTGGAGAGTACAAAAATCAATGTTGGAAATAACACAGCTTGATCGTTCCTAATGTCTTAGTAGTTTCCGAGTTGAAGAAGCATTTACTACCATTCAGTCAATTCTCTATAGACTTTTCATATATTTTTGAGTCTTCTTCCGATGGTCTTATTGTTAAGGAAAAGGCAACAGAAAGTCAGAAACAGAACTGATGAAGGCAGGAGAATAGGACTCTATTGGGTGAGGCCAAGGTGGGCTCTCTTAGCATTAGAAAAGACATGACATCTTCAACTAGGACACATACAGTCTAGGATTGTTAGTTTTTTATCTTCTCAAAACTTTTTTTTCCGCTCACGAGGGTGTCTGGATTCTTCAAGAGAACCGACTATTTCCCACTTGAAGTCTCTACCTCCCCTATGCACAGGCTAAGTCAAGCTTTTGCGTAGGCAAGTAACCCCATTAAGAGAGTACGAGTTCAAAACTTCAACTCCCGGTTCCTAAGTTGTGGTCCTAGCCAACTACAGTACCCCTAGGGGTTCCAAGAATTTAATAAAAGTAGATTACTAGAATAAAGCGCACTATGCAGGTAGCATTTGTCAAATAAAAAAAAGAAGGCAAATTTCCATTTACTACCGTTAATAAAGTTGCTTTTAACCTTTGTTTAAGATTCATTCTAATTTGTGGGATAAGGCACCCTTTTATCAAATCAAAGGTTTGATCATAGATGATTATACTAGGTCTAGATATATCCATTAAAGGAAATTAAACTTGGCTTTTACTTGGGTTCTATTAAATTTCAAAACTGTTGAAAGGAGATTTAGTTTAAAAAAAAAAAAAAAAGTTCTCAAAAGTAATGGAGGTGGTAAATCTTCTAGCAAAGAGTTCATTGATCTATTGAGAAATTAGGGCGTCATTCAACAAGTTTCTTATCCGCATGCTCCTGAACAAAATAGAGTTTCTGGTTGGAAAGTCTCACATCTCATATCGCTTATGTATTAGGCTTGTCATGTCTTAATATACCTATATGGGCATTCCATCTATCAGCTTAAGCTTTTGGGTTGGTATATAATTTCTTATATGCTATCAAAGCGTTTCTAAGTACTATGATGTTACCTATCAAAGTGTTCGGCAAAAAGGATAGCATTGCATCCATCCATCAACAAGAGATGTTTATATGTATCTCAAGACATGTTGTGTTTGATGAAAATATTTTTCATATTGTTCGCATCAAGGTTCCTGTTCCAACAAAGTACAAATCCAAGAGAATCGTGCAACCAATACTTATTGGGTTGAAGCTTGTGATAATGAAAGGCCACAATCTACCCATATATTTATTGTTAGTCCCATTTAGGGATGCAAACGGGTCGGTTATGTAGCGGAACCATGGTGGATTCAAAATAAGATCCTTCTTCTTAGATCTGGATTCATTTCCATATTCATATATCCAAAATAAGATGAAGAGTGCATTCATTTTTAATAAATATATATATAATATTTAAATATAATTGTCCTACATCGTGATACACAGATTGGAACGTACAGGATCTGGATGTTTTGGATCCTACTTGCATGGATCCTGACCCGAATTTCCCTCATATCCAAAAATAGGCTCCTTACCTTTTAAATTCACAATGCTCATAAGGCATTGTTGGTTCGATACCGGAATATGTTTATGTTAGTAAAGGCAGCATAAATACTTTTCAATACTCCCCCTTAGGTCGAGCTCAACACTCCCCATCAGAGGGAATCGAACTCGCGACCAGTTGGCTCCGATCCCACTCTTCAACACTCTCCTCCAGGTGGAGCTTGGTCGACGCGCGTTTGGCGGCACTTTTTTTTTTTTTTCTCTCTTAGTCGTTCCTCTTGGGATTTGAACCCACAACCAGTTAGCTCTGATACCATCTTAAATTTCTTTAGCTAGTCATTCATACCAAAACCTCAAAGCATTAGTTGAGGCAACATAAATAATTTTTAATACTCCCCCTTGGGTGGAGCCCACTCCTCAATAGAATCCTCTATTAAGGTTGAAAGATCAACACATTCATCTAAAGCAATGGAACTTCAAATTGATGAACCAGTTACTTCAGGTATAAAAACTCCTACTAATAGTACATTAAGTATAACTAAAACTAACAAAAACATAATCAGCTTATCTTATTACTTTTTTATGTCGATGACCCGATGTTAATGGTGATGCCTTTATGTTTTCTAGATTGATTCATCATTCAGCTTTGTAGAGACCCTGTTATGAAAGATCGTGGTTTTCTACATTACTTTTTTGGAAGTCTAAGTTTACATATTTTGTTTGTCATTTTTCGTTCTGTGAGACCCCAATCCTAACTCTCTGAGGCAATATCAGGTCAAGTATCCTCTCAGCGAAAAAAGGGGAATCAGCAAGAGTAAGGGTGGACTGCTTCAGTTAGCACTGTATCCAAGTCTTGACCCTGAGCTTTTATGTCAAACCCGTATTAACTTAACGTGGCACATTTTAAAACCGTGCAGCCCTTAATCCTATAAGAATTCTAGAGTTAAATGTGCTCGGGTGGGGAGCGCTCTCTTTCTTACTTCTCATACCCAAAATGGGTAGGATATCCAGCTATCAGGCATTCTATTATTGAATTGTGTTCATTTCTATATGCTACATTGTTGAACTAAATAGAGACCTGGTTTTTCATTTTGTTCGTGAGAGAGCAGTGTATGTAACCTAATAAACCATACTTAATAAACCAGGCTTGTATGTGACCCAAGCCCGAAAGGGGCCGGAGCCTGGGCCACCTAAAATATGTGAGGCCCGAATAGTCAATCAGGATGGCCCAGGCTCTAAACCTTGTTCAGGATCTTGTTTTGGAAAACTAGTCGCTAATCTACAAGAATTACTTGTTCAGGCCGGGCTTAAGGCTCTCTATCACTTAATCCAAGCCCACCCCAGATTTAAACGGGACCGAATTTTAGATTCAGGCTAACATACCAAATTTTGGATTCAACTGTTAGAATCAAAGATTCCCCAAAATCCCTCTAATAGTGCTGGGTTCTCTCGTTTCATTGAAGCAGCAGTATCTCTCTGATGGGGTCCCACCACGGATAAGCATAAAATATGGGCTTAAAATAAAATCTCAAGGTCAGATCAGGAGGTCGAAAGGTCTTCCCCTTTTGTGAGGATATGATTATGTAAGTTTTGGGTGGTATCTTTTGTATGTGTTTGGTGGATGAGGGTATAATACTCTTGTACCTTTTCTTCCTTCTTGTAATCTCATTTTTTAATAAATGATTGTTTTTGTTACTGATAGAAAAAAAAAAAAGAAATCTTAAGATAGTCCATACATGTAAATAGTCCTACCCAAATCCATGGCGAGGCCCATCAGATGAACCCAACATGTCAACTAAAAAATGGGAAATCATTCATGCTTCAGCCTTCCAAGCCTAGGATCATATTATCCCTTGAAAATGGAAAGAAAAAAACACAGACAAAAACAAAAAACCACCATTGATGCACCTGTTCAGATGATTCATTGGTGATTGGTTTTGGGTTACAGCTAGTACTGGATTCAAGTGGGGCACCAGATTAAAGGTTCCAGTACTCATCATCCCCAGGGAATTGTTTCACATGTCTTATACTTGGTGGGACACTCTTAGCTTCATTCTTGTCATTCAAAACTTTCAATTTCATTTCCTCAGCAAGGAGAGACTAATATATATCACATTCTTAGAATTTTCATGGCAGCCCTATACAATTGTAATGATATATAAGAACAAATATAAAGCAATAAGCAGATCTCTCAACCAATTTAACCCATTATAAGAACATGAATGCTCAGCTTCTAAACAAGACATGCAGAGTCATGCAAGGCATGGAAACATAACCATACACCTACTGATGAAAAATGAATAAATCTCTATCATGATAATGCAGATAACATTCATACCAACCCACAAGACTGACACAGAGAGTCACCTCTTGAACATTGATGATTATGCAGATAACATTCATGCCCACCCACAAGACTTAACACAGAGAGTCACCTCTTGAACACTGCATGCTTTAATTGCCAGTCTCTGCAACAAAGAGAAATGGCAGCCAATCTTTGTTAGTTTCTACAAAAAGGCCAAGATCAAAGGAATGGAGTTGGCAGTATAGGCCATTACACTACTTACAAGAGAAACACACGAAAAACTAAAAGCTAGCTCCTTTGCTGCATCAAAGAAGCAGTGGATGGTTGACAGAAGCAGCGGATTGTTGACTGGATTCTGTAAGAGGAAATTATAATGTTGTTGTCCAAATCAATAGTCTTTTTGAAGGGTGGTAGAGTAGAGATCATGCGGACCATATCATTGTGTCTACTATATTTAATTTGAGGACTGAGGCAGCTGTAAGGAAAGCATGTAACATATAGGCATGCAGCTGTAAGGAAAAGCATGTAATATATAAGACTACTTTTTTGTTTTTGGGTTGAGGATCATCAAGGAATCAGTTGGGTACACTGAGGTAAGGTCTTTTTTTATTGCAACGAGTACGGTTTGTTCAGTTTCGTACGAGTAGGGCCCACAATTTTGGTTATTCAAATTGATCATATATGGGCTTTACTGTAGATGGCCCATTTACATTAAAATCATCTGACGCTGAGACACTAGCTGCTTCTTATTTTGGCCCCCTTTGAGGTAGAATTTGGATGGGCTTTACTGTAGATGCCCCCTTCATGAAGCCAAGGCATAGTGTAACAGTTGACACTAAATGGATCAATTTGGGTCAAGGCCCAATCATATTCAACTTAGGGGTGACAATGGGCCAGGTCGCGATGTCGTTCAGATCTTCAAGCTAGCAATAAGGGAACAGCATGAAGGTGGCCCATCTAGTGATTGGATTGAGAATGCCAATCCGAACCCTAAAATCATTGGGTTGGAGCCATTTGACAGGTTGAATACACTAACCCAAGTTGGGCCGGATTGGCGAGCTTAGCAAATAATATGGTCTCAATTAATGTAACACAGTCTACTTATCAATTGGGCTAGAAGTGCTGACCTGAATTCACGACTGACTCGGTTGAATTAGGAATTGCCACCCATAAATTTACAGATCCATAACTGGATTTGATTGGAATGGTCTGGGATCATATTTTGCCCTGAGCTGTCTACGTAGGGCCTTCAACCATGGGCCCAAGTCCGGCCCATCGGGTCCAGCCATGTACATTTCAGATCAGGTCAAAATGGGCCCCACAGATGTTACTCCTCCATGTGGCTACTCTCAATCATAAAGGTAGCTGCTACCGTGCTAGCATCGTCCTATTACTGATGGAAGGTACTGAATGGACCACAATCTAGATCACAGCCTACATGATCACAAGTATGTACTGGAGATATATTGCCATCCTTCAATTATTGGCCAAAATATAGAATTCTAATCGAAGGACAAAGTGTTGTAATTTAGATTCAAAGAGATTCCACGAATCTTGTGCAGTTGGCCCAGAGTCAGTTGTTGCCGGCATAGTACCTATAGCCTACATGCAGGCAACTGTATTGATTCTATTAGATTGCAGGGCTTTAAAATAAAAAAATCTATTGTGGGCAGCACCTATATAAGCCAAACCTTTCAAAATCACAAATTGCTTGTGCATTGTCATACATCAAAATTTCAATCCAATCAAGTTTGAGCACACCAATCTTAGTATGCCCGAGTCTAATTGAGTTGAGATTTTGCCCAAGTCTGTCAAGAGCATGTGATTGAAATAAGAAAAGAAAGACTCAAATTAATCACATGATTTACAAAAGTGATCCATCTAAAAGTGGGGTTAACCCCGATTGAAATGAAATTTGGCACTTGGAGACCGGACAATGTAAGACTGTGGTTTCCATAGTTTGGATTTCAAGTGTGTGCAATAAATGGATGAAATAATCTATAACTAAGAAATGGGCGCTGAATAATGCATGGAGGGAGGAGTTTTCTCTTCCTACTGTTGTTTCTTTGATTTGATGGTCTAAAATCATGTCTGATGGGATCACTGGCTCAAAGGTAAGGAGCCGAATTTTTAAAATTGGTCAATCACATGCATGTTTGTGATGCACATCATACCAATATTGTTACATGTGCAAAGGGTGCAAATCATATGCAGCTCAATGGCACAACAGTCTATTTAAGTTGTTTCTTCATTCTGTTTTTCTTCATCACAACAAACTTCTTTCCTTCTTTGTCGAAACAAATCAACAGGTTTTATATTGCACAGATTGAAGATTTGATGAGACCAAAGAGCCATCAGTCTTAACCAAAATCGAAGTTGGTGCAGTTCTTCTGGGAACAGTCACATTGAGCGGGATCAATGGGTCAAACTCGTTCTAGAGAAAGTATCGCTGTGTGTTCTGTGTTCTATTGACCTAAACTTGGGCTCTCTTCTTATTCCTGTGGCTTGTGTCCTGTGGGTGTTACCTAGGCATTTCTCTTGGCCCAATAGTTAGATAGGCTTGGGACGAAGCCTATATGCACTTGTAGAACAAGTGGCCCACTGTAAATTTTTGTTTTACAAATGGCTGAAACTAGGCTATACTTTGAGGACAATGGGCTGTAACAGAGCATGAACATTTGAGCTCACAGTCGGGCTTGGCAAGTTTCAGCCCAGCACCAACATGTGATCTACACAGCCTGACCCAAAACATATACCAGTCAGTCAGAGCTTAAGAAAACATACTTGCAAAAGAAAATAAACAAAAACCCCACATAGTCCAATTATACGGGTTGGTTTAGGAGAACGGCTCCTTACACGAGCGGTAAGGAGCAGCGGATAGTTCTTACTTGGGCATCCAGGGTCCAGACTACAAGTACGCCACATCTTTTTGCTTGTGTAAGATCTTTCTTTTCGTGAGTGGATTGTCTTTTCATGTGTCTGTGGGCTCTTTCGTGAGTCCCAACCTCCTTCGTTTCGCTGGGTTACAAAAAAAAAATTTTATGGTAGTGAACCACCATTTTAAAATAAATTAGATATGGGTTAGACTTCAAACCGTAGATATATGTTCTTAACAAGACCCATTCCGACCTGTGACTCTTTTCCAGCCCTACTTGACCGGCCTTGCTCTATGATGTTTACACATTTTGGCTCTTACTTTTGTCATTATGCCCCACCTCAAATTATTATTTTCGAAGCTATCGGTGATTTTTTTCTGCTCAAAATTTCATCATCAATATGGGGATAAGTCTCAAATCTTTTCTAACCATTATTTTTTTTTTTTTTTTTTTTTTTTTGCTGTCGGAGGGTTCCCAACCCTTTGGGCTGGACTAATCCCTCCGGGCCCAGAGGGAAGCCGGGTAAATCCCATGTAGCCCTAGACAGACAAGGACGTCTAGCCCTAATCCAAGCCAACTTAAGTGGGGCCCACTGACCAATTCATTGACCAAGCATATAGATGAATCAATCCAATCCATTAAATCTTGTCTTCAGGAGCTTAGATGGTGTGGACCACTTGACCTAGATAACAGTATCCCACATATTTGAAATTGCCTTTTATGTGGGCAAAAACAAAAAATTTGCTACGGCCACCATAAGATATCTTGCATTGGGATGCTCACTCAATGGCAACAATCAATTAATGAGAAAAGGCCAAAAGGTCCAACATCTTCAACAAGCCTGCAAGTTTGGTCATAAATATCCGCTCATGGATGTCATTATTGGAAAAGATAGAGATATCATAACCTCACAAGTTTTGTTGTCACATCAAAGCAGATAAAACCTAACCTTATATAACTAATCTTGTATTTAGTATGACATCTTTGTATGGACAAATGGCAATGGCTCGTTCAATCCTGGCACCACAGGCACAGATCATTTGGCTTTTACACACACTTTGGGCAAACAGTCCAAACCATTAAAATCATGACCCACCATGGATGGAACTATCATAGACGTACATGAATGAAATTCATTGGTGGATGTTTGTATTTTATTAGAACCATCTGAATGATTTCTACTGTCTAGTAAGTAAACTATCAACTAGTAATCTGTTTATGGGTCACTAATCACATTGCTGCAGCAAACGACTGCTGCATGGACAGTGACACTAAAGTCTACATTCTTCCAATGAAGATAAGATATTTTTTTTATCCCTACACAGTGAAAGCACACAATTGAGTAGACACCGCAAAGTAAAGTAATTGCTAGCGGCTTGTGGCTTGTGATTCGTCCCCACCATACACTTGTGTGGTTTGAATTGAAAATGATAAATGCTCTGTCCAGTAATATTTGATTCGTACAGAATTCGTGGACGCGCCCTTGAGTCGGTTTGGATGAGTCAGAGCATTGATTACAGCAAGTTTTTTGTTTTTTTGGGTGGTGGGGGATTAAAGCAAGCTAAGTCGCAGCATCTAAGGAAAAAACTTACTTGTTTGGCCACTTCACCGACTAAGGTGGAATGTAGTAAAATGTGTTTTTACCGTGCAAGAAAAAGTTAGGGGTTATATCAAAAGTAGTGACTTTTAAGATTTCATTCTTAATTTAAAAAAAAAACTCGACAAAGGACATTCTCGTGCCACTAAATTATAAAAATCTATCTATTTATTACCCAAAAGGTCAAAAGGATTCATTATCAAGCCGCTAAAAATAAAATTTCATTATACCATGTTGAGACCCTCTAATACTTTACTCTCTTTTTACTATTCACGTCACTTCATTCACCCTACAAGTATTTTTATCAACAAACCCAAGATTTATTTGAGTGGATCGTAAAACAATGATTAGTCACTGATTTAAAGTTTGGCACCCATATGAATGTTAGGATGGTGATTTGAGCCTTTGTCACCGTAGACAAGTAGGTGGGGGAGGAGATCTTTTGGTCACCCCTGTTCCTATTCCCAAGTAAGCGAGGTTATGATGGTATTTTGTATTTAATAGATTAGTATGAAATCTTTTTGACTTCTTGTTTAAAAAGCGGATGATTTTTGTCATTTAGTGATGCAATAAAGTTACCTTTTTACTTTTCTTTTTTTTTTGTGAAGAGGAAATTTTGCAGACGTGGCCAAAAAAAATGAAGGCTTTACATTTTACTTTGATAGTAAATTCCCAATAAGTAGTGTCATTTAAACACATTGTAGAAGCCTAGTTGATAGACTACTTGTGGACGCACCCTAGTGTAAAATGTAACACATTGTACAGGCCCAGTTGATTGGGAACCTATTTCTCACCTTATTGCCTGGGGAATCCCTGTATCCTCTTATGCTGGAATGGGCTCCTCTTCTTGCATTTGCAGTTTCTCTACTTGCTAATGGTGTATTCTCTGAATCTCTCACCTGGATGGGGTCTAGCCCACCATCGCTGGGTAAAAAAACACACACACACAGACACTGTGTATGCAGGTAATTAGCAATGGTGAGGGTTAGCAATGGTTCTGGCTACATGCACCGACCTCAAATCACATTGCTCCATTCAGGACCAACAAAATGTCTAGTCATTTTCATGTGATGCTAAATTCATCCATTTCCATTTCCATCCCCACAGGGCCTCAAAATGGATGATTAAAAATGTAGAAATTGATTCTCATTCTGATAATTTAAGCTGATCCATAATATATGCAGGAAGCATTTATGCCCTGACATGCTTTTTAAGGCAGGAGGAGATTGATTGGTTGATGTGGATTGGCCTGTTAGAACAGATCGTTTCATGTTATGGGCCATTTGAATCATGATCTCACTGGCAGATGTTGTGTGTAAATAGTGCGAGATACTCACTCCTTTGCACTATCCAACCTTGGCAAAAAATAAATAACTGAAAATAGTGCAGGGTATTGTGGTCTGGGATTTGTGAAATTATTTGGGTATGTTTGTGCAGCCATGAAAATGCATTTTCAATATGAGTTTGGGATAAGAATTTCTACAAAAGAGAAAAAAGTTTGCCAAACCAATTTTTGGGACCTACCAAATGTGTCCTTGTGGGCTTGTTTGTTTCAAATATTTTTACGTGAATTTCAAACATTGGCTATCCTTGATCATAGCAATGCCATTTTCTGTCTACCCCAGTATTTGAATATTTTCTCAAACA
Source organism: Cinnamomum chago (assembly GCA_038049695.1). Taxonomy (NCBI): domain Eukaryota; kingdom Viridiplantae; phylum Streptophyta; class Magnoliopsida; order Laurales; family Lauraceae; genus Cinnamomum; species Cinnamomum chago. Next base: position 126,381,373 of record CP142451.1, read on the forward strand.
ATATGATATCAAAAACCTAGCTTGATTAAATATTGCTTTTTTAACCGGCAACATTCTCTAAATTCCAATTTCCAAAATGCTACTATAGATTTGAGCCTTTGTGAAACTAAGTAGGTGACAATAATTGAGGAGTCCAAAAAAACCCAACACAGAGATAGATTCTCTCTGATTCCGTAAACAAAGTAGTTTTGGGAATAATTTCTTAAATTTTGAAAGAAGAGTTCGGTCTGTATTAGGTTGATTCAAGCGTGGATTTTTTTCCAACTCGATTGAGACCTTGACCTAACTTTCAAATTTCTCAGCATGCCTTATCTTGTACACACATTGAATCCTTCGAGATGTTGTTTAGATCTTCAAAATCAATGTCATAAACTAATACTCATTGTGTTTATTCAATCTTTTAACTTCAATTGAAATTTTTTAACTCATCAGAATAACAAATCAACAAATCCGTTAGATAAGAATCTCTCCTATTTGTTGATGGTGCATTCGAAAAAAAAAAATCAAATTTGTCATCTATAACCTATGGAAGTATGATTAATGTAGGGGTGCCCATGGCCCGGCACGGGCCTAGTCAGGCTTGAGCTTTAGATTTTGGTACACATGCTGGGCTTGAACCTAAGACCAAGCCCATTTAATATACAGGCCGGGCTAGAATTCTTTAACAGAGATCCCGAACTAGGCACACACAGGACCTAAAGAGCTGAGCTAGAGCTTGGAGCTGATATTTAAATCCCTTTAATTTTATAAAAACATGATCCACTCAGGCTAGTGCTTTAGCTTTTCTCAGGCGGGTCGGGCTCATTCTAATCAATTTTGACCCATATCAGGCTAAGGCCTGGCTTGGGCCAGTGGTTTAAAAAACAGGAGGTCCTGGATATTGATAAGGCATGAACACCCCTAAATTAAAGCTACACCCCCTTGATAAGGATATTGATAGGTACCAGCAGATCTGGTTCAAATCAACATGGTGCTCCAGTCCATCACTGGTCAGAAAGCAAAGTCCCTATCCAAGGGTTTGAAGTCACCATCAATATATGATATCTTTTTTATTTGATTATAAAGTAATCATTAATTTTAGCACTTGTGCACCTTGTGAAGTGCTAACTGCTTTTGGGTATGGTTTGTGTGTGGTCATGAAACGTTTAACTATAAAATTTTCTCCCTGGTGCATCATGAGCATTGAGATTCATAAAATAAAAGAGGTGATAAGATGCTCTAGTTTATTTGAACCAACAGAGTTTTTGTTTTCAGGAGAAATATTGAATAAAAAATCCGTTCATTGTAGACAGCTGATTTGATGTCCATGGTTTCCTTGATCTTTCGATATCACAAATGAAAATTGCCAAAGGTATGTTTCGCAACGAAATCCTAGGGGATTCCTCGAGGACAGAGGGAGGGGAAGTCGAGTGTTGGCAAATGGCAATTGCCAACACTCAATTTTCTTTTCAGGTTTTATAATGAGAGAAAACATAAAAGTAAATCTAGTCAATTTTATTTTATGCTCTTTTGCCCATCTTTAAATTTCTTGTCTTAATAAGTAGGGCTGCACAACCGGATTTCCGGTCCGGTTTTTGGACCGGAAATCCGGTCCGGCTTAAATGAGAGGACCGGACCGGTCCAAAACGGTCCGGTATGGACCACATTTTTTTTTTTTTTCCTAAGTTTTTATTTATTTTTTTCATTTTCAGCCCATTTTCTACCTCTTTTTCCAGATGTAAGAAGCCAGATCTTCTATTTCACTAGGGTATTTGACTTAGGAATTTTATATACTTAAAGTTTTATATTAAAAAAAATTAAAAAAAATTATTATTAATCTTGTCCGGTCCGGTCCAGACCGGATATAACCGGTTTTTCAAATCCGGTCCGGTTTTGCGGTCTGGTTCTGTGCAGCCCTATTAATAAGGGTATTATTGACCTTTCATTCTAAATGATAGTCTTAATTATGATATTATCTAAATCTTATAATATTTTCTCTCTCCCTCTCTATATCATGTCATTTTCATCCATCTCTAATATCTCATCCCACATCCAACCATATTCAGAGAGCATTTAATGAAGCTCTTGAGTGGAGCCCACTTAATAAAATTAAACGGGCTCGAGATGTGGGTCATCTAGGGCCGATGCTATTGAGTGGGTCATACTTTGGAAAAATAAAAATTCCATAAATAAATGCTTTAGTTCTCTATGGAAAAAAATATATAACTAAATATGATTTGGGCTCGAGTCAAATTGATCTATATGAAAAAAAAAATTGAGTTTGTTTATAAAAACTTTATGAAATAATTTTTTTTTAAAAGTTAACAATCTTAAGCTATGTCATTTGAGTGGAATCTAATTAATAAGGTTCATACACTATATGAAGAGGCTGTTTTTCAATGATTCAGATATTTTATAGGTGAGTATATTGTCATAAAACTCTTCTATCATGTTTTTTTTTCCTTCTCTTTTTACTATCTCTATTGTGTAGATGGCATCCACAAACATTGAAAACATCATAGCTCTTGATTTAACAACCTTAAAGTCTAACACTATTTTAATAATAATTTCTCTTATTTTTTATGAAATCAAATATAATACTGGGTAAAGGATCGATGAGCATTCAAAACTTAGCATTGTGCCAAATCAAAGTGGGGGATATAACTATAAGTGTGAAAGGAGCTGAATTAATCAAATATCCCCCCATGGAGTAGGACTTTACATGTAATCTACTTGTAAGAGAGATTTTTCCTTTAAGTAAATCTTATGTAGATAATAAGGGTAAAGTGACGTCATTTCTTGAATGGTTTAGATTTTTCATAAGTGGGCCCACTAATATTATTGGTCGATCAACTTTCCCCCCACTTGAAGAAAATCCTGGCTCTGTCCCTAGGATTCCTCACTAGTAGGATTAAAAAAAATTCATGTTAGACAATATTAATTAAATTATTGAGATTTAAGTCAATAAATATCCCAATTTTCTAGGATTTTGAATGCAACATCCCCTTGTAGGATTTAAAGATCCTCAAATTTGTGGGTTACTTTAGATCAATACCAATTTCTCACAACTATACATGCCAATATTGATATGAAATTTGTAACGCTCCACGATTGTGACCCCCTTGAAGAAGGACAATTAGAAAGGTCCGCATATGGACTCAATTTGCAATACGAGGAATACATAAGTCCCACATTGGAAATGACCGTGGGCTTATAAGTCAAATTTTGTCTTAACTCAATATGAGACCCTTTTTAAAACCGTACGGCCCCGAAAAATTTAAAAAAAAAAACTATAGAGTTAAGCAAATCTACTACAGCGAGAAATTCTTACTTTTGCGAATCCTTAACATGTTATCGTGCATGACCTAAGTTGTTAAATGCAGAATTTAACAGTGACTGCCAGCACCTCACAAATGCATGTAGGGCCTACGCTAAGTCAAAGCTCCTCAACAAGCCTATACTATCTACATCCCTTTCTCTCCGTCAAAGCCTATTGTTGACCCTGGACGGTGAGAAAATAACTTTTTAACACCATTATTAACTTTGGAGCCACATGGATTTACATGGCTCCCCTTACGCCCGTAGAGATTATTCTAGTCCAAAGGGCTGGGACACCATCCGTTATAAAAAAAACACCATTATTACTCTCAATCTAATATTAACCAATGTAATTTATTACTTGTAATTTAGGACCTTTATGACTTGGAATTAGGAGCCTCGTAAGTGACATCCAATCAATAATTAAATAGTATTTCAATTAATGTTCAAATGGGCAAGAATACTTCGAAAATACATTATATGGACAACTTAGGATACTCACTGTGAAAGTAATGATAGCATATTCAAAGTCATATGATCATTGTTGTTTGTTTGCATTCATTTACATATATAAATGTTATGTATGCACTACACCTATGCATGCATGTGCATATATATTTGCTTAGACTCGTTATGTATTATCTAAATCATTTTGCATATTTTTTTGTGTATAAATGTCTTTTTGTGTTGAAATTCACACACCTTAGTTCCTAGATATCCATCTCCCATCTTCCGCTACATTTTACTTGTGAATTTAAAGTGGCTTTTGATAAATGACCATGTTTGTTTGAATGAAACTGAAAACTATTTATTCAAATGTACCTGTTTATTCACATGGAATTAAATAGAGAGGAATTTTTTATCAAATGAACGTGCTTATTTTTCATAAAAAAAATAGAATATGTAGAAATCAACGATCAAATGGGCCTTTTTGTTTCCAATGACTTATAAGCATATTTGTTCGCATGAAAATAAAATTTACAAGAACTCATGGAATAAACCTTTTATTGAAAAAAATAATGAAATACTTAAAATACAATTAATTCAAACCAGCTCTTTGGTTATATAAAATCGAATTCGCAATAATTATTGGTCATATCTTCTTCAAAAAATAATTATTGGTCATATGAGCATGTCTACTTGGATTAATTTGAAATATATAAGCAAGGGTTTTTTTTTTTTTGTTTACAAATATATAAGAAGTGTTTGGTTGAAATGAATGTGGTCATTACTCAATCGGGAGTTGGTAGAGTGACATAAGGTGTGGTTATGCTATCCATGTTTTCAAAATCCACCCCCCACTTATCCTCATCAGATAAAATTGAAAGGAAGAAAAAAAAAAAAAAAAAGGAATCTAGTGGTTCATATTGAACTGATGCTAAAAAAATTCATTTCAAATGTGCCTATTTTTATGCTCTGAATTTATAATAAACAGATAAGGCAAAAGGCTCCCTGGCAGCATATGGCGTGCCTGTTATCATTCCCTTTTATGATTCTCTGTGATGGGCATAGAAACCCATCTGTCCGTCCCATTCCAGCGGGACTCACTTGGAGACAAACTGGTATGTCAATGTCAACACATTCCCATCAGAATTCTCTCTGTTTTCAACGCCAAAAATTTTCTACTGAAACAAGACATCAGAATTAGAAGCATGTTCTTCCAAGTTCGTGAGGAGAAATGGGCCAACTGACCATGGTTCGGCCCCCACCACAACTCCCTACAATTATTACCCAAACAATAGCCAAACCTTCCAATTAATAAAATTAATACAAAAACGTTGCTTTGACGTGCAAGGAAAGTAAGGACAAAAATAGCAGACTGCCATTAAGTTTTGACTTTATTTATGTATAGTCGTGGAAGAAAAAACCTATGCGGATGAGAAGTTTGATCCGAGAAAATAGGATGTCCAAATTCCCTTTGACATTCAAAAGATGTCCAAAAAATCAGATTTGAGTGAAGAATCATCGCTGCAACAAATAGTGAGGAAGATAGTGCCGGGAAATTCGGCGCCATGCCTCATGGATTTCAACGGTGATATCCCTTACGCAAATGTACTCTAAAAAATTATTTTATATTTTATAGTTTTAACAAGATATTATAAGAAATTGTAGAAAATATAAAGAAATAAAAGGTATCAATGGTTGGGATAGTTTGACTAGGACGGTATTTAGCAGCTCCTAATCCAATTCATGCTACTTTGATCTTTGTAAGAAAATCAGTGTTCTTGGCAGAAACCTAACTGGGCAGTACTGGCCTTGATGTACGTAGAAGACTGTCAAGCCCTTTGTTGGGTTTTTATTACAACCCACCATTTTTTCTTCTCCATAACCCCTGATTTTGGTGTATGTACCATATGTAGGCTCACTTATGTCAGGTGTCATAAATATTGTTGGTATTAAAAAATTTGGTTCATGTCATTGTGATAGATTTCAAAGGTGGTGTTTTGTTGATGAGTGTTGGACATTTTATCTTCCACCTACAGAAACGGCCAATACTTTCCATAAAAGTTTAGTTTAGAAAAATATTTATTAAATAATTTCGGGACATTATTAAGATTGAATCATTTCACAAGATAGTCACATAAATAGCAAATTAAAAATGAAAACAACGAAGATAATTTATAAACCAATTTAAAAACAGTGTAAAACATTTTTTTGGAAAGATATATTTTTTTTGGAAAGTTTTTTTTTTTTTTGAAAGACAGTGTAAAATATTTTAACGACAGCGTATATCAATTAGTTATTTTATCTTATTTAAATAGTTGATTAATTGTCACAGCATTTTTTCCTAATAGTGCTTAAAGAAAAACTCCAAACTTAAGCATGCGATTGTGCATGATGAGAGAAGGTAGCTCAGTTGGCCTTGGACTACGGTTTGCACCCGGAGGTTGTAGATTCGAAACTGCACTACCACACTGGGGCTACAGGGGAGTTTACCCGGCTTCCCTCTGGGCCCGGAGGGATTAGTCCAACCCAAAGGGTTGGGAACCCTCTGATATCAAAAAAAAAAAAAAAAAAAGAGAAGGTATCATTTTTCATGCGCTTCCACATTTGCTGCAACATGACAAGGCAGTCCTGTGTGTTCCTCCGATGCATTGGAATTCAAGTTTTAATTGAAGGATGGAAAATATTGTCCCTCTTTGGGAGGAAATATTTGGTGATGCACAATATATACTTTTTTAGTGTGCTAGTCCATATTCCATTTTCCCTCTATCTTTCTATCTCTCTCAATTTGAGACATTTATTGCAAAATGCTCCATATGGAGCATATCAATGCATAATTTATTATCTATGGATGTTGCTCAACCACACACATTATATATATATATTCCTAGCAAACTTAGCAACCGCAAGGGAATAAAAGTATAAACATTTTAAGGGTTGGATTAAGTTTCCAAACCCCTCTGATAGGGATTGTCCATGTCAAGTGGATTTGAAATGATTTTCAAATTCCTCTTCCTAAAAGGATACATTATCAAGTTAATAAATTCTTCCAAGAATACTTTTGCATAATCCCTATTGGAATTTATCTTTATAATTTTATTCTATTTCCAAAAGCAACCTTTATTATTGATATGAAAATTCTAATCCACTTAAGGTGGGACCTACTATCAAATGGGTATGCTTTTACTCTTTAATTATTTATATAATAATGTACTAAATTATGAAAGTTAATAAAGTAAAAATGAGTACTTATATATAGGTCTACCTAAAAAAAAAAACAGAGAAGTCATCATTGGGTAATTTGAATTTTCAAAAGAGCACGTATGTGAAGTGTATCCACATCAGATTGATTTTGAAAATTAAATTGCATAACCATGACTTCTCTTTTTTTGAGGTAGACCGATATCATAATGACTTTAAAATATACGATTGATTTTGAAAATTAGAGTCATTTTGTGCCATCTTATTTTTAAAATAACACATTTTTTAGGCAAGCTCGCAACAAAATAGTTTTGAAAATCATAATTTTGTGCAAAATTAGATTTCACAATGATGATTTCTCTTTTCTAAATAAGGCCCACATCAGTATAATTTTGAGAATCAAATTGATTTTGTGCAATTTGATCTTTAGAAATGCAAGTTTGTGAGGGGGGCCACATTTGATTGATTTTGCAAATTAGATTTCACGATGATGACTTCTCTTTTGTTGAGACAGACACAATGATTTTGAAAATCAAATTGATTTTATGCAATTTAACTGTCACAAGAGATTGTTTGTGAGGTGGACCCACATTAGATTGATTTTGAAAGCCAAATTGATTTTGTGTAAAAAAAAGCACATTTTGTGAGGTGGGTCCACATCATATTGATTTTGAGATTTATATTGCACAATCACAGTTTCTCTTTTCACGAGGTACGCCCAAATCTCAAATTACCTTTTTTCAACTTTTTACAATTTCATGTAGACAACTAACTAAAATTAAAGCAGGCCAACTTGATTGTGGGTTCTACTTGAAGCGAATGAAAGTTATCTTATATATAATAAATAATATTTTAGAAAATAAAAGAACTAAATGATAATACATTCTAATTTGACAACATGTCTCACTTTAAATGGAGTGAATTTTGAACGAGATAATTTTGAACTTGGACTGGTGTTCTTGGAAGAGTTTATTAACTAGATAAAATCATCCTTATTGGGAGATGATTTTAGGAATCATTTTAAACTAGCAAGAAATGCCCGTGCTAAGCCCGGGCCCAAAAATAGAAATTTATTAAAACTTACGAGTTGTATGTAAAATATTATTGAAAATAAAATGATCAATAGTAAAAAAATACACTCTTTATCATCTTCAAAATTTATTAAGAAAAAAGTGAGTTGGTTAAAAAAATGAATGAAGATTATTTAAAATCTATTATAAATTCTTATGGAAAAAGCAATTTTTTTGGTAAATTTTTATCAATCACAAAATACATTTAATTGAAGTTTATAGTTCATGCATAAAAAAGATTCTAATTTGTTTAAAGTAAATATCTATTAGTTCATTGAACTTTATTTCATGTAAAGAATTAAACTTTAAGAAAAAAAAAACTTTCTTCACAAATCAATAATTCTTCCTAAAGCTAAAATAAAGAAAGACAACTACAAAGTAAAAGAAAGATAAGTTCACCTAAATGGTGAAAAATAATTGTAAAAAAGAACTTGAACTTAAAAATTCAAAAACTTTTTCACAAATAAAATAATTTCTCTAAATAAATTTTAAAACCTACTATAAAATAAAAATGATTAAGCATGAAAAGCAGTTAAAAGAATAGATTAATCTTTTTAAACAATTAAAATAATAGTTTAATCTACACATATCAAAGCAAATTCTAGAATGATGAGATTGGTGAGAATCCACCAAGATCATGGATAGGACAATGATTAACTTCTTTTAATTAGTATTAGGTGTAATACCCTTTGGAGATTGGTATGAGGCCAATACGTGGAGAAAAAATATTCATACGAGCAAATGACTTATTTTATACATTTTTGTCCCATCACACCTATATATTTGAACAATATAGAGACTTGAGAAGTTTCAACTATCAAATGCCAAGAATCTTGATCCAAACAAAACCCCAATTCAATTAACCACATCTATTGGCAATTTTTCTTAAAAAAAAAAACACTTCATCAACAAATATAAAAACACAATAAGATATATCCAAAAATTGAACTAAATAATAAAAAATTAGAAACTACTCAAACTTAAAGAACAAATTACTCAATATCAAATCAAACATCTCACGAGAACCAATACCTGATAAAAAACATATGCATTGACAAAATAGATGAAATGCAAATCTGATTAGAAACGATAGTTTTGCATACTTTTTTCATTGTTGAGATCAGAGGTAAGGGAATCGAGCATCATGGCTTCAACGGTTAGATCTACAGAGTGTTCAACTCAATTATCTTCTCATTTTCCTTTTCAACCTTTCAAGTCTTCCATGTGATTGTGATTTGAGAGTTTCATCTAATGGAAACAGTAGGTAAGAAAGATTTTAGGGGATTTTGGCACGTATTGATGGAGTGTGCTTAAATGCAACAATGAGTTAGGGAAAGAAATTGTGTGATATTTTGATTTTAGTGGAAATCGTACGCGAAGTTTTAATGAAAAAAACTTGGAATATTTTGATAGACTTTTGGGAAGAGATGGAAACCGTGTGGAGTCAAGTGGATGATTATTAGGGAAGAGGTTTCACTGTTTTAGGAAGAGATTATGAATGAAAAGGAAAATGAAATGGCTGGTCCAAACTCCACACGGAATTGTTGTGGATTTAAATAGGATTTAATTGGACATTAATTTAGAGAGAAATGCATAAGTTACACAATACATTGGAAAGTCAAAATCAATTTGGCCGGTCAAAATTAATTAAGGCTGATTTCTCAATTGAAATCAATCTCTTTCATATATATAAATTTCACTTGAAGCAGACTATAGGCATTGGAGGGGTTTGGGCGCTGCATTATACTTTAACCCATCTTTTAATTCTACAAAGCCCTAAAATAGAAAATATTCTATAGCATGCGAAATCCATGCCGCCCCATGTTTCATGCATATCTCAAGCGTACATCCAACAATTGTTAAAGTACAAAAACCAAAACCCAAATTTATAAAAGTAAAAATCCGACTTCAAAAATCTCACAAACATGATTTTGACATTGATTGTTAAATAAAATCTTCACAAACATAATTTTGACATTGATTGTTAAATAAAATCTTACTTTACTCTTTTTCCGTAATTGACCCGATCAACTTCTATTGAATTAAAATTTTTCAAGGGGAAAAAGTTGCCCCCCATGGCCATGGGGCTCACTTTTAAGGTTGTAAATGGGTCGGTTCCAGTTTAGGTGTATGGTGGACCCGGAACTAGAATTTGTTAAAGAAAATGTGGAACCGAATCTATCCTGATCCGAAACCAGAACCAAATATGAGACGAGTGTAGATCCGGGTCCAAATTTAGGTAGAAAATGATATTAAAATAATATCATTTTTAGCAGAGATTTTCAAAAATTGAGGTAATATGTCGGGTCTCAGGTCCATGAGTCTGAACTAAGGTGGAATCGGAGCCGGACCCATTTATTTATTGAGGTCTAAATAAAGATCTAGACTCAGTTTTTTAACAAATTGAAACTTCCAAAAGAAACGGAGAATTTAATACCCATTTATATCCCTATCTCACTAGATTAGACTCTCATAAAGATTTGAATTAGGATAGGATAAGAGGGGGAGTAAGATTTGGGGCGCTCCTGGGGCTCAACTACCATATCTTCCCCGCGTCTCTTTATATATAATAATAAATACTACAAATCCAAAAGCGTTTGGTAGGAGCCGACCGGAATTCAAGGAGGGAGAGAGAGAGAGCGCTAACTCCCAACGCACCTTGCACTTGACTTGTGAGAAAAGCACGAGCACCAGCATAGACTGCAGCGCTGTCTTCTCCTCTCTGCTTTACCATTTATGCTCTTTCAATGGCGCCCACAGAAACACAAAGGCTCTTCTTTCTATCATTTCCTACAGACCCATATCTTCTTATTCTTCATTTACTCTGCCTTCCTTGAAAGCTTCAAACAATCGACTCTTCTTCTTCAATTCTTGTTTTTTGGTTTTTTTTTCGTATGCTTCGGAGGAAATCGATGACGTGGGCGCGGGTTGCGAAATCGGCGCAGGCTGTTTTGGCATACGGCTTGCTCTTCTCTTTCACGCTTCTGCTCGTGCTCAAGCTCGACCGAACCGTCTTTTACTCTTGGTGGTTAGTATAATCTGCTATTACTATAGCTTGATTTGTTTGTTTGTTTTTTTCTTTTTTGTTTGACTTGATTGGGATTTTGGGCTTTTTCTTCAAATTCGAGATGGTTTTGGGTTTGATTGTGTCTGTGCGGAGCTGGGGTTTGTTTGCATGTATCTGGAAATTAGAACTGGTTTGGCTATTCTAGGAAGATTTACGTTTTTTTAACGGTGGTGGGGAGAAAAGCTGTGTTTTTATGCCCTAAATTGCTTGGGGTGGTTCGAATCCTACAGGTTTTGTAGGGAAATAGTCAAAGATTGGAACTTTTTTCTTTTTTTGTAACTGAGTCGATTTCAAGCAGAGGTTTCTGCTTGCTCCTAATCCGTGTACAAGGGGTTCATGGGTGCTATAAGTCTTTGGACTCGAGGGCGGCGGCAAGTAGAATGTGTCGTGGGTGAGCTTGAAATGGATTGTGGGGTTGGCTGGTTTTGGCATTTTGGGCAACAGGGGAAAAAAAAAGAATGGATGAGGGTATGTTGGGTACCACACTGCCTTTCCCTTTTGAAAGGGGTTTGGCCGTGGGAAGTGGGGTTTTGGTTTTTGAGTGGTCATGGTTTCATGAACTTAAGCAGCTGCACCTCAAATTTTCTCTAGGACCAGGTTGCAATTCGAAGCCACGATTTAAAACCATATTGGGAGTATCCAACTTTAATATTATGCCATGCGTCTGGTTTCTACTTGATCAATTAAATGGGTTGTGATCATGGATACACCAACCATATACCCTGTTCTGTGGAGCGGATTAAGTAAAGTATTCTTACAATATTGGGCCAAGCACCAGGGTGGCATTGAACTTTGCAGAAGGGGATTGCCTGCTATTTTCTATTGCGTTTGATTTGTTGGGAGATGGTTTGATGGGGTACTGAAGAATGCATTTTTGCATTGTTGGTGATATGTTGATTTCTCCATGTATGCAGTGCTGAATTTAGGTTCTATGTAAGCTGAAATCTTTATTAGGACAAGGTGGTTGAAGGAGTGTTTCTCAACATTTCAAACCATGCTTGGCTAGAAAGTGTCATGCCCGATATGGTCAGGGATTACTGAAAATTCATTAGGTCAAGGTGTTTAGAGAGTTGCTCACTTGTTCGGCGTTTTTGTCAAAGATCTTGCCCAGTTGGGAGACATCATTCATGGCTGATATAGGGTGGTACCTTATAGTAAATATAGATAGTTTTGTTTCCTATCCATAGGTGGTGTTCCAAACTTGTAGAAGCTTTGTAAAAAGAAAAATCTGGCCTTAGATTATAGTCGTTACCATCTGCAGGCTAATGTTGTGTGGCCACCATAAAAGCTCTTTTTATCAAGTAGAGACTGTTGTCATCTTCAAGAAACTTATTAGGACAAATAATCGGAAATAAATGAAAAGATAGTCTATAGGGAAATATTCATGTGCATCATCTCTCACCATGTTATGGTGAGGGACAACATAGTAGGGTTGACTTTATAACACTTCCGAACCATCCACACACACATGGAACCCTCTTAAGTACACTAGACCCATTGTGTTTTCACCTATCCAAATGGATTGGACCGTTAGATCGCGGGTCAAAATTTTTCCTTTAACATAAAGTTTTTAAATTTGTGGGCCACAGATGAAGGGGTTAGAGGCATGTGATTGACCCCAAATTTGATATATGGTCCCATCCAAGATGCCTCTTTCCACCCCCCACAAGTCCCATGATCAATGGGTCCCTAGGTGGGCCCCATTAAGTTTGTCCCTCACCATATGGTGAGGGAAGGATGCACAGGAATATCCCCCCTTTATATTTTGAATTATTTTGTTCAATTTGCTGAGTTATTTGAATTTTAAGAGCTTGGCCTTATCTCCACGTGAAAAAGGCTTGAAAGAGAATCAACTTGGGAAATCAAACGCTTCCAAACTTTTCTTTCTTTGATATTTAAAATATCTACATTTTGGGTTCACCTTGCAGGATTATTTTTGCACCACTTTGGCTATTTCACACAGTTGTTGCGCGAGGCAGGTTCTCTTTGCCTGCTCCATCACTGCCACATGATCGCCATGTGAGATTCCATACCTCGATTGTCATGGAAATAGTTGCTATATGAACTTTAATTTTCATTTAGCGGAAAGAAATATTTTAATAGTATATAACTGATTGTCGAATTTATTTGGATCCCTTTCTTCGACAGTGGGCACCATGTCATGCCATTGTTGCTGCGCCATTGCTTGTTGCATTTGAGCTACTTCTCTGTATATATCTTGAAAGCATTGACGGTATGTTAACAAATGCCTTTGCCTTAAAAGAGGCTAATTCTTAGTAATCTACTCATAGTCGTTGCTGCTTTTCAACCATAATCCCTGTTCAAACATCATGAGATTACTATTTAATTTGTGAATTGTTGTAGCATGCCACTTGTCCAATTTGGCATTCATTTACATTTTGAGACATTCCTTTTTTTGGTACCCTTGTATCATTTGTTTTGAAGGTTTTGTTTGTAGTTAATGGCTCTCCGACTGTAAACTTGAAGATTGTCTTTCTTCCCTTGTTGGCATTTGAAGTTACCATCTTGGTCGACAATTTCAGGTATATTTGTTATCATTTATTTCACTTATATTGTATACTTTTTTTGCGTTAGAAGTTTATACTTGGTCAAGGTTTTTTTTTTTTTAAAGAATCATCATTGGCATCTTCTTCTATCTTCATTTTTGCAATTATTATTGGTTTTCTTTTATTTTCTTGCCAAATATTGAAGAAGCTACCTTATTGGAATTTTTAATGCATGTAATCAATGAATCATGTTCAGGTTCGCATCTGATTTAAGAACAGAGAGTACCTTTGAGAGTCTCAACTTAATTGCATCTTGATTGAGTGAGATGGTTGCACATGATATTTGTAAAGATTGGTTATTTCAAATTTAAGGAATTTAAAACTAATGTTTAATCACTTGTTAGTTGAAGCCTGAAGACTGTGCATACTTAGTATCTTGACCCCTAGAGGAAAGGAGTAAAGAGCCTACACTAACTAGCAAGTGTTAGGTCCTTGGTAGTTGGTACAACCCTCATGGGGCCATGTTGGGGTGAAGACCGGTACAACTCAAATGCCTTCCTTACACAACCGAAAAAATCATAAAGCCATTATTCTGCCATTTCCTATCACCAATTGGTTTTGGGATAAGTGGTAGCTCAGTGGGGTCTATCAAAGCCTAGTGAGGTTGAAGGTTCGGCGGCCGTGTTGGGGTGAAGACGGGTATAGATCGAATGCCTTCCTAACACAATTGACAAGACCACATAGCCATTGATCTTCCGTTTTCTATCACCAGTTGGTTTTGGGATAAGTGGTAGTTCACTGGGGTTTGAGATCCTATAGCAAGTACCTTTTACTACTGACTGTTCTTTTTGTTAAATTCATTTAGTCTTAACTTAGTGTGAAATGAAAGAATTAAAGCTCGGTTTCAGTGTCTGACTTAGTACTATTTGAAACTAAAGTTGACTCGTCGACATCGAGTCATATGGAGTCAGGTTCAGAGTCCCTCTGTTTTTTTAAATTATTATTATTTTTTTATTTTTTAACTATTAATTTTAAAAATAATCTTGAAAAGTAAAGATATAAAAAAAATGATATACATGACATTTGAAGTTATAATTTGTAAATTTATGTACTTAAAGAAATTCTGAGAGTGGACAACATAAGAAGTAAACTTAGTTATTATTTTGTTTAATTATTGGAAAAATATTCGATTATACTATGGAGCTTGCAATGTATGACCATGCCATGAAAAAATCAAAACAATATATTATACAAAAGGAAAAGCTATAAAATGCAACTTTTTAATATCAATTCTATCTCAAAAAAGAAAAAAGCACACTTCTAATATTAATTTAATTTAAAAAAGCATCATTTTCCCCATGGGTCTTAATAACATAGCTGTATGTTTATGTTTTTGATGCTTGTGAACATAGTTTCAAGCAAATATTTCAAAAGCAACGCAATTTTTCGAAACCCATAAATGATTTTTGGGGGATGAGTGGATGATGGCTTTGAGTCATTGATTCATTGTAATTCCTGTAAGCAAAGTTACTCTGTTCTAAAATCTTCAGATAGCCCCGAACTATGTGAATATTGGTTGGAACAGTTGTAATGTGTAAAATGGTCCATCAAGTTGATAGAGGCTGAAACTTGGTTGCATCTGTTGGGAAGTCCCACATCGCCTAAGTAATAGGCTTGACATATCTTAATATACCTGTATGGGCCTTCCACCTATCAGTTTAAGCTTTTGGGCTTGTATATGGTTTCTTACATGGTATCAGAGCGGGTTTCGATCCCGGTGTTCTTGTGTAGCCCATGTGACAGGCCCGTCCATGAAATCTGTTGGGCCTGCACGTGAGGGGGAGTGTTGGGAAGTCCCACATCGCCTAAGTAATAGGCTTGACATATCTTAATATACCTGTATGGGCCTTCCACCTATCAGCTTAAGCTTTTGGGCTGGTATATGGTTTCTTACAGCATCAAGTGCGGCTTATGATTTGTCCCAGTTTGACCGAGTCACTGCTACTTCACCAAATGACTGAAATAGCCGTTGCAATGCTGTATTCTGTTTGATAGGGAGAATTTCCTAACATATTGGGATTTACTAAGTAAAATGACTGAAATAGCCATTGCAATGATCCAAATTCTAGAATTCCAAATGCTTTTTAGAGATTAGCATTCGAGGAATTCCAATGGCAGAGTTGACAGGAATTTGAGGGTTTTGAAAATCTCCAGATTAGATTTCCTCAAGTTCTCACTATCACAGATATTAAGAAAATTTATAAATTTTTGGTGGCGAAAGTATGTCGTATGGTGAAGTCTGCTAACAAATTGGCAGTTTTGTCAGCCAGACAAGGTGTAGAAAAAATATAGTATTTATGTATAATGCAGTTTTCCATTTCTTCTTCACTCCCATTTAGTGAAAGACGGAAACTGCTGGAAATGAAAATCATAGAAAGAAATCTCTTGTGATTGGGAGGCTTAAATCAACTGACTGTCTAATAACATTTATAAGCAGATTTAGAACCTGAGTGATGCAGGGCAGAAAACACATCTAACAGTGTATAGCTTTATGATGATCCATATTTTGCATGAAATATTAATGCCTAACTTTACACAGTGGAATATGATGTGAAGTTATAATTTTTAAAACACAAAATTGGCATCTTTTGTTTCTTGAACAGAAAAAAATTTGACACCTTCATTTTCATTAGAACAAAGTGACTTTGAAGAAGTGTTTATTTTTTTTTCCTTCCTTTTGTTACTCCATTCTTGGGTATTATGAGGACCTGATGTCCTGAAATTGATTATGTGAATTGGCAAATAGCTTTGAAGATCATTGGAGATGTTCATCTAGTTCCAATTATTAAACCTAGATTTTTGCACAAATATAAAATAAACATTCCTTTTCATTTGATATATTTATAAGCAATAAATAAGGGTATATTCTTGTGGAGCATTCCGAGGGAGAATAATTTTTCCTCTATTCTATATCAACATTTTTTCTTGGTTGTCTTCTGAGGTGAAAGCAAAGCAGATTCAGACCCAAGGGTAGAAAACCACTGTCTGCAATCTTACACGAGGTAGAAACACATTTCCTCTGGAAAATGTTTTGCCACACCAAGCCTGAAACTGAAACTGTGGAAATGAAATCTTCACTCTTCAGTTTCCATTTTCTGCAGAAAATGAAATTACCATGGAAAAAAACTTACACCGAAAACTTCTTGCATGAACATGCTGTAATCTATGAGTGAAACCTGTTTAATGGTATAACTATGTCAGCTCCTCATAAATCAGAATGAACTTGGAAAAAGGAGTTACATGAGATGTGATTTTCCACTAGTAAAACAAGTTAGGTACAAACATTTTGGAAAAAAACATGAAATAAGGTTAGTTCATGAAGATTGGGACAACAAAAATAAAAGGATTCTAGAAGGAGAGCCCTATTGTTTAGACACGATACTCTGAAGAAACTAAGTGTCATGACCCGAAAGTCGGATTTCTAAAGAAGTCCATCTTTCGTGCTGCGAATATTAGTTTTCCGCATTTATGAGACTAGATCAAATCAAAACTTTACAGCAGAATCTTTTTCAAACATCAACATCAGATATCAACATCATAATAGAGCACAAATATAATAATTTAAATTCATTTATAAATTTTAATATCAAATCTAAGTATAAATCTAAACTAACTAATAGAATCCTTGGCCAATTCAAAGGCCCCATTACAACCGTCAAATTGTAATTAAAACAAATCAAATAATAATGTCTCTTTAGAGTGAGCTTGATGTCTCTAAACTACATTGTCTGTGCTCCACTCTTGATACGCTGGTGGTTCCCATTCTCCAACACTTGCATTCTGACTTTCAATTTCTACTTCACCTGCAAGTGCCAAGGGGATGGGTCAGGTTTACAAAAAACCCAACAAGCATACCATCAATATATTCCATACAAATACGATCTCAAGTTTGAGTTAAAGACGGGCGAATTCATCCAAGTTCGAAGATAGTATAACGATGGAAGATTACGCAAGAATAGATATACAGTTGAGTTCCCCGTGATCGATGGTTTGCATCAGGGGTCATCCCCGAGCCCTTATCTCTTTGCACTGATTATGGATGAGTTAATTGCTCATATTTAAGAAAAGATACCTTGGCGTGTTGTTTGCATATGATATAGTGTTGGTAGGTGAATCAAGAGATGGTGTGAATGTAAAACTTGAGAGATGACGGGAGGCTTTAGAATCCAAAGGCTTTAAAATAACCCGTACAAAGATGGAATATATGGATTGCAACTTCAGCATGCGTATATAAAGAGCTGAAACTACCGTGAGAATTGAAGCCCATGAGACACCACAAAGAGTTTCTTTCCATTTCATTGGCTTGATAATTAGTAAGGATGGGGAGATAGATGAAGAAGTTGAACATAGTATCAAAGTGGGATGGTTGAAGTGGAGACTTGCTACTGGAGTGCTTTGTGATCAACAAATGCCAACAAGATTGGATGAAAATTTTTACAGGACAACGATTAGACTAGCTATGACCTATGGAGTAGAATGTTGGCTAATTAAGAAGTAACATATGCACACAATGGATGTACTAGAGATTAGAATGTTGAGGTGGATGTGTGGTAAAACTAGAAAGGATAAGAATAGAAATGATCACTTTTGAGAGCATTTAAGGGTAGCATCAATAGGGGATAAAATTAGAGAAATCCGTTTGAGATGGTTTGCAACGACCCTGATAAGGAAAAGTTTGGCTATGCAAGTTGATGGCCCACCAAGGGAAATGGATAGAATGAAGAGGACGTGGATGGTGGTAGTAAAAATAGATCTGACGAAGTGTAACTTATCTGATGATTTGACTCAGGATAGATCAGAATGAAGAAACAGAATTTATGTAGCCGACCCCAACATAGTTGGGACAAGACTTGATGATGATGATGATGCATACATCATCATAGGAATCGTTAAGACAAGATCTAAAACATAAACAAACATCCTAAGCAAAATTGGTGGTGTACATAGGCTAATTTAGTAATTTGTCACATGATATATACCAGCCCTCCCATTATTGTGATGGGGTGAATAAAGGTTGTCATGGGACATATAACAGCCCTCCCATTTATGTGATGGGCCAAACAAAATTACCAAAGTGACAAATAATCACTTCCAAACAAAAGACTCTTCTGCCATTAATATATAATAAGCCCGAATCCACACACAGCGATTTGCAGCATGTCAGACTCCAACAACTTAGTGGCGCCGACTCATCAAACAATCAAAGGCGATGGATAAGACATAAAAATAAACAAACAAAACTCTTGAGGGAGTAAAACAAATTCCATCATATCCCATATCTCATTTTGAGTAGCCCTACAAATCTCCAACATCTCACAAGTAACTAGACAGGGCAAATAGGGGGCCTATATTTGGTCTATTGCGACTCGATTCATACATTAGAATTGATTGGGGGATGCTAGGCTCCATTCACAAATACTGATTACCTTAGATCTGCCCATTTACATCTCCTAGGCAGTAATTAAGGACTAAAATGTAATTTACTAAATTGGGCAGATTCTAGTGGCGACCATGCGTTACTTATAACTTTTGCATACAATTTTCGGATTCAATGGTCCATATATGGATCTTGTACTACTTAATGAGACAAAGCCATATGATCAAAGATCTTTGAATTTTGGCAGCGTTTGACCCTCGAAAAAGGGGCCTAATGCTTGATGCCTTTTTCTAAAAAATCAGTTTTACCCTTCTTAGACATCCAACTATCCCAATTAATCCCTAATCACATATGTAATCACAATCCTAGCAAAAATTAGGGTTTCCTATACCATCTCTAAGGTTTAGACGAGTCTTCACTCAAAATAGCATAAATTCAGATTTAACATGCTAGACTTGGTGAGTTCATGTAAACAATACACGTGAAAGAGGAGATCAAAGTATACAGACTAAGACAATATAAATCAAATTAAGAGTCACACAACGAATCACCAAATATCCCAAATCCTAAGTTTGGGATCACTTTTCACATGTATGAACATAGGCCAATGAAACACTATGATACCATAGAACCGTACATGCGTACACACCACTAGATTGCCCCAGACCACACTGAATGATAACATGGATCTCCAAATTAGGTTTAGGTCAAATCCTCTTGTCACTTTTGAGGTTAATTTGCTGTCTACAAGTGACATGGCGTCATACCCTTATGTTAGCATCGTCCTACACATGCTACTTAGAAATCCTTAGGCGAATCATCAAGCCAAGCGAACACCTCCTGCTGGTCCATTTATATTCATAGTTAATCAAACTCCAAAGACCTTAGATTCAAGTCCAAATCCCTAAATCATCGAACCGTAGCCAACCCATATGTGAGAAACACTAACAAATCATGCCAGCAGGATGCCTAGGGTTACAAAGACCCTAATTCATGTCCTCATAAGGGCCAGCGAGCATGGATTCACCCATATTGGTCCACAGCCAAGCCTTAACTTCTCAATTCTTGCATATGATTATTATTTAGGGTTTATTACATCATGGTTGGTGGATTTCTAAGCATATCCCCACATGTAACATACATAGACAATGATAAGTTCCTCTAAAAAATCACCTACTGCTAGAACCAATCTGAGAACCCTAATTAACATCTTATTCTGGTGACAAAACGGCTGTTTGGGCAGAGCTCAATCAGGTCGCTGCTGTATGGAATTATCCATGGGTTATTGGAGGCGATTTTAATGTTATTAGATTTCCTACTGAGAAGCGTGGTGGATGTTCGATTAGCCGGCAATGAAGGATTTTAATGATTGGATTAATCATCATAATCTGGTTGATCTTCCTTTGCATGGTATAGAGTTTACGTGGTCTAATATACAAAAGAACCCGGTTATGTGCCGTTTGGAACGTTTTCATGTGTCTACAGATTGGGTTGATCTTTTTCCTGATTGTATTCAACGAGCATTGGCTAGACCTATTTTAGATCATTGTCCTTTGATGCTTTAGACAGGATTGGAAGATTGGGGTCCCCCTCCATTTAAATTTGAGATTATGTGGCCTTCGGAAAACGGGTTCACTAATTGTGTTAAAAGAATCGTGGTCTTCTTTCTCTGTTGAAGGTTGGATGGGGTTTCAGTTAGCTCAAAAATTGAAGTTCTTAAAAAAGAAACTGAAGAGTTAGAAGAATGAAATTTTTGGCAATTTAACTGTGAAAAAATCTCAGTTGTTGGCTGATATTCAGAATCTAGATGTGAAGGAAGAACATGGGAAGTTAGAGGAGGATCAACTTAGAAGATCTTCGCTTCAGGAGGAGCTTCATAGACTAATTTTCCTGAAAGAGATAAAATGGAAACAACATTCTAAAAATAAATGGTTGGATGCAGGAGATCTGAATACTAAGTTTTTCCATGCAATTGCTAATACTCGGCGCCGTCTTAATCGTATAAATGCAAGAGGTAGGATTTGGGAGAGTAGAGTCGATATAGAAAGAGAAATTGTTCAATTTTTCCAGGAGTTATATTCAGCTGACAATAAGTCTAGGCCTCAAATGGATGGGGTCTTTTTCCATCAGTTCTCTCAATCAAAGGTGTCTTTGCTTGAAAATCGTTTTACTAAAGATGAGATTGGACAGGCTGCGTTTGGGTTAGATGGTGACCGTTCTCTAGGACCAGATGGGTTTCCTATAGTTTTGATGCAGCCAGGGAAGAAGACCAAACCCACAACAGGGATTTGGCCGAATCCAGATGGATTCATAGCCAAGAACTCTCGCACAGAATAAACTAACCAAAATCAATAGCAAATCAGAACTCAATTCAATTCAATAATAAGATGTTGTTTATCCCTAAAGGAGATTTACATATTTATAATGAAGTTCCTACGATCTTTCTTATGTCAAAACATTCAAATTAAAGAAACCTACTAATTTCTAAAATACTAGAGTAATTAGAAGACTACTGAAAATAGGATAGCTTCCCACAATAGTCGGATCAAACTCATTGGATTTGTGGGCTTTTCCAATGGGTTGGATCTAATTGACCCGATAGCTCACGGGCTAGGCCTAATGGACTTGGGTTTGACTCGACTTGCATCATTTCTCCCTGCCTTAGAAAAACGCGACTCCGGTGAGTGTATAGCCTGATAACGTTCATACAAGTCCGGGTTGAGTCGCTGAAAATCAATAGCAGTGATCCACGATGCATCTGAGATGGGCGATTCTTCCACTGAATAAGAAACTTTTGAAAACCTCTGCGACATGTAGACACGAGTTGATCATCAAGTACATCCATAATTTGATCATAATGAGGAGTAGGCGGTAGAGATAAGATGTGTTCTTCAATTCCTTCATCTGTGTGGTGTCCACGGTAGAGTGTCAAGTCTTCTACATTAAAAGTGGAACTAATGCCTAACTCTACTGGCAGGTCAAGAACATATGCATTGGAACTTATCTTCTTCAAGATCTTAAAAGGACCCGAATTGCGAGGATGCAGCTTCTTATTCGCTTTGGGAGGAAGGCGCTCGGGACGTATTCTGACCATAACCATATCACCTTCTGCAAACTCAACAAAACAACAACGTGCATCAGCATGCTGCTTGTAATTGTCATTACTAATGGTGATGTTACTTTGAACCTCATCATGTACATGCTGCATATGTCGGATAAAATCTTCAGCTTCTCCACTTGGTCACGCTTCTAGTGGCAACGGAACCAAATCAGCAAGGAAGCGTGATCGTACTCCAGTCACGGCTTGGAATGGTGACATCCTAGTAGATTTGTTAATTGAATTATTGTAAGCAAATTCAACCACGGGTAAGACCAGATCCCAATATGTAATGTGGACGAGAACCAAGCATCTCAACAATTTGCCCAAACTACGATTTATCACTTCTGTTTGACCGTCAGTTTGTGGATGATAGGCACTGGAAAATTTTAACTTTGTCATAGTGGCCAGTCAGAGTGTCTTTTCAAAAATAGCTCATAAACTTCGTATCTTGGTCGGATACAATTGTTTGAAGAATAACTGCGCAACTTTGGATGCGTCAGAAGACTTAGAACATGGTATAAAATGAGCCATCTTAGAAAATCGATCTACCACAACAAATATCGAATCAACTTTCCATGCTGTGTTCGGTTGACCTAGAACAAAGTCCATGCTGATGTCTTCCCACGGAGCATGTGGGACGGGAAGGGGCTGGTAGAGTCCTGTATTCTTTTTGTTACCCTTTGTAAGCTGACAAACCCTGCATAAATCACAAATTTTAATTATATATGATTTCATCTTAGGCCAAAAGTACCTATCACTAACAAGATCAAGGGTCTTGTCACGGCCTAAGTGTTCGCTACATCCGCCACCATGTAGTTCTCACATAATATGTTCACGGATGGAGGTAGCCGGGAAACATAATTGTGTGCTGCGAAACAAATATCCATCATGAATACTGAAGTGTGGGTGTTTAGCTGGATCGCCATTGAGAAGAGCGGTGTAGATGTGGCCAAAATCTTTATCCACATGATATTCTTGGCGAATTTCTTCGAAGCCCGAACAGTGATAGACATGTTAGTCAATAAATGCTTGTGGCGGCTTAACGCATCTGCAACTTGATTTTCTTTGTCAGCCTTGTGATGAATGACAAAAGTGAATTCCTGAAGATAGGAGTTCCACCTTGCACGGTGTGCACTCAATTTCTGCTGAGAATGTAAATGCTCGAGGGCTTCATGATTAGAGAATAGAACAAACTCTTTTCCAATTAAATAATGTCGCCAATGACATAGAGTCTGTACCATAGCATATAGCTCGAGATCATAGGGAGAATATGTTTTTCGGGACTCATTCAGCTTCTCACTGTAGAAGGCGATAGGATGACCTTCCTGATTAAGAACACCTCCAATACCAACATTAGATGCATCACAATGAACTTAAAAAACCTGATTGAAATTTGGGAGGCGCAAAACTAGAGCTTCTGTTTTATCTGCTCAAATGCACGGGCGGCAGCACTGGTCCATTTAAAGGTCCCCTGTTTCATACAGTCAGTAATAGAAGCCATGATGCTACTGAAACTTTTGATAAAATGCCTGTAGAAGGTCGTTAGCCCATGAAAACTTCGAACTTCATATAAGGTTGTTGGAGTAGGCCAATCAACAATAGCATTCACTTTGGTAGGATCCGCCTTAACACCTCGAGCAGTAATGAAATAACCCAAGAAAAGCACGAAATCAGTAATAAAAGAGTACGTCTTGAGGTTGATATAAAATTTGTCACGGCGCAGGGTGTTGAACACACACCTCAAATGATCAAGATGTTCTTTCTTGGACTTGCTGTAGATCAAGATATCATCAAAATAAACTGCAACAAATTTGCCAAGAAAGGGGCGCAATAGCTGAGTCATCACACGCATGAAAGTACTTGGTGCATTGGACAGACCAAATGGCATCACTAACCACTCATAAAGACCATCTTTTTGTTTTGAATGCTGTTTTCCATTCGTCACCTTGTCGGACGCAAATCTGGTGGTAGCCGCTGTGCAGATCAATTTTGGAGAAAATAGTGGATCTATGCATTATATCCAACATATCGTCTATCCGAGGAATAGGAAAACGATACTTTACCGTAATTTTGTTGATGGCGCGACTGTCCACACACACGCCAGCTGCCATCCTTCTTTGGTGTTAGGAGGGCTGGAACAACACAAGACTGAAGCTTTCCTTGATATACCCTCTTTCCAACAAGTCATCAACTTGTCGCTTCAATTCAGCATGTTCACTTGGGCTCATCCGTTAAGCAGGCAGATTTGGCAGGGATGCTCCAGGAATAAAGTCGATAGCATGCTGTATATTTCGCATAGGGGGAAGCTCTTTTGGTAATTCTTCAGGAGTCAAATCAGAGTATTCATGAAGGAGGGCCTGGGCTTCTGTGGGAATACGAATCTTAGGAGGCTCCTGCACTTGTTTAGTGACTAGTGCAAACATCACATTTTTCTCTCTGGTTTCTTCCTCAAAATTTCGCATAGTGAGAACATGTGGATTGGATGGGGTAGTGGGAGTCGCTGGGGAGTGCGCTATAGGCGGCATTGGAAGAAGGTCCACCATTTGTCTTTTCCACTTAAAAGAATGCATGTGCTTCTTTTGATCTGTAATTACCTCTTGATCGAAGAGCCAAGGTCGACCAAGAAGTATGTGAGCAATGTTCATAGGATTTATGTCACACCATATTTCATCTTCATAAACGCCAATTTTGAAAGTAATCAAGCACCGGCGGGTCATGGGAATGGAATGATCATTTACCCATGCAACTTTGTAAGGTTTCGGGTGCTTTTCAGTTGGCAATTTTAGTTTATTAATCACCTCCTACGCAACAATATTTATAGCACTTCCGCCATCAATTATTAAATTACTCAGCTTACCTTTGCATTTCACACGCGTCCGTAAGATGGAAGTTCTCCGCCAATCTTCTTCTTCTTGTTCATTGGTATTGAGAAGCCGGCGTATGATAAGCAAATGACCACCTTCTTCTGTAGTGGTGGTGACTCTAGGAAGAGGATCCGACCGTTCTTCTTGCTGAGTGTCTTGCTGTGCATCCGCTGGGGGATTTTCAGGGGGCGGTTCCATCTCAATATGTTCATCATATCGTTCATCGTTATAATAGGCTTCCTCGTCACAATAATAAAGATTTCGGACCTATGGGCAATCATTGGCAAAGTGACCCGGTTGACCACAACGCCAACAACCGTCATTCCGTTGATCCGGCCTTGGAGGGCCACGTCTTTGTGGTACGGCGCCCTGCTGGTTTGGTACAAAAGGACGCTGATTAGACTGGTTGGGTTGCTGCTGCCTCTGTAGGGGATGATAACCTTAGGGTGTAGCACAGTTATTTTGAAATTTCGTAGCTGGGCGATAACCTTGCGGTGGAGCACAGTTATTTTGAAATTCTGTAGTTGGGCGATAACCTTGCGGTAGAGCACGGTTATTTTGAAATTATGGAGCTCTACGAGGCATGGGTTTTTCGGTTGGAGCACCAAAGCGTCGCATATTTGGCGACCGTAATTCTAGTTTAACTCTTTTTGACTTGTTATAGATCTCATCAACTGTATCAAAGTCATGCATGAGGACTTCACGCTTAATTTCTTGGCGCAAGCCAGTTCGATAACGGTTGACAAGTTCTCGGTCATCTTTTCGACTTTTGCATCGAATCTGCGTACTCATCTAATGATAAAGTGCCCTACCTGAAGACAAGAAATTCTTGTTGAAGTATATCCAAATAATTAGAGGGCAGAGACTTACTTTCAAGCTTTTCGCGCATGTCGGCCCACCTAGTGATAGTGGGGCGTCCCATGACGAAATTGTTATGATCAACCCCTTGCCACCATGCTCTTGCCGAACCCTTGAGCTTGACTTTGACAAAGGCCACATGCCGTGCATCATCCATGTGGTACCAGTTGAAATAATCTTCAAGAGAATTGAGTCAATCGATAACAGCCTGTGGGTTCAGGACAGGCGTCCAGAGAAATTAGCCACTTTGACTTTGACGCGTTTGGTGATATCATCAACTTTGGGTGCTAGTAGTGCATCTTCATGGTCTTTTTCAGTAAAAAGACGCTCAATAAAATCATGAATAGACTCATGTCTATTGGAATCAGCTTGGTGAGGTATAATTTGTGGAATACCTGTATTGGACGATGCGTCAGTTGCTGGTTTTTGTAAGGCTGCAAACCCGGTCTCTAACGCAAGTACCCTGTTAGAAAGTCCGGTCTCCAATGCATGTACCCGTTGCGACAATTCGGATAGCATAGCATCTCGTTGATTGTCAGAAAGCTTTCCCCGAAAAGTTTGACCGCTGCGAGTAGACATTCTTGAGAGTTTGTCTTTTTTTTTTTTTCGGTGCTAGTAGGTGAGCTGGGCTTGGTTCAGTCTCAAGTGAGGCCCGGTACACTTCTATTGTGGGAGGACTCTTATCCCTGCCTTGGGCTTTGTGCACGCAGAGAAGATTAAAAAGAAGGGGGGGTTTTGAAAGGAAAACCCTTTTTCTTATCTCTGAGCTAACTCGATGAAGAGGTGGATCTCTGGTGATCTGCTCCGCGATGATGGAAGAGGCAACGCGACGCGATCTGCTTCGGCGACAATGGAGATGGTGATGGGGAGATGACGAATGAGATTTGCGCGTGGGAGATGGTGTGTGCTTCTGGTGCACGGTACATCTCAGAACTCTAGCTGCTTCTTCTTCTTCTTCTTATTCTTTTTTTTTTTTTTTTTGATTTGGGATGGGTTTTCGGCTGCTGGGATGGAATGGTCTGGGATGGGTTTCGGCGGGCAGGTTTGGTTTTGGCAGCTTAGGGTTTGGTTTGGGAGATAGGGTGGCGATGGAGGATGGGTTAGGTTGGTTCGAGTGAGGCAGTAGGGAGGTATTGGAGGGGAATGCTTGGAGAGGGGTTTCGGTGGGGAATTTGGTTTGGCGGTGGTCTTTTTATTTTTTTCCAGTTTGGTTGGAATGGGTTTATCGGTGGTGTGATGAGGGGTGGATTTTGTGGATAGGGATTGGTGGGTCTGGTGAAGGGATGGGATTTGGATTGGTGGTTCGACTGAAGAAGGGTGGGTTCTGAGTTTCGATGATGGGATGAAGATTGATAGGGATGGGGACTGACGGGATGATGGATGAATGGGTGGTGGGGTGACTTCGAATTGATAATTGGAATACAGATCCAAGATCGGATTTGCTCTGATACCAATCTGATGTAGCCAGGGAAGAAGTCCAAACCCACAACAGGGATTTGGCCGAATCCAGATGGATTCACAGCCAAGAACTCTCGCACAGAATAAACTAACCAAAATCAATCGCGAATCAGAACTCAATTCAATTCAATAATAAGATGTTGTTTATCCCTATAGGAGATTTACATATTTATAATGAAGTTCCTACGATCTATCCTATGTCAAAACATTCAAATTAAAGAAACCTACTAATTTCTAAAATACTAGAGTAATTAGAAGACTACTTAAAATAGGATAGCTTCCCACTACAGTCGGTTCAAACTCATTGGATTTGTGGGCTTTTCCAATTGACCCGATAGCTCACGGGCTAGGCCCAATGGACTTGGGTCTGGATCGACTTGCATCAAGTTTTCTTTCAAAACTTTTGGGATTTATTGGAAGATGATCTATTCGTTTTCTTTAACGAATTCCATGATAATGGAGTCATAGTTGGAGAATTGGGAGCTTCTTTCATTGCGCTTATTCCAAAGAAGGATGGAGCTGTTTCAATTAAGGACTATAGGCCGATTAGCTTAATTGGGAGCCTCTACAAGATTCTTGTCAAAGTTCTGGCTAATCGCGTAAGGAAGGTGCTTGTAGAGATTATTTCAGATGTGCAAGGTGCTTTTGTGGATGAGCGTTAGATACTTGAGAGTGTTCTAATTGCCCATGGATGTGTAGACTCGAGGACTCGGTAGCAGCGTGTTGGGCTAGTTTGCAAGTTAGACTTTGAAAAGGCCGACGACATGGTTGATTGGGCTTTTCTTCAATATGTGATGTCTAGAATGGGATTTGGTGAGAAATGGCGATAGTGGATATATAGTTGTGTGTCTTCATGCCCAATTTTCTATTTTGGTAAATGGTTCTCCGAAAGGCTATTTCAGAAGTTCCCGAGGGCTTCGGCAAGGAGACCCCGGTAGCAGCATGCTGGGCTAGTTTGCAAGTTAGACTTTGAAAAGGCTGACGACATGGTTGATTGGGCTTTTCTTCAATATGTGATGTCTAGAATGGGATTTGGTGAGAAATGGCGATAGTGGATATATAGTTGTGTGTCTTCATGCCCAATTTTCTATTTTGGTAAATGGGTTCTCCGAAAGGCTATTTTAGAAGTTCCTGAGGGCTTCTGCAAGGAGACCCCTTATCCCCTATGTTGTTTGTTATAGTGGCGGAAGCTCTGAATGCTTTAATGGTTAAGGCCAATCAAATGCAGTTAATTTCAGGCTTTGTAGTTGGTAAGGATATTCATGATGGAACTCATTTACAATTTGCAGATGACACTGTTATTTTTTGCGATGTTTCTTTGACCCAGGTGAACAATCTGAAGATGATTTTGAAATGGTTTGAGTGGTTATCTGGGTTGAAAATTAAGTATTGCAAATGTGAGTTGATTGGGGTTCAAGTGGATGGTAGTCATGTTGATTACTTGGTTAATATGTTTGGGTGCAAAGCTGGAAATCTTCCATCCAAGTACTCAGGGTTGCCTTATGTTTGGGGTTACCTAAGAAGCGTTTATGGTATCCTGTCTTGGAGAGGATAGAGAAAACGTTGAGCTCCTGGAAAGGTCGGTATTTATCTATGGGAGGTCGGCTTACTTTGATTAAGTCTGTCCTATCAAGTATTCGACTTTATTCCCTTGTTTTAAATGCCCAAAAGATGTTGTGAGAAGGATTGAAAAATTTCAGCGCGATTTTCTTTGGAATGATTCTTTTGAGAATAGGAAGTATCATTTGGTAAGGTGGGAGGAAGTTTGTAAACCTTTAGCTCATGGGGGGTTGGGTATCCGATCTATTAGTACGGTCAACAAACAATTGTGGGGAAAATGGATATGGAGGGTGGGTTTGCCTGGCCATGGCTTATGGAGGAAGATAATTGTATGCTAGTATAAATTGGGGAATGATGGATGGTGTCTGCCAAGTCAAGCCTATAGAATGTCTAGTTTATGGAAGTCTGTTCTTTTAGTTATGGGTGACTTTCAAAAGTTGATTCGCTTTAGGGTCCATATTCCATAATGGGCAGCGGGTAAGTTTTTGGCATGATGAATGGTGTGGTCAATCGGCTTTGTGTGATCATTTTCAAATTTGTTTTCTTTGGATCAAAGACGACAGGCTCTCATTGCTGAAGCTTTCTGTTCTTTTGGGGGAGAATGTTTGGGAATTTTCTTTTCGGAGGGATTTTGATTTTGCTAGATTGATTGGTATGCTTGACAATGTTTACTTGTCTCTTGGTAGATCAGATAGGAGAGTTTGGAAACTGGACACTAAAGGTCATTTTTCAGTGAAATCCGTTTTCAATGTTTTGAATGACAGTTCTGTTAGGGAGGATGGCTGGTCTTCTTTTTGGGATCCTTCAGTTCCGCCAAGTGTATTGGTTTTCTGTTGGATTGCGAGGAAGCATAAGATTCTGACAATTGACAAGCTGAGAAGAAGAAACCATTTCATAGTCAATGGCTGCTCTTTATGTCTCAATGATGAGTCAGGGCATCATTTGATGATCCATTGTGTTTTTGCTTTGAAAGTGTGGAGTGCCATCCTTAATATGTTTGAGATGGAATGGGTCATGCCAAGATCTGGTGACAATCTTTTGCTTCATTGGCGATGGGGATGTAAGTATGGTCGTGGAAAGATTTTATGGAAATTAGTTTTGTATGCTACCTTTTGGAAGATTTGGTTGGAGAGGAATAATAGAGTGTTCAGAAACGTTAGTAAACCAGTTGAGAAAGATATCGAGTCTATTGTTTGGGCAGTATCGGTATGGGTGTGCAAGCGAAAGGAGTTTGTAGGGATTCCCTTAGAAGATCTTAATAGAACTTGGGGAGCTTTTTTAAAGGGGGGTTGGCGGCCAAAAGTTTCTCATAGAGGTCATTGGTTGTGTCCTGGATTTCTTAAATTGAATTTTGATGGTAGCTATCTACAGTCTATTCATAAAGGTGGGTTTGGAGGTGTGTTATAAGGGATAGTGATCGTAGTATTATTCGAAGCTGGTTTGGGCCTGTGGATTCTTTGAATGCCAATGAAGCTAAAGTGTTTGCTCTTTTGATTGGGTGTCATGAATTGTTAAAGCTGAATGGTTATAATGCATTAATGCTATTATTGAAGAAGATTCTTTTTCAGCTATTGGAGGCTTCTCACCTGTGGAGATTAGCAAATTGGGTGGAGGAGGTTCAAGCTATTTCTACAAAGTTGGGAGTTTCCTTTCATCATATTCCTTGTGAGGCAAACATTATGAAAGGCGGTCTTGCTAGGGAAGGAGTTTTTGGCCCTTCTACTTAAATTTTGATATGCTTTTTCTGATTTTTGGAGTTGCTTTCCTTTTTCTTGTTTGACTAAGTAGAGCTTTTCTGTTTAGTCCTTTTGTTTTGTTTTTTTGGTGAAATAAAATTTTACTATTATAAAAAAAAACATCTTAAGGAAACCCAAAACACTCTTGAAACATCGGAGAAACATCAAACCCTAAGTGCACATAGAACAAGGGACCCTAAAATCACAAAATCTTAAAGAGATCTTGGTCCAACGACCAAGATGTATTGTGGAACCCTGTTCGGCCAGGGTATGGAACATTGGAACCCATATATGGCTCACGGCCAAGGGGAAATCCCCTATTTTGCATGTTTGATATGATATTGAGTCCACATCTCTTAGTTTATGAGTTCATTCACGCGTGCATCTCTGATCAATTAAAACTTTGGCGTAGATTTATGGTTTCTATATTAGAGCAAACTTGAATCAAAGGAAGGAAATCATGCATGTGCAATAAATCAGGTTTATTTACTTGCCCATAAGTGTAAGTTGAGTCCGTTGAGGTTCTTTCTGTTTGATTGAATCCCTAAATGCAATCCTCTTCTTGATTTTCCCTAATTTCTAGCTATTTAGGGTTTCTAGATTTGCAAACCCTAATTGAAATAGAGAGATAGGGTGGGAGTGGGATGAGAGAGATGAAGGGAAAGAGAAACCCTAGAGAGAGAAACTAGAGAGGGAAAATAGAGAGGGAAAGTTGTTGGCTGAGAGAGAGAGAGAGAGAGAGAGAGAGAGAGAGAGAGAGAGAGAGAGAGAGAGTGGGTTTGCACTTTATGTTGGGGTAGAACTCTAATTTGAGTTGATATTCCTCTCTTGTATTTATTTAAGTTGGGACTTCATGTGCCTTCTCTGATTGTGGTTTAGGGTTTATTACAACTATAGAGGATCCTGCCACTAGCTACAACTTGTGTGACATCTTCACTCAGACATATGGCTACCATCAACTGATGGCACCCTAACCAATCCCAGAGTTGTTTGCCCAACTTAGAAGGGTCCCACGTGGGTCTCATCATGTCCTTATTATTTATTGGGAAATATTTAAGTGAGAACTAGTTCTCACCTAGTATATGAGAACTTTTTTGCGGGGCCCAACTAGCAACCCATCTAAACCTAACAACCAATAGGGAACCCCTTACACATCCGAATGGACTGAACCGTTGGATCGATGGTTGAATATTTTGTTGAATATGAAGCCATTAAACTTGTAGGCCACGGATGAAGGAGTTAGGGGCATGGGTTTGGGGTCAAACTTGATACTTGGGGTGGTCTCACATAGATCTTTCCATCCTCCCGGTCCCATCCCCAAATGGGGCCCACAATTGGGCCCCACAAAAAAATTCTCACATAATATGTGAGAACAGTTACCACCTGAATATTACCCTTATTATTTAATTATATTCTCATAAATTCCCAATTTTCTTAATTCATTAATTCTTTAATTATGCCCTAATATGCCCTGACTGAATTGTGCCTTAATTCTTTATGTGATCAATTTCTCCTATTTGAATTAATTTCATTATTTAATTCCCAAAATTACTTAAATATCATTTAAATATTATAATTTGGGTCGGTTCTCACACTAAGAGATCTGGTCACTGTGATAGATTTTTAGACCTTCACCGATGATTGATGTGCTACAGTCCACCTGGCTGACAACCTCCAATTCTCCATTCTCTTCTTCATACTCAGTTCTTAGGGACAAGTTTATGATAGAAAATTGTCAGCAGCAAATTGCTTTCCTGATGCTGCTAACTAATAAGAGGTTGATTGGGAGATTTGCAAGAAATGAATTGCGAAAAAGAAAGGATCATGAATGACTTGGATGGTTGCATTCTTGGGACCAACAAGGAGGGAATGGTACTAAACCAGACTGATCCATTGCCTAAGTTTGACAGTGCTCTGTTCACTACTGAGGTTATGGGTTTATGGGTTACTACCTGGTTGCCTTCCCAAACTACCTGAACTTTCCCCTTTGGTAATGATTGATTTAAGAGGATAAAGAGGTTATTTTGTGTCTTGTCATATTATGTATGGCCCTATATATCCTTCACAGAAGTTTGTCCGTGAGAGGCTTGGAAAGATGAAGTATTTGCTGGTGCATGTGAAAATTGAGGAAATCCTCATTCTACCAGTTCACTCATTAATCACTATGCTAATAAGCTGGACGTATATGGTTTTACTAGGATTGTTTTGCTAGATTTGTACGTGGATTTTCTGTCTCTTAAATAGGTCCATCAATGGTCCTTTGTTCTTTATAAAAAAATTGACTTCTGTTGAAAGGTGCAAATGTATTTTGTATGGAAGTTCCACAAGGCAAATGTTAGATGAAACAGTGTAATGGAGCCATGATGAGATCCACCTTTTCATCAGCCACTCCTAATCAATCCATAAAGAAAAAAAGAAAAAGAAAAAGGAAAAGAAAAAAAGGAAGGATTGTACCACTTGTCACATGCATCGTGGAACATCCACAGAGGCAATAACTAAAAATTTCTGTTATTGTGCAACTGGTATTCAATCCGCGTGAGTTGTTAGTTGCTACCATTGATAAACTGGTGAATATCCTCCAACCTTGAGGAACGATGACCCTACAAATTTTCTTCTCCATTTGCAGTTAAAGTGGGGAAGAGTTCTAAGCTCTTTGTTCAGAAATTTTAGTTCGATTGGATGAGGACTGTAGGATCTAGTTTAATTCCGGAAATTTTTATGCAATAATTTATCTTGGTTGTTGGATTAGGGTAATATATATTTTTTCGGGGAATCGTAATTAGGGTTAAATCTTGCACCTTATTTTCTTTTTGATCACTTGAATTGTTTGGTTTGGTTTTGATTAAATTAATATATCATCTCAATTAGATAGAAGAATTAAAACATCATTGGGTAAATGAGTAGTTTGATTTTGATCCTTTCATGATTAAGAGTGGATCTATCATAGTGTATGGTCATGGTTACCTAGTTCGATCAAGAGGGCTTCGAACTATGAATAGTTCATTTCAAACAATTCACAATTCGGTTTGCGAACTACTGGCGAATTAATTTGACATAGTTCTCTAAGTTCAATCATATAATTCTATTGCGGTGCTTGCCTAAAAAATACAAGGTACTCAAAAGCACTGCACCCCAATGTATTAGCTCTAAGCCATACGTAACTCCGAATAGAGTTTGCCCCCATATAAATATTGATCACCTGGAAAAAATTGGATCTTTTTTTTTTTATTTATATCTCAGCTACGTTTTATATGTAGTCAATCTAATTGTGGCCCAAACTATAATTGAAGCAAAATTTTGCCTACAGGGTAACTGAACATAACAATTATTTTGAGTGGTTTGGATTTTAGACAATGACCTTTAGTGCTGGACTTACAAAATGGTCACACGTGAATTAGTTTATTGAACTTGTCGAACTTGAACTTCGAATTAGCCGAATTGAGAAGCGAATCAAATGAACCTACTCCATCGATTTTTTTGGTCAAGATAAGTCTTGAATTATGAATTGCGAACTTGAATGCGAATTAATCGAACTACGAATTAGGTAACTGTTTATGGTACAACACCATTGATAGGCTGAATAAGATCATTGTGAGCAAAGGATGAGATCCAATCACATTGTATTGCCAATCTGTCTGCATCAGCCTAGAATTGCTTATGTGCTACTCCTGCGGTTCAATGTCCTTTCTGTGGAACTAATGGTTCATCTTATGGAATGC
The DNA here is from genome assembly GCA_038049695.1 of Cinnamomum chago. Taxonomy (NCBI): domain Eukaryota; kingdom Viridiplantae; phylum Streptophyta; class Magnoliopsida; order Laurales; family Lauraceae; genus Cinnamomum; species Cinnamomum chago. The sequence continues at coordinate 126,415,691 of CP142451.1, forward strand.
ACCCAATTATGGATACATTGTTGATTGCTCTAGCTTTAATATTTAGTAATGCTGAAAGGGATCTCTGATGTATGAAATTGTTGATTGCTTAAGCTCTAGTCATCAATCAATTCTCATTTCTACTTTTAGGACTGATTGATCATGTATTTGTTGTTATTTTGTGGTTTTTTTTTTTGGTGATTCTAGTGAATTATATTTTTCTCCTAATAAAGTGTGGTGTTTTTTTCCCCCAGGATGTGTAGGGCTTTAATGCCTGGAGATGAAGAAAGCATGAGTGATGAAGCTATATGGGAAACACTTCCAGTAAGTTGGTATAATTGTGTTGAGTGCTTGAGTTTATGTGAGCTTAGAGCTTATGCTATTTCTTCATTTGCTTATAGCACCTCTTTTGGTCCTTGGTTGTATACAATAGTCACGGTTACAAAATACAAAATGAGGACCTTGGTTTGGGATTCATCTGAGGTGACTTGACCGTGTTACTGATTCGGTGACTTCGCCATGGAAACCATTCCTGTCTTGCATGCTGGTGAAATTGGCTTGAATTTCCTGGTCAAATGTAGCTTATAGTAAAGTTAGACTTTTTTTTTAATCTTCAAACCAGGTTTTTCCTGTAGATACTCTGTTCATCCTAGTCAATCCTAGTTATAGAAGAAGAATGTCTAGAAATTCTTTTTCATACACATTCTTTAATGATGATTATTGCACATACAAACACTATACATGGTGCAAAATAAGTAAATACATTCTCTTGACTCTCTGGGTCAACATGATGAATGACTTGTCGAGTCTGATTATTTCTTTGTATGACTTGTTGGGTCTGATCATTTCTTTGTACTAGTTTTGGAACTTCAATGTTAATATCAATGCAAACAGATTGCTAATATGGATGCTAGATTTTTGAAGCATTGGATGGTGTATGTGAATGGGTTGGCTACTTAGTTTTATTCGTAATTTCTTCTAACAAGTTTTTATTGCCAAGAAGACAATGGGCTGGGTGAACCTAAGTAGGTTGGAGTTTGAATGTTGTTGGTTTGGTCTAAGTCAATACCACCAACCCAATTTTTAAATGGGTTGGGTTTGTATTCATCCAAACTGACCTCTGACCCATCCTGGAGCTAATCTTTGAGTGGGTCAGCCCTGGAGAGTTAGAAATGGACCAAGGAGACCTGATCTATTAAGACTTAACCAAACTCATTATGTAATGACGTGCAGGCTTATGACTTTTCAATGTAATTATCGCTATGTTATTTTATAACACAACATAGCAATATGGATGAAGTTGGTATTTGATATAGAATAAAGCCTAATTAAAGTGTCCACTAATTATTATAATAGCAGTATCAGGAACAGCAGCGTACATGAGTTTCTTTCACCTGATTCAAACCTGACCTCTTTTTTTCCAAACCATTTAACCTAGATCCGAACCACAATCATTATTGCTCGGATTCTTTGAAATGAGTTGTGTACAAGCGTTAGATGCGACCCCATTTCGGATTCTTCTAGTTTTAATTTCAAATATTATTACATTTTCCTTCTCTGGAGTTTAATCGACACATTCATTGAATAAATGAGAAGATTAAATAATAACACCCATAACAGCATAGAAATTTTACTCTAAACACAGTTTTCTTCCCCTTAGAACTAGTTCTTGTATAGCTATCTGAGAACCAGCTTGTGGGGCCCACTCGATGCATACAATGTTGGGGGTGGGGAATGCAGGGTCTGTAATGGATTAGGAATGACCTGAAAAGCAGCATAATCTTATTATGGTAGATATGGATTTTGAGATGTCAAATATTCAACAGTTAACCGTTGAAAGATGGGTGTTAAATCCGATGGTAACAGTTAGGTGAGTGTAAATTAATGCTATTGTTTAAAATCATTGTGAGCCATTTTTTTATGAACTGAACTTCCACCGTGTGAACTTGGAGGTACTTGAGAGTGATATTTACCATTGGACTGAACATGACACGTGGTAGTCACTATTCCAAACAATTCACAGGTGGTGGGGTAGTTTGGTGATTGATTTGATTGTTTCCAGCTGATTTGCTCAACTAGATAGATGGGTAGGTGAATAGAAATAGCTCTCTTACCTTTCTTTTTCTCTAAGCATCCTCATCCATGGACTCCCATTTACTCCAACTCTTTCATATCTCTCCTTATATGCATTCAGTTCTCATCCAAGTTTGTTCATTCCATATATTTACTTAATTTTACTTCTTTCTGTTAAATACTACAAATTCAATTTTTCATCACTGTAAATTCCATTTACATTCTAATATATTGGAAAGGCATTTGTTTGCTCCTTCTCATAGTCATGTGACAAGAGTGTTCCAACTTCTACTTCTACCTCAAACCTACTCAATCAATGTAGTAAATAGTGTCAAAGGTAAGGGCCGGCCTAAGTCGACCTTGTCAAGAACATGGGCTGACCCTGTGACCCAATTGTTGGATATGTATCTTTATACTTATCAAAGATAAGGATCGATTAAATGAAATAGGGCAGTCTTTCTTAATTCTTACTGTGGTACTAATCACTTTCTTTGTTTGATTAGCATCACTCTTGGTTGATATTGGATACCGCCCTTTTCAGATTTATAGATAACTTTGTTACTATTGCCAATAAAATTCTAATAAAGAAAAAAAAAACATTGGCGGATAAAATTTGTAATGAAGACTTATTCCTTTTAGAGGAATGTAACCAATACTTCAATTAGTAATTTCTAACATAAGTTTAAGAGTTAGGAAGAATATGCTGATCAAGGATCCGGTGGCCAAAATTCTACATAGTGGGCAATACGTATTGCCGCTGCGGTGGATGTATAGCTGTGTGAATCAAATAATTGGTCAGAACATTTTGAAAAAATATCAAAAAAATCCAAAATATTGAAAAATGTTACAATTTTATACATTTTCTCTAGTAAGTAGTAACTAAGGGGGTGCATCGGTCCCTTTAGTGCTTAGAGGTTCTATATCACTAAATGATTTTAAAATAACAGTATTGATTTATTTTTCTTCCATGTATTCATGTTGGATAGCTATACTGCGTTAGAAATTGTTATACATTTCAAAATTCATAATTCAAATAAGCAATTTAGCACAACTGTATATAACACAAGATATATAAATTATAAAATAGTACTTCGGTAAAGTTTAAACCAAAAGACAAATTAACTTTCAAAACAATGTACTATTGTTGAGAGTTGAGAAAAGAAGGCTTCTACTAATACCCAAGGGGGTGTCTGCCAAGATATACCTAGAGAAGAGCCCATGAGAGGAACTCCATGTATTGGCTTCAATTTGGCCCAATCTTATAGTTTTTGGTGTTCTTTTTAAGCATAGTAGCTGTTTAGTCACATTCCATAGTGGCCCCGCAGTGGTCTGTAGCGGCCACTATGGATGAGAGAGGCGCTAATTTGCATTTATCATAGTAGGGTGTAGCGGCCGCTATTTTGATCCATGTTGCTAATATTTATTGCTGCATTGATGTTTTCATGTTCTTTTTTTTTAAATGGTGACTATTTCATTACTCGAAAACTGTACAATATAAGAGAAGTATACTAAACAAAAAAAACCCTCACAAATTTAGGGCGAGAACACCAAACGAAACTTCATTAAATAAAAAGATGAGGAGAATGTCCAGAGACTCCCTCTTTTGCCAGATGATCTGGAACCTTGTTTGCACGTAGATTAATATGGTAAAAGGAGACGTCCAAGCTTTTAGAGATATCAAGCACCTCTTCAATATTGTCTAACGAGTACCATGGGGGTTTTGATTTCTTTGCTGCCCAATGGATTGCACAAAAGGAGTCACCTTCAACGGAAAGATGAGAAACATTGAGATCTTTGGCTTCACGCAGACCAATCTTCAATGCCAGAACCTCTGCTTTATTGATAGAACAATGAATATGACAACAAAATAGATCCTTCATGATTACGGATTACTCCTCCCACACCTGCTGTACTCGGATTGCCCCTAGCACTGCCATCAAACTCAGCTTCAATGCACCTATTGAAGGTGGCATCTAGCGAGGATTTGGGAGATGCATATGAGGATAGGAGAAAGCCACTTCCTTCCACCTGTACAAGATAGTGGTCGAGGGAAAGACTTGGAATTGAGGTAGAAACAGAGGACCAAAGAGCTACTAAGTTTTTCACTTTGTGCACCGGCTAGGAATCACTCCAAGACAAACCTTCGAAGCATCTTCTATTTCTCTCCTTCCAAATTGACTAAACAGCCACCAAGAATGAAAGCTTCCTCATTATCCCACCTCCTATGGATCCCACTCCCATCCACCAAAAATGAAACAATTGGGGCAACAAATTCGGAAGAGAACAACTGCACTCGAACCAACCGAAAATTGATTTCCACAACAGTTGCGCACTTTTACAATTTAGCAGTAGGTGATCAACTGACTCCGCCTCTGCAAGGCACATAGGACATGCGTTCACAACCATCATGCCACGTCGTTTAAAGTTATCCATCATTAATATACCTCTAAGAATAGTTGACCAACTAAATGCAATGACTCTTGGAGGAACTTTCAACTTCCATAGCCTGTTCAGATGAGAGGGAGCAGCAGCATTGTTTTTTGTAAGGAAAGAAAAAAGGGGGCGACTGAGAAGGATCCATCTGCTGAGGTCATCCAAATTCTTTTATCATTACCGTTCCTCGGGATGTAAACATTCTCAAGGAGCATCATCATAGCTTGGAATTGAGATTCCTCTATCTCATTTATATTTCTCCTAAAAGTGGGCTCCCAAACAACTCGGTCACCAAGTCTCTCCATATAATCACATACCTTGGCTTTCCGATCTCTTGCACAAAATACTACTCCGGCAAGGAGGCTGCAAAAGTGGTATCTCCAACTCAAAGATCTGACCAAAACAAAATTTTATCACCCCTGCCAACATGGTATCTAATCTGTCTCAAGAAATCTTCCTCGATTGCAAGGATTTCTTTCCAAATACCTGAAGATCTCGGAGAACCATCCACCCATCTCTAGATATAATTATGTTTCGCCATAATTACCTGCTTCCATAAGCCACCATTGTCGTCTCATAATCTCCATAGCCATTTTCCAAGGAGGGCAAGGTTCATAAGCTTCATTGGTCTGATCCCCAATCCCTCCTCTTTTTTGCGTTTACAAACTTGAGACCAATTTATCAGATGATATTTCCTTTTCATCTTATTACCATGCCAAAGAAAATCCCGCTGTAGTTTTTGGAGCATTTGAGAACGGCCACCTTTTCTATTCTCTTAAATGGATCCCCTAAAGGCTTCTTCTCTGGTTCTAGTGGTCTTCGTCAAGGGGATCCGCTTTCCTCTTTCCGATCGTCGCTGAAGCTCTCAGTTGAATGTTGTATGCAGCCACTGATGCGAATCTGATTGCTGTTATTCCAGCACTCTGGCCATTACCCATCATCAGTTTGCCGATGATACATTACTCTTCTGTGATGCTGATGAAGATCAAGTTCGTACTGTGAACGCGATACTGCTTTGCTTTGAAGCTGTGTGAGGCCTTATAGTTAACTTTTTTAAGAGTGAAATCATTGTAATTAGGGTCAATGAACACCATCTTGCGAAGTTAGCAGATATCATGGGATGTAAAACCGGCTCACTGCCTTCTACCTGACAAACTCACGATCACAGAAAAGAGTTTTCAAATACTCTTGAGAATGTATTAATTTGTGTGTCTTTCTATGGAGATTGTCCATCAATATATAGGTATTTACATGCCTTTAATTAAGGCTTCTAAGAAAGGAAAACAATCTAATTATATCAATCATTAACCTAAGTTAGAAACACAACTAATTACAACAATTGCTATTCTAAGTTAGGAAGGCTACAACTATCTCAATATTGACCCAAATCAATTCCACGTGAGATATAGCATTGACTACTGATGGGCTATGGGCCTTGGGCCTGTTTAACACTACCTACTTGGGTCCTCCTTTATCTATTCGAGCATCTTCTGGCAGTCTCTGCCTCTTGGTCTCCGGTGCTTGCAAGATGATGTTTTCACATTCTTCTAATATAGGTTTCTATTTTACTTTTATATTTTTTTGAATGCTAACATGACTTGAACCTATAACCCTGTGGTCATGACTCTGAGCACTTTCCAACCTTGTGTTGTACTGAGCCCCTTGATATTGGTTATTGTTGTAGTGCGGCATTGGCTTTCAATAGAGGCATTTGCTATCCAAATATTTCTTGATATTATTCTGATTGATGAGGTAATTATATAATGATCTATTATATTATATCTCTTATGCAGCACTTTTGGGTTGCGATCTCTATGGTATTTTTTGTTGCAGCTACTACATTCACCCTTCTGAAACTATGTGGTAAAATCTCTCTCCTATGACAAGTTTTTGAAGTCACAGTTAAAAATAATTAGTTGTAATTATTTTCATTGACTTGGTTAATGGTGTTGTACTTTGACTTTACCTACTGCTAGGCGAGTCTTGAATTGGTTGGGACTTGGTTTTAGGCCAATGGAATAGACTTCAACCTGACTAGACCCAAGTTTTACACAAATTACATTATATATTAAAAATAATCAGTTGGATCCAACCCAAATCTAGCTCTAGCCAAGATCAAATTTTGATTATGGAGTTAGGGATGAGCCTAGCCCAAACCCGAGGTGAAATACCCAATCTGCATTCCACTCTTGGCTGGGTGGGCCCAATCAGTTAGGGTTGCTCTTAACCCAAGTTAGACCTCTACCTACTTCGTCTTTCTTCTGATGTTGATTTACTATTTTTCTGTATATTAATATTTATATTTATGTATATGTTTAAATAAATGTTATCATTGGAGCTGTCTATTAGTGTTCCTGAAATCTTCTATTAGTATTTTTTATTTATTTATTTGTAACAGAGAATATATTAGACGAAAAGGAAGTTACGACCAACTTATGAAAGAAAAGCGAACAAAAGCTGGGAGCATTGGTATAATAAGAGCCTTATCTCAGAATGCTAACCCAATTACACAATCTTCTGTCAGTTATTATTTCAATAAGTTATCTGACCAGATCTGATTTGGATTAGTCATGGATGGTCTTGGATCTGGCTCGGGCTGGCATAACTGGAAGATATTATTAGGCCTTTGGCCTAGGTTCAACCTGTTTGCTGATCAGGGCTGAATTTATTTCCAAGACCAGCTTGTTTATCGGTCAGGTTTAGAAGTCTGGCCTATACATGGTGGATCAGGCTTGCCCTATGCATCAGGCCACATTATTTGGAAAGGAAATCCATCATTGAATCAAAAGAATAAAGAGCTTATGTCAAATGGTCAGTCGTGTCTGAAAACAGGCACATACTTCTTATTCAAAGTGTTCTCTAAATTTGGAGGTGGGCCATTTTTCCTGATATGAAAGGATCTGGCCTTAGTTCTACTAGACAATTTGCACATTGTTTTCAACCCCGGACAATCCTGAGCTGCCCAGTTGAGCCCATCTATGTTTTGAAACCACTGTAACAATCTGCCAATATCCACTCTTTGTTGCTTGCCTTGATCATTTATAGAAGATTATCTGTAGGCTGATTTTTTGTATGCCAGGTAAGCTCCTGCAAATCTGAATGTGATATATGGGAGAGTACCGTGTTATTTCCCTTCACAAATAAGGAATAATAAGTTAAAAAAGAGAGGAAAGGATCAAATTTTGAATAAAGGAATCTTCAGTTTAATCGTTAAAATGTAGGATATCTATATACCATTTCAAGAAAACGTATCTATAAGTAATGATTTCTGAAAGCAGAAACTAATGGCCTGTTTGGCATCGTTTTGGGAATGTTTCATTTTGAGAATCCATGAAGAAAATCTTATTTGGCAGACATTTTCTCTCCTTTCTGCACATCTGTAAAATCTCTCCATCTCCCTCCTCTCTCTCTAGATTTTCTCTCACAAATTGCCTGCCAAACAAGTTTTTCTTCATCCATTCTCAGAATGATTGCAAACAGGCGCTAAAATTCTCATATTGACATTATATGTTTAAATAATTTCCACATTTTTTCGAGACTATTTGACTGTGTTGTGCATCTTTCATTGGTAGCATCCATCCTATTATTGTTATTGTTGTTGTTGTTGTATTTTTCACTTGGATAGCTTTCTACTTCTGTTAGACATACCTGCTTGAGGCATCCATTTGCAGTTTTGATGAGAGCTTTACTGTTTTATTTGAGCAGCCTATGGTTTTGTATTTGTTGCTATGATGATACTTTGAGAACTATGTTCTGGAGAATTTTAGTTTAAATTTCATTTTGCTACCCTATTCTAGACAAAAAGCTTGAATTAGATATTTCAACAGTTAATAGTTATAATTTTTGTGTAATATTTATTATAATTGTTTTCGACCAAGGGGAAAAACAGAATTTAATGAGAAACGCAAGTTTCAATCTGTGTGTGTGGGCGTTCGTTGTATTTTACCTTATTTATTTATATTAACGAATAAATATGATGCTTTTAATCATCTAATATCTTAACCTATGTGCTGGTGATTTACATTTTTAGAGGTTGTCACATCTGATTTATTTGTATCTGTTTGTGTCGTACTGATGTAAATTGGGATTTTCACTGGAAAGGTAGTGGGATGAACTTAGTACTATTAAATCCTTTCTGAAATACTAACTGTTTTCTTATCTTCTTATCTAGTACTTCTTAATGTATGCTTTATGATTTACTGGAAAGGTAGTGGGATGAAGTTAGCACTAGAAAATCCTTTCTAAAATACTGACAGTTTCTGCATTGTATTAGCTTCTTATCTACTGGATGATCAGTTGCTATTCTTTTTATGACACACTGCTTAATGAATGCTTTATGATTTACTGCAGGTGATGTTGGTGCTTTAGGTTGGTGGGATTTATTTATCAACTTTGGGTATTTTTCAGTTTTTTTTTCAAATCATTCATACTTATTGATGTTAGTTTCACTGCTTTCTTGATGCTCAACTATTCTCTCTTTATACAGCATCGCAGAGTGCTTTGCCTTTCTTGTTTGCACCAAGTGGTTTAACCCAGTGATTCATAGACAAGCTCCACATAGAGAACCAGGATCATCCTCTACAACCATCAGATATCTTGATTGGAATAGTGGTCTAGTGGTTTCATCAGATGATGATCAGTTCCGGGGTAGATTGTGTGGTCCTCAGGACATCGGAGGCCATATTATGAAAATTCCAGTGGTTGCTTTTCAAGTCCTGCTTTGTATGCGCTTAGAGGTCATCTTTCGATTTGTGTTAGAGATGTTACTACCTGTTTTACATTTGTAGTTGTATGCTTTTACTTATCAATATCTCTAATTTCAGGGAACACCTGCTAATGCACGGCATATCCCACTACCTGCCCTTTTCTCTCCACTTTTCCTACTTCAAGGTGCTGGGGTCTTGTTTGCTGTTTTAAGGCTAGTGGAGAAGATTATTGTTTTACTACGCAGTGGAGCTGGTACAGGAAGATACTTAACGATCTCTTCGCGAGCTCGTGATTGCTTTAGTTTTTTGCATCATGGTTCAAGGTATGCCTCTCGTTACTTCTAGTCTTCTATGGATTGATCATCAATTCAACAGTACCTCCTGCTTATTTAAACCCATGTGGACGCTTAATGAGAAACAAACCATCCTATAGTCGATCATTTGTTTTTGGTCATTTTGATTGCCTGTTGCTGTAATAATGTCAGACTTCTTGGTTGGTGGTCAATTGATGAAGGAAGTAAAGAGGAACAAGCTCGCCTTTTTCATGCTGGGTCTTCTGGGTGAGTATTGTCGTCTCTGTTTACCTTAAAAAAAACTTGAAGAAGAAAATAATAGAAACACTAGCTTTACATTACTGTTTTTGTTTCATTATGTCTTCCGAGAGTTTTGCAAAATCACGTCTTTGAAGGAGAAGGGCTGACCTTTAATTCGCAGAACAAGCTGAATGCCTTGGATTGTTTATAGTTACTGTGTCATTAGTAATACTCAACTGATAATAATATTGACATTCTGTTTCTTCATTTAATGTGCTTATATATTATGTGATTTCTCTAAGGTCTATATCATGCCAAAGCAGTCACATCAAATATCTCTTTCTAATCTATTAAAAGAATTCAACTACCCTTCCCCAGGGGGAAAAAGAACTCAACTATCTTTGTCTGCTGAACTTACTGATTTGGTCAAATGCTTGTGTGCAGGTATAATACTTTCTGTGGTTACCCACCTGAGATTGTGAAGAAAATGCCCAAGAAGGATCTTGCAGAGGAGGTGCAGCAGAACAGTCTTTAGGCTTCTCTTTTTCTATATACTTTTTGTTTACAGATATATATATATATATATATATTCTGTAAATATAAGCTTTACATTTATCTCGTTCCGTTCTTAAAGGTTTCCGGAATGATTGTTACTTTATTTAAAGCTTTCATTAAATAATAAAATTATCATCTAGTATGCTGGTGTTTTCAACTACTGTTTATTCTTTAATAAAGAAAGAAAAATAGTGTTCATTTTATTGATCCTGCTTTTGCTACAGGTTTGGAGATTACAAGCTGCACTTGGTGAGCAAGCAGAAATCACAAAATATAGCCAACAAGAGTACGAAAGACTTCAGAATGTAATATTCTCAACTTTGACTGATGGTCTCATGCATTAGGGAAACAGTAACATTTAGGGCCGGTTTGTTTGCATTAGATTACATAGGAATTCAAGGTCAAATGAGCTAGAGGTGAGTGTAGATGTAGATGATGGTGGGAGGGTGGGGTGATGAAAATAAGGTGGAGATGTAGAGGAGAGCTTGACTTTCCTGGGTATTGAATTACTAGGGTAATGGTTGCGTATTCATTTCCCATCTACCCTTGATTCAATTTCACATTAAAGGGAGGTTATTTGATGGCATTTTTGGATATTCACCTTTGGTCTTCATTTTTAGCCACTTATGGCATGAGTTATCCCAATTCCTATGTATCCATTCCTATGAATTCTAATGCAAACAGACCCTTAATGTTTACTGCTTAAAATTGATTTGATTCTTGTGGCATGGACACTTCCGTTTTAACTTGTGTTGTGCTGGATACACATTTCCAAGCTGCTCGCTTTCAATTTATCTTTCTTAAACCGTCTTCTACGTAGCGCTTATTACATGGACAATTTGGACCAAGTGATGCAAACCATGGTTTAAAATCTCGGTCTCGGTCGCGGTATCGGCCGGGCCGAAAAACCGATATGATATCGGTATCGGTCGCGGATATCGGTCCGTCGCGGTCATCGCGGTGTGAATTTTTTTTTTAATCCAAAAAATTTCGCAAAAATATTCAAAAAATCCAGAATATTAGAAAATGCTGGAAAACTATATTTTTTTTCCATTAGTAACAACAATAAATCAAAATCTCGGTCACCTTAAGTTATGAGTCCTGTCTGTGTCGCAGACTCGCAATTCACTGTCTTTTTTCCAGTATTTCATATAATGCAAACATTATTAATGCTCTGCTCATGATCAATTCCTAACAAGTATCACTGCCTTTGGTTTCACAAATATCCTAACAAGTAACAAAAAATATTTTTTGGAAAACAAAAATTAATAAAATCATTTTCAAAATCCTAAATATATAGATCTAACATAAAAGTATGTAGATCTATCATTTACACACCATACAATGATCATGAATCATTAAAACAACATATTTATGATGAAATCCCCCAAAAATGATATATTATAATTCAAATATTAAAAAACCTTAAAATAAAAAAAATTGAAAAAAATTTCAAAATCATGTGTATGATTAGATCTAGCATGAAAGTATATAGATCTAACTTCTAAATGAAGAAAACAACATAATTACACAAGTGAGTAAGTGACAAACCTCTATGCTTCATCTATAAAAAAAAAAAAAAAAAACACATAATATGCTTTAAGTTGATTTCCTCTTACCTTATATAATATTTTCTTCAAAAAATATAAGTGAGATTTGGAAATATGGAAGAGAGAAGGTGGCTGCTGCTAGGGCTAGTAGGGGCTTTGAGAAGAGAGGAGAAGAAGATGAAGATGGGAGAAGAATAAAAAAAAAAAAGGGTTGAATGCTTTATATTCATCTCGGCCGAGATTTTGAATATCTCGGCCGAGATTTTGGTGAATTTGGGCCGAGACCGATATCTCAGTGAGATATCGGCTCGGTCTCGGCCGAGACCGGTTCATCTCGGCTGAGATGAACCGGTCTCGGCTGAGATTTTAAACCATGATGCAAACCCTAAGGTTAGGGTTTGGATCAAGTGTGCCGAAGCATGCAAAACACGTCAGAGATTGTCTCACGAAGAGGACGAACCTCCAAGAAGATCCACGAAGGAATTTTTTTATATTAAACTTCTGAATTGCCTTTCAATATTACAATGCTACTTAAATAGGAAAAGAAACCTTAGAGACTAGGACTTCAAACTAGGAAACTAAATAAAACTAGGGAACTAAGCAAATTAGGAAACCACTATCTTGATTACGACTCATTAAACAAAATTAGAAAGCTAATGACAACTCATTAGGGTAATAAGAAACAAAATTCCTGGACTTTCTTGGGTCCTCCATGTGGGCCATGAGTTTTGTTGCAATGGGTTGTAGGCTTTGCATCACCAGGCATTGCAGTTGGTCCTCACATTGGTTCAACAAATAATTTGGGTTTCTGTCGAAGAATACTCCCTAGTTTCACTGTTGATATCATTTGTTGAGAGGTCGGTACTTATTTGGGTTTTTTTCCCATCACTATGTTGCATCCTATTAAAATCTATCTTCTCCGGTGTGCATGTGTGGGTTTAGTTGGCGCCATCTGGGGGATTAGTCCTGTTGGGTCCAAGAGCTCAGGGATACCCACGTCATCAAGAAAATAAATAAATCTGTCTTCTGTGGTGTGGAGTGTACTATTTGTCACTATATGCCCTTAGATAAATCCCTTCCCCCACCACCCACCCCAAAAAAAAAACCTACAACACAACCCCCAACCCAACCCCCCAAAACAACAACTGAAAAATAAAAATAAAAAAGGAAATTCTCCCTCCTTTTTTCTTGTATGTGTCCCACTGCCCAATAGCTTGGGCATTTGCTTGGGCATCATTCAGACAAAAGTGATACTCCCATTTTGTTGAGAGACCCTAGTATGTTAAAGTGTCAACCAATATTCTTGGATATGTATCGAGTGACACCTTTTTAAGCCCTAAAACCTGTTGTTTTTCTTTCTTTTGTGAAGGTGATCCTTTGGGAAAGGGTTTTTGCCTTCTAAAAAAAACGAAAGGAAAAAACACTTTACACAGAATCAACATCGATATGCAACCCATAACTTGAGGGTTACATTTAAAATAAGAAATGAGCAAAATATGAGCAAAGCTTTCTGGTCCTTTTCATTTATTTTAGGTAGGAATAAGCTTCCAATCATTGAGAATGCCTGTTTGGAGTGTAGATTTGCTCATACATGCATAATTTGGGCCATTTGCATTTTTTGGGGTTTTTTCTCAAACTTATAGCCTATAGCCTTTTTTGAGATTTTTGAGAATAGAAAAATTTTGAGCCTTTTTTGCGTAGATCATTTCGTTAGTGTTCATAGACTCGATTTATGTGTTCCATAAATCAATCCCTAAGAAATATTTTAATGATATTTTTTTACAAAAAAGCCCCTGTATTTTCAAAAGAATCTAAAAAAGCCCCTATATTTTGGGTTTTTACTAAAGACTCCCTTGACTGATGATCAAAGTTAGGAAAAGTAACTACTATTGTTTCCCCTCTTCTCTTTTATGTCTCTGACCATATATCCCTCTCCTGCAGTAAAAAGATCCAAAAAGATATTTGACCTCAGCCTCCTTTTATCTTGTGATTTCCATGAGAGGATTAATTCTTTGAAAAAATGGGTTCTCGGTATTCTCCTTCAAAAACTCTGGATAAATGAGGTGTGAGAAAATACAATAAACTTGATGGAGAGCAATAATGTCATTGGATTCCTCTACTTGAGAAATGGTTCTGGGTAAGAGGTCTAACGACAAATATGTAGTGAAAGAGCCCATTAGGAAACTGGGTTTAGTTGCAAGCTCTTACCAGATTTTCGTGGTGGGAAGCCCGGTTTTTGCAGGAGAACAGAGCACACTGAAGGAGTGGAAATTTCTGTAGTGGCATAGAGGGCTGCCAGTTTTGAAACTGGGTCTAGATGTCTCAGTGCTTTTGTTAGTGATCAACTCAGATAGTTCTGCTGTAGTTTCTGTCTCTGGGTTTGTGCTTTGTTGTCTCTGGGTTTGGGTTCTAGTTTCTTTCTGTTTGCCTCTAGGCTTGGTTTTCTGTACTTGGTTGCTTCAGGCTGCTGGTCCTCTCATTATGCTTTGTTTTCTGTTCTGTTGATATGTTTCTGCTGTTTCTTTTTGGTAATGACAATCCTCCTTATCAGCAAGGGAAAAAAAATGTCCATGAGGATTGATGGAAATACTATAATGCATATCCTATATCCAACAAAACCGACTCTCAGAATCTCTAAGCCAAAAAAATCTTAAAAAGAAAAGAAATTCAATGAATTCAACCCACATGAATGGTTTTGAATTTTTTTTTAAAGAAACAAAAATCAAGACATAATGAAAAAGGAAGACCATGGAAACACAAGAGGAACTCAATTTAAAGACAATGATCTCTCTCTCTCTCTCGCTCTGATTGTGGATTCTACTATTAGAAAAATGGGTCTTCCTTTGGCTATTCATATGAAGAAGGGCTCGAAGGGGCACAATGCACATAGGTGTACATGGGCTGTTGATATTAGGATTCATAGGGATGATTCTTCTACTTTGAATACTGAAGATGAATGGGTTGATGGAAAATCCATGGAAAACAAGAGTATAGATCCATCTTTTAACAAAGTTTTTGTTTTTGCTACGTAGGCCTACTAGCCAAGAGTAATACTATCCACTTGAAGACCCAGGGATGGATCCCTGGGCATGTGTGTGATACCAAGGCGCCAACACCACTCAACCATAAGTGTGTTGGCTAACAAAAAAAAAGGGTTTTACAAAGGGGGAAAAAAAATTTTTAACTAAAGAGAAGGGGTAAAAGGGTCAAAAAGAAAAAAAAGTTGGTGAGGGGAAACAGCCTAGCTTTCCTTTGCTAATTTTGACTGTCAGTCAAGGAAGCTTTCAGTAAAATAAAAAAAATATAGGGGTGTTTTTGAGGTTTCACAAAAGTATAGGGGCCTTTTTGTAAAAAAAAAAATTGTATTTTTTTAATATTTTCTATCGATTATTGAGTCTATTGACTATTGAGTAATCATTCATGAGCATTGACTATTCACTCATAACTACCAAGTACTGCATTGACTATCGATTATGAGCATCGATTGCTTATTTACTGCATAGTACAACTGATGATACTACCTACGTGGTTAATACTTAATGATTAAAAGTTGTTTCAATTGTTTATCCATTAACATTTTATTTGGTTTTAATTTAAAATAATTGATTAATGTGAACAAATATCAATATTTTTCTTTTAAAATAATGCAGCGGACAGCTGTACAAGACTTGTATGATTGAAAGGTGTCATATGCAGTAATTTTAGTTGTTAATGAAAATAAACACAAAAAATCTGTTACATTTTCTAATATTCTTTCTTTTGTATTTTTTTTCAAAATTTTTATTCTCGAATAAAATTCACTACGATACGTTTCACCTGATGTATATGGTTTTACGGGGTGGCTTATATGCCCCCTACAACTGTTTTTTTTTTTTATCCTTGGTTTTCTCCATTGGAGTTTGGACTTAGTGCTTATATGTAAACTAACTCGTATTAATGTAAAAAAACTTGAAGGAGCTTCTCATTAATTGGTTGCTGTAGTACTGTGAATGGGAGAAGCCAAACTGTGTTGCTCATGTTTACAGATATTCTTTGTTCATTGTTCAGGAAAAGGTCCTATGTAGAATTTGCTTTGAGGGAGAGATATCCACAGTGCTACTTCCATGTAGGCACCGTATACTTTGCAGGTATGTTTAAGATATATGTTTAAATGTCCTTAAAAGCTGTGGATGGCAAAGTAAGGTTCTTGCTTGGTTTGGAACTGGAGACCGAGTGGCTGATGGGATAGCTTAGCTGATCCACAGTTCACATTTGGGTTGCAGCCAAGCAGACTTCTGCATGTATCATACCCAGAAGAACGTTTCCCATTTGTTAGACACACTAGCCTAGTTCTACTTGTTTCCGTCTTTCTACCCTTGTAATTTACTTTTGTATTATTTACAATTTTGCAGTACGTGCTCTGAGAAATGCAAGAAATGCCCCATCTGTCGAGTCTCCATCGAGGAACGCTTGCCTGTATATGATGTATAGATATAGATATGTATACACATGGTTTCCTTCTACTCTGGTGGCAGAAGAGGTGGCCGCTTGCAATGTACAAAATTCACCAATGGTATATTTACAGAGTTTCCCCCGGTCTCTGTTTTAATTTTTTCTTTCATGGTCAAACATGAGGTGTTGAATCTTTTGCTTTGGTTCTATCTGATACTACACTCCATAGGAAAGTGTGGTGGTGATGTGGTGTAAGCCAGCATCTAGCATGACTTGGACCATATATTTTAATTGTGTTGTCCACCAGGTCACTGTGTATAATAGGCACAATACATGTTAGTGATTAAAAAGGAAAAGAAACGAAAAAAAGGAGAAAAAGTTTGAATTGCAGAGATAGTTTTGGCAGTGGGAGAGCAAATGAGAAGAAAAAGTTTGAATTGCAGAGATAGTTTTGGCAGTGGGAGAGTAAATGAGAAAAGAATCTCTCTCTCTCTCTCTCTCCATTCATACAAGTTATCTAATAGAAACTTGAGTTAATTCAGGCTTGATTGTGTTCTAAAATCTGATAAATATATGTTTACGGGGAGTTTTATCATTTGAGCCAGGTCTGCTTATATCATCCTAATCGGTCACGCCTTGGGGGTCAGCTTTCATATTGGGGAATGAATTTTTTTTCTTGAGTAGTGTTCTTATCAAGATTACTGATTTCCCCTAATCTTCAGATTCGATGCTTGCTGAGTTTCTGTGATCTTTTTATTTACTCTTTTGCAGTGAAGTAATTTTTGGTCATAGAAAGTCTTGAGGAATATGTTTGGAGCAGAAGAGAGGGAGAGGAAAAGGGAAGGCTTATGTATTGGTTCCCACCTGGATCCACCTTAAACATTGGGAATTGGGATTCGGGTTGGGTAATATTGGAAGGTCTAGTCATGGGTCAGGTGTGGGCTCCATACGGACCATGATCTAATTATCACTCCTGCCTGTTTAAGGGCCCCAGATTTATTTCCTCATGCAGATCTCACCCCTTTTTCTATGACAGGCCATTTGAACCCCCCTCTGCTTTTGTGATTTGCATGCATCCTGGTTCGCATCCAATATGCCCATTTCCAGTCTGGTGGTGGCTCATTTCACAGAAGAGCCATTTGATCTAATCTATTGCTAAAATGCTCTATTAACTGATAAAAGTTCTGGTTTAAGAAGTCATATTGGGCCAGTCAAAGCTGGTCTTACCTGGATTGGCCATGGTATGGAGTTCTTATGCTTTCAGGAGTTTTTACCGGACTCGCTCAAGACTCAGGTAGGACACGCTCAAGACTCAGGAGTATTGTCCAACCCTTTTTCTTAATATCTGAATCCTACCATAGACACACTATTAATATTAATGGGTTGCACAATACACATGGGTTGGACCCAATCATGAGTGGGCTCGAACTCGAATCATAACCAATCATTTTCAAGAGCTGGAGCCACTTTTCATACATCTCTATGGGTGGCTCTCGCTGTAATCTAAATACCAGATATATTACATATTCACATCAGAGTAACATGAGGCTCTGGATCTCTCCCCATTTTAAATAGAGGCCTTTTGTATCTTTGAGGCTAGTGGAATTCCCTACGTCTCTTCCCAACGAAAGTCTCTGCTGCTTTTTTAAAATGATGACAGCAGTGGGCCCGATAAACCAGACTTCGCTGTCCATCCAAACTGAAATTTAGAAATTCTCAGGTAGGAATTTAGGTATAAAAGAAACAAGAAATTCAGAAATAACAAAATTTAGTAGCATTTCAGATTTTCAGTTTTTAGTTTTTGAAAATCCAATACAGCAACTAGACATAAATTTCAGGAATTTCAGTAAAGAAACGACCATTTATAACATCAAAATAAAAATAAAAAACCTAATAACATTCAATGGAAAAAGGAAAACCTAATAACATCAAATGGAAACAATAGGTAATAGATTGAAGTTCGTTTCTTTGCTAGAATTTCTGATTAGTTAGAGGAGCCGGGGTTTCTTGGACATGATGTGTGAGCTCTCTCTTGAGTCCCAGCCCCATTCTCTGGGGTACATTTTTTTTTTTTCGAATAAGCATCAAAACAAATGCAACAAAAGTGTATGAAGGGCAGATTTTTATGGTTGGTCGACTTTGACCCTCAACCCTCATGAGCTCTTCCTCTCACCCTCAACCACTCATAAAAATCTGCCCTGTATACACTTTTTTTTTTTGCATAAAAAGGGAGGAAACTAGAATCTCTACTCTTGTTTTCCTTGTGGGAATATATCCAAGAGCTACTTCACCTGCAGTGTCAGTCAGTGGGCTAATGGTTAATGAATGGAATTGTGGTCAAGACACTTGCCACGTAGATCGTCTCAATGTCGGACCTGAAAACAGTAGTAGGATTCATATTTTTATATGGGAAGAGGATCCCCTGTTCCGATCCAAACCTTTTTATATGGGGTACTACTACTTCTAAAGCTTGCACTAGTCATTAAAAGAGTCCACATTCACGGATATGGTATGGAGAATCTTGGTGTGAGAAAAGGTGCATGGACGGAAGAAGAAGATATTCTTCTCACAAAATGCATTGAGAAGTTTGGAGTAGGGAAGTGGCGTCAAGTTCCCTTCAAGGCAGGTAAGAGTATTGGTAACCTTGTTTCACTTCAATATTAATAATACTCTGAGAGTAGCATGGAAAGCAGCTGAAAATTTAACATAGGCTTATATATGGCCACTTCTTTTCTGAGAGAGATCTAAGTTATTTGAAACCCGGTTCTGGAAATGCCAAAGCCTTTCTGTTTTTCTCTTGATCGATCCAAAACCTTCATGTATCTGCTGGTATATTGGCTGTAGACTAATATCTCAAATTATTTTGGCCCTTTCATTCTAAAAGAATATATTTCTTTTTTTGATTGCTCATTCTAAAAGAATATAATAATATGCTTGGCATCGTTGTTTAAAACCTTTATGCATTTCCAAAATAATGAGAAAAAGAGAAATGCCGGAGTTTGTCTGCATTAGCTTGCGGTTTCAAAAGAAAAATTTTTAGGAAGCAAAGTTCCATTGTCGGAGCTCATTATGTCGAAAAGAAGGGCGTTTGGGTCTGGCGAGCATCCGCCTAGAGAGCAGTATGAATTCTTTATTTCGTTAAAACATGGAAATACTATTCCATCACATCAACATTTGAGACCGACCTATCCCCACATAGCTCTCCCTAGGGCAAGGCCAACCTCACCTGGCCCTAGCGTATCTCAATCCAGAGAGAGATAGTCATAGAACCCCATAAATCACATCTTACTTTTATCTGACCTTCCTCAAATTTCTTCCTCTCAAACATTCACACAGAGAGAGAGAGAGAGAGAGAGAGAGATGTCTTTCTTCAATCCAATCGTGAAATCCTCTTCCTCTCAATCATTAATATGAAGAGAGATGCCCTTCATGTTTACTCCCATCAACAGCTTCTTCTTGCTCTTCCTTCTCCTCACTATATACCTGCATCGTCGTTGCCTCTTCCATCACCTTTGCTTTCCTCTTCTTCTCCTTCTTCTCGCCCTCCTACCAAACTGCAGAAACACGTTGTCCTCATCATTTCCGCAGATGGGTTCCAATTCAGATACCAATTCAAGAACCTAACATCCAACATCCAGGGTCTGAGGTAGTGAAATTAAGGCCATTGGAACTGCCCTTTTGAATTTATGCTGGAATTACAATAAATCAATCGTTTTGTATTTTTCATTTCAAGGATTTTCAGAAAAAGGTGAAGGTAGAGACTTCGATGTTGACAAAAACTTTTGGTTGCTAAACCATTCATTAGCTATTAAGAACTTTTTAACTTTACTATTTTACTTTTCAATGTATAAATGATCGTATTAACATTTAACAAATCCATTCAAGTTCAAGAATATTGCCAAACGAGATTCTGCGAATTTTTTTCTTAATTGAAAACAACTTTTACAAAAGTTTGTCATACAAATTCTTCACCAGCCATTTTAAGAAGAAAACATTCTCAAAACAACCAATTCTAAGCATGGAGAAATTTCTTGGCATAGGAATGATGCCAAAAGAGGCCCTTCTGAAAAATTGAAAAACCTTCTATTATTCAATTAATTGCTTTTAGGGCCTAGTTTTATTTCTAAATGTGACTATAATTGAAAAATCAAAGATTAAAGTTCCATAAATGGCCATCGATTAATTTCTCCTTTGTTGGAAAATGAATTAAGAAAGTGAATTAAGGAAGGGGTGGAGGGGGGGTTTGATATTGAATACGCAGCCATCACCTTAGTAAACCAAATCTTTGGAATGTCAATAATGTCCCATCTTTGTCTCCACCTAATATTCTTCACCTCTTTAACAATCTTTCCATAGCCCATAAATTCCTAGGAATTCAAGTCCATCCTTGGGGTGTGTATAAACTAGGTGGTGAGGTAGAGTTTGAATAAATCTTTAGTTTCAAACTAGACCCATATAAAATTGGCATCGGTCATGGCTTAATCCTTTATGCTTTGAGCAATTCATCTCGGTTTTGCTCAAGTTTTAAAATCATATTTGAATAAAACTAAATGATCATCGGGCTTCTAACTAACTTCTCAGGTTTAAGGCGGTGTCATAAGAGTTGCAGGCTAAGATGGTTGAATTATCTCAAGCCGGATATCAAGAGAGGAGAGTTCAAGGAAGACGAAGTTGATCTCATCATCAAGCTTCATAAGCTCTTGGGCAATAGGTAAGTAGTGTGAGCGGTTGCATTACAATATTTAGTTAGTTACATATGTGTATGCATACAAACTCAAGAGTCATCTAGATGTCAAGTAAAGAAAACAAGTAGAGGAACTTCGATGTATTGGACAATTGTGTCTCCGTCTGCCATACCTTTTCACCTTTTCTTTTCATCCAAAAAGACCCTTACCCTATGTTTTGGGGGGGGGGATATTAATTTTACCTTCTATTGTTTGGAAAGTCAAAAAGTAGGGAAAGAAATGTGAAAAAGTAGGGTTTTGTTTGTTTGTTAGATAGAGAGAAAATTACCATTTTGTTCTTACTTTTATAAAAACTTCAAAATTATATTTTATAGACAAATGGGCGGTTTTGTAATTTTTCACTTTTTCCCCTCCTTTCCCCCATTTTCCTCCCTGCGTTTTTTTTTGGGGGGGGGGGGGGGGGGGGGGGCGGGGGGGGATGGGGGATTTTTCATACTTTTTCCCCTCCCCCCCACCCCCCCCATTTTCGCTCCCCCTTTCCCCAACACCCTTTAAAAAAAATTTCCCCCCACTATCCCCCCCCCCCCTTTTTTTACCTTCCCCCCCATTTCCCCCCCTTCCCAAATAGAGAGCCCAAGCAATTCAAAACCCTTTTGTTTAAAAATCTCCAATTTCATTGGGGTACGGTTTTTTTTTTCCAACTGATTAGTGTTCCTTTTGATTTAAAACCTTTGAAAAAAATGCATAAATATATGTAAAATTGGTAAAAGAAAAAGAAAAAAGAAAAGCCATTTGGCATTGTTGTGTGGCCTATAGCATTAAAGAAGCAAATAATTAGATGAAGAGGGTATAAGGTTTCAAACCAAAACGTTCCACATCTCATGTTCAAGAGTTGTGACAACTATTGTCATTAAATTGAATCTCCTACAATTTTCAAACAGAAAATCTTCATTAAATCGAATTTCTCATATTTTTTAAATACGAGTTGGATATTCAGGAAAAAGAAGATCGAATAAGTTATGATAATAATAATTTAATAACATCTAAGATTATTTTTTATTTATGCTGTGACTGAGTTCTTTTGTTCATCTTGAGATTTTATTAGATTTTTATTTAAGTTAATGATCTTTATTGTACTGTATAGATAGCTATATTATCCTTAATAAAAAAAACACTATGAATTTATGAAAATGTTGCATTTTGGATTTTTATCAGAAATAACGGCTTAATATTTATGTTTCCTATTGTTTAAAAAAGTAGTGAAAGCGTTTCATCATGATGAAAATTAATTATAATGAAATTTGAAATGTTTTATAATAGGTGTACATCTCATTGCATTATCTACACAATCCCACTATATAGTGTTATTGTGGTAGGTCGACACTAATTCCATCATTTAGGTGATCCTGGGACCATTGGGTGAGGACCTAGGTAGTGTGAGTGTGTAGGATCAGTCGGTATGTACTAGAGGAAAAAAAAAGGTAGACTTCAAATTACCAATTTTTTATTATCTTTTCACCATTTCAAAGGTCAAATTATTACCAATTTTATTGTCTTTTGCCCACTAAAAACCAAGAAAATTAAGGTTACCAAAAGCATATTTCTTAAGAAAATCAAGGATTGCGTAGTTGGTTAACAACTCTATTCCTCACTTATCATTTGCTTGATACTTGGGTATGCTGCCCTCTTCCCACAGGGGTGTGGTGCGAGCTCTCTTCCAACGTGTGTGGGGCTTGATCTCATGGGTTCAAGATCCCTTTTGCTGGGGTTAAATTAAAAAAAATTTATATATTTTGGGAACTTCCTTTCCCATGGGGTCCGGGTCCACCATGGACCTGGACCGACACCGACCCATTTATATCCTTACATACAAATACAAGGCACATCACATCACCTCTTTCATATAAATATCATTGTCTAAGTTCAATATATATATATGAGCAAGGCTCTCCTAAGCTCAAGCTTACGAAAAATTTTATAAGCTCATGCTTGTGGGGCTCACATTTGGTCCATCTAAATAGACTAAACACATAACTTCCCTAAATTGTACATGTTTACTGGACTGTTGGATCAACTATGTATCGATCTAAATGGACTGTTGACCGTTAAATTTTTGGGCACATATAGAGATGATAGAAATCATTAACTTTATTCTAAATTTGAACTTAGAATAACTGGTCATATATATATATATATATTTCTTTGTTTAAAAGTTTAAAAATCTCAAAGCAGGTTAAGGTTAAAGTTATAGCTCTCTGTTGCATGAACCGTACCAGCTTGGTTCTGCCTGCATCAATTGCAGACTTTTTACAAGAAGTTAAGAACATGGACCACAAGCACTTCATAAAGTGTCAGAAATCAAAAGTCAGCAAGAAGAAAGAGATGGCAGGACGCGTCAGCATCCCATTTAACCTGACCGTAAGCCCACGAGCCAACTTTGATGGCCATACAGGTTCAACTCAGAAATGGATCCCCTGTTTTGGACGGATAAGGAGGTGCCACATGGGGTTGCCACATGGGGTTGATATGTCACATCCATTAAACCATTCAATTCCTCCTTAATTAGTCCAAACGGGTCTTTGCTGGTAGGTCCAAACTGGGATCCAAATCAGTTGATGTCACCTGATAATACTTCCTCTTGGAACTTTCAATTCCTCCTTTTGAATAAATATCTCGTTGCCAAATGGGATTTGATTGAGAATAGAATTCGCACTTTGCATTTAGATTATATTTTATTTCTCCAACATTATTGTCTGTTGTTAGTTTAGAGTGTTTCGAAATTAGTGCAACAAGAATTGTATTTACTATCACTTTCAAAAATATCACGTTAATAGCAATCTCAAGATCTTTTTTTTTTTTTTTTTCTTCTGAATGTTGTCTGTAGAATGTCAAAAGACTATGTTGAGTTTTAGAGAACTGATATAACAAAACAAGTACAGATGAAATAGGCACAAAGCACTTGTATAGATTCTTCCCTAATTTTTCTCATGTTTAAAAATAGTTTGCGATATATTAAATTTTGGCGGTATTATATATACATCAAAATATTATCGGGGAAAAAAATTACCAGTAATTTCTTTTCATGCTATCATCGTGAATCTATGATTCTAATAGCACGCGGCTGATATTTGTGATGCTGTGTTTTGAAAATAATGAGAGAACAGATGGCGACAGTAAGTTTTTCATTAAAACCATAGTGTTTACATTTCAAAGTACCCAACATTTTCCAAAAGGCAATAGTTTCTTGACAAAACTTGTACTGATAGAATAAAAATTACAAACGTTTGAAGTACCACTAATAATGGCTGTCTTGTATATATATAGATGGACTCTCATAGCAGGTAGGCTTCCAGGAAGAACTGCAAATGATGTAAAGAACTACTGGAACATTCACCTGAGTAAAAGACTATCCATGCAAAAAGGGGAGCAATCTCAGATTAAGTCAATGAAACCTACTACAACTACAACTACAACTACTAAGATCATTAGGCCTAAACCTCGGACCTTCTCCCCTAATTCATTGTGGTTGAATGGGGTTGGATCATCCATTGTTGAAGCCCAACTACAAAAGATGTCCAATAATACAATGCTTGCGTCCCCCGGAGAGGAGAGTACGTTATGGTGGAAGAGCCTATTGGCCGACGGGGAGGAGGAGGATGATACATGGTGGTCGAAAAGTGGGAAAGTTGGACTAGAAGTGGAGCTGCCTCAGATCTCTGGGGTGGAGGAAATGGAGATGATGGAGAAGAAAGAAGAAGAAGAAGGATTAGGTGAATGGGATAACATGCCTTTGGACCTCGACCTTTGGGGTCTATGGGAGACGTAATGACAAAGAACCAACTCATATTGCAAGTTGTGCTGCAGCCAATCATCAGCAGGAAGCTCTTCTATTTTATGTTCTATGTTACTTTCAGGATGAAACTGATGGAGAATATATATATATATATATATATATATATATATATATATATATGAAAAAGTTTCAAGTGTATCTATTCCTCACCATAGGGTGAGAGACACTTCCCATTTTTACACATAAAGACAAGAAAGTGTACCTCACCCTATGTACTTAAAAAGTAACTTTTGTACTTGAAAATGCCCAATTATAGAAGTGTCCCTCACCCTATGGTGAGGGATGGATGTACTTGAAACCTCCCATATATATATATATATATATGTGTGGAAACTTTCAAGTGCATCTATCCCTCACCATAGGGTGAAGGACACACCCTATGTACTTGAAAATTTTCAATTATTGAAGTGTCTCTCACCCTATGGTGAGGGATAGATGCACTTGAAACTTCCCCATATATATATATTGTGGTTGTTAAATTACCCTACGATGATATCTTAAATATTTTTGTAATATATTAATCCTCCTTAAACGTAGTTATTCCAATTTCATGACCCAAATTTAGATAATTCACCAAAGTTGTTTCACTCTGGCCGACATTATTTTTATTTTTTATTTTTTTCCACCATATCCCATGATATCATTGGATAGTCCTATAATATCAATGGATTTATCAATTTCTATATCATATACTTTATGCTACTAGCAAATGATTTCATTTTTTATAGAACATGAAAAATGATAATTTTTTAAAAGTAAATACACATCTGACCACCATTATGGTTTCTATCATTCGAAACCAATTTTCCTTAAGATTTTACAAAAAATCCATGACATCATGGGAGAGTCCAGTAATAGTATGAGATTTTTGAGGTTTTGTGACATACACTGTTTCCATGATATCATGGGATATGAGGCAAAAAAGTTTTTTGAAAAACATTGACAAGAGTCAAGTGACTTAGGTCATCGCAATATTTGAATTTTGGTCTTGAGTCTCATTATAGTCTGAAAGTGTGCCAATCCACTGGTAGCTCAGTTCGTGGGGCACATCCATTCCAAAGAAACAACTAGGGACCAACCATCGACTGTAGCCCTGATGATGAGGGACTCGCAGTGTGTGTTGGTGTCTGAGTACTTACTATAAAAGCTATTAGTCTTGTTATTATTATTAAGAGGCATTCTCAATCGCTACGATTGTCCGTAATTAGTGCCGTGAGCAAAATCCAATGCCCAAGTATAGACTCTACGCCGATAGGAACAAATTCTGCTTATTATTAAGACTATTAATAATTAATATCATCGTTGTTAATGTTGTTATTATAAATGAAACAAGATTGGTGTTTCTAGAAGTATTGTATTTTTATAGATAGTCATTGGCTATATCACCTCAATATAAGGCCATCTTGGAGATTTTTTTAAATGTAGGCTCCTAATCTTTTACATGGTATTAAAGCGTTGTGTGTCATGGCCATGGTCAGCATGAATTGTTTTTTTTTTTTTTTTTTGGTAGAAATGAATTATCATTAAAAGAGGAAAATCACACCACCAAGAAGACACCAACAAAAAGACTAAAATAGACTTAGCATCTAGCGAAAAGGATGCTAGAAACTAAACCCCAACCTACATCCTGACTAGAAGAGTAACAAAACTTGGCCAGCCTATGCCCCAATCCGTGTAATGTTCTAGAAATACAATCAAAATCTACACAATAAAACCAAGCAACAAAGACTTTAATGTCTGAAATGATTGAATCAATGGAACAATCATAATTGCTTTAATTTCAAAGCTAGCACCACTTCCTGAGCATCCAAAACAACATGAAGCCTGACAAAACCATTCTTCTTTGCCTTCTCTTATGCATTTAAAACCGCCCTCGCTTTTGCATCCTTCAAAGAGGCAACCTCGTGCCATTGTTTATCACTTGCATCCACAATACACTGCTCCAACTAAATAGAAAAACCTAATGACACTCATGATTCTAGCCTAGAATAAAAAATCAAATTGCATCTTTTATGATATTTTTTTAGACGGGACAAATCTCCCGAGCAAACTCACAACCTACAATACACATGCACTAGAAAAACTTAGAAAAGTGTCGAACACATAATGTGGGGGTGCAAATCCAAGGCTTATGCAAACGAACTGACACCCAGGCCATCGGTAAAAATTTAAATCCCCCAGTAGTGACACTAGTTTAATATAATCCAAATCTAATCAAATCTAATTAAAGATAACTCACATTTTTATAATAATTTTTTCTATTAACCTTGATTTTGTATACTAATTATATTTGTGCGAATATAAATTAATGAAACAATCATGATATTACTTTATGGCCCGTTTCTTTATCAGAATTCTAAGAATTCATGTCTGTAAGAATTTCAAATTCTCAAAAAATTGTCTCCTTAAGTGGAATTCCAAATCCCTTTTTTCTATGGACGATTTAAAATTCCAACAAATGATATAGAGAGTAGAATTTCAAAAATTTCAAAACGTCTTTGGGGTAGTTAAAATTTAAAACTATAATGAAAGAAACATAGCATTTTAAATGCGAGGGACAAGATGTCGTCACGTTATGTCAAAAAAAAAAAACTTTAATCTTCTAAATTCTAGTCATATATTCACCTAAACAAACAGGACATAGTCTTCTGATGATTTTGATCTTTTTGTCCGCGTCTCTCTCATGTCATGCTCAGTAGAAACGTGAATAAAAATGGTTGTGACATGATAGAGACGGATGCTTGACAGTTGACAGTACCATACCTCCTCTCACATGATTTTATTAAACCATGGACATGTGCATATCACAGCCAATCCACAGTTAACCATCTCTGGAGTCTCATCCGGAAGGAATCCTATTCCTGTGCCCTTTTCTGTTCTTTTGGTATGAAGAAAGGAATTCTATGACTTAAAGATCAAATGTTAAGCCCCGGGCAAAGTCAATTGCATTACTCTCTATACTGATTTTCAAGAAATGTCATAAGACTTATCCAAAATTCTGATAAATTTTTTTATCCAAATAACACCAGTGTTTTCTTTTTATTGAAAACAAACGAGTGCGAGGAATTATCAGTCCATAGGAAAGGTGTGAGAATTTAACGATTCCATGTGCACAGACCAAATCAAGATTTTATTGTACAGGGCCATGGAAAGGTCATGAAAATGAGTGCACCTGGAAAGCGCCGACAAAGACATTTATCTTTGGAGGAATTCTATTGGCAGATGGGTTTTTGCTTTTTGCTTTTTTGCAGATGAGTGATAGGAAATTTAACTTGCCCAGTGAGTCTACATCATCCGTATACGTCATTGAAAAAGCATCTCTGAAGTGATAGGAAATCATCCATTTGAAGTGATAGGAAATCATCTATCCTTGTAATATACGGCTGTTGTAACACTTCAGAGATGGATGATGATGACCGTCTAAGGAAAGCATCCATCCTGGTAATTTAACCCTCCGATACCCGTAAATTCTCCTAACCCACCGTCTATGGAGAATTTAAGGGGACAGGAGCTTTGACGGATGGTATAGAAAGTGGACTCCCTGCGTTTAATGCTATTACCAGAAGAGGCCCATTCCTTTTTAAATTTCTTCTGGACTTTCACATGTGAGGGTCTCCGAAATAGGCTTTCCGTGCAAATGGAGATGGAAAGCCTGTGTGGGCCCCACTTTCGTGATTTACGTGATGGAGATGGAAAGCTTGTGTGGGCCCAACTTTCGTGATTTATGTGATGGGCCCCACAAACTACTTGGCCATTGCTTATTTATTTATTTTTTTTCTCACTATCGGAGGGTTCCCAACCCTTGGGCTGGACTGATCCCTCCGGATAGGCCCCACAAACTGCCGGGCCATTGCTTTTTTTTTTTTTTTTTTGCTATCGGAGGGTTCCCAAGATTTTCTCTTTCCTCCGCCCCCACATCCACCCCCTTATGTGTCTTTCTCTGTTTGGTCCACCCCCTTATAACGAAAAAGGAAAAATTACTAAATCAAACACAGTCAAAATTACTAAGTAAAAAAAAAAAAAAAAAAACAGAGAACAGAAAAACATAGAATGAATGGTCTAGATTGGATTCGAATAATATTAATTAGAATCAACAACAAAATAGTCTTCACACAATACTAATAAGAATCCAAATGTACAGTAGATTGAGTTCCAGTAGATGGATTTCATATTTGCTTGTAGTCTTCAAAGTTTTGTTCATAAATTGAAGCTCATTGTGCTGCACATTGGTGTTTGTATGCACCCCATTGGATCATGATAGGGGGTATTGGAGGATTGGGAACCAAGGATACCTCCACAAAGTGGTTCTGATTGACATGTCCAATACAAATTATATGTTGTTCGTGTGGTGGTGGTGCAGACCGTAGAGGAAGAAACGTCATGCTCTGTGATTCACTAATCAAAATGAAAACCACATTATACCATGACACAATCAAGTGACCTATGTCCGGCATATTCATCCAATGAAGCAATGGTGCAGGCTTATCTGTCTAAAAAAATGTCAGCGCTTCTCTTATGTGCGAAAGCCTTTTGTAACTTCCATACAATGATGCATACTCATCAACATTGTTGTTCAGCTCAGTTAGCATACCATACCTTACAATAGCTCATGCATTTTGACCTTCATCCATACGTAAAGCCATAGCGACGCTACGAAACCCGCAATTCCCATCAGCAATGACATCGGTCACAGATGTAATATACGGATGCAAATGAGGTGGAAACTGGTGGACGTAACTATGTGAGCCATACTCTGAATAGAAATCAGTAGAAAATTGGTCAACGTAACTATGTGAGCCAAAACCCAGGTACAATTCAACAGGAAATTGGTCAACGTAACTATATAAGCCAAACTCTGGATGCAAATCCGTATGCAACTGGTCCACGTAACTATGCTGGTCAAAGTTAGGATGCACAATAATATGAAACTGGTCACTGCTCTTATGTTGACCAACCTCCAGCTGCATATCAGTAGAAAATCTTCGAGGTTGTGGCGCTGGGGGAACATAAGATGATGCAAAACTATGCCTGCCCGATACAAAAAATGAATGATTTGCCTCATCATATTCAAATCCTGATGGATCTCTTCGAGTCGATGTAATATCTTTTTTCTTTGAAGTAGGTCATCCACGAGTATGCTTCTTCACCTCTGGCTCTGCAAGTAAAGTGGTTGAAGGATTAATAATTTCACGTAATTTTTGCAACCACCGAAGTTTACCTGACCGAGGCTTTTTTTTGAATTGGTCGGCGAACAATTCTAACTCAACATTGCAGCTTAAATCATCATTCTCTACTCTAGTGGTAGGCATGAAGTCCAGCTTCCTCCAGAACAAATCATGAGAGACCTATGTAGGGTATGAGAGGCCTATGTAGGGTATGGGAGGCCTATGTAGGGTATTAGATGCCTATGTAGGGTATAATAAGTTGCTTACATAGGGCATGGGAGGCCTATGTAGGGTATGAGAGGCCTATGTAGGGTATTTGATGCCTATGTAGGGTATAATGAGTTGCTTACATAGGGCATGGGAGGCCTATGTAGGGTATAATGAGTTGCATACATAGGGCAAGGGAGGCTTATGTAGGGTATGAGAGGCTTATGTAGGGTATTAGATGCCTATGTAGGGTATAATGAGTTGCCTACATAGGGCATGGGAGGCCTATATAGGGTATGAGATGCCTTATTATTTTATTGAATCAATGAAGTACACAAAAAAATCAAAAAATATAAAGTACACAAAAAAATATTTAAACAAAGATTTAAACAAAAAAAATAAAAAGTTTCCTTATTAAATTGGTGCATATGTTGTTTGGTGCGGCTATGAATTTCTTATAGAAAATCAAAATTTCTTATTTGGTAATATAACATATATAATATTTATTTAACATTAAATAATAATTTATATAAGGAAATAAAAAATGAAAGAGCTATATGCATTTTTTTATTTTTACATGTGACTCTCCTAATGTAGTGCCCCTCGAAAGGAAGAATCCTCGTGTCAATAGGGATGTAAACGGGTCAGCTCTGATCCGAGTTCAAGGTGGATTCAGAACCAAAATCGTTAATGAGAAGATGGATTCAGAATCGGACGGAGGCTCGATTCGAAACCGATTTTTTGATTTCGCAACCGTTAATTAGAAGATGAAATCAGAATCATAATCGGTTACGTATATGGAAAGGGTACTGATCTAGGTAAAAAATGATATGCCTAATTTTTAAGGTAATATGTCGGACACATGGGTACGAACTAAGTAAGTATCGGATTCCGACTCATTTTAGGTCACAGGTTAAAAAATAAATTAGAAACCAGACCCATTTACTTGTCGGGCATAAATAAAAGCACACATTCCATTTTATAGGATCATAACCTCTAGATAAACCAAGAATTGGGTCCATTTATTTCCGTATGTGTCAGCCCCTGTGCCTTCTTCTAATCTCCTTGCCAAGCAATTGGATTTTGGAACCGTGTTGGGGTAAATATAATATATAAAATAATTAAAATCTAAACAGAATCAATTCTTTTGGTACACCAATTCTCCTATGACACCTCTCCACCACGCGTACAGTGCTAGTCTGCTACTCTAAGTAGCCCAGTTTATCTTTTTTAATCTGTCCAATCGCACCACTGTCGCACTCAATCCACGCCCAGACATATCAATCAAATCAATACCGCTGCCTTACAATGCCCCTGGCTTACAGAGCATCTGCCTTGATTTAATCTCATGTGACTTGACAGATTTTGAAAAAGGTTCATCTTCCTTTTAGCAAAAACAATCTGCCGTTAGATGTACCCTTATCTTTGTGGCTCAAATTGAACTTGACTTGATGGCTTGAACCTTCAAAGCCAAAGCCAATGAGATACGGCATTTATTTATTTATATTTTGATTTTTGCCGTGTTGGAGATCCAAACACACACAGGCACTCTCACTCAAACATACTGTACAATCAGGACATTGAGTTGACATTTATTTTGGACAAGACTTAATCTGAATTTTTTTGTTACAAAAACTAATCATCTTCGTAATTTGTTTGTTTAGGGAGCTAACTTGATGATGTCAATGGACCTATCACTTGTTTACCTAAGTACTAATAATATGAGGATTTTGGACATTGGTCATAGATGATAGGATTTGTGAAAGAATAAGTTTGAATTAGAATTCTAAATGAATTTAAATTACTAGGTTTTCTATGCAGGTTAATGGGCCCTAAGGATTGATGTTGTGTTTGATATGGTTACCGCCATCGAATTAAATGAAATGAATCTTGCTTTCTATGTAGGTTGATGGGCCCTAAGGATTGATGTTGTGTTTGATATGGTTACCGCCATCGAATTAAATGAAATGAATCTTGCACTACGCTTTGCCTTTTGCTATCTCTTTATTGAAATATTGCTTTCTTGTTTACCGAAAACTCTATTTGAGGGCCTATTTGTCACAAAGGAGTCAGACTCCTAGGAATCTTAGAAAATATATTCCTAAAAGTAGCTAAAACTGAAGATACACCATAAATTCCATACCTTAAAGCTATCTCTTACATATCCTTTAGCCACATCAGCTGATTTTTATACGTGAGTTGAATGTTGGTTGAGAGGCTTTAATTAATACAATGGAGGGAGGATAAAAAAAAAAAAAAAAAGAGTTTATCAAGCATATGGGCAAGACGAGCCAGTTTATGGGTCAGGATTCGAAGTCACGCCCATCCATCGTCCATGGTTTTGGCTAGCCCTATCCATTAGACCACATCATTTGAAAAAGTAATGGATCATTCATTATTCAATAACACTTGTCAACTGATTAGACATGTCTTAAAACACGTACATCTAGCTGGGCTTCTAATTTAGAGATGGGTCAGTATTCCACATACTGGAAGGATCTGGCCCTGGTGCTGCTAGAGACAGATAGCACATCATTTTCTCTACATTGGGCTATATCCTAGCTAGGCTGCCAATCTGGAACCAAGTTCAGCTGGCCCCAATGATTTTCAAAACGGAAACGGATTCCCTGTTTGGTCCAAACAGAAAAAGCCACATCAGGGGGCGGATGTGGGGGCGGAGGAAAGAGAAAAAGTCAACCCCTGTTTGGTCCAAACAGGGAACATGGAATCCGTTTCCTTTCAAAACTGCCTAGGCGATCTGCAAAAGATCCCCTCTTACTGTTGTTTGCGTCGATCAGTTGCAGCCATAGAAGGTCCCCACTGCAGTCTGTCCTTTTTTTTTTATTTTTTGGACCACAGCCTAGGAGGTTGGGACCAAGAGAGCCTGCAATATGAGAGTGTGAGTCTTAATGTGTCAGGTAAGCTCCTACCAACCTGAAATCCATGTAAGTGTTTTTTTTTTTGCTAGATTGAGGACTTAGACGTTGCTTACACCGTATTCCTCAACAGCTGAGCTATAGCTTGGTACATTAAATTGTTAGAGTGTTTTTTTTTTTTGCCCCTTAGAGTTGTTATTGTTAGATAGCTTGCTAGAGTTTCTGCCTGGTCCAATGAGCCAAAATCAAGCACATACAAGCCAACGAAGCCCGGCATGAGTGGGGCAACCCACTGTTTACCCTGTTAACCAAGGGTTTCAACTTGAAAATCTCAGTTAGGAACCTCATTGATAATTGGACCCAGATTCAATTGATTCCAGACCCCAAACTCTAGTGACATGCATCAAGAATTATATATGAATATTATATTCATAAAACTTTATCCACTCAAGTGGCAGAGGCTTTCCAGTGCCACACAGTAAATCTGGGTTCAACCAGGGATTGCATTTTTGACTTTTTAGTATGCACAGGAGAATTGGGCCGTAAGCCGGGTCCATGTCCAATCAGAACTTGGTTGAAGTGAATACAGCCAAATCGGGTCTGGTTCTAGCATGCACCTTACCATGTCCAACCTATTTACAACCCTAGGCCGACCATACCCGGACGGCCTACAGCATACTCTGACGAGCCAAGTAGGCCTAGACACTAAGACCCTACATGACCAATCGATGGTTCTGGGTCCCTTCACGTGGCGTCCACAACCCCACTTCCTCACAGAAAAGTTTTTATTTTGATCATTCATTTTATAATTTTCAAAATACTTTCATATTTTGACCCAAATGTGGTCAAATGTGATATTCAATCCCAGGAAAAAGAAAAACATACATAGGTTTTGAGTTGGGCCCTGAGTTTGATCGATGTCCAATCAGATCCACGTTTAATGAATACAGTGAATTGGGTCTGGTCTGGAACCGCCATGGACTTACCAAACCCGATCCATTTACATCAGAGCATGCCCAGATGACCCTCAAGCTAGGCTCTGATAAGATCTGCAAGCCCAGACACAAAGACCCAAATCCAGATACTATGTTTGGTCCAAACATGAAACCGTGTTTGGACCAATCAGGAGGTGCCCCATGGGAGAGAGGAATTTTTTATTTATTTATTGGAGGAGATGGGATGTAGCTGATTTGACATCCTCTCTCCCATGTGACACTCTTTGATTGGTTCAAACAGGGAATCCGTTTTCCAAAGACCCTGACCTAGTAGCATTGAGTAAGCAAAATCTTGCTTAAAGAGAATGCCTTCAAGAATGGTGAGTTTGCATAGAGGAAAACTGTTTTGATAATTACACTGCTGTGAAAATGTC
The DNA here is from genome assembly GCA_038049695.1 of Cinnamomum chago. Classification (NCBI taxonomy): domain Eukaryota; kingdom Viridiplantae; phylum Streptophyta; class Magnoliopsida; order Laurales; family Lauraceae; genus Cinnamomum; species Cinnamomum chago. The sequence continues at coordinate 126,450,106 of CP142451.1, forward strand.
ATGAAGCTGATCTGCGGTGGAGAATAGTGACTTATTGTAGATCTGCAGTGGGAATGATTGAGAATTTAACAATGATGCATTGTTGGCTCGTCATATGGTTGGTGACTCATATATATCATGGGCTCCACACCATCAATTCTACTCAATGGTACAGACTAGGCACGGGGCCATGGACCCCACTTACAACATAAACTCCTCTAATAATATCACTTTGGACCCTCCATCGTGTGGCCATCCACTCCATTATTTAAAATATTTTTAACATGATTTTAAATAATAGAAAAAAGGAAATAAAAATATTGATGATTTTAGGGAAAATTTAAAATGAAAAAGGAAAGGAAAAGAAAGAAAAGGAAATGAGAACAAATAAAGAAGAATTGATGGAGATTAAGGGAGAGAGTTTTTAATATTCATTCTAACCCAAACTACACTTGCCCCAAATCTTATGATCCAAGAGAGGATAGACTTGTAAAGACTTTGAGGAATAAATAAAGAAGAAGAACAACAAACTCACTTTCTCCCTTATAATTCTTTTTATTTTTACATTGCATAGATATAGTAATTTCATTACATGTTATTATGTATTTTCAATCTTCGTGGCTTATATTGAAATTTAATTTTCTGAAAAACAATGTTTGTTTGCGTTCTATTATTACATTAAGTTTTAGTTCAATTGGAGTTTTATTCATTGTGGATAAAGAAATATAGTTGTAGTTTTTTTTTAATGATTATCTATGTCAGAAAAATATGATTAAAGAAATTTATGTTAGAGAGATAAAAACTAGTGGAACCATGCTTTTGAATGGTTTATATTTTAGGATATGGGACGATGACATTACTTTTCTTTGAGGTTTTAAATAATAATGTCTTAAATCGTAACCTACAAGTTATATGCATAAGAAAGGACGGTACCACTTAGAAAATTTCTTTTGTGCATTAGTATATATTTACATATAGTTGATGTACCAATGCATCATACATCATTTTTGTTATTCAATCGTTGGGCCTTATACTTGAAATCTAACTCACTCAAAAGAACTTTCCTTTTATTTCTTTGCTATTATATAAACTTTTAATCCAATCACAACTTATCTATAATGAATAAATATAGAAAAAATTATTTTTTCTTCTGCTTATCCATGTGACTTGATTATCACGTATTTTATTGCAAATTTTATTACTACATTTAGATTTTCTAATTTTTGTAATTTATTTTTCTTTGCGCCCCGCCCCACCCCCCACCAAGCAAGCAAAATTCCTCGTTCCGCCCTTAATGGTCACGATATTGGTTTGGGAATTCACTAGCTAGTTTCTCGTATTTCACATCTTTCAATCAAGTTCTCTGTGTAAGAATATGTATTTGTTGTGACGTTTTGATAATATATATATATTTATTATTATTATATAATTGATTGTATTTTAATTAAAGACGCGATTAGTCTAAGTGGGGACCACACTAGACTTAGGTTGGTGAGTTAGGCTTGTTGGATAAGTATCTTGACCCATAGTTAACTCAGGCCCACTTTAGTGGGTATAATTCTTCTTTAACCTAAACTCTAATCCTTCTCTAATCTAAACTCCTATATATTTTAAAACCTAAACTCTATTCTTTAGAATTTAAGTTAGACTACAACTCTTATTTTTATTTCCTATTTATACACCACCACACTCTTTTATTTTCACGTATTACTCTCTCTCTTCCAACTTTTCTCTGGGTTAGCGCTTTGGGCTTTGGCAGTAAGAATTCTAAACCGTCTCCCTCAACCGCGGATCTCAGGCAAGTACCTAACCATAATTTATAGATTTAATACTTATATTCTTCCTTGATTTGCGTATTAATGCATGTAGAAGCCCTTCGATGTCGTTGTTATGATGTTTAATGTAAGATCGGAGATTTGGGACCATCGCATTGATTTTCTTATATATATATATGTGTGTTATATTTTTGAGTTTCACTGTGGACCCACCAAATCCACACAGGTTCCCGGGCACAGAACCGTGAGACCTTGTGTATTGGCTGTGGGCCCAGGTGGGCCCTACTGATGTTTGATCAGGACCTTGTATTTACAATCTGGTGGAGGCGTGAGTTGGGTTGAATAGAAAAACCAATCTGGGTGATAGGCTGCTGTGGGACCCACTGGATGTATTGATCACAGATCAGGTTGGATCACACGGCCGTATAGGCATGAACGACCTTGAAGATGAGGCTGATCTGGGTCTTAATCTGTGGGGCCCACTATTCCAAGTGACCTTGATGGGCAGGCTTGGAACCACATTGTTCTGGAAGATGGGTTCTGAACGATGGTTCTTTTCATGTACTTAATCATGTGGTGGGGCCAAGAGATGTAACCCGATGATTGATCCCAACCAAAGATTTATTAGTTTGGCCCTGGGCGACATTGGAAGTCAGTTCCATCAACGGTGTTGATCGGTGGGGCCCACAATCCGAGTAGCCCAGCTTTGCTGGCGTCGAGCACTGTTACAGAACACGGTTCAGTGTTGAGTGAGGAGAGGATGACTTTGATATGACTTGTATAGGAATAAAGGGAAAGGATGGTGATGATCTTATGACCTTATGACTTGGTGATGACTTGATGACCTCACGTGTATGGGGATAAAGAAGTGAGGGGATTGTTGACCTGGGCATAGTTTTGAATGAGGGAGCCCATGTGACAGAACATTGAGTTCTGTTAGGAAGTTGTTAGCATTCTGGAATTTGAGATTAGGGCCCTGATTATGTTATAAACCCACTGAGACCATCAAGCCTATTTTATAAGAGTTGAATTTGAAAAATATTATAAATGGAATTCTTAGGTTATAAATTAAGATTATTTTTATTTGCAAATTAATAATAAATTATTTCTATGATTTTTAATATGTTAAAATTATATTTTTGTACTTAATTGGATAATTGGACAGACTAAAAACCGTCCGGGCAAACGGTATCTTACCAACGTAGGGTTTAGTATTTCGTATGACCTTGGGGAAATCCTAATGGATTCGGGCTCAACCCATCTCTATTGGAAAACCCTTAATTGGGTCTACGCACCATTGATTGATAAGGGGTGCGTTGATCTTTTATCTATTAGAGATTCCTGTGGTTGTCGGGTATGAGACCTTATATTTGACCTTAGGATTGGCTTGTATTATTCATTGACCTTCGGGTTTGCATTCATGATTGAGTTTGATATTCGTCTATTAGTTGCATACCCTATGATTGATTGGATATGGACCGTGATGTGGCGTGGCAATCGATTGAGACATTGTAGAGGTTTATTCGAATTATTCGTTTGGTATTCGATTATGGATTATTGTGCAGCCAGCCATTCACTTTGACTTAGTTTTCTGTGTCAAGAGCATTACTGATCATTAGGTCTATTCTACTATGATATGTATATATATGTATCTTGATTTGGTCATATTCGAACAACTGCAGTTGTATGTGGTCGGCTGATCACCGATGTGTATGGACACTCTAATATCCGAATTTCGAACCAGATTATCCGGCCTACGATTTCGATTACGAATCGATTAATGATTGCCGGCCTTCGAACGGATTTTCTTGTTTTGTAGTTAGGGCTAATCACCCAAAGCAGTAATAGTGCTTCTGTGTGATTATTGTATTGCTCTATTGTGTAGATTGGATTTAAGTTATACGTTCTTTTCATCATTGTTCCATTGTTAATCTCTTATGATCATTACATGTCTTTACTCTCATTGATCTTGTATTTTATTTATGAATTATGCTTTTGTACTTGCTGTTTACTTTATTTATTGGTGCATAGGTACTGACCCCTACTCTACTGTGGAGACGGAGAATGTCAAACATTTCAAGCGTTTGAACCAGTTGACAAACCTGAGTGGAGAGCCGGAGATGGCTACAGAGTCGTCTGAGCCTACCTGGGAGAGAACGTCATCTTACAATTTCTTTAGATGAACTTTCTTTAATGATAAACTTTTCTTTAGTAATTATTTGATTTATTCTGCAACTTTAATTATTATTTCTTCATCTGATGATGGTGTTGGATCTTAATTATGAACTTTGGATACCAATTGAATAACGCTTCCGTTGAATTTAATGAAATTTATTTTGACTCACCACGGTTTGCAATATTTGGGTCCACTTTTGGAAGCTTGTGTTGTATTAAACACAGGAAAATGAATATTTATTCTTATTTTTCACGTTATCCCATGGTTGTATTTTTTGGGACGTGACATTTGTACTTCTTGCAAAGTCGCCCATATTACTGCTTGCTTGATGTTGATGATTTAAGGTGAAATGAGAAATTTCCTATTATTATATATGAAAGAGATTGATTTAAAATTGAAATTAGTTTTTATTTTGAAATTTAAGATATGGTAAAAAATACCAGCCCTAGTCTTTTATTTTTCTTCTTATTATTGGTTTAACTTTGTCATTTCTTCATCCAATTGTCTTCCAAACTTATCCTTACTCTTTTTTATTCTTGAATCTCAACTTTAATCTTGAAATTAATCTTCAATTAACACATACAAAAAAAAAAAAAAGCATAATTGAGAGTAAATTCGAACATATTTTTTACGCAAGCCATTGAAACTCATATAAATGGATACAAATGGACAAACTATAATTGAAAATTATGAAGAAGGCATGATGGGGAGAATAATTATGACTTTTATATTAAAAACAATGTTTTGAGTTCTTTTATCTTTGAAAACTCATAAAATAATATTATAAAAGTATAAGTTTTGTGAACTCATAAATGTCATTGCAAAAACTTCTGATCTCTTCGGTATTGGACGATGTTACGGCAACAAACAGGTTTTAAGATGTTGTAAGACTGCCAAAGAGTTGTGGGAAGATTGTTAACCGGCGCCCCCCCCCCCCCCCCCCCCCCCCCCCCCCCCGCGCTTTTTGTGTAATACTTGTGAACTGGAAATCAAGGATGCGTTTGCTTAGAGCCATGGAAGCGTTTTATCTTATGAGACTCTTGCATGTATCGTACACAGAAGACATCTTTCAAGTTGATAGATAGTAATTTACCAAAAAGAAGTTGATAGTAGAGAGTAGAGACGCCTACCCCTGTAATTTTACCTGTACATACTTTGCGGTACCTGCTCTGCGAAATGCAAGAAATGGCGCATCTGTCGAGTCTCCATTGAGGAATTGACGCTTTCCTTCAGTGATTTTTCTCGCCGACATCTGGGTAGGTTATCTAGAAACTAGAAGATATGGATTTTGTGGACGAACTTTTCTAAACCCGACTAATGGATGAGATTTTCATTTGGGTAGCTAAAACACAATTAATTAATAAAATAACGCTATTAAGTGTGGGGTCCTTTCGCACTTTTTTTCTTTTTTGGAATGTTGAAGAGCCACTTCATTTACGGTGTGAGTTAGATTTATAACCAATAGTAGCATAGCATTCCTAAATAACTACAGTGCCCGTTGTTCTGGGGATAAGAAACTCGATTGCATGTCCCTTCATGTTTGGCCAGAAAATTAAGGTAAAACTTTTATAAATATACATACCCTTTGATGCTAAATTAAGCTTATACTAGTACTATGGAGCATCTTGGTGTGAGAAAAGGTGCATGGACGGAAGAAGAAGATATTCTTCCTACAAATTACAAAATGCATTGAGAAGTTTGAAGAAGGGAAGTGGCGTCAAGTTCCCTTCAAGGCAGGTAGAGTACTAGTAACCTTGATCACTTAATTACTCGAGTGACATGGAAAGCTGCTGAAAAACATGGGCTTATGGAGCTATTCTGAGAAAATTAATTTTTTTTCTTTTTTTTAAAGAAACCCAAGAACTTTAAAAGCAGTTTTGGGACACACTGTCTATCAATGCCACAATCTTAATGTTTTCTCTTGATAGGTCCAAAACCTTCATGTTTCGGCCGGTATATTGGATTTGGATTAATATTTCAAATATTCTTGGTCTTTTTTCTTTCTAAAAGAATATATATAAGGGGATGCTTCAAAAAACTAGGAACAGAGAGACTTTTCTACCAAACGCATCTCCAAATATGACTAGAGGAAATGAAAAGAGTCATTTTATTGGCAAACAAAGATTTTCTCTTCCCACACCACAATTTTAAATACAAGAAAAAATAGTGCTGCTACCTACACACTGAATATCACTTTGTACACACACTTTTTTTTTTTAATTCCAAAACTACCCCTTCCTCTCCTTCCCTCTCCCTGCCAGTGCCGGCTGGCCGCCACCTCCACTCGACCTCGCTGCACTTATTTGAGACGGAAGAGAAAGGGAAAGGGGGCAATGTAAACATTTAAAATACACTTTTAGCCTAGGCTGTTTTCATATTTCTATCGCTTCCAACTTCTGAATTTAAGATAGTCTTCAAGGCTTTTCACTCATAGAACCTAAGCTATAGGAGTGAAATTCATAGCAGGCCCCACTTATTTGAGATTTGAGCCACTTGAAATAAAGACACTCCTAATGCATCACATATAACCAAATCGATCCATCAAAGGAGCGAAGGATTGTTGAGCGTGTGATACACCAAATTTTACTCATTTAGTAGTTGGTCCTACCATAAAATCTTGCTCTAACATATCAAATTTATGGTGACATCCCCCACATTTTAACTCCAATATTATGATCAACCCTCAATGAGACCAATTATCTTGGAGTAAAAAATGTGGAGGCACCTGGTATAAACGGAGTTTTCATGGGTGGGTCCACATTAAAACTCTCCTCTAAGGCTTTGGCTTAGAAACTCTTAATTAAAGGAGTAGAAGTGTAGAACTCTATGGTGGGAGGTAACATATTGAGAATCTTAGCCGTCCAAAATAAATACTCTCATAGTTTTATGACGCATCCAAATTTTATCCCAAAAGAAGCTGGTTCCACCATAGGATTGTAGAAGAAAATTATATGGTGGGACTTACTCCATATTAGAGTAACTTTTGATGTACCATATTTTTAATAGTCTTTCAATCTTAAGGCTGGACAAAGTCCTATTGGAATAAATTAAGTTTTAATATATGTCATATAAAGTTTTAATATATGTCATACATGATACATTTGAGAGGGGTTTTACTTTGAGGAGCCCAAATTTACAATAAGTGAGACCCACTTTATCCACTCCTATGACGCGGGATTTCTATGTTTTTTTAGGTTAAAAAACCTATTATAAGAACAACAAAGAAACATAAAATCAAGAAACAACAACCAAGAGAACAATGTATAGAAAGGAAAACAGTCAAACTAGGACCCATAGGACACCATATTCCTATCTCTCATATAGGTTTTCTCCGCACAACAATGTGTAACAAGATTCAACACTTTAGAAATATAAGAGACTTCAATCAGGATCTGGATTCTAGAAGAGGGCAGAACTATAGTCCAGCGGCACTGCACCTTCTTCATTGCATGGTGGGGCTCACCTTTCCAAATCCAATATGCTCATCAGCTCTAGTATCGTATATAGTGATCATCTTGTAAATTATTATTGATAGCCACCATTGGTTCTGATTTGATTTGAAACCTGTGATGGAACTTGCTTTACTTTTCTTTTGGTATAGTAAAAATGGAATGAGTTCCAATGTGATCAGCTCTTAGTATAGTTTGGTCTCTTCACTTGTGTCTCTTACCATGGATCTCGTCTTGGACTCATAGGTGTCTATTTGGAATGTATCCAATCAAATATTAGGTCCCAACCAACTCATATATATATATATATCTATATATACAACCCTAGCCATAATAAGTATAAATTTATGTGAGAGAATAAGGCTTTTAGATGGCTTTGTTTGGCTACGTAAGCTTCGAAATAGGTTGAGAACTTGGGTCTAATTGAAACCAAACCTAAATTTATAGACCCAAATTACATCCCTTCTTAATATTCTTCTCTGGTCCAGTCAATAGTTATAAACTTATAATAGTAATCCAAAATATACATATATATGATGTTACTTTTACTTTTATTATGATTATATTATCTCATTAAAACATAATCAGTTCTAAGTATAGTTTGATCTATTCACATGTGTCTCAGACCATGGATCTCGCCTTGGACTCACTCATGGGTGTCTCTTTGGAATGTGTCCAATCAGATATTAGGTTCCAACCAATCCATATATATACAGCCCTAACCATAATAAATATAAATTTAGGTGAGAGAATAAGGCTTTTTAAAAAGATTTTTTGTTGAATAAATATTAATTATTTAAACTTAAGTAGGTCGAGTTTGACCGAACCACTAAATATCTTTGTCATTTTTCGTGATTAAATTCTAATTTTTAATTTTAATATTAAAAAGGAAAAAATTAGAAAAGAATGAAGGAGACCTGGCATGGTTGGGCTGCTCCCGCCGACCGTGCCAGCAGGCCAAGGTTGGGGTGGGCGGCGCCAGGCCTTTTGACATGCCTAACTGTAGTCGAGTGAGGAATCAATTTGTTGCAGTAGAGTTGAAAGTGTCAAAATTAGAGAAAAGGTTGGAATAAAGTTGATAAGTGTCAAATCAGAAGAGACCCCGGCAAGCTTGGTAGTAAAAAGTGATTGGAGATGAAAAAGGCGGAGGAGAGTAAATGAAAGTAAAGTTTCTCTTCAGGTACCTCCCATCTATGCAGCCGTACATAATAATTGAAGACATGTGAAAAAAAAGAAGAGGATTTTACCCAAAAAAAATCCCCTTTGACTCGTTGAAGATCAAAAGGGGCTTAGAAAGTCTCCATGCACTACAGTGGTCCTATATGCCTGATTTGGTTTAGTTTTTTTTTTTCCAGTTTTTCTGAGGGGGGATATCGCCGCTCATCTTGTTTTTTTACAATCGATCAAAATCCATTTTCCCCATTTTTCATCTTCCTTCATTCCCTCACCTCCTCCATCAACCTCAACCCAACTGGTCCCAGGCGCTCCCTATCGATTGCAATGCTTCCTCTTCCACTTGTTTTCACCTTCTAGCAAGCATGTGGAGATCCTAGTTATATTTTTCCTCTTCGTGACCCACAACTCATCGAATTTCAAGAAGTGTAGAACACGAAACCCTACCCTATTTCTCTATTGTGACGTTTAATATGTGAGGTTTGAGTTTGAGATTGAGTTGGAGTTGGAGGAAGGAGGAAGATGAAAAACGAGCGGATGAGGAAGGAAAAGGAGGAGGAAGAATATGAAAAATGAGTGGAGGAGGAAGGAAGCGGAGGAAGAAGAAGAAAAATGAGCGGGGACAACCGTGGGTGAGCGGCGATATCCCTGCTCATGACATATTTTTTCCCCAAGGATGAACACACTTATATGAGAGCTTAACCTTTTATGTGAGGGGATATCCCCACTCAATATATGAATTTTATAGGTGATAAGCAGCGATATCCCTTCTCATGATAGATTTTCTCAAAGGATGAACTGGGAGCTTAATCTTTTAAGTGAGGGGATGTCTCCGCTCAATATATGAAGCTTATATGCGATGAGCGACGATATCCCCTCCCATGACAGAATTTTTCTAAAGGATGAACACACTCATCTGAGAGCTGCACCTGTCATGAGTGGGGATATCCCCACTCACTCGCGATTATCTCTGCTCTTATTTCTTCTTCTTCCTCCTCTTCCTTCCTCCACTCATTTTTCTTCTTCCTCCTCCTCTTCCTTCCTCGGCAACTCGTTTTTCATTTTCCTACTCCTTCCTCCAACTCCTTCTCAAACCCAAACCTCACATATTAAACGTCACAATAGTGGAATAGGATAGGGTTTCATGTTCCACACTCCTTGATCTCCGACGAGTTGTAGGTCACGAAGAGGAAAAATACAATTAGGGTCTCCGCTTGCTTGCTAGAAGGTGAAAAGATGTGGAAGAGGAAGCATTGCAATCGACGAGGAACGCCTGGACCAGTTGGGTTGAGATCAATAGAGGAGGTGAGGGGAAGGAGGAAGATGAACAATGGGGAAAATGGGTTTTGATCGACTGTAAAAAGGCAAGATGAACGGCGATATCCCCTCTCATGGAAAACTGAAAAAAAATAAACCAAATCAGGCCTGTAGGCACACTACAGTGCATGGAGACTTTCTAAGCTCCTTTTGATCTTCAACGAGTCTAACAGGATTTTTTGGGTAAAATTCTCAAAAAAAATTAATTGTTACTTTACACTTTGGTTTTTTTAAATTTTATCCCTTGTTTCCAAACAACTTTAAGACAAAATAAAAAAAAAAATCTAATCGTTGATTTTAACTCCATCTTTCGTTAATTGATAATTTATGATACGTTATTCCCTGCCGTGAAGGATTTACAAATGCAATAGGGGTTGAAATTATGAGAATTTCAAAAGTTATTCAAAACTTTTTTTGGTACCTGGAGTTTAAAATTCTAGGAAAAAAAATTGGTATTTGTGATTGACGGAGGAATAAGCAAAACATAAATCTTGGTAAAAGGATAGGCCATCACCAAAATGATAAATTAGAGTATGAAATATGCAATATATGGCTAGTTAAGAGTTGGCATTTATTTGTTTATTTATGTATTTATTTTTACTCCATTGGGAACTCAAGCACACGCACTTTCCATCAAATTAAATATTGTTTGGACTAATTATTTACATGTATAGAGGAGTAAATGTGAGGTAGATGTTAAAGCCTCAAAAAGGTAAAAATAAAGTATGTTAAAGGAAAGGTAGAGGTGTGGTAAAACTCTTATCTAATTAATTTTAGGTAAATGTATTGGTGAAAGAGGGGGTGCAGATTAAAAACACGTTTATCGTAAAGCTTATTACACCACACTTTATTACACTCTTTTGTGGTAAAATTTAAAAGGGCAGAGTAAAATGCAAGTGGTGTTACATCATAATTTTACTTATCCACTCTACTTTTTTCCATCTAAAACATTAAATGTGTCTATATATATATATGAGGAGAGCTCACACAAGCTGCAGCCCAGCTTATTACAAGCTGGAGCCTCATAAGCACTGTTGGGCCTCACACGCTCCAGCTTGTAATAAGCTGGGCTGCAGCTTGTGTGAGCTCTCCTCTATATATATATATATATATATATATAGAGGATCCCTCTCCTCAGCTCAAGTGCATCATATGGTCCGCTCAGCACGTGGGGACAGTGAAGAGATCGTGCGATTTTTCATCCAAACTTCAGCGTTATCAAGTGTACCCCGCCTACTGCAAATTTGGTTTCCCCGCTCTATTTGATCAAAACGAAACGAAAGCTCAGGGCTCCTCTCTCTCTCTCCATTCCCCATTTCCTCTCCATCTGCTCTCTCTCCGTTCTGCCAGCGAACGCGCGATCCTCTCCTCAGGCGAGAACGGCGAACGAATCTGCGCTGGATCTGCTCTCTCTCCATTCGCCCATTTCACTTTCGCTGGCTCTCTCTCTCTCTCTCTCTCTCTTCTCTCTCTTTTCGGCCAGACACTATCTTCATCCTCTGAGCAGAGCGATCGTCTCCGCCGAGGAGCTCCTCTCCTCAGGCTTCTCTCCAGCGAACGAACCCTTCCCCCATTTCTCCATCTCCTCTTCCTTTCCATTTCGACTTGACCTGAAACCCATTTTTCTCTCCTGCGAGGTTTGAAGCGACGCACCCTCTCCTGCGATCCGCTGTCCGGAAGGCACGATCTGTCTCCTGCGATCGATTCTCCCATTTCCATCGCCAGGCACGCCCCTTCTCTTCGATGTATGCATTTTCTTCCTTCTTTCTCTATTTTTTTTCCTCTATTTTTTTCTCTGCCAGCTAGTTTGATCTGGGGTTTCGCAGTGCCTTGGATTGAGGGTTGTCTGTGTTTGGACATGTTTAGGTTTCTATTCAAGAAAAAAAAAAAAGACAAAAAAAATAAAATTGTCATGTATGATCTAAGCACATGACTCCATTGTCTGTGTTTGGACATGTTTAGGTTTCTATTCAAGTGATGTTTTAGCTTTTGGATGAAGACTTGCAGTGTCGCAGGAAACAATATGCGGAAATACCTATTGGTTGCTAATAAGCTGATTGAAGAGTTTTTATTGTTGCCGATTTTGACGGATTAAAAACACTAAATGCCTTCTTTTCTTTCCTTTTAATCATTCATGTAAAATGACTTTTGCCTTTGCCCTCTTGTAGAATCATCTGTCATTGATAGCTAGACTAAAAAAATTTCGGATCCATTGTGCTATTATGTTCGAAGACAAATTTTTTTTTTCTGATCCATTGTGCTATTATGTTCGAATTTCCATTCCTTGGTTTTGGTAGTCGGGACTAGTTTCTATGTAACTTCAAATGCAGGACTTGACTGCTGTGAACCTAACTTGTTTCTTCTTTTAAATGTTATGTAGGATTTCCTTCTTTTAGTATTGTTGTCATTGATGATTGGTCATGATTATTTAGGATTTCTTTATTTTTCTGTTGCTGTGATTATTGATGATTGCTCATGGTTATAAAGATTGCTTAGCAAAATAACCCGTCAGATATACATTGATATCTAGGAGTCAATGAGCACAGGTGCATACTCTCCCACCTGTATCTATGGTGATGACAAAAAGGAGGAGCACTTTAACAGTCTTGAGTATACAGTAGCATGGTCATGTAGAATCTAAGCACATGACTCCATTGGCCTACATGTGTGCTCCTTCAGAAAAAATATGCACCATTTGAGGACCACACCATGGTCCTCTTCTTCATCTGAACTTACTTGGCTTCCTCAAATCTACAGAATCTAAACAACAGTGGGTTTTGGTGCTTTTCTGGATTAAATTGGGATAAAAATAGCTTAAGGCTGAGAGTGATCTTTTGTTGCTTTAGATTTCAAAAACTCCAGAAATAGGAAAGAACTTTCTTCACACCAAACGTAATTTTCAATGTTATTGGGTTACTATTGATGTCATTTTCTTCCCAGTTACTTGAGCTAAGCTCACATTAGTTGTCCAACAAAGTTTGAAATGGGTACAGACTTGATGGTCTAAAAAAGTCTAGGTAGTCTCTAGTGCAGTTTTTTTTTTTTTTGACTTGTTTCACTTGTCTGTGCATATGAAATTCATTTTTGGAATGCAAGTGCGCCAGCTATAATTCCAACAGTGGATGTGGGTGTTTTTTTGGGTTAAAAACTGTCCTAAACAGGGGTACTCGGCAAGGGTGGTGCAGAATTTCTAAATCGAGTTGAAAAAGTGCGACGGTTGAAAAAATGTCAAACGCGGTTGTAATTAACTGCAAATGAGCAGAATTTAGGTTCATCATATGTTCTTTGAAGTCCCCAAATTTGAGAAAAAAAAAACTTCGGGAAGTGGGTTAAAAACTGTCCTAAACAGGGGTACTCGGCAAGGGTGGTGCAGATTTTCTAAACCGAGTTGAAAAAGTGCGACGGTTGAAAAAATGTGAAACGCGGTTGTAATTAACTAAAAATTAGCAGAATTTAGGGTTCATCATATGTTCTTTGAAGTCCCCAAATTTGAGAAAAAAAGAACTTCGGGAAGTGGGTTAAAAACTGTCCTAAACAGGGGTACTCGGCAAGGGTGGTGCAGAATTTATAAATCGAGTTGAAAAAGTGCGATGGTTGAAAAAATGTCAAACGCGGTTGTAATTAACTGCAAATGAGCAGAATTTAGGTTCATCATATGTTCTTTGAAGTCCCCAAATTTGAGGAAAAAAAAAACTTCGGGAGTGGGTTAAAAACTGTCCTAAACAGGGGTACTCGGCAAGGGTAGTGTAGATTTTCTAAACCGAGTTGAAAAAGTGCGACGGTTGAAAAAATGTCAAACGCGTTTGTAATTAACTGCAAATTAGCAGAATTTAGGGTCATCATATGTTCTTTGAAGTCCCCAAATTTGAGAAAAAAAAACTTTGGGAAGTGGGTTAAAAACTATCCTAAACAGGGGTACTCGGCAAGGGTAGTGCAGATTTTCTAAACCGAGTTGAAAAAGTGCGACGGTTGAAAAAATGTCAAACGCGGTTGTAATTAACTGAAAATTAGCAGAATTTAGGTTCATCATATGTTCTTTGAAGTCCCCAAATTTGAGAAAAAAAAAAACTTCGGGAAGTGGGTTAAATACTGTCCTAAACAGGGGTACTTGGCAAGGGTGGTGCAGATTTTCTAAACCGAGTTGAAAAAGTGCGACAGTTGAAAAAATGACAAACGCGGTTGTAATTAACTGAAAATTAGCAGAATTTAGGTTCATCATATGTTCTTTGAAGTCCCCAAATTTGAGAAAAAAAAACATCGGGAAGTGGGTTAAAAACTGTCCTAAACAGGGGTACTCGGCAAGGGTGGTGCAGAATTTCTAAATCGAGTTGAAAAAGTGCGATGGTTGAAAAAATGTCAAATGCGGTTGTAATTAACTGCAAATAAGCAGAATTTAATTAAGTTTAGGATGATAGCTCTAAATATTGAATCTAAACTACTTGTCACAAACCAGAGTATATAGTCTCCTAAGTAAACTGATGTTCTGATTGCAAAAGAATTTGCTTAGATTCCAACATCACCCATTAATGTATTCTTTAATTAGCAAATGAGTATTGTATAATAAATCCTCCTTATCAGCATAACCCCATACTCACAATCCCATTATCGTTCATCGATTCCAAGAATCGACCCAATTCTACTTTCCTCCACAAACTAGTTTCATTCCATCATTGATGAATGCCATCATTGAATTGGTGCAGGGTTTTGAATATGGAAGTGTCCTCATCCTCATCACCAGCTTTGCATTATCCGGATGTAGATGAGAATTTGAAACCAAAATTGGGGATGCATTTTGAGGATTTAACGAAAGCATATGAATTTTACAATGTTTATGCAAAGGCGGCTGGGTTTAGTGTAAGAAAAGATTCAACTCGTACTAAAGATGGGGAGGTAGTTTGGAAGCGATTTTATTGTTCAAAGGAGGGTAAAACGGACGAGAAACATTGGATTGAAAAGGATGTTGTTCAAAGGCGTCGCATGGAAACACGAGTAAATTGTAAGGCACAATTGCAAGTGAAAAAAGAAAAATCAGGGGGTTATGAAGTGTCGAAATTTGTTCCTGGCCATTGCCATCCCCCCACTACTCCTCGCAAGCGATTCATGTTGAGGTCGTATCGGTCTGTTCCAGAAACAATGAAGCAACAAATAAATATATATGATACTGCAAATATTCGAAACAAGCAACAAATGCAAATATTCAGTTCGCAATCTGGGGGACTAGACAAGATCGGATTTACAAATAGAGATGCTGAGAATCACCGCAGAAATGATAAGGAAAAGGGAAAGGGGCTTGATGGTCAGCTGTTGTTTCAACTCTTTGAAAATCGCAAGGAAATGAGTCATGGATTTACTTATAACATTGAGCGAGATGCAGAGAAGAAGATAACACATGTTTTCTGGGCGAATGGTTCATTCCGTTCGGCATACAAATTTTTTGGTGATGTTGTAACATTTGATACAACATATAAGACAAACTGTTATGGGCTAATTTTTGGTACATTTGTTGGTTGCAATCATCATGGTCAAACAACTTTGTTCGGATGTGGGTTCCTACCGAATGAAAAAGCAGAGTCTTTTGAGTGGTTGTTTAACAAATGGCTTGAAGCCATGCCTTGTGGCCCACCTAAAGGAATTATAACGGATCAAGATTTGGCTATGACAAAAGCCATAAAAAAAGTCATGCCAAACACTCGTCATCGGTATTGCCTATGGCACATTTTGGATAAACTGCCATCGAATTTGGGAGGGGTTTCTATTCACAATGAGGGTTTGGTTGAAAAGATTAAAAGTTGTCTTCATAAATCTGATACTCCTCTCGAATTGGAGAGTTCTTGGAATGAAATCATGTCAGATGCTTCCCTTGTGGAAAATGATTGGTTGAAAGCTATGTTCAACATCCGTAATATGTGGGTTCCGGCATATCTAAAGGAGAATTTCTTTGCGGGCATGTCAACTACTCAAAGGAGTGAAAGTATGAATTCATTTGTGAAGCAGTATGTTGAGTACAAAAATTCATTGATTGATTTCATATTGCGGTTTGACTCTGGGGTGGAACGTTTAAAATATCTTGAAAACAAAGAGGATTTCGAATGTAGTAATGGGAACCCTAAATTAAAAACATGCTCACCAATGGAGAAACAAATGGCAGGTATCTACACAAGGAGCTTATTTTATAAGTTACAAGAAGAGTTGTTTGTTACCTTGTCAATGGAGGTTGATGTTGTAAATGAAGATGCTGTCAGTTGTAATTTTGTTGTGACAAGTATGATGGATGAAAATGAAAAAAAAAAGAGGTTTTATGGAAGAAAGAAGAGATGCATGCATATTGTTCTTGCAAGAAATTTGAGTTTGAAGGCATACCGTGTCGTCATGCATTGTCTGTTATGGTGCGTTTAAATGTAAGATATTTACCAGAACGTTACATTTTGAAGCAATGGACGAAGGGAGTTACAAAACTAAATTCTATTGATACTGATGGAGCTGAAATTGAAAGTTGCGGCTCTGACTCGTTACTGGGTAGACAAAGTTACATTTCAAGAATTTTTACTCCAATATTTAACGAAGGTTGTCTATCCAAAGAAGGGTTCGAAATTCTAGTCAATGCTCATGCCGAAGTACAAATGAAGCTGCAGAACTTAAAAATGGACATTCCATCAGAGGCAAGCATGCACCCTTGGAAAGGATTAGATAGTGATGTTATAGAATATCAAGAACCATCACATGTTGTAACAAAAGGACGCGCGAAGAGACTTAAATCATCGAAGGAGAAAGCAACAAAAGGGCGGCTTTGTCGTGGTTGCAACAAACGTGGTGTCTCGCACGACAAGCGAAATTGTCCTGCGCTACTAAACAAGTATACATTCTATGATTTTAATTTTTAACTTTTTTTTTTCTACCATCTTGACATATTAACATAGTGCTTTTGACATATAATTTTAGGTTGGTTGAAAATGTTCCAAACCAAACAGAAGACAATACCTATTCAAGTTCAGAAGGCTCTGAGTCTGAAATGCTTTAATAAGAAAATGGTAAAGGATTCAATTCTCATGGCTACCTTTCTATGTTTTCATTTATCAGATTTTCTAATGTGAACTATTGTTTGATTGCTTGTGTAGGGGATATGATGCTGGAGTTTGAAGATGCTGTCAATGGAGGCTTCTGAAGATGGTGCAGCTGGCATGGAATTATAATGTTCTTTTTGTTTTTGTCATTATCTTTGGTTCTCAATTAAGGGACTTCTCCACTAGCTGTTTGTATGATCTAAATCTTAACTATATTTTGATGAATTGGGTGAACACTGGAGATGTTGAAGCAGTCTGTTTGGAGTCTTGAACCATTAATGGTTTTTAATTAATGTGTTGATTAACTACTCAGATTTTGTGTTTTTTATTTTTGGTTTTCTGAATAGATGTGAGATGGGTGTTGTATGGATTTGAGAGTTATCTGTTGAATGTGATTGGATGTGGGATGGATACCAAAAGTAGAACTTTGAGAGTTAGCTGGTAGTGCAACTAGATGAGACCCAAACTTGAATGCAGATGATGCCTATTTGGCAAACCAAACTCGTTCACACTGGCACTGTGCAAGTGTTTATGGTATCGGATCGGCTGTTTTGGTTATCTTTCGGTCTATATATGTCTCGTTTACCTTATGCATTATGTTGATCTCTATAATTGTAGTGTCATATATTTCTGTTCTCATATATATGGGGTTCTGGACAGAGTTATTGATGTTGTAAGAGCAGGCTGCACCATAGTAAGGTGCTGTTTTCTTTGAGGGCTCACTTGGGATTACTTCCAATTGCTGCTCTAGGCTTGGATGAGGTCTCATCCGCCAAGAGGTTTCACTAAGGATATCATTCTTGTCAGATGAAGATAGGTATCCGTATCATTGAAGAGTCCACAAATTTGGTGCTGTTAAATGGAAATCTATAGTGAGTACATCACTCTGATGAGGTTCAAGGTTTGGCCAGTGTCAATACAACAGGGGTAGGCAAGCAATCCGATTGGATTGATCACTTTTCAATTGGAAAATGGGCCCCCAAAATTTATCAGATAGGGCTCTCCATGTTTGCTGTGAAATGTGGACTCTTACAACTTACAAGGCACATGAATTCCATTACACTTTCTTTTCTTCATTTCATCAATCAGGCTCATCCATGCAAGACAGAGAAGACATGTAACACTCTTAAGAGGATGTTTGACATTTCTAGATCAGTTAGATAAGTGTGGGAATTGGATAGTGGGGTTAAGGGTTGATGATAATGGGCAAAAAGTTTAATGGTTACAACAAAAAACCATCAAATCTTTTCATACGGTGGGATTTACTTTCATAGAAGAGAGAATGAATTATTATTTACCATCTAAGGAAGAAAAATTGTAGGTGAGTTTCATATTTGATATTTATCAGTTACCCTTCACTCCTAACGCTCATAGATCATCAAATTCAACTTATATATAGGAGTATGGGACTTTAGATGAATACTTATCTTGCTTCATACATAATAATCAATTAAACACTAATCCAAGTTCAAATTGTGCGGCTAACAATTCATTGAGGGCGTGTAACTGAGAGTCTAGATGGCCCTGATGTGATAACTGAACAAATGCAGAGAAGAGCCAGTGACACATCACATTCATGAAAGCCAACATCAAATTAAGACCAAGGTATATCAATCATACATCAAGGCCACTGATAGAATAATCTAAACAGCATGGATCTAAGCAAAAATCAATCTTGAGGATTTAGGGTCAATAACATTACTGTCTCCACAAATAGAGCAATTGATAATTCATAATATAATGTATTTTGGGTCTGAAAACATGAGTCTTAAAACATCAACTCCAAAGGTTTACATCAACTCTAATAGACTGTCGTGAACATTCTTCTGGTACCAAATACATGCAACAAAAAAGATTATAATGACAAGCATATAGGCAACTCCATTTTCGCGTCTGCTTCCCCTGTTTTGGTGGTCTATGCTTTCTCTTAGACGACGCATTTCAAGCCTCATTTCTTCAACGGCGCTTTTCATTTCTTCCAATTTTGCGTCAATATTGCCACTTCCTGTATCTGACTTGGGAATCCATTCCGACGTAAGTTCATCCATCCAGATTAGAAGACCACAACCTCTTTCTCCCTGCGATAAAATGCATCACAATAAGCCATAATATTGTACTCAAAAGAATACATTAATGGGTGATGTTGGAATCTTAACGTACAGGCAAATCCGGGCATTTCCAAAATTTGCGTCCAGGGTTGGATGTTGTACGAGAAGTCTTTGGAATCATAGTCCTGTATCCGCATGGGCACTTTGGAGCCCATTGTAAGTTTTGTAATGAAACAGACGATGACCTGCCTACATATTCTTAACCTAATATGTTAATTCATATATAAGATTCTCATGTTAGAAATAAATAAAAAACTTCATATCACATACTTGAAGATGACATGAGAATCACATAGGACCAACTGGGTAATCCTTTGAATAATGTGGGTACTCCTTTCAGCTGCACACAGAGAGAGAGAGAGAGAGAGAGAGCATTTTACATGATTTAGAAATATAATCTCCCTTCTATTACACATTAAAAAAGCCCTAAGACAATTATAAAAAAGCCATAAAAAAGCCTTCATTATTGAATTGATGAACACATAATGTCACTCAAAAGCTATTTCCATCCATCCTCCTCCATTGCATTCAGAAGTCCTCTAAAGCAAAAAAAAAAAAAAAAAAAAAAAAAAAATTCATTATTTTTAACTCATTTTTTCCAAGTTCAAGAACATGATACTGACTGGAAAGTGAACCCATTGATGAGTTTCACACCCAAGTCTGAACCTAATTCAATGTTCAATAAGAAGTCCCTTGGTGAATGTCTAATATAAAATAGAACTCCAGCTTAGCACCTAATTTTCCATAAACACACCAGAAGTTAAAAGAAGATATTGCCATTTAATTTAAACCAATGCCGACAACTCACATCATTCAAATATGCAAAAACACCCACCATTGTATATACAATTTTTCTCTTTCTTATGCATGTTTTAACTGTATATACATGTTAACACATGGCATTGACTGAGTAGTAAAAAAAAAAAAAGAAGTGGGACTCACCCAAATCACTTGCACCAGAGGGAGTGGATAAGTAAAGAAGTCCTTATCACTATAAATGAAAAAACCAATAGAAGCATTGCTGAATGAGGCCTTTTGTTTATGCTAAAGTTACTTGGTTTATGGACCACTTGTTTTGCCCTTATTTTGTAGGAATTTACTCAAACAAGTCAAGACCTTACCTGTTTTGAGGGGTGGTTTGGGGTACGGAGGGGCTTTCAATCTTGTATCCAATTATCCAAGAAAAAGTAAGAAGTAATACAAATCTTTAAGAAATTTTACACCTAAGAGGTTAGAAATTCAAATTGTCAGCGCCACTCTAGGACATCCAATTGCACCCATTCCTCTCATATACATGGTAAATAGTTCATACTAGGCATGTATCTTTTAAGGGCAATGCTTTTAAGCAACAAAAGATCACTCTCAGCCTTAAGCTATTTTTATCCCAATTTAATCCAGAAAAGCACCAAAACCCACTGTTGTTTACATTCTGTAGATTTGAGGAAACCAAGTAAGTTCAGATGAAGAAGAGGACCATGGTGTGGTCCTCAAATGGTGCATATTTTTTCTGAAGGAGCACACATGTAGGCCAATGGAGTCATGTGCTTAGATTCTACATGACCATGCTACTGTATACTCAAGACTGTTAAAGTGCTCCTCCTTTTTGTCATCACCATAGATACAGGTGGGAGAGTATGCACCTGTGCTCATTGACTCCTAGATATCAATGTATATCTGACGGGTTATTTTGCTAAGCAATCTTTATAACCATGAGCAATCATCAATAATCACAGCAACAGAAAAATAAAGAAATCCTAAATAATCATGACCAATCATCAATGACAACAATACTAAAAGAAGGAAATCCTACATAACATTTAAAAGAAGAAACAAGTTAGGTTCACAGCAGTCAAGTCCTGCATTTGAAGTTACATAGAAACTAGTCCCGACTACCAAAACCAAGGAATGGAAATTCGAACATAATAGCATAATGGATCAGAAAAAAAAAATTTGTCTTTGAACATAATAGCACAATGGATCAGAAATTTTTTTAGTCTAGCTATCAATGACAGATGATTCTACAAGAGGGCAAAGGCAAAAGTCATTTTACATGAATGATTAAAAGGAAAGAAAAGAAGGCATTTAGTGTTTTTAATCCGTCAAAATCGGCAACAATAAAAACTCTTCAATCAGCTTATTAGCAACCAATAGGTATTCCCGCATATTGTTTCCTGCGACACTGCAAGTCTTCATCCAAAAGCTAAAACATCACTTGAATAGAAACCTAAACATGTCCAAACACAGACAATGGAGTCATGTGCTTAGATCGTACATGACAATTTTTTTTTTTTTTTTCTTGAATAGAAACCTAAACATGTCCAAACACAGACAACCCTCAATCCAAGGCACTGCGAAACCCCAGATCAAACTAGCTGGCAGAGAAAAAAACAGAGTAAAAAAAATAGAGAAAGAAGGAAGAAAATGCATACATCGAAGAGAAGGGGCGTGCCTGGCGATGGAAATGGGAGAATCGATCGCAGGAGACAGATCGTGCCTTCCGGACAGTGGATCGCAGGAGAGGGTGCGTCGCTTCAAACCTCGCAGGAGAGAAAAATGGGTTTCAGGTCAGGTCGAAATGGAAAGGGAGAGGAGATGGAGAAATGGGGGAAGGGTTCGTTCGCTGGAGAGAAGCCTGAGGAGAGGAGCTCCTCGGCGGAGACGATCGCTCTGCTCAGAGGATGAAGATAGTGTCTGGCCGAAAAGAGAGAGAAGAGAGAGAGAGAGAGCCAGCGAAAGTGAAATGGGCGAATGGAGAGAGAGCAAATCCAGCGCAGATTCGTTCGCCGTTCTCGCCTGAGGAGAGGATCGCGCGTTCGCTGGCAGAACGGAGAGAGAGCAAATGGAGAGGAAATGGGGAATGGAGAGAGAGAGAGGAGCCCTGAGCTTTCGTTTCGTTTTGATCAAATAGAGCGGGGAAACCAAATTTGCAGTAGGCGGGGTACACTTGATAACGCTGAAGTTTGGATGAAAAATCGCACGATCTCTTCACTGTCCCCACGTGCTGAGCGGACCATATGATGCACTTGAGCTGAGGAGAGGGATCCTCATATATATATATATATATATATATATATATCTATCTAAGGGGAGGCAGGAAAACTCACTCCCTAGTCTTTTTCACAAAGAAAATGCCCATTCTCAACATCAAATGAGGAATAAGAATAAAGAGAATATATGTTGACATAAGCATTCCTAACTTCCATCATCTCCTCCTCTAAACTAACTAAATACCAATTTCTTTGGTATAGTCAATCTCATCTCTTTAAAACTAGGTAATCCAGCCAACTTTACAACTTGAGCTGCAGTCATACTACATGCATGGAAGCAGAACGTTCTTCTTTCAAGGAAATATTTCAAAAAATCCTAGGCCCCAGAAGGAACATTGCTATTTCTTTCCCTTTCTGTTTTTTTTGGTGGGGGAAACATTGCTATTTCACGAAGGCTTGAATTCTAATTGTTGTGGCCCACCACATGATGACATCATTCATAAAAATTCATAACCCAATGAAGCCCTAAATTTTCTTTGACGGAAATTTAGTATAAAATTCATAGGCCCACATGAGAGATTGCTTAATTCACATAGGCATATTGATTGATTGAAGTGGCCCGCCAGATGTGGTTAAATTCAGGGGCAGTTATTGTGCATGGCAATATGTCAAATCTATCAGGCCAGTTCATACCTTCCGATTTGTGAGCAATGATTGTAATATGTACACGTGGATATAATCCAAAGACTTTATATGTTGTGTATGATTTGATATGAAGGCCATTTTCTAAAATACATATTGCTTAAGGTCACGTTTGTATAAAGGCTACTTCCATAAAAAAAATAAAATTACCACATTAATAAATTCTTTAATTTTTAAATATATCGCTAAAGGTTTTCTGAGAAAATTAAAAATTCATATTTCGGTGCAAAAAGTTTTTCTTCAATAAATTGGTGCTAATGCACTGATTGGTGCAGTTGCAGATTTCTTTAGTGAAATCTATTGGTGGGTGGGTCAGAGTGTATGTTGGGTGAGGTGGGTTGGGTGTGGTCGAGAGGGGAGGGAGAAGAAAGAGAGCGGCTAGGTGGAGTGGGGGTGCACGTGGGAGTGAGGAAACAAAGATTAGCTTTATGTGGAGATGGACTTCCCATACCCCCATATGAAGTCTATTTCCAAGCCTAAGAAAGAAAAAGATGACGTTACGAAAAAGAAGTTCTGCGAAAAACTTGCCACACTAAACACATGAAAACGAGTTTTTCGTAGAAACCACCTCCTTTTTTGCGGTAATGGGTTTCACTAACGTGCCATAAATCTCAATTGAAATATGGATTTCATATTGCCTAAATTCATTAATTGACTCATGACTAGTCTTCTAGTTTTTTGTTTTTACGTTTTAAAATAATTTTAAGTTTTTCAGGATGAAATGCAATTCTTCCATTTCTTTGATGCAAGAAGGAATTATAAAACATGTCACTATATAGGAGGTGGGGAAAACTTCAAAACAAAAGCACTTTTATTTTTTCACTTGAATGAGCCCCAACTATGAGCAGTACAAAACATTTCGCACATACCCCGTGAATTGTCACTTCTTTTAGTTTGACACTCACCTTATCAGTATTCGTGGCTTAACGAATCACAATAAAAAAATAGATATGCCCTAAAATTGTATAACTTTGGGGCCCTAAAATCAAGAGTACAAAGATGATTTTATTAAGTTGATATTTCGCTAGCCTTCAATTACACCATAATCTTCTTATTCCCACTAATTATCTGATTGCAACTGTGCCAACCGGAAACAGGTTAGGGTGTGCTTTTGAAAATCAAACCCAGGTTTCTTTTTTTCTTTTAGCCGTTTCCTAAAAGAGTACGGTACGTGGACACATGGGTTCCACCTTATTTAAATCAGTCAAAAAGGAAAGAGGCAATGGAAAGAAAGTGTTTGCCTGTTACCTTATAAACGGTTTTGCTATCGAGTAGTCTTTCATTTAGATCAAGATCTTATTGGAAAAAACCTCTAACGTGGCCCGGGCACAAAAAAAAAACAAAGACCCCGTAATTGAACCCCGTAGAAGAGGCCCTCCCGGTAGATTTCTTGTCTTTTTGGCTTGGTTGACCGAGTGAGTTTGTCGCCCAAAGACATATCATCACTCTTCATCTTATATATAAGTCATTCGAGATCAAATGACTTCGATTCTGAGAATAGCGTTTTGATTTGGATCGTGTTGAAAATATCAGTCCATACCATTTAAGTGATCTTATTTCAAAAAATAGGATGCGAAGAAAGCACATTTAATCATGTTTGACAAGTGTTCACTTTTCACCCCAGCAAAAATGACACTCAAAAAGGAAAATGAAGAAAAAAGAGGGATCCATCATCTTAGAAGACTATAAAATGGTCCATCATACCGTTAATGGTGGTGAAAGAAAATGCCTGGACTAGTGGTGATAGTGCCACGTCAGAAGTAGAAAATGTGAGAAATCCACTACAGGAAAGAACAGACAAAAAAGGTTAAAGCAATGTATTGCAATATCCGACACCTAGGGATATATATTTCGATCATTTTTCCTACATATAACCAATATAGCACACCTCTTATGAATTGTTTTAAATTTGACCAGCTAAAGTACATATCTAATTCTAAATGTAAGTGTATGGTCAAAATCCCTACTATTATTTCACTTTAGCTAGGCCCGATTTGGATTCAAGTTTGACCTGACTCAAGTTGCTCCCGTATTTCTCTATGTATTGACTATCGGTGATGTTGAAGTACATTGTGCCGGTTAGAACTTTGTCCTCTTTTAGGAATCATGAGGGATACCTATACAACAAAATTTATCTATTTACATTATGTATGCATCATTCTAGCACAATGAAACTAATACGATGGAAATTAATTTTGAGAAATTCACGTGCGTTCTTTATAGGGCTACTGACGAAAAATTTAGAATACATCAAAACAGCCAAGAACCTGGGAAAATCTCATTCAAATAGGATTTTGGTCTACTATCGGATTGATCAATTACGAATGACTGTAACGTCCAAAATATTATGATAATTTTGTTGATTTTTTTTATCTTAGTCTTGATGGTGGGCCAGCTTTTGTTGGATTCAAATTTTGCTATGGCTTATAAGAAAAGATTATCAAGGTACTTTAAGTATCCTAGATCTTCACAAATAGGGCTCACAAAGGAACCTCGCAATATTTCCTTGAGTCCTAAAAAAAAAAAAGAGTAAGAAAATTGTAAGATGGATTCCATAATCGGTTTTTCTTTTACAACATGTTTTTACTTACCTCTAAGTTTCAACTTTCTGTAAATCTTTAACAGCATGTTTTTACTTACTAACTTTCAACTTTATGTAAAATCATGAGATAAGGATTTTGCGGGCTGGGGGGGGGGGGGGGGGGTTTACATTTGCCGAGGCAGCAGATTTTTATTTATGTAATAAATTACTCAACTACATTCTCATGTTCTTCCTTCATTCTACCTATCCTTTCCATTCCTTCGCTCTATTTTTTTTTTCCACAAATCAATTAAGAGTCTATACCACTGATTTTGAAATTGATGATTCATATGATTATTATTATATATATATATATATATATATTAATTGATGGGTGACTATCCATTGGTGGATGGCTACAAAACGGGGATACCATAACATGGCTATAAACATAGGGCTTTTAAAACCTATAGTTGCCCATGACCCCCGCCAGCCTGACATGGATCGTGAAACGCATGCTAATCATACGTCTGTGTCTTCGTATAATCCGTTTATATTACTGTAATGTACTAGCAGCCCGTACGATTCATTTAGATTTGCTGCTATAAAAGGTATCTTATTTTGGTCGACTTTGGCCATTGTCCTCTTCTAGATTTTTTTTTTCTTTTTTGGCACGAAAGATAGTGACCTTGCCACTTGCCAGGCCGCCAGACTCCTCTTCCATCCATCTGCCCAGATCAGAATATCAGATGTTAAATAATATTCTACTTCTACTTTAATTTGGACCTTTCATAAGTAACATTTGCAAGTTACTTCTACTTATAGCTAGACGTTTCTCCTAAGTAACATTTGCATGTGGACGACCATTGCTGGTCCACAATCAAGTGATTTGAAGGGACATTCGATTTTACAAAATTTTGATTTAATGTTCTACAAATTCTCAATATGAGGTGAGCCATGTGATTTGTGCTTGTGCACAGTTGAGTACTGGAGAGGGATTTAATTTGGATCTTTCATAAGTAGGCCCACTATGTAAGAAACTCTGAAAAAATAGTATTCTGTCTGTCTCTTGTTCCTCAAGACCATTGTTTATATACAAGAATTGGCTCCTACAATTTCTCCTATATGTGTGCCTAACAATATTATATTACAGCTATCAAAGGCTATCAAAGGATTTATATACAAGAATAGGCTGCTACAATTTCTATATGTGTGCCTAACAATATTATATTACAGCTATCAAAGGGTCAACGATATGCTCATGGCTGCCAATCTTGATTAATGGCTGTCAATTCTTATTCTGATTGCTCTTGCCGAATATACAGCCTAATAGCCTAATACACCCCCCCCCCCTCAAGTTGGTGCATGAAAATTTCGAATGCCCAACTTGCCAAGGAAGGACTCAAACTGCGATTTGCCCAATGCCTTTGTGAATATATCCGCAAGCTGAGTAGTAGTAGGAACATAGGTTGGTCGAACATTGCCTTTGAGAACCTCATCCCGGACAAAGTGGTAGTCCACTTCAATATGCTTGGTGCGTTCATGGAACACAGGATTTTTGGCGATATGCAAGGCTGCCTGACTATCACAGTGAAGGTGCATGGGTTGGGAATGAGTAACACCTAGGTTGAAGAGGATCCCTTTTAACCATTTTAACTCACACGTAGTAGTTGCCATAGACCTATACTCAGCTTCAGCAGAGGAGCGGGAGACAGTGTGTTGTTTCTTTGTTTTCCATGATATTGGAGAGCCACCAAGGAGCACGAGCCAACCAGTGACGGAGCGTCTGGTCAGAGGGCAACTGGCCCAGTCTGAGTCGCACCAACCATAGAGTTGTAAATCACATGCACGACTCAGAAGTATTCCTTGTCCTGGATTGCCTTTCAAGAAACGAACTACCCGAAGTGCAGCTTCCCAATGTTCTACTTTGGGTTGTTGCATGAATTGAGACAGAGTGTGGACACTATAGGATAACTCAGGCCGAGTGAAACATAGGTAAATCAGACGCCCAACCAAGCGCCGATATTGCTCGGGATTTGAAAGTAACCGACCCTGAGCAAGTGGCAAGCGATGATTTTGCTCCAATGGAGTGGCAACTGGTTTAGCACCGAGAAGCCCAGCTTCAGATATAATATCAAGGGCATATTTACGCTGGCAAAGAAAGATCCCGGTAGGACTTCTGGCAACTTCAATACCTAGAAAATACTTTAATATACCGAGGTCTTTCATGTGGAAACAAGTGCTCAGGTAGATCTTAAACCGCTTGATGGCAGATGGAGTATTGCCAGAGATGATCAAGTCATCAACATAAACCAGGACCACGAGCTGGACTCCTTGTTGGTGCAAAGTGAACAAGGAATAGTCGAGGTATGATTGTTGGAAGCCATAAGCTTTGAGGGCAGCAGAGAGCTTGGCAAACCAACAACGTGGAGCTTGCTTTAACCCGTAAAGCGATTTTCGAAGCTTGCACACCATGTCCGGTTGCTGTACTGTAAACCCAGGAGGCATTTTCATAAAAACCTCTTCGTGAAGATCGCCATGCAGAAATGCGTTGTGGACATCCATTTGGTGAAGTTCCCAAGCTTTCGCTGCTGCAACAGCTAAGACAGTGCGCACCGTGACCATTTTAGCGACTGGTGCAAATGTTTCAGTGTAGTTGATGCCTTCCACTTGATGATTGCCAAGAATGACTAATCTGGCTTTAAAACGTTCAACTGTCCCATCGGAGCGATACTTTATGCGGTAGACCCATTTGCATCCGAGAGCTTTCTTTCCGGGTGGTAGGCGCTGCATGGACCAGGTACGATTTTGTTCGAGAGCTTGAATCTCAGTTTGCATGGCTTCTCTCCATCGAACGTCTTTTACCGCTGCATGAAAGTAGACTGGTTCTTTTCCTGTAGTAATGGCTGCAAGGAAATGTCTATGTGGCAGAGAAAACCTATCACAGTTTACATAGTGTGTTATAGGATAGGGTACACCTGAAGAACGTGATGAAGCTGGTGAACGAGTGGGAGGACTCAACTTCTGAATTATGTTCATGACATAGTCGTGCAACCGGGTAGACGGACGTTTGACTCGACATCCTCGCCCCAGTGGTTCATTTTCATCATGAGTGCTTGGAGACTGCACTTCGGGAACTGGTGCTTGCGGGTCTGGCATGACAGTAGTGTCTTCTCCATTGGCGTCTGTAGTATGGGTACCCCCCCTGTCGTCAGGACTCGCTGCTGTTGCTGGTTCGAAGGTGTCTCGAGGAGGCTCGAGGAGGCCATTATGATTCTCCCCATTAGTGTCTTCGTTAATGGAAACTGAGATGGCATTGGGTTGTGGTGCAGATTCGTCGTGTGCAAAGGGAAACTGGGTTTCAAAGAAGACGACGTCCCGTGACACAAAGAATTGGTGGGTCGCAAGATCATAAACTCGCCATCCTTTCTGCCCATAAGGATATCCCACAAAGACACACCGACGACTGCGACTTACAAATTTGTCTCCTTTCGTACCTTGGTTGCGTGCATAGCAGAGGGACCCAAAAATACGTAAGTGAGCATAAGAGGGCAGCTGGCCATGTAGCACTTCATATGGAGTTTTCCCATTCAAAACGGGGCTTGGAGTGCGATTAATCAAGTACCCTGCTGTCAAGATGCACTCACCCCATAATTCAATGGGAAAACTTCCTTGGAAACGCAAAGCGCGTGCGACATTGAGAATGTGGCGATGCTTTCTTTCGACCCTGCCATTTTGCTGTGGTGTCCCTGTACAAGAGGTTTGAAAGACAATCCCATGTTCAAGAAAATAGTTTTTCATGCAAATGAATTCTGTTCCATTATCGCTTCTAACAGTTTTAACCTTTTTGTTATATTGCCTTTCCACCATAGCAAAGAAATTTATCAGTGTCCGTGATACCTCTTTCTTATCAATTAGCAAAGAGACCCATACTGCACGCGAGCAATCATCCACAATAGTAAGAAAGTATGAAGCACCACAAGAAGAAGGAGTTCTATATGCTCCCCATAAATCACAGTGTATCAATTCAAATATAGCAGAAGCTTGATGAGTACTTAAGGGAAATGTTTCTCTAGTTTGCTTAGCTCTTTGACATGTATCACAAGCTTTATTCAGTAACTCACTAACTTTCCCATCACTAACACCAGAAATTAACTTAGCAGTTTTCCAAAATGGATGTCCCAAGCGCTTGTGCCATAGTTCTAGTTGGTTCATTCCTTCAGTTCTGTAGGCCTTCACTCTCGGAATTTCCCGGAAGAAGTAGAGTCCATCCCTTCGTTCATCCGCACCAATCGGCATCTTCGAAGTGCGGTCCTGTATGACACACAAGTTAGTAGTAAACTGGACAAAACAATGGGAGTCATCTATCAATTGTGATATAGAGATTAAGTTGCAATTCAAACGCGGAACATAAAGCACGTTTTCAAGTTTTAAACCCCCAGCAAGCTTTATTGTTCCTTCCTTAGTGGCTTGACAGATTGTCCGTCAGGCAGTCCAACAGGGCACCTAGGCACTTCCCGTACATCACATAGTTGTTGTAAGCTTCCTATCATATGATTGGATGCCCCGGTATCGAGGATCCATGAATTGAGTTTTGTCTTACCAGCCATGCTTTCATTTGGATTGGCCTTCGAAGTATTGAGCATTTCCAGCAAAGTTTGCCATTGCTCATTGCTTAATCTTGTCATGCCATTATTTTCTCCATCGCCACCAACACTGGGTCCCAAGCTCTGGACAGCATGAGCACGTACGGGATCATTTTGTGCACGTCCAATGTTGGCTCCAGCGCGGTTTTGACCTCTTCCTCGTCCACCTGCCTTGCCGTCACTTCGCGGACGTTCACTCCACCAGTTTGGGTATCCAATCAGCAAGAAACAGCTTGCTGCATCATGACCAGCTTTGTTGCAGTTCGTACAGAGCAGAGATTTGTGATTCATCTCACGCCCTTTCAACCTTGCACCTGTTTGAACTGCTAAGCCCATGACCTCCTTCCTTTCTTCTTTAGCCCGTGTGATAGTCCGCATCCTTTCTTCTTGTACTAGGATGGAGTACATCTTATTTAAGGATGGCAGAGGATCTGTAGCTAGCAAGTTGGAACGAACCGTTCCGTAGAGCACATCATCCAGTCCCATCAAAAAATGATGAGCTCGTTCTTCCTCTCTGCGTTTTTCAAGCTTTGCTGCAATATCACATTTGCAGCCTCCACAAGTACAGATCGGTACTTGTTCATAGTTGGCCAAGTCATCCCACAAGGCCTTCATCTTTCCGTAATAAGCCACCATAGTCATTCCTACTTGTTTGCACTCCGCCAAGTCCGATTTGATTAGTTGCTGAACTCGTGGGCCATTCACAACCGAAAACCTCTCCTTAATGTCGTCCCAAAGCTCCTTGGCGGTTTCCAAATAAGACATGGTTGATTGTAAGGTAGGCTCCACCGTGTTCAAGATCCATGACACCAATATGGATTGAACGGTCCACCAATCCTCCATCACGGAGGACTCTTCCTTGGGTTGCTCTATAGTTCCATCAATGAACCCCCATTTTCTCCTTGCTCTCAAAGATGTTCGCATAGCTCGAGCCCATTCGTCATAGTTCTCACCCCGCGCGCAGCTGCACTTGTGTGATCACGTTCCCAGGGTTGTCGTTGGAGTTCAGGTCGTATGGCGATGGGTGTTTCTTCACGGCATCAAGTTTGGATTTATCTGTGTTTCCTGCCATCGTATCTACCGTGTATGGATGTTTACTGGTTGATGGCAATCTCTGATACCATGAAAAAATAGTATTCTGTCTGCCTCTTATTCCTCAAGACCATTGTTTATATACAAGAATAGGCTCCTACAATTTCTCCTATATGTGTGCCTAACAATATTATATTACAGCTATCAAAGGCTATCAAAGGATTTATATACAAGAATAGGCTCCTACAATTTCTATATGTGTGCCTAACAATATTATATTACAGCTATCAAAGGGTCAACGATATGCTCATGGCTGTCAATCTTGATTAATGGCTGTCAATTTTGATTCTAATTGCTCTTGCCGAATATACAGCCTAATAGCCTAATAAACTCTCCCATAGGGTAAGGGGATCGACCTCATCCTCAAACGAGTCAGGATTCCCTGTTTCAACGAAGCAAGAGTGTGATGTTTCGGTATCTACAATCGCCATTTGTATGAAAAGCCATCTCACCACTTTAAATAATGAGATTTCGCAGCTTTCAATGTGTCGCCTGGACTACAAAACATCCTCTCATCGATTTTTTTTTCTGCCATTAAGTAAATCTGGATTAAGAGAAGAAAGGGAAGATGGTATGTATAGACGACATTTGAACTACAAAGCATCGCACGACGTAGGTTATTAACATCATTTTACTGAAAAGGCTTATACAAACGAACTGACACCCAGGCCGTCGGTAAAAAATTAAATCCCCTAGTTGACACTAGTTTATTATAATTCAAATCTAATCAAATTTAATTAAAGATAACTCACCTTTTTATAATAATATTTTCCATTAACCTTGATTTTGTATACTAATTATATTTGTGTGAATACAAATTAATGAAACGATCATGATATTACTTTATGGCCCGTTTCTTTATCAGCATTCCAAGAATTTATGTCTGTGAGAATTTCAAATTCATAAAAAATTGTCTCCTTAGGTGGAATTCCAAATCCCTTTTTTCTATGAAAGAGTTAAAATTCCAACAAATGGTATAGAGAGTGGAATTCCAAGAATTTCAAAACGTCGAGGTCGCCAGCAGGGTCGCCTCTGGTGCCGAAGCCTCTACCTCCGCGCCGGAGTCGAGCGGGACCCCTCTCGTGAGACGCCACCGATGCTCCGCGCCAAGCTCGGAAGAGATGTCGCGCATCGTGGCCTTCCTTGACTTGGAGGCCCTGGCGTTTGGGGACAAGGCTCCTGAGTCCCCTACGCCTATGGCTACGGGAGCCATCGGGACCTCGACTTCTCGTGAAGTCGCTACGACCCTTGCTGATGAGGGAGAGGAGGCTGATGTACACTCCGCTCATCAAGAAGTTTGGCCGCCCTCTCCCGAAGCGGGGCCAAGGGGGAGCGCCTCGAGGAAGAGGCCGAGGGAGGAAGAGACAAGTTCGGGCGCCACATTGCCGCGGTCCCTTGGGAGCCGAACTTTATTCTCGGGACGGGCGATCGTGTGACAGTCGAAGACTGTGTCCACTAGAAGTCAAACTCCCTCATCCTCGAGGCACTCTGCAAGGGGTGCGCCTTGCCGCGGGACATGGCGCACTACGAGGGGTACAGCGAACCAAAACTACTGGCGTCGTTGCTGCAATCCGATCTCCAGGTGAGCTAAGTCTACTATCTTTCAAAGAGTCTTTTGATGAAGTGTTTCGTCTTGGCTAACTTATACCTTTTGCTGTAACGGACGCTGTAGAAGTCGATGGTAGTCATCGATCGATACAATAAGCAGAGCCCCTTGATTGCCTTGCTTGACCGAGAAAATAAACGACTGGAAGAAGCTCTGGGGGCCTGCAACCAGAAGGCGAACCAGCTGGAGGCACAAAAGGGCGAGCTCCAGGCCGAGCTGGAGGGCGCCAAGGCCGAGGCAGAGGCGGGGAAGAACAAGGTTGCCGAGCTCGAGGCCACTATGGAAAAGCTGAAGAGTGATCTGTAGGCCGAGGCGCAGAGGGCAACCGAGGCCGAGGCTAAGGCCCAAGCTGCTCAAGCTGAAGCCGACATCATCTTTGCGGACGTGGTTAGGCAGGCCACGACACACTATGAAACTCGGGTGTTGCGCGTAAGAGACAAGGCCTCGGAAAAGGGATGGCACGCTGCCCTTAAGAAGATGGGGATCACGAAGGACCATTCGTCATTCGTGGAACCACCCAGCTTTCCAGGCCCATCGACTCCCAGAGCCAACATTGTCATAGAGCCTGTGGTCCAGCCCAAGGCCGGCACCAACGCTTCTGCCTCTGACTCCTCTGCTCGATAATGTATCTCAAAATTGTATCTCCTTTTTGTTCTTTTTTCTTTACCTCAAGATGTAATGACTCAATTGTACTCAGGAAAAATCAATAAAATTGAGTTTTTGCTTCGTTGTGGACTCCCTTTCTGACTCATTTTGTTCCATATATATTTTTTCATGTACACCACTTCTATTGTTTCACTTGCATCAAGTGTTTGAGTTCGGCTATATATAATCCGAATTGGATATGACCCGAATCAGAAGGCATGGCCGAGCTGGAACACCTTCCGAGAAAGGTAGTGACTTTCCGTTGTCACCTATGCTCGACACGATTCCACCATTTTGTCATGTAACAGCTCTAATGTACAGTAAGGCAGTACCAAACACGTTTTGACACGTACCCGTGGCTGATTTTGTGATATACCGGTGGAAGATTTCGTATTAACCCGAGTCATTTTGTCAGCCGAGACGGATTCGTGCGAGTGGGGTGTAATGACTTAGATGGCCGAAATGGCTTTATGCCTGGGTGGAATAGATTCCGATCCAAAGGCAATCTCATCAGTGGCCGTAATGGCTTCGTGCCAGGGTGGAATACATTCTGACCCTAAGACAATCTCATCAGTGGCCATAATGGCTTCATGCCTGTGTGGAATACATTCCGACCCTAAGGCAATCTCATCAGTGGCCGTAATGGCTTCATGCGTGGGTGGATTATATTTCGACCCTAAGGCAATCTCATTAGTGGCACTGTCGCCGAATTACCGGTAGCCGCAAGCAAGTTCTATAACAACGAACTGAGCAACAGGAAACACTTTCATTGGTCTTGAAAATTTGAGTAGATATTAGAAATAAAACTTCTTGAGGTGCGACGCATTCCATGACCGTGGTAGCTGTCGGCCCCCCATATCTTCGAGTCTATGGCTGATTGTCCGGCAGTGGAAATTACCTTGAACGGTCCATGCCAATTAGGTGCTAGCTTGCCCTGATTAGGATCCTTGTCGCATGGGAGTGTCTTCTTCAGAACTAGCTCTCCAACTGAGAATTTCCTCTCCCTGACCTTCTGATTATAGCTTCTGGCCAACTGTTGCTGATAAGAGGCCAGCCTGATTGCTGCTGCTTCTCTTCGTCCGTCGGCTAGGTCCAGCTCCAGGGCTAGGTTCGCCTCATTCCGGCCTTGATCGAAGAGTTCGGATATCAGAGTTGGGAGGCCGATTTCTAAGGGAATGACCGCCTCCATCCCATAGGCCAGGGAGAAAGGCTTTGCCGAAGTGGAGCGCCTTGGAGTTATTCTGTAAGCCCACGAGACGCTTGACAGCTCTTCTACCCATCTTCCCTTGGCTCTGTCAAGTCGTTTCTTCAGTCCATCGAGTACCACCTTGTTAGAAATTTCTGCTTGGGTATTGCTCTACGGGTACGCTGGGGTGGAGTAATGGTTCCGGATGCCGAGCTCTTGGCAGAAGTTCCTCAAGAGGTTGGAATCGAACTGGGTCCCGTTGTCCGAGACCAAAGCTCTTGGAATGCCGAACCTTGTGATGATGTTTTTCCACACGAAATTCTTGGAATCTTGTTCTGTGTTGGAGGATAGTGGCTCTGCCTCAATCCATTTGGTGAAGTAGTCGGTGGCTACAACTAACCACCTCCTATTCCCCGGAGCTCGGCGAAGTGGTCCTACGATGTCGAGCCCCCATTGGGCGAATGACCAAGGGCTGGAAAGCGAACTCAAATCTTGCGCTGGCTGATGGAGGGAATGGGAGAACTTTTGGCACTTTTCACATTTTTTAGCGTACACTTGCTCGTCCTTCTGCATGTAAGGCCACCAGTAGTCTTGGCTCTTAGCACGGTACGCTACTGATCTTCCTCCAATATGGCTTCCGCAGATCCCTTCGTGTATTTCATAGAGGACATCTTCGACCTTGCTTGGATGGACACACTGAAGGTATGAGCCTATGAATGACTTCCTGTAGAGTCTGCCTTCGGGAGACAACCAGAACCGGGCTGCTTTGAGTCTGACTCGGTGAGCCTCACTTCTGTCCTTGGAAAGCTGGTCGTCCTTCAGGTAAGCTATGATGGGGTCCATCCAGCTCGAGCCAAGATCAATGCATAGTACTTCCCGAGGTGGATGGAGCCCTATATTGGGCATGGCCAACGATCCTATTTCAATGTTTTTTCTCCTTCCTGCTTCGACAACAGTGGCTAAGTTAGCAAGGGCATCGGCGTGAGAATTTGACTCTTTGCCTATCTGCCTGATTTCGGCCGTCTGGAACTGAGAGAGCATCTTTTTTTACAAGGGCTAGGTAAGCGGCCATCCTGTTGTCGCGAGCTTGGTAGCCCCTAATCAGCTGGTTTGCCACCAGTTGTGAATCACTGAAGACCATTTGCTGTTGAGTTTCGAGGATTTTGGCGCTGTTTAATCCTGCTAGTAGGGCTTCATACTCAGGTTCGTTGTTTGACGCCTTAAAATCCAGGGACAGAGTTTGCTCGATGACTAGTCGTTCTGGTGACTGGAGGACAACTCCAGCGCCACCTCTTCTTGAAGTTGAAGATCCGTCAACGAAGACTGTCCAGGCCGAGGCAAGGCATTGATTCTGGGATGAACCATCAGTTTCAATGAGCGCTTCCTCACACCCTCTGCCCCCCAGTTCGGTGCCGAACTCGGAGAGAACTCCACGATGAAATCTGCTAGCACTTGGGCCTTGATTGCTGTCCTGGGCTGATACTGAATATCATACTGTCCCAGTTCGACAACCCATCTCTAGATTCTTCTTGAAAAGTCAGCCTTTTTTAAAACAGATTTAAGTGAGTGTTCCGTAACAACCACTATAGTGTGAGTTTGAAAATAGTGGGAGAGCTTGCGCGATGCCCTAATGAGTGCCAATGCTAACTTCTCTAATGGTAAATATCTGGTCTCGGCATCAATGAGGGTATTGCTCGTATAATAGATTGGATTTTGCATTTTTTTCCTCTCTGATGAGGACCGAGCTCACCGCATGGTCCGAGACCACTAAATATAAGTACAAACCTTCTCCATGTTTCGGAGTTGAGAGTAAATGGGATGAAGAGAGATAGGCATTGAGCTCCTACAAGGCTTGATCACATTCTAGAGTCAATTAAAATTTTAGGTTTTTTCTAAGAAGCTGAAAGAAAGGCCGGCACTTATTTGAGGATCTGCTGATGAAGCGATTCAGTGCAGCAGCCATACCAGTGAGCTTCTGGACCTCTTTCGCAGTGGTAGGACTCTGCACTCTGAGGATGACTGATATCTGATCTAAATTTGCCTCAATCCCTCTGCGCGTGACCAAGCTTCCAAGGAACTTGCCGGAACCGACACCGAAGGCAAACTTAGAAGCATTGAGCTTGAGCTTGAACCTCTTCAGGGTGTCAAAAACTTGAGCTAGGTCTTCCAAATGATTCTATGCCTGTTTGGACTTGACGACCATATTGTCGATGTAAACTTCGACAATCTTGCCGAGCTGTGCCTAGAACATCGTCGTGACGAGCCGTTGATAGGTCGCTCCCGCATTCTTCAGCCCACATGGCATCACCTTGTAGCAGTAGATGCCCCTGGGTGTTATGAAGGCATTCTTCTCTTCATCTGGCCCATACATTGGTATCTAATGATAGCCGCGGTACGCGTCGAGGAAGCTCATTCTGTCATGTCCAGCGGTAGCGTCGATCATCTAATCGATATTTGGGAGAGGGAAGCTGTCCTTGGTGAAGCTTTGTTAAGGTCGGTGAAGTGAACACACACTCTCCACTTGCCTGTTTTCTTCTTAACCACCACTATGTTAGCTAACCAGACTGGATACTGGACTTCTCTTATCACTTCGGCCTCCAGCAGCTTGTCCACTTCCTCGAGCACGGCTTCTGTTTGTGGTACCCCTGCTTTGCGAGCTTTTTGCATCGCTGGCTTGTGGCTAGGGTCCACATTCAATTTGTGGCACATGACCTCGGGGTTAATGCCGGGCATTTCGTAGGGCGTCCAGGCGAAGACGTCTCTGTTCTGCATCAAGAAATCGACCAATTCTGACCTCTTTGGCTCAGTAAGCTGGCTTCCGAGCGAGAAGAGTCGCTCCAGATTGCTAGGGTCGATTCTGATCTCGGTCAAGTCTTCCACGCTTTTCGTCTTCGGGTCTTGGCCGACCTCATCCAGCTTCTTCTTCATTTTGGCCGTGTTGACCTGCTTGGGCTCTCGTTCTTCAGACACTACGGCCATCAGGCACTGCTTGGCCATCTGCTGTCCCCTTTGACCATGACTATCTCCACCCTGCCATTCCTTCCTTCCAACGGGAACTTTAGCTTCTGGTGGTGAGTAGACAGCACCGCTTCCATACTATGGAGCCATGTTCTCCCCATTATGGCGTTAGAGGGAGATGGTGTCTCGACCACCAGGAATTCCGCTATCACGGATGCTCCTCCAACAAGGACTCTGAGGGTCACCTTCCCCTTTGGGTACACCGGCTTGGCGCTGAAACCTATTAGGGGAGTCCGGGCCTCTTGTAGATATTTCTCTGACAGACCCATCCTTTTGAAGCAATCGAAATAGAGGACCTCGGATGAACTGTCGGGGTCAACGAGGATCCTCTACACTGTGCACTTATTCATCTTCAGGGTGAC
Source organism: Cinnamomum chago (assembly GCA_038049695.1). Lineage (NCBI taxonomy): Eukaryota > Viridiplantae > Streptophyta > Magnoliopsida > Laurales > Lauraceae > Cinnamomum > Cinnamomum chago. The sequence goes on from CP142451.1 coordinate 126,487,909, forward strand.
GATGAGAGGGTCGTTGTAGGGGAGCTGGACCCCTTCCAAATCTGCATCTGAGAACCAGATCTTGGGCCGCTCTCACCTGAATCATTTGGGAGCTGGTTCGAGTTTGACCGCCATCACTTGTCTACTGTGGGACGCTTGCATGGACTCGGCGCGAGCTCGGTTACTCCCCTTGGGAGAGGGAGCTAGATGGATGACATTTATGAGTTTCTCGGACTCATCACTGTCTTGACTCCTTTCATCTTGGCGCGAAGCGTAGTTGTTATCCCTGGTACCCACCTTGATGTAGTCCTTCAAATGCTCGTTCTGAACGAGCTTCTGTAGGTGTGACCTTAGTATCCTGCATTCTTCGGTCTTGTGACTTCTCTACTTATGATATGCATAGAACCTGCTCTGATCTAGGGCGGACGGGTCTCCTCTCATGGGCTGCGGCCAGCTGAAGAAGGGCTTCGACTTGATCTTGTGAATGGGCTCTTTGAAGATGGTGTTGACAGCTCTGTAGGGGTCGACGGACAACCTAGGCTTCTTACCGCCACCCGAGGTGGATGCTGGAGCTTTCGCCGAACTGGCCGAGGTCCAGCGTCTGTCCGGCTCGTCCCTTCAGAAAGATCCCTTGTCCTTCTTCGAGGGTTTGCCATCCCGGTCTCTCTGCACGATCCCGAAGGTCTCCCGAGCTCGGGTTTGGTCGTCTTCTTGAGCAATGTAGCAGTTCACTTTGGCCATCAGTGTTGCTATGGATGTCACAGGGTTTCTGGCCAAGTCTTTGCGAAGATCGTTGTCTGGCAGCAAGGTGTTCTGGAAAGCGAAGATTGCTATTTCGTCTTTGGAGTTCTCAATCTGGTTGTAGACTGTCCAGAATCGCTTGGTGAACCGCGTGATGTTCTCCCCTCGCTTCATCTTCAAGGCCATAATATCTGCGTCCGTCTTTGGCATGACTCTGTAGGCCTGGAACTTCTTCATGAAGGACTGCTAGAGTTGTTGCAAACTTGAGATGGACCCCTCCGGGAGTGCATAGAATCATTTCAGGGGGAGGTCACCCAAACTGGAGGAGAAGACTCGACAGTTCAAGTGACCTTCGTCCCCCCAAATAAACATCCTTTAGGAGAAGTGTCGAAAGTGCGCGGCCGGATCCGAAGTCCCATCATAAGTAAAGAACCTCGGGACAATAAACTTCCTCGGGAGGGGATAATTCTTGATGCCGTGAGAGAAAGGGGACGCGCCGAGATCGATGGACTCGCAGGCATCCCGTTGGTCTCGGGTGAGACCGGCCACCTCCAGGTTGTGCTGGACTGTCCGCCTGATGCGCTCGTCGAGCCACTCCTGGTTGTCGTATTTGACATCCGGAATGGTTTCCGACATCCTCCTTGAATGGCTGCGATTGGTGCTCGAGCCTTCATCGCGAGCTCGATCACGCCTCTTCTCGTTCAGATGAGTTCTCAGATCTCTCTTGGGGGGAGCAGTATGCCTGCTACGAGAAACTCTCCCCTCGTTATGTCACCGTGACTGTTGCTGCCTGGTCGAGCCTGTCACTCTTTCCAGCTGCTACTGGAGCTGGTGGATCAAAGCATCTTTTTCTCTGATGGTGGCATTTTGCGCTCGAATTTCCTCAAGGGTAGGATCAAAATCTTGTCCAACGTCATCTCCGTCGTCCTCATAATGATCGGAGAGAACTGGCATGTTCACTACTGGGGACTTACTCCATGGAGCTTGTTCCAGCAGAGGAGCCTGATCCGGCTGAGGATCTTCTCTAGGCTACTGCCGAGGGTCTCCTCGCTGGAGAGACGCTGTTATTCCCTTCGAAAGTGACTCTGAGTGAAGATTATGCTCTTGGACGTTGATTGGGACGAAACCACGTTCATCGTAGTCGTCTGCAACAATTTTCTTCTCAGCCCTCTTCTTGGCAGGAATGATGACAGAGGACGGTCCCGTTCGTCGCGTTTTGGATGTTTCTCTGCCTTTCGTACCTTTCTTAGTCATGACGTCAGGGAAGACTTTGCAAATTATTTCCTACAGATGGCGCCAATTGTAAGTGTGGAAAATATAACTCACAAGATTAGGGGGAGCCTTTGAGGACTTATCCAATTGACTATGGAGAGCTATCCGCTTCAGGGAACTGAAAGGGAAGAAAGGGCAGTCAAAGGACCCTGGCTGTGGGCAACACAGGGCTCTCCAATGCCTAAGTTAGCGCAGGAACATGTTAGAGAAGAAGAGAGAAGCAGAGTCATGACTAGGAAATCGCATGCATATGTGCGTACCTGATTTTTGGGTGGTAAATCACATTATATGAGAAAATTCCTAGATGCCTGTGAGTGAGCCTAATGATTTGATTGCTAGGGTCTCATTAGCCAATAAAGTAATTAATGAGGATCCATCATAGCACACATTGCATTTAATGAGGGTCCGATCAGCCCATACTGCATTAAATGCTAGTCACATTGGGCCTGATCTCGCCTTGATTTGTTGGTGGCTGAGGTCTCATCGGATCCTTTCTTGGGCCCTATTCTGATATGGCTGCAGCCACTAGATGTGGCTCTGGAAGAGATTTAATGGGGATGGACGGCTGGGATGGTGTCTGTCCCATCAGCGCGTGCTTGCATCTTGCCACATGTCCATAGGTGAGACGTGGTTGTCAGTGCCTGTCTCGGTTAGCAGCCCGTCACCTTGGCTGTAGCCGAGATGCATATCTTGGTTGACGAAGCATATGGCCGAGACGCTGGCGATTAGTGCTGGTCTCGGCAGGTGCACCAGTGTTCGAGCCGAGAAGCACGTAGCCGAAATGGAGCACGAACTGACATTATTGCTAGCCTTAACTTGCGCATTAAGAATTGCCCCACACAAACGTCAGATCTATAATTAATCGTCCTTTGAAATCTTAACCATCAAGCTTTGAACCCTTTGCTCCAGGTGTTGGGATGATCTGGCCAGCCATGTTTTTTATTGTTATGTTATTATTAATATTAAGAGGCATTTTCTGTCGTAAGCGAAATTCAAGTCTGGCCTTCAATATAGCGGGACTTCTACATTAAGGGCAGAGATTGATTTTCACTCACCGCTTAGCATGCGGACGCGGGATGCCTGTAGGAGCAAGTTCTTATTATTATTGGTATTATTATCTTTATTATTGTCGTTACTATAAATGAACGAACATATTCTCAATAAAGTCATCTTAGATATTCTGTGAAATGTATGCTCTTAATTTCCACATGGTATCAAAGCCCTAATTGTCGCAGTCATGGTCATCAATTGTTATACTTTTTATTGTTACTTTTGTGTCCCAGGTTTCACACCTTTGGGCCTGAGCTCAAACCAAATTCTAACCCCCCCTATATCTATTCGATCCTATTATTGTACATAGTTTAGAACAATTCTATGGCTATGTATATGAATACAATACTCAAGCTAAAAGAACATTTTTTTTTTTTGACAAGGGAATCCGTGTGCTATTTGTTGGACTCAACTGGACTAATCCACCAGGCACACGTGTGAGGTAAATTTCGCGGGTGTCGAACATAAGAGATGGGGAGCAAACCTATGGCAGTGAATTAAAAAACTTAAATCACACTTATAATAGCAAACCATAATGACATCATAACTCTATCCTCTAATAGAAAATTAAATCACATGATGACACTAGTCTAATACAACCAAAATCTAATCAAATGTAATTAATCTAAGATGAATATCTTTTTTCTATTAATCTTGATTTTGTATATTTATAATAATTTTTTTAATATAAATGAAATCTACCGATTTGATCTCCATGGTGTCATGAAAGATGGCTATGATATAGGTGGATCATATTTAAAACTATTGAACGACCTCGTCGTCCTTCTCCCATCTTTGTTCAAATATCAATCGGGTCAGGGGGATTGGATTGGAACTTTCATTAATCATGCCACAGTTAAATGGGCTATCCAATCGCGGAAAGTTTCCATTTTCTACACGAAATTTTTTCATGTTGAGACACTGTTTTCCAATTTGAGTCCTACTTGTGCTCTAAGTTTAAGGCACAAATTTGAGGTTATATATAAGATGTCGCTCTCAACCCTAGCAGACACCTCTCTCATTAATCTGAGTCGGAAATATCTTATTGAGAGATTATTCTATAGAGTCATTGAAAAATTGTTTTGAATAGTTGCTCTAGAAGGTCATTGTTGCTTCTATCTTTCTTGTTAAAAATAGTTCATCTTGACTTGTAAGGCGTGAGGAGATCAAGTAAGGAGAACATGCACGGTGGGTGTAGTGTAAGTGGTAATGGATTCTGTACAAGAACAAATACAATTCTTAGGTCGAGGTATAGGCTGAGATACAAGAGCTTGTGAGTATATCTTGTAACTGTTCGTAAACTCTTGATTTTTGGTTCGTGAGTATATCCTATATAGGGTTTCTATACTAAATATTATTTGTGTCTTCTTATAATGATTATTTGGTAAATTTATTTGCTAATTTTATATTATTTGATTGAGTAGTTAAATTAGAACGACTATAGTTTGTAAAAACTTTCAAACATTCTATCCCTTGCTATGTTTATATGACCTTTCGTAGGATCGTACGCGTGACTGAAAACACACGACAAAGAGGTATTAAGACGAAAGCGAAAGAGCCTCAAGCGGACGGACATAACAACAGAAGGTGTTCCACGAGGAATCTTTCGTTTACAAAAATAGTATTAAGAGGACAAAAATAACAAACCTTTTAGTGGAAAACTCAAGGGGTCCTGCTGTACTAACGATCGCAACGAATCTCTATATATGGAGAGTGTGAATGTGATTGGACTTTGGATAGTTTCTGGCCTTTTTCAAGAGGGAACTTTAATGTTTCGATCTCCTTATCGGTGGGGCACGACATCTAAACGGTTACGTGTATTAGAAATTGAATTCTAAAGGGCTTTTACTTTTATTTTTTATGCCAAGGATATTCTTGGTGTCTTTTGACACAACTAGACTAATCGCCTGAATGGCATGCAGCACCACTAAAATTGAAATTGTTTGGTCCCATACAATTCTGTTGCAAGTATTGTTAGCATAATTTCTAATTTTGTGTTATTATAAGAATATTATTTATTTTTTTAATAAAATAAAAATTAAATTTTAAACTATTTTCTTCTCAAGCTATCAGCTCAGGGTTAATCCTTGGATTGCTTCTTTCCGTGGATGCCCCATTTCTTTGGCAGATAGTGCTTTGCTTTCCAACCATTTGCATTCTAAGGAGAGAGGTCTCAGCTGACAAGAAAAATGAGTGTACGGCGAGTGTTCGCCTTGTTTAACAGAAAAAAAAAGGGCCAATCTACTACATTGGAGGGTTTCCAACGTTGCCAAAATTTGATACACACGTTTGAATTGTGTTTGAGGGGAGAGGTGATATAGATCTAAATTTGGTGCCAATTAGCATGATCCATTTGTACGTGTATGGATGAGGTGTACTCTTCAATAATATGAAAGAAATCTTGAGTTAAAACTTGAATCACCTGTGGGACCCACTTAGCCCCTTCATTCGATATCAATCATTATGTCAATTAAATTTTCCTTAACATGTAACTATCTTATTTGTTGAACACAACAAAATGGTAGATATCGACCATATCGTTAAACGACAAAAAAAAGACAGTAATGTTGAAGCTGCAGGTCCACCTGCCGATTCTCCGCCCTTGTTGAATCTGCAAGTCCACATGCCGATCCTCCGCCCTCGTCTCCTTTCATTCCCCTTGTGTCTGTAGGTCCCTAACCCTCATCACCTCCTTCCCCACCACTTACAAGCCCAGGCTCTCTTCCTCGTCTCCGCCTACCATCTCGCATCCGTCTTCCCTCCCCTATTCTTCTGTGGTTCAACAAGCATCGTATTTAATGTAGCATTTGTGTCATTCACTAATATAATATTAGAATATCTTCAAATTTGAGTTTTTCTAATTGTCCATAAAATGTCACTGAAACTAAAAGTATTTTTTGGATAAATAAAATTATAAACAAGTACAAATGGAGACCACCTCTAAGGACTCTTTCCTAAAATTTTCTTATTTTTATGGACGGTTTGCAATTTTCTTGCCACAATAAGATTTTGGCTATATTTTGAATACATCACAATATTATCAAGAAAACGATTAAAACTTTCTATTATTATCATGATATTATATAGCTTATCTTTGTGAATATTAAGATAATATCACAGTACTTACTAATAGCAGTAACTTTCTCATTAATGTCATAATATTTTCAAAATACATACAAATTGCAATGAAGTTGAAACATTCACGTAAAAAGAAAGAAAAAAAACCTATAAAATAGTTTTTAACAATATCTTATTATTTGAAAGACTAATTCGTTTTAAGACATTTCTCCTTTTTTTTTTTTTTTTGAAGATGATAATTTTCCAATCAAACATTCCCCCCCGAAACTAGTATTATACATCTGAACCAAACCCGCCCTAGCCCAACATGAATCGTTTTCGTGTCACGTTTAATGGTGGTCTCTTTTTGAACTGTTCTAATTTTATAGGTGTCTCCAAAGAGACTATCTTTTAGATATGTTAAGATTGATTCTGGATACCGTGTAGTGTCTTGTACACTCTTTCTATGAGTGGGATGTCTGGAAGTACTATGGGGGCCTACCTGATCATAATTTGAGCCATATGAATGATATCAACAACAAAGGAATATCCTCAGACTTCACTTTGATAGGAATTGTTCTCACCGTAAAACTGAGCACCGAAAATTTCGCGCTCCATCTCCAAATTAGTTAACTCGTCAACTCAATTGTGTGCTAGCCAAATAAAGTATGCAGTGAAAATAAATTACAAAGGGCAAAATCACACACCACAAGGACACCAAATATAATGTAAAAAACCGTAACCAAATTAATGAAAAATCACGGATCCGTACTGGATCAACAATCAAGCACTATAATGCAGATCCTATATCCAACAAAACCGACTCTTAGAATCTCTAAGCCAAAAAATTCTTAAAAAGAAACGAAATTCAATGGATTCAACCCACATGAATGGTTTTGGATTTTTTTTAAAGAAACAAAAAATCAAGACAGAATGAAAAAGGGAGACCATGGAAACACAAGAGGAACTCAATTTAAAGACAATGATCACTCTCTCTCTCTCTCTCTCCGATTGTGGATTCTACTATTAGAAAAATGGGTCTTCCTTTGGGTATTCATATGAAGAAGGGCTAGAAGGGGCACAATGCACATAGGTGTACATGGGCTGTTGATATTAGGATTCATAGGGATGATTCTTCTACTTTGAATACTGAAGATGAATGGGTTGATGGAAAATCCATGGAAAACAAGAGCATAGATCCCACTTTTAACAAAGTTTTTGTTTTTGCTACGTAGGCCTACTAGCCAAAAGTATTACTATCCACTTGAAGACCCAGGGATAGATCCGTGGGCATGCGTGTGATACCAAGGCCCAACACCACTCAACCATGAGTGTGTTGGCTAACAAAAAAAAGGGTTTTACCAAAGGAAAAAAAAAACTTTTTAACTAAAGAGAAGGGGTAAAAGGGTCAAAAAGAAAAAAAGTTGGTGAGGGGAAACAACCTAGCTTTCCTTTGCTAATTTTGACTGTCAGTCAAGGAGCTTTCAGTAAAACAAAAAAAATATAGGGGTGTTTTTGAGGTTTCACAAAAGTATAGGGGCCATTTTGTAAAAAAAAAATTGTATTTTTTTAATATTTTCTATCAATTATTGAGTCTATTGACTATTGAGTAATCATTCATGAGCATTGACTATTCACTCATAACTACCAAGTACTGCATTGACTATCGATTATCAGCATCGATTACTTATTTACTGCGTAGTACGACTGATGATACTACCTACGTGGTAAATACATAATGATTAAAAGTTGTTTCAATTGTTTATCCATTAACATTTTATTTGGTTTTAATTTAAAAGACCTGATTAACGTGAACATGTGTGAACAAATATCAATATTTTTCTTTTAAAATAATGCAGCGGACAGCTGTACAAGACTTGTATGATTGAAAGGTGTCATATGCAGTAATTTTAGTTGTTAATGAAAATAAACACACAAAATCTGTTACATTTTTATATGGGAAGAGGATCCCTGTTTGGTCCAAACCTTTTTATATGGGGTACTACTACTTCTAAAGCTTGCACTAGTCATTAAAAGAGTCCAGATTCACGGATATGGTATGGAGAATCTTGGTGTGAGAAAAGGTGCATGGATGGAAGAAGAAGATATTCTTCTCACAAAATGCATTGAGAAGTTTGGAGTAGGGAAGTGGCGTCAAGTTCCCTTCAAGGCAGGTAAGAGTATTGGTAACCTTGTTTCACTTCAATATTAATAATACTCTGAGAGTAGCATGGAAAGCAGCTGAAAATTTAACATGGGCTTATATATGGCCACTTCTTTTCTGAGAGAGATCTAAGTTATTTGAAACACGGTTCTGGAAATGCCAAAGCCTTTGTGTTTTTCTCTTCATCGATCCAAAACCTTCATATGTATCTGCTGGTATATTGGCTGTAGACTAATATCTCAAATTATTTTGGCCCTTTCATTCTAAAAGAAAATATTTCTTTTCTTGATCGGTCATTCTAAAAGAATATTATAATATGCTTGGCATCGTTGTTTAAAACCTTTATGCATTTCCAAAATAATGAGAAAAAGGGAAATGCCGGAGTTTGTCTGCTTTAGCTTGCGGTTTCAAAAGAAAATTTTTAGGAAGCAAAGTTCCGTTGTCGGAGCTCATTATGACGAAAAGAAGGGCGTTTGGGTCTGGCGAGATCCGCCTAGAGAGCAGTATGAATTCTTTATTTCGTTAAAACATGGAAATACTATTCCATCCCATCAACATTCGAGACCGACCTATCCCCACAGAGCTCTCCCAAGGGCAAGGCCAACCTCACCTGGCCCTAGCATATCTCAATCCAGAGAGAGATAGTCATAGAACCCCATAAATCATATCTTACTTTTATCTGACCTTCCTCAAATTTCTTCCTCTCAAACGTTCACACACACACAGAGAGAGAGAGAGAGAGAGAGAGAGAGAGAAAGAGAAATGTCTCTCTTCAATCCAATCATGAAATCCTCTTCCTATCAATCATTAATATGAAGAAAGATGCCCTTCATGTTTACTCCCATCAACAGCTTCTTCTTGCTCTTCCTTCTCCTCACTATATACCTGCATCGTCGTTGCCTCTTCCATCACCTTTGCTTTCCTCTTCTTCTCCTTCTCCTCACCCTCCTACCAAACTGCAGAAACACATTGTCCTCATCATTTCCGCAGATGGGTTCCAATTCAGATACCAATTCAAGAACCTAACATCCAACATCCAGGGTCTGCGGTAGTGAAATTAAGGCCATTGGAACTGCCCTTTTGAATTTATGCTGGAATTACAATAAATCAATCGTTTTATATTTTTCATTTCAAGGATTTTCAGGAAAAGGTGAAGGTAGAGACTTATATATTATTGCATGATGTTGACAAAAACTTTTGGTTGCTAAACCATTCATTAGCTATTAAGAACTTTTTAACTTTACTATTTTACTTTTCAATGTATAAATGATTGTATTAACATTTAACAAATCCATTCAAGTTCAAGAATATTGCCAAACGGGATTCTGCGAATTTTTTTCTTAATTGAAAACAACTTTTACAAAAGTTTGTCATACAAATTCTTCACCAGCCATTTTAAGAAGAAAACATTCTCAAAACAACCAATTCTAAGCAAGGAGAAATTTCTTGGCATAGGAACGATGCCAAAAGAGGCCCTTCTGAAAAATTGCAAAAGCTTCTATTATTCAATTAATTGCTTTTAGGGCCTAGTTTTATTTCTAAATGTGACTAAAATTGAAAAAGCAAAGATTTAAGTTCCATAAATGGCCATCGATTAATTTCTCCTTTGTTGGAAAATGAATTAAGGAAAGGGGGGCCGGGGGGGGGCGGAGTTTGATATTGAATAGGCAGCCATCACCTTAGTAAACCAAGTCTTTGGAAAGTCAATAATGTCTCATCTTTGTCTCCACCTAATATTCTTCACCTCTTTAACAATCTTTCCATAGCCCATAAATTCCTAGGAATTCAAGTCCATCCTTGGGGTGTGTATAAAATAGGTGGTGAGGTAGAGTTTGAATAAATCTTTGGTTTCAAGCTAGACCCATATAAAACTGGCATCGGTCATGGCTTAATCCTTTATGCTTCGAGCAATTCATCCCGGTTTTGCTCAAGTTTTAAAATCATATTTGAATAAAACTAAATGATCATCGGGCTTCTAACTAACTTCTCAGGTTTAAGGCGGTGTCATAAGAGTTGCAGGCTAAGATGGTTGAATTATCTCAAGCCGGATATCAAGAGAGGAGAGTTCAAGGAAGACGAAGTTGATCTCATCATCAAGCTTCATAAGCTCTTGGGCAATAGGTAAGTAATGTGAGTGGTTGCATTACATTATTTAGTTAGTTACATATGTGTATGCATACAAACTCAAGAGTCATCTAGATGTCAGGTAAAGAAAACAAGTAGAGGAACTTCGATGTATTGGACAATTGTGTCTCCGTCTGCCATACCTTTTCACCTTTTCACCTTTTCTTTTCATCCAAAAAGATCCTTACCCGATGTTTGGGAAGGGGGAGGGGAGGGGAGGGAAAATTAATTTTACCTTTTATTGTTTGAAAAGTCAAAAAGTAGGGGAAGAAAAGTGAAAAAGTAGGATTTTGTTTGTTTGTGAGATAGAGAGAAAATTACCATTTTGTCCTTACTTTTATAAAAACTTCAAAATTATATTTTATAGAGAAATGCGCAGTTTTGTAATTTTTCACTTTTTCCCCTCCTTTCCTCCATTTTCGCCTCTGTTTTGGGGGCGGTGAAATTTTTTCATACTCCCTCCCCCCCCCCCCCCCCCCGCATTTTCCCTCCCCCCTTTCCCAAACACCCTTTAAAAAAATTCCCCCCCACTTCCACCCCCACCCCGCCCCCCCCCTATTTTCCCTCCCCCCTTTCCCAAACACCCTTTAAAAAAGTTCCCCTCCACTCCCCCCCCCCCCTTTTTTACCTTCCCCCCATTTCGCCCCCTTCCCAAACAGAGAGCCCAAGCAATTCAAAACCCTTTTGTTTAAAAATCTCCAATTTCATTGGGGTAGGTTTTTTTTTTTTTTTTTCCAACTGATTAGTGTTCCTTTTGATTTAAAACCTTTGAAAAAATGCATAAATATATGTAAAACTGGTAAAAAAAAAAAAAGAAAAGCCATTTGGCATTAGGTTTCAAACCAAAACTTTCCACATCTCATGTTCAAGAGTTGTGACAACTATTGTCATTAAATTGAATCTCCTACAATTTTCAAACAGAAAATCTTCATTAAATCGAATTTCTCATATTTCTTAAATACAAGTTGGATATTCAGGAAAAAGAAGATCGAATATGTTATGATAATAATAATTTAATAACATCTAAGATTATTTTTTATTTATGCTGTGACTGAGTTCTTTTGTTCATCTTGAGATTTTATTAGATTTTTATTTTAAGTTAATGATATTTATTGTACTCTATAGATAGCTATACTATCCTTAATAAAAAAACACACTACGAATTTATGAAAATGTTGCATTTTGAATTTTTATCAGAAATAGCGGCTTAATATTTTTGTTTCCTATTGTTTAAAAAAGTAGTGAAAGCGTTTCATCATGTACATCTCATTGCATTATCTACACAATCCCACTATATAGTGTTATTGTGGTAGGTCCACATTAATTCCATCATTTAGGTGATCCTGGGACCGTTGGGTGAGGACCTAGGTAGTGTGACTGTGTAGGATCAATTGGTATGTACTAGAAGAAAAACAAAAGGTAGACATCAAATTACCAATTTTATTATCTTTTCACCATTTCAAAGGTCAAATTATTACCAATTTTATTGTCTTTTGCCCACTAAAAACCAAGAAAATTAAAGTCACCAAAAGCATATTTCTTAAGAAAATCCAGGATTGCTTAGTTGGTTAACAACTCTATTCCTCACTTATCATTTGCTTGATACTTGGGTATGCTGCTCTCTTCCCACAGGGGTGTGCACTACACCAAAAATCGGAAATTGGAACGGAAAAGCGTTCCTAATCCTTCCGTTCCTAATCCGTTAAAGTGTTCCAATTTTCGTTCCAATTTGGATTAGGAACGGTTGGTACCAAATTGGAACGGAAATTGAAACACTTTAACGGATTAGGAACGGAAGGATTAGGAACGCTTTTCCGTTCCAATTTCCGATTTTTGGTGTAGTGGTGGTGCGAGCTCCCTTCCCACGTGTGTGGGGCTTGATCTCATGGGTTCAAGATCCCTTTTGTTGGGGTTAAATTAAAAAAAATTTATATATTTTGGGAACTTCCTTTCCCATGGGGTCCGGGTCCACCATGGACCCGGACCGACACCGACCCATTTATATCCTTACATACAAATACAAGGCACATCACATCACCTCTTTCATATAAATATCATTGTCTAAGTTCTATATATATATATATATATATATATATATATATATATATATGAGCAAGGCTCTCCTAAGCTCAAGCTTACGAAAAAATTTCATAAGCTCATACTTGTAGGGCCCACCTTTGGTCCATCCAAATGGACTAAACACATGACTTTCCTAAATTGCACATGTTTACCAACTTTCGGTCAGATCCGAATTTACTGGACTGTTGGATCGACTATGTATCGATCCGAATGGACCGTTGACCGTTAAACTTTTGGGTCAATATAGAAATGATAGAAATCACATTTGGGGCTGATTTTTTGTAGAGAGGAAGATCCCAGGAAGTCCTTGAAATCCCCCCTACCCCGATTCCTATGTGGGTCTCCAAGTAGACCCCACCACACACTTAAGTTTAATTTATTCTAAACTTGAGTTTAGAAGAGCTGACCGTATATATATATATATGTTTGGTTAAAAGTTTAAATATCTCGAAGCGTGCTAAGGTTATAGTTATAGCTCTCTCTTGCATGAACCGTACCAACTTGTAGGGGCGGACATACATGCATTGACCTGGGTGCAGGTGCACCCAGTAAATTTTGAAATTCCTTTTAGAGGGATATGGGTAATGCACCCCTGCCCCACTTAAAAATCCATCTTGCACCCGCCATTTAAAGCCCATCCTTAAAATGCATCTGCCATTTAAAGCCCATCGTTAAAATGCACCCACCCACATCAACAATCGAGAAATCCTCTCAGTTTCCCTAAATCAAAAACCCTTGTATCTCTCCAACCCTTCTCCCTCTCCAATGTCTATTGGAAACTCTTCATCAATGCACCAAATCAACAGTTCTTCTTTCTCCCTCCCTCTCTATTTCTCTTGCGCACGCGGTTTCAAGTCGACGATTGGCGAGGCGTCGAGGCTCAAAAACTCAGTCTTACAGATGTGGAGTCATAGAAGAGGAGAAGTTAGACAACCCAACTCCAAGTGATATTCCATGCTTCTATAAGAAACCGAAATCACCCACCCTGCCACCCATAAAGGGAATCCAGTCCCTGCCTTTCATTCCCTCTTCTTGAACTGACTTGGGCCTGTCCCATTACAACCCTAATTCCCATTGCCCTGTCTCCACTACCTTTTTCTCTTCTTTAGACACAAGAAAAAGCTTATGTTGATGAGTGGATGAATGATTATTTACTTCTATATATCGAAAGGGACATATTTAATAGCATTGACGATGAGACAATCATGCAACGCTTTCAAAACATGAAGAACTGTTGATGGCAATTGTAAAAGCTTTGTTGTATAGTTGAGATATGACTTTTGATGATCAAATGCTAGTTGATACGCTTGAGTATTTTGTAATCATTTAAATGCAATACATTTTCTCTTTTATCAATATTAATGTGAAGAAAATATTACAAAATAATATTTTTGGACTTTTTCAATTGCTATTGCTTCGCACCCCTTAAATGAAAATCCTGGGTCCGCCACTGCGAACTTGGTTCTGCCTGCATCAATTGCAGACTTTTTACAAGAAGAAAATAACATGGACCACAGGCACTTCATAAAGTGTCAGAAATCAAAAGTCTACAAGAAGAAAGAGATGGCAGGACGCGTCAGCATCCCATTTAACCTGACCGTAAGCCAACGAGCCAACTTTGATGGCCATTAAGGTTCAACTCAGAAATGGATCCCCTGGTTTGGACGGATAAGGAGGTGCCACATGGGATTGATATGTGACATCCATTCAATTCCTCCTTAATTAGTCCAAACGGGTCTTTGCTGGTCGGTCCAAACAGGGAACCAAATCAGTTGATGTCACTTGATAATACTTCTTCTTGGAACTTTCAATTCCTCCTTTTGAATAAATATCTCGTTGCCAAATGGGATTTGATTGAGAATAGAATTCGCACCTTGCATTTAGATTATATTTTATTTCTCCAACATTATTGTCTGTTCTTAGTTTAGAGTGTTTCGAAATTAGTGCAACAAGAATTGTATTTACTATCACTTTCAAAAATATCATGTTAATAGCAATCTCAAGATCTTTTATTTTATTTTTTTTCTTCTGAATGCTGTCTGTAGAATGTCAAAAGACTATGTTGAATTTTAGAGAACTGATATAACAAAACAAGTACAGATGAAATAGGCACAAAGCACTTGTATTGATTCTTCCCTAAATTTTCTCATGTTTAAAAACAGTTTGCGATATATTAAATTTTGGCGGTATTATATATACATCAAAATATTATCGGTGAAAAAAATTACCAGTAATTTCTTTTCATGCTATCATCGTGAATCTATGATTCTAATGGCATGTGGCTGATATTTGTGATGCTGTGTTTTGAAAATAATGAGAGAACAGATGACGACAGTAAGTTTTTCATTAAAACCATAGTGTTTACATTTCAAAGTACCCAACATTTTCCAAAAGGCAATTGTTTCTTGACAAAACTTGTACTGATAGAATAAAAATTACAAACGTTTGAAGTACCACTAATAATGGCTGTCTTGTATATATATAGATGGACTCTCATAGCAGGTAGGCTTCCAGGAAGAACTGCAAATGATGTAAAGAACTACTGGAACATCCACCTGAGTAAAAGACTATCCATGCAAAAAAGGGAGCAATCTCATATTAAATCAATGGAAACTACCGCTATTGCTACTACGAAGGTTATTAGGCCTCAGCCTCGGACCTTCTCCCCTAATTCGAAGTGGTTGAGCGGGACAGCCAGATCGTCCACCATTCAAACCCAACTACAAAAGATGCCCAATAATGCAATGATGGGGTCCCCTCCAGAGGAGAGTGCGTTATGGTGGAAAAGCCTATTGGCCGACGGGGAGGAGGAGGATGATACATGGTGGTCGAAAAGTGGGAAAGTTGGACTAGAAGTGGAGCTGCCTCAGATCTTTGGGGTGGAGGAAATGGAGATGATGGAGAAGAAAGAAGAAGAAGAAGGATTAGGTGAATGGGATAACATGCTTTTAGACCTCGACTTTTGGGGTGTGTGGGAGACGTAATGACAAAGAACCAACTCATATTGCAAGTTGTGCTGCAGCCAATCTAGTTCATTGTCCTTTTGTAATTGAGACCAGCTCTATTCAGCAGCAGGAAGCTCTTCTATTTTATGTTCTATGTTACTAATTTCATGATGAAACTGATGGAGAATATATATATGGGGGTATTCAAGTGAGGGATTCACTCACCATGTAGGGTGAGAGACTCCCCTTTTTGGGGAAGTTTCAAGTACAAAAGGGTTTTTGTACTTTTTGGGAGGACACCCTTTTGT
This sequence comes from Cinnamomum chago, assembly GCA_038049695.1. Classification (NCBI taxonomy): domain Eukaryota; kingdom Viridiplantae; phylum Streptophyta; class Magnoliopsida; order Laurales; family Lauraceae; genus Cinnamomum; species Cinnamomum chago. The sequence goes on from CP142451.1 coordinate 126,503,628, forward strand.
ACTTGAAACTTCCCAGAAAGGGGAGGAGTTCCTCACCACACATGGTGAGGGAATCCCCCACTTGAATATTTTCCTATATATATATATGAGAAGTTTTAAGTGTATCTCACCCTATGGTGATAGATAGATGTACTTGAAACTTCCCCATATATATATATTGTGGTTGTTAAATTACCCTACGATGATATCTTAGATATTGTTTTGACATATTAAGCCTCCTTAGACGTAGTTATTCCAATTTCATGACCCAAATTTAGATAATTCACCAAAGTTGTTTGACTCTGGTCGACATTATTTTTTTTTTTTTTTTTTTTTTTTGCACCATATCCCATGATATCATTGGATAGTCCTATAACATCAATGGATTTATCAATTTCATTATCATATACTTTATGCTACTAGCAAATAATTTCATTTTTTATAGAACATGAAAAATGATATTTTTTGAAAAGTAAATGCACATCTGACCACTATTATGGTTTCTATCATTCGAAACAAATTTTCCCTAAGATTTTACAAAAAATCCATGACATCATGGGAGAGTCCAGTAATAGTATGGGATTTATGAGATTTTGTGACATACACTGTTTCCATGATATCATGGGATATGAGGCAAAAAAAGTTTTTAGAAAAAGATTGACAAGAGTCAAGCGACTTTGGTCATGACAATATTTGAATTTTGGTCTTGAATCTCATTATAGTCTGATAGTGTGCCAATCCACTGGTAGCTCAGTTCGAGGGGCACATCCATTCCAAAGAAACAACTAGGGATCAACCATCGACTGTAGCCCTGATGATGAGGGACTCGCAGTGTGTGTGGGTGTCCAAGTACTTACTATAAAAGCTATTAGTCTTGTTATTATTATTAAGAGGCATTCTCAATTGCTACGATTGTCCGTAATTGGAGCCCTGAGCAAAATCCAATGCCCAAGTATAGACCCTACGCCGATAGGAACAAATTTTGCTTATTATTAAGACTATTAATAATTAATATCATCGTTGTTAATGTTGTTATTATAAATGAAACAAGATTGGTGTTTCTAGAAGTATTGTATTTTTATAGATAGCCATTGGCTATATCACCTCAATATAAGGCCATCTTGGAGATTTTTTAAAATGTAGGCTCCTAATCTTTTACATGGTATTAAAGCGTTGCGTGTCATGGCCATGGTCATCATGAATTGTTTTTTTTTTTTTGGTAGAAATGAATTATCATTAAAAGAGGAAAATCACACCACCAAGAAGACACCAACAAAAAGACTAAAATAGACTTAGCATCTAGCGAAAAGGATGCTAGAAGCTAAACCCCAACCTACATCCTGACTAGAAGAGTAACAAAACTTGGCCAGCCTATGCCCCAATCCGTGTAATGTTCTAGAAATACAATCAAAATCTACACAATAAAACCAAGCAACAAAGGCTTTAACGTCTGAAATGATTGAATCAATGGAACAATCATAATTGCTTTTCAAAGCTAGCACCACTTCCTGCGCATCCAAAACAACATGAAGCCTGACAAAGCCATTCTTCTTTGCCTTCTCCTATGCATTTAAAATGGCTCTCGCTTCTGCATCCTTCGAAGAGGCAACCTCGTGCCCTTGTGTAGCACCTGCATCCACAATACACCGCTCCAACTAAATGGAAAAACCTAATGACACTTATGATTCTAGCCTAGAATAAAAAATCAAATTGCATCTTTTATGATATTTTTTTAGACGGGACAAATCTCCCGAGCAAACTCACAGCCTACCATACACATGCACTAGAAAAACTTAGAAAAGTGTCGAACACAAAATGTGGGGGAGCAAATCCAAGACTTATGCAAACGAATTGACACCTAAGCCGTCGGTAAAAATCTAAATCCCCAAGTAGTGACACTAGTTTAATATAATCCAAATCTAATCAAATCTATTTAAAGATAACCCACCTTTTTATAATAATATTTTCTATTAACCTTGATTTTGTATACTAATTATATTTGTGCGAATATAAATTAATGAAACGATCATGATATTACTTTATGGCCCGTTTCTTTATCAGAATTCCAAGAATTCATGTCTGTGAAAATTTCGAATTCTCAAAAAATTGTCTCCTTAGGTGGAATTCCAAATCCCTTTTTTCTATGGAGAATTTAAAATTCCAACAAATGGTATAGAGAGTGAAATTTCAAAAATTTCAAAATACATTTGGATGGTTGAAATTTAAAACTCTAATGAAAGAAACGTAACATTTTAAATGCGAGGGACAAGATGTCGTCACATTATGTCAAAAGAAATTTCAATCTTCTAAATTCTAGTCATAAATTCACCTAAACAAACAGGACATAGTCTTCTTGATGATTTTGATCTTTTGTTCCCGTCTCTCTCATGTCATGCTCAGTGGAAAAGTGAATAAAAATGGTTGTGACATGATAGAGACGGATGTTTGACAGTTGACAGCACCATACCTCCTCTCACATGATTTTGTTAAACCATGGACATGTGCATATCACAGCCAGTCCACAGTAAAGTCTACGCGGGTCAGGAACCCGGGGTGCATAGCACCTCTGGTTCTGGAGTCTCATCCGGAAGGAATCCTATTCCTGTGCCCTTTCCTGTTCTTTTGGTACGAAGAAAGGAATCCTACGACTTAAAAGACCAAATGTTAAGTCTGGCAAAGTCAATTGCATTACTTTTTATAATGATATTCAAAGAATATTATATGAGTTGTTTAAAATTCTGACTAAAAAAATTGTCCAAATACCACCACTGTTTTCTTTTTATTGGAAACAAACGAGTGCAAGGAATTATCTGTCCATAGGAAAGGTATGAGAATTTAACATATTCCATGTGCAGAGACCAAATCAAGATTTTATTGTACAGGACCATGGAAAGGTCAAGAAAATGAGTAGTCATGAAAATGAGTGCACCTGGAAAGCGCCGACAAAGACATTTATCTTTGTGGCTCAAATTGAACTTGACTTTATGGCTTGAAACTTGAAAGCCAAAGCCAATGAGGTACGGGATTTATTTATTTATATTTTGATTTTTGCCGTGTTGGAGATCCAAACACAGGCACTCTCACTCAAACGTACTGTACAATCAGGACATTGAGTTGACATTTATTTTGTACAAGACTTAATCTGAATTTCTTTGTTACAAAAACTAATCATCTGCGTAATTTGTTTGTTTAGGGAGCTAACTTGATGATGTCAATGGACCTATCACTTGTTTACCTAAGTACTAATATGAGGATTTTGGACATTGGTGATAGATGATAGGATTTGTGAAAGAATAGGTTTGAATTAGAATTCTAAATGAATTTAAATTACTAGGTTTTCTATGTAGATTGATGGGCCCTAAGGATTGATGTTGTGTTTGATATGGTTACCGTCATCGAATTAAATGAAATGAATCTTGCACTACATTTTGCACTACGCCTTGCTTTTTGCTATCTTTTTACCGAAATATTGCTTTCTTATTTACCAAAAACTCTATTTGATGGCCTATTTGTCACAAAGGAATTAGACTCCTAGGAATTTTAGGAAATGTATTCCTAAAAGTAGCTAAAACTGAAGACACAACAATGAAGATCGATAGATGACGGTTAAATAGTTTCCTCTATTGTGGGAAATAAAATAAGTAGAGATGAAAAATGAATAGGCAACCATCATCCTTGAAAATCAAATCTGAACATGAAGGATCTCATCTAAATTCTATACCTTAAAGCTATCTCTTACATATCCTTTAGCCACATCAGCTGATTTTTCTACGTGAGTTGAATGTTTGTTGAGAGGCTTTATGGCCCCAATGATTTTCAAAACTGCCTAGGCGATCTGCAAAAGATCCCCTCTTACTGTTGTTTGCATCGATCAGTTGCAGTCATAGAAGGTCCCCCCTCCAGTCTGTCCTTTTTTTTTTTGGACCACAGCCTAGGAGAGGTTGGGACCAAGAGAGCCTGCAATATGAGAGTGTGAGTCTTAATGTGTCAGGTAAGCTCCTACCAACCTGAGCCTGCAATATTAGAGTGTGAGTCTTAATGTGTCAGGTAAGCTCCTACCAACCTGATATTCATCCTGAAATTCATGTAAGTGGTTTTTTTTTTTTTTTTTTTGGCTAGATTGAGGACTAGATGTTACTTACACTGGCATGTTCCTCACCAGTTGAGCTATTGCTTGGTACATTAAATTGTTAGAGTGTTTTTTTTTTTTTTTTTTGCCCCGTAGAGTAGTTATTGTTAGAGAGCTTGCTAGAGTTTCTGCCTGGTCCAATGAGCCAAAATCAAGCACATACAAGCCAACGAAGCCCGGCATGAGCTGGGGCAACCCACTGTTTACCCTGTTAACCAAGGGTTTCAACTTGAAAATCTCAGTTAGGAACCTGATTGATAATTGGACCCAGATTCAATTGATTCCAGACCCAAAACTCTAGTGACATGCATAAAGAATTATATATGAATATTATATTCATAAAACTTTATCCACTCAAGTGGCAGAGGCTTTCCAGTGCCACATAGTAAATCTGGGTTCTACCAGGGATTGCATTTTGACTTTTTAGCATTCACAGCTGAATTGGGCCGTAAGCCGGGTCCATGTCCAATCAGAACTTGGTTGAAGTGAACACCGCCAAATCGGGTCTGGTTCTAGCATGCACCTTACCATGCCCAACCTATTTACAACCCTAGGCCGACCATACCCGGACGGCCTACAGCATACTCTGACGAGCCAAGTAGGCCTAGACACTAAGACCCTACATGACCAATCGACAAAAAGTCTACTTGGACAAACTTTTTGGCCAGAATTTTGGCCAACCCCCATGGTTTGCATTGAATATCATAGTGATATTCAATGCAAACCATGGGGGTTGGCCAAAATTCTGGCCAAAAAGTTTGTCCAAGTAGCATTACTCGACCAATCGATGGTTCTGGGTCCCTTCACGTGGGGTCCACAACCCCACTTCCTCACTGAAAGGTTTTTATTTTGATCGTTCATTTTATAATTTTCAAAATACTTTCATATTTTGACCCAAATGTGGTCAAATGTGATATTCAATCCCAGGAAAAATGTGGCCGACCATATCCCTTGTGGGCCCTCAATTAGAATTTGAATACTATTTAATATTAATTATTAGCTAATTATATTAATTAGGGATTAGTAGGGTAGATGTATTTTCCTAAGTTGAGTTAGATTAGCCTAGTGGTATTAGTCAAAGGGTTAATTGGAGTCTTTTGCAATTTCTAGGGTTAATTTTGAGTGGAGGCCCTCGCTAGTTATTAGAGTCTTCCATAAGGGGGTATCCGCAAAAATTCATTTCTAGAACATTCACACCTAATGACCAAAATGCCCTCTACCCTAACTCTAATCCCATGCAATCAAGAGGGACATTTCAGTCCTTAGCCACCCCCAAACCCTATAAATCCAGCCCATTTCCCAATGTAACCTAGCAACTATTCATCCCCCTCTCATTTCTTCTCCTTGCTCTCTCTCTTCATTTCCCCCTCTCCTTCCTCTCTTCTTTCTCTAAGTTCTGGACTGGTTTAGTGCTGGAAAAGAGCTAGGAGCTGTGACCTTCATCTTGGATTGGGTTTTCTCTTCTTCTCCCTCTCTCTACAACCTCTCATTTCAAAGGCAAGTTCAATATACTTACTTAACATAGGTTGTATGTTCTGTTTCATTTTATTCTGTGATTTTAGTTCAGTTATGTTATTATTCATGTGATAGAAACTACATTGAGCTTAGTTTTATGGAATTATGGCATTGATGGATGAGTTCTTACCCATTTGGAAGATCAATGGGCCATTTCGGTGATTGGATGATGCTGCATTGTAGTGTTTTTGTGTTTTCTCTTGATCTGGTGTTGTTTGGGTGAGAATGGAGGAGGTTGGATGGAAAAACGGATTGAAAAGTTGAAACCCTGAAAACTTGGTTTTCCCCAGTTCTGCGTGTGCCCGGTCGACCGGCCTGCAGCCAGGTCGACCGAGCACACTAAAACTGGGAAAAACCCAGGTCTCAGTTATTTCCTGCAGGACTGTCTGTTCAGTATGCCAGGTCGACCGAGCCATGCCCAGGTCGACCGAGCACACTGGTTTTTGCAGAGAACAGCTGAGAATGGAATTTTTCACTCAGGCCAGAAATCCAGTGTGCCAGGTCGACCGAGCCCTGCTCCAGGTCGACCGAGCACAAAGGATTTGCAGGAATATAGGCTGAGAGGTGGGACATCACTTTCCAGGATTTTCTGTGTATGCGGTCGGCCTCCCAGGCCAGTAGGTCGACTGGACACCTAGGAATTTCCCTGAGATTGAAACATGCCTGCCAGGTGCCTGACTCAGGTTTCTTAGTGCACTCGGTTGACCGACCTGCAGCTAGGTCGACCGAGCACACTGCACCCTGGGTCGACCTGGAGGTCAACCCCCAGTGTGCCAGGTCGACCGAGCACATTGGGATCAGTGATTTTTCAGTTTTCAGTAGTTTAGAGTTGTGATCATTTGTGGGACCCATTGACCATCCAAATGGACATTTATCAAGGTGTCAAGCCCGAGTCAATGGTGGGGCTCAACCTTGACTCGTGGGGACCACCAAGTAGGGTTTTGGTCGTCTAATCTAAGATGATTCGATCCATAAACGTTGTCAATTATGCCCGTAACCTCAGGAGTACCAAACACAGTATCCTTTGGCATCTGAGACTTCATTTAGAGTTCTAATTACCGAATAACAATCGTAGCGTGCAAAAGAGATTTTGAGTTATAATTTTGTATATCCATTCATTGGAGATTCTCTCCCATTATATAGAATACAGATGCCTCATCAAAGGCTACAAATTAGTTCATCACAGGCTACAAATCAGCTCTACAAATCAGCTAATCTAATTACAATCTAATTAAAGAAAGAGTATTAGACTAAATCTAATTACAATCAAATTAAGGAAGGAAGAAAACTGTGCAAATATTTGACCAAATCCAACGAGATTGGATGCCACCATATTGGGCCCAAGTGGGCCTGAGCCATCTTATATTTGACACCCCCCCTCAAATTGATGCTGGGGAATCCACAAGCATCAATTTGCTAACCAAGAACTGATGGCGAGGTCGCGAAAGTCCCTTTGTGAGGATATCAGCAGTTTGAAGATCAGAAGAGATGTGAGTAAGGCTAATGACATCACGCTTGTATTCGTCGCGTATAAAATGGCAATCAATCTCGATGTGTTTAGTGCGTTCGTGGAAAACTAGATTGACAGTAATACGAATTGCACTAGTTTTGTCTGCATAGAGAGGAGTGATACTATCAGCAGGAAATCCGAGATCAGAAAGCAACCCGCGAAGCCAGAGAATTTCTAAACAAGCAGCAAACATGGCACGATACTCAGCTTCGGTGGAAGATTTTGAGACCTTATCTTGTTTCTTACATTTCCACGAAATCAAGCTATCTCCCAGATACATGCACCATCCTATGGTAGAGTGGCAAGTATCCGGACAACCAGCCCAATCAACATCGGAGTATGCTTTGAGTGTCAGGGAATTGTTGGCCGGATAGAATAAGCCACAGGTTGGTGTCCGAATTAGATATTTAATAATATGTCGGACTGCAGCCAAATGAAGATGTCGAGGATCCGTCATGAATTGACTGACTAAATTGACTGCATAAGAAATATCAGGACGAGTTATCGTCAAGTAGATCACGCTGCCGACGAGGCGACGATAAAGTGTAGGATCAGAGAGATGTTCCCCACTGTCTTGCTGAAGTTTAACATTGACTTCGACGGGAGTATCGACAGGAGCAGATCCTTGGAGTCCAGCCATTTCAATTAATTCAAGAGCATATTTATGTTGAAGAAGTACAATGCCTTTTGCAGATTGATGAACTTCAAGACCTAGAAAATAGTTCAGAGGACCAAGATCTTTCATGTGGAAAGATTCATGAAGAGAGGCTTGAAGTTGGTGAATCATGTCGGCATCGGTACCAGTAATGATGATGTTATCGACATAAACAAGAAGAATAGTAATCCCCGTAGAAGTATGATGAAGAAACATGGATGGATCATATGGACTAAGATGAAACCCCAAGTGGCTAAGAGCATTATGGAACTTTTCAAACCATGCCCTGGGGGCTTGTTTGAGGCCATAAAGAGAACGCCGTAGTTTGACAACGGCACCGGTGATGATAGATGAAACCCCCTGAGGAAGGCGCATATAGACATCTTCTTTGAGATCGCCATGAAGAAATGCGTTCTTTACACCCATCTGGTAGGGAGGCCAGGATTGGGATGCTGCGATGGCAAGAATAGTCCGAACAGTTGTCATCTTTGCTACAGGAGCAAAAGTCTCCTCATAATCAATACCATATTCCTGCCGATTTCCCAGAGCAACAAGACGGGCCTTAAACCTATCCAGAGTTCCATCAGGTTTAAGCTTGATAGAATAGATCCATTTGCAACCAATTGACTTAACTGAAGGAGGACACGGAACCACATCCCATGTATTATTTTGCGCAAGAGGATCCAATTCATCATGCATAGCTTTGTTCCAACAATCATGCTGCACAGCCTGAGAGTATGAGTGCGGAATAGATGTAGAAGACATGGTGGCCATCAAGGAAGTGTGGGTAAAACCATAACGAGTTGGAGGTACTGAAATCCAAAATGATCGATGCAAGGGAGGGTCTCCAGTTGGACCAGATGTAGTTGGGCAATCGTTAGGGGGACTATCTGTGTTTGTCGCATTACTCCGCCTATGATACACGAGTTTAGGATCAAATTTAACAAATGGAGTTTTGTCCGAAAAACCAGGTAAGGAAACAATAGATGGGGACTCGACAGACTCAAGGTATTGCTGGAAAAAATATTGATTTAAAAAAAAAACAACATTACGGGAGGTACGAATGCGCCGTATTTGAGGATCATAACAAAGAAACCCCTTTTGATGACTAGCATATCCTAGAAATGCGCATTTAACAGATTGGGCAGTAAGTTTGTTACGCTCAGAAGGAGGTAAATGTACAAAACACATCAATCCAAAAACATGCAGATCATCATAAGACGGTGTAGTTTTGTATAATCGAGAAAAATGACTCTCATTTTCTAGAGAAAAGGAAGGTAATCGATTTATAAGGTGGACAACGGTGCTAAGAGCTTCTGTCCAAAAACGTGTAGGAACAGAGGATTCAATAAGAAGAGAGCGAGTAACATCAAGGAGATGTCTATTTTTCCTTTCAGCGACCCCATTTTGCTGAGGGGTGTAAGGACAAGATTTTTGAGAAAGAATTCCTTTTTGTTGTAAAAAGGTTTGAAACTCTGTAGACACATATTCACCTCCCGAATCAGAACGTAAAATTTTAATGCAAGTGGAAAATTGATTCTCAACATATGCTAAAAACATTTTGAAAACCTTAAAGACATCAACTTTAGAATGCAGAAAATAAACCCATGTAAATCTACTATAATCATCAATACATGTCACAAAATATTTATAATGAGCATGAGACAAATGAGGAGCAATACCCCAGACATCACTATGAATTAAATCAAAACAATGAATGCTAGTAGAAGTGGAGACAGGAAAATGAAGAGTTTTACTTTTTCCCATCTTACATGTAGCACAACCAAAGGAAACAAACTTAGAAAATCCTATTGAGTTTAACAATCCAGAATTAACCATGTGAGACATGGTTCTAAAATTAGGATGTCCAAGCCTACTATGCCATAATTGACAATTATTTTGAGCTGAAAAACAAAAATCATTTGCTGAATTAATTGGAGTAGATAGATCAAGAGAAAACAAGCGTCCATTTTTAGGCCCCCTCGCGATCTCCCTCCCTAACATCTGGTCCTGCACAACACAACCAGAGGAAGAACATGAGCATTACCAGTATATTTTGTCAAGCTAGAGAGTTGTGCACTGGAGTGAGTCAAGTGATTTGATGCTCCGGAATCAAAAAACCAAATGGAAGAAGGGGTTTTAGATTTACCTGTGATGCCAAGTGTAGAAAAAGCATTGACGATCATTTGTTGAACCAATTCGGGAGTGAGAGCAGGGGAAAAAGAACCAAGCTGTAAAGGCACAGATGTGGACGCAGCATCAGCAGGAGAATAGGCTGTCATGGCAGCATAGGCATTTGGAGTCCGATTCTGTGGACGGCGGCGACATTCACTAATGATGTGTCCCTTCTTCTTGCAGTAATTACAGAATTTCTGGTTGCATTGGGTCGCAAGGTGGCCATATTTTTTGCAAGAGTAGCATTGGACTTTGCTCATATTCTGAATCTGAGGAGTCGTAGAAGACTGTGAGACTGGAAGAGACTGAGTGTTCCCTGTGGCAGAGTATGCAACAGGATAAGTTGCAGTGTGTTGTTGTTCCAGATGGGCTTTTGTGCGAAGACGTTGTTCTTCTCGTAGGAGCTCATTCAAACAAACACCCAAAGATGGTAATGGACTCCGACTCAGCCGAGACGATGTAACAGTCTCATATTCATGACGCAATTTCATCAAAAACTGGTCCCTGTGACTTGAGGCTTGAAGGTCTTGAATAGTTTTAAGAACATTGTTCGGAATAGATGCATATTTAATCCCATCATATTCACTCCACAAATTGCAGAAACCAGAATAGTAGTCCTGAATGGACAAGGTGTCTTGACTGTATTCTGCAATTTCACATTCAAGTTGAAATTGACGTGCAGAATTGTCTTGATGATAAACTGTCTGCAAGTAACCACACATCTCCTTGGAGGTCGTATAGGGTTTGAGGTTTAGAATCAGATGAGGTTCCACAGCCCCAAGAATCCATGTTTTTATTTTTGCATCCTTTGTATTCCAAGTAGAAATCCTTTTATCATCCTCTGTAGGCTTTGGATCAGCACCAGAAACAAATCCCCATAATTCCTTGGCCTCAAGATATAATTGAAATTGAAAAGCCCATGCTGGGTAGTTTTTACCATTAAATTGAATCAACTTAACCTTAGACTTCTCCATTTGAGAACCAAATAAAGAGAAGTAGACAATAAGAGGTTAATCCAACAGTGCACAACAGCAGACAGCAAAAAAGCACAAAAAATAGTTCAGGCGACCTTAAAATTGACTGAAGATTCCTGGCGTGGGGCCTACGATTTGATCAGATGGAGAATCAGATCAATGAGATGCAAGCAGTATCAAAATGTGTTTCCAACAATACAAGTTTTACTAAAATCCATCCACAATCCAAGATTTTGTACGGCTGTGATTAAAATGATATGATAAAGATGGAAAATCATAAGTGGGGTCCAAAAGCCTATCTCTGATCCCGAAAAAATGGTGAAAAAATTACCAAAAATATCAGCAGAGATGGTCGACCATGGCTGTAGAATTTCTTGAAGATGTCATGATGATCGCAGGTGGGCCACTGTTGATCATATCGTGACAGACGACTTTCTGTTTCCAATAACCTCAGATCACTGATCTGGATGATGCCAAGATTACAGATCCTTAGATCTGTGTGTGTCTGAAACACAAGATTGTGTCTCCCAAGAGTAGTAGAATAAATCACCAGCAGCAGCAGCAGTATTGTAGAGAAGCAGCAGTAGCAATCTGATATGAATAAGATGTTCACAGAGACAAAAAAAAACAACCCAGACGACCTTCAGGATAGTGTCTGGATGAGCACGTGGGGCCCACAGAGGGATTGAACTGCAGATCAGGTGCAAGGTCTGATTGCCAGACTTAATTGTCTTCCTTGAGATGAAATCTGGTGTGCAGATTCCAAGGATCCAAACTTTTGGACGGTGGAGATGAAAACTACTGCCAGAAATGAGAAAATCACGAAATTGAGCAAATGGCCTACCTCTGATAGGCAAAATATTGTGAAAAAATCACCAAAATTCCCTCCTACAGTGGGTGACCAATACTGTTGAAGTTTCCAGTTGTGTTTGGATAATCACAAGTGGGTCACTATTGAACGGCAATGATCAGCATTGGATGAAAAGACTCTGAGATGTCTGAAACAGATCCTAGATCTGTTTTTTACTCCGGGAGAGGTTGATTCCTCTCAGATCACTTGGAAGATTGCAAATTCTAGCTCTGATACCATAACAATCGTAGCATGTAAAAGAGATTTTGAGTTATAATTTTGTATATCCATTCATTGGAGATTCTCTCCCATTATATAGAATACAGATGCCTCATCAAAGGCTACAAATTAGTTCATCACAGGCTACAAATCAGCTAATCTAATTACAATCTAATTAAAGAAAGAGTATTAGACTAAATCTAAATACAATCAAATTAAGGAAGGAAGAAAACTGTGCAAATATTTGACCAAATCCAACGAGATTGGATGCCACCATATTGGACCCAAGTGGGGCTGAGCCATCTTATATTTGACACTGGAGATGGACCTGGACCTGAATGTGGTCCATTACCTAGGATTGGACTGTTGTTATTTTTCCTGTTGATTCTCTTACTAAAGTTCATACTTCACCTTTCTTATTTACTGTCACTCTTATATCCTTAGTGTAGCTTTTAACTGTTAATTAAATGGAAAATGATGACCTGAACCTAGGATATCTTAGAGATGACCCGATAGTGTGATTGGGAGAACACTGACCCGTGTCTGTGGCTAGGCGGGCCCTTGTTGGGCCTAAGTATGGATATGTGTACCCGTAGATTAGAGAGGTAGTTTATATTGGAATTATAACTCATGATGATTGAGACTGAGTTGTTTATCAGTAGAAATAGATATGTTGCCTCGTTTGGACTGTTTTAGACCAGGACATGTGTTGATGGGCCTTGGTATGGATCCAATGAGTGGGCTTGGACTTGGATTGTAATCCATGGACTGATTTGTTATATGAACCTCGTAGAGACTTGGTTAGGAACTTGTTCACGCAAGGCAAAGCCTAGACAGACACAGACCTTTAGAGTTTCCTCGAGTCGTCATAGACATTCACTTGGTTGATTTAAGCTCAGCCTGTGGACTGATCATCCCCGGTAGGAGCTATTATGAGTGTTGAGGAGCTATCATGATGAGCTATGTTGTTAAGACGGACGGTGTGATACCGGGTCCGGTCTTTGAGTGATGAGTGTAAGAGATGATTGAGTGATTTGCGGGGTTAGTAATCCCCAGCACTGGTGAGATTCCCCTCCGCAACTGTGTTCAGTATTGGAGGGCCGCGGCATAATATCCCGCGGTATCCAGCTCGTGTGAATGTGCCATATTGCAATAGATTAGATGTTGTATATTTATTCTGATTCTATATGTTTATCTTGCTCAACTGCCTAGATCATCTACCTTGTTATTCCTTAATTTATATACCTTCTCTACTCTTTTGATACATATGTCCTATGTTACTTGTATGTTGTGACTTGCCAGATCTTTAGATCTGACCCATCTTTGGTGCTTAGGCCTTGACCCCGAGTTCGCGGAGGACGCGCTCGCGCTCGTAGAGGCGCCTGTCGTTGGAGATTACGGATGGGGTCCGGCCGACCCGGAAGTCGAGCCGGATGGTGGAGAGTCGTTACCAAGGCTTTGAGTGATATCTTTATCTTGGGCTTCTGAGCGAAATTTTGTAGTGAGCCGGGTAGTTATAAAAAATGTAATTAACTTTTGTTCTTAACAATTAACACCTTTGAACTAGACTATGATTCTGCTCACATTTGATATACATATTGATACCTATTGCTTCCGCTTTACTTATTATGCTTCCGCAATTTAACCATTGAGTTTATATTGTTCAAAAGTTTTAAATTGGACCTCACTGCGGACCTACGATCTTGGAAGTTCTCAGATTTTCCGGGAAGTAGCGCGCCAACTTTGGGTATTCCGACGACTTTCTCGGTATCCGGAATTGGGGCATTACACTGATTGCTTGATGTTGATGATTTAAGGTGAAATGAGAAATCTCCTATTATTATATATGAAAGAGATTGATTTAAAATTGAAATTAGTTTTTATTTGGAAATTTAAGATATGGTAAAAAATACTAGCCCTAGTCTTTTATTTTTCTTCTTATTATTGGTTTAACTTTGTCATTTCTTCATCCAATTGTCTTCCAAACTTATCCTTACTCTTTTTTACTCTTGAATCTCAACTTTAATTTTGAAATTAATCTTCAATTAACACATACAAAATTTTTTTTAGCATAATTGAGAGTATTTTCGAACATATTTTTTATGCAAGCCATTTTTTTTTCGCTTAATGGTAAATTGTATTAAGAGAAAGAAATAGAAAGAAACAAGGCAAGGCCCCGAGGACAAGGAGGAAGAAGAATACAACCAAAAAACAAAGAACAAGCCTACCCAGGAACAGGGAGGCAACAAAACAAAGAGCTCAAACAGAGGAGCCAGAGAACCAAGGAAGAAGATACAACCAAAATGCGCCAGAGCTGCTGAAAGAAGAGGGAGATGGCATCACCCCAGACTAGGCACAGCAGCCAAGAAGAGCCAGTGGAGGCTCTACCCCAGCAGACAGCCACCAGAACACCAGCAGGGCCACAAGGGAGAGACAGGAAGACTCAAACCGCAAGCTCCCCAGAGAGAGAGCTAAGCTCAGGCCAGAGCAAGGAACCCAACGACCACCAGATGACCAACAGCAGAGACAAGGAGAAACAGAAATCATATCAGGCCCATACCTCTCAGGACAGGGTGGGAGGTTGGGCTAGCAGAGCCTTGCAGCAAACTAGCCAGCACTTTCAGCTGGTCTTGAATAATTGACTGAGCTCTCATCAACGAAGGCTTGCAATTCCGATGCTTACTGTCATTCCGAAGGGTCCAGATAGCGGAGGATGATTGAAAGAAGATCACCGCTGCCAGCTTTCTCTCAATGGGGCCAGCACCCTGAGATAAGGCTGACCAAATAGACGAGGCAGACAGATGAATGGAAGGAAGATTAACTCCCAAACTTAAAATCCACTTCCAAACCTGAATTGCAAAGGGGCAGGAGAAGAAAAGGTGGAGATCATTTTCTTCATTGTTGAGACAGAGACAGCATCTAGACGCCAAGGAGCTTCCTCTTTGTTTAGCCCGGCTATCCGTAGGAGTTTTCCTGTGAAGGAGGCGCCAGGAGAAGCAAGCCAGTCTGGGGGACATATACTTGGACCAGACCAGTCCATCCCAGGGAACAGCAGGGAGATTGGCCCTAAGTAAATTCCAGGCCTCATTGAGAGAGAGGATACCTGAGGAATTCCCCTGCCATTCAATGGAGTCAGGCGCAGAGGAAATACTTAAGGGTAAGAGAGAAATAGACTGCTGGAGAAAGGAACTCAGGTCAGCTGGGAGGTGGCTGGGGAGGATCCAGGAAGAATTCTGGATGAAGGCTGCCAGCAGATCCGATTCAGGGAGCTGGAGATGGGGAAATCTGGGAGCTATTGGACCTTTGCCTGTCCAATTGTCATACCAGCTGCTGATGGAGAGCCCATTCCTTATCTTCCAGATGCTGCCACTAAGGAGTAAGTGAGCCAGGGGCCTGATTCGCTGCCAGATGCTGGAACCTCTTTTTGGCGTGCCAGGAGACCAAATCAAAGGTCTGAAGTATCTATCTCTAAACCAATTTGCCCAGAGGGAGTTTGAGGAGGCCGCCGACCAACCAAGCTTTAGCATACAGGCTTCATTGTAGACCTTAACTCTTCGAAGGCCAAGCCCTCCTTCTGATTTTGGCGAGCAGACCGTACCCCAGTTAACTTGACCATTGGAATTGTCTGGCCCAGCTGACCAGAGGAAATTCCTCATCAGTCTTTCAATCTGAAGGCAGGTTTTACTCGGAATTGGGACTACCAGGGAGGTGTGGAGGGGGATGGAGGAGAGCACATGCTTTACCAGAACAAGTCTACCCGCAAAGGATAAACTTTTGGCTTTCCAACCCGCTAGCCTAGATCTTATGGAGTCCATTATCCGGTTAAAGAAGATGTGCCTCGAAGATCCAAGAAAAAAGGGGACTCCCAGGTAGGTGGAGGGGAAGTTAGCCTGAGGGATGCCCAGGTTATTGGATGCCAAGTGGGCTCTCCTGACTGAGCTCTTACCCATAAACAGCTGGCTTTTTTGGAGATTGAAGCATTGACCTGAAGATGCTTGATAGGTTGATAGGAGCTCCTGCACTCTTTTGAGACCTCTCTTGAAAGCTTTGAAAAGGAGCAGGATATCATCCGCATAGAGGAGGTGACAGGGGGTCCTGGGGATAGAGGAGATAGGCACAATGGCTCCCCTCTGCTTAAGAGCTTCAAGATTTAAACTGAGAATCTCCTCCGCAATAATAACCAAATAGGGAGATAGGGGATCTCCCTGCCGAAGGCCACAAGAAGAACTAAAAAAACCACAAGGGCTTCCGTTGATAAGAACTGAGCCTTTGCAGGAAGTAACCAGCTCTTTGATCATGTTAATCCAAGCTTGGGAGAAGTTGAAGAACTTCAAAGCCCTGAATAGAAAGCTCCATTGCAGCTTGTCAAAAGCTTTAGAGATGTCCAACTTTAAGCAGACTGACCCTCCTCTGGTATTGGTTTTGAGGTTTTGAATCGTGAGCTAAGGCGGCATGGTGGTGGATGGCCCTTCCTTTTACAAAAGCTGATTGGTGATCAGAGATTAGGACAGGGAGGATTGTGACTAGCCTTGTAACCAAAATCTTGGAGATGATTTTATAAACAAAATTCAGCAGGCTAATAGGGCGAAAATCAGAGAAGGTGGAAGGGGAGGATTTCTTAGGGATAAGAGAAAGGAAATAGGCATTAGTTTCTCTCAATAAGCGGCCAGAGGAGAAGAAATGGGTCACTGCTTCCACCACCTCTTTCCCTACGATGCTCCAGCAACTGGTGAAGAAAGCCCCTGTGTATCCATCTGGGCCAGGAGAGCTGCCCCTTTTGAGCTTAAAAGTAGCCTCTCTGATTTCTGTAGGAGAAGGGGTAGCAGTGAGAGCCCTATTTTGCTCTGCCGAGACTGATGGGCCTTGCAAGTTGAAGAGAGCTTCGTCCAGAGATTCAGAGGAGGAGTGAAACAGGTTGGAAAAGAAAATGGAGGCCTGACTTTTGATTTGAGACTCATCTTCCAGGATATTATCTCCCACAGTGATCCGGTCAATTCTCTTCCGCTTACCTCTTAATTTGGCCGACAGGTGGAAAAACTTAGTATTTTTGTCTCCATCTTGGAGCCACCTGATTTTTGCCCTCTGCTTCCAGTGCACAGCTTCTGCGTTTAACCAATTATGAAGGTCAGCTTTGGCAACATTCAGCTCTTGGAGAAGGGTGTCACTTGGATTGGCTTCGAATTCTGTTTGCTTGGACAAGACCAGGAGCTCAGCTTCAGCTATCTTGGTCTTCATTTGCCCAAATACCTCCTTACTCCAAACCTTGAGATTGTACTTCAGGTTCTTGAGCTTATTTGCAAGGATGAATTGAGGAGTCCCCCTGCAAGGAGAGGCCCAACTGGAAGAGACAACCTCTGAGAAGGAGTCATGCAGTAGCCATTTTTCTTCAAATCTGAATGGAATGGACTTGCTGAAGGATGGATTAGTCCTATGGAATAGTAAAATTGGGCTGTGATCAGAAGCTATTCTGGGGAGGTGACTCACTATAGGATCATCAAAAGAATCTAACCAGAGAGAGTTTGATAAGGCTCTGTCTAGTCTTGCAGCAACCAGAGCCATTCCTTGCCTGTTATTTGCCCAGGTGAATTGATTGCCTTTAAAGCCAAGGTCTTGAAGCCCAGTGGCCGTGATCATTTCTTGAAAATCCTTAACTGAAGTGGGGGAGGGGGGGACGGATACTGAGATTTTCTTTGGCAAGGAGGATGGCATTGAAGTCCCCTATTACACTCCAGGGAAGAGTAGTAGAAGATCTATTCACTAGATAGCTCCAGAGGTCCCTTCTGAGTCTATAGTCTGTGGAGCCGTAGACCCCTGTAATGACACAGGTGGGAGAAGAAGAGGGATCGGCTAGGGAGATGGAGATGTGCTGGGAGGAACTATCAAGAAGGGAGAAGGAGAAGTTAGAGAATTTATGACAGAGACACCAGAGAGTATTAGTGGGATTGGAGAAGGAAGGGTTGAATTCAAAGGAGTGCTTTCTGGCTTCTAGAAATGAATCCAGACTGGCCTTAGGTTCAGAGAGAAAGATAAGGTCTGGAGAGTGGGAGTCTAGGAGATGAGACAACATGATTTTTGTTGGGGAATTATTAATTCCCCTGCAGTTCCAATATAAGACTTTAATCATTGGTTACAGTGAGGGGGAGGGGGACCAGCAGAGCTTCTTGTCTTGGGGCCAGAGGATGAGGCTAGTTTTAGCTTTGGTTTTCTTTTAGGTTTCAAATTGAAAGGAGATAAGTCAACTGTGAGGGAGGAGATCTGAGTTGTAGGGGGAAAGGCCAAGAGGGGACTATTGCTGGCTGAGGGGGAGGGATGCTTGGTGGGACTGGGGATTATATTTCCATCGCAATTGGCTGAGGGGGAGGGATGCTTGTTGGGACTGGGGATTATATTTCCATCGCAAAAGGGGGCCTCTGATCTGTCCTCCAGAATGGTGAAGGGGTTAGAACATTCTATAGCTGGAGCTGGGATACTCTCTGGGATTATGGGAGGAGGGGGCAAAGGGGAAGGGACTGGGTTGACTAATGTTTGAGTGGCTATTGATGTGGTGGAAGGATTTACCTTAGGAGGGGATGAAACCTGAGGGCTGTCTTCGGTTAGTTGGAGGGATCCCTGAGACGAGTTGGTAGTTGAAGAAGGATGAATGAGTCTATCTGCTTCTATCGGGGTTTTCAGCAAACCTGGCTTCTGACGAAATGGGCACTTGCTGGAGATGTGGCCAACCACTAGGCATTCAGCACAAGGAGTGTTCTCATAATAAACTTCTACCTCCACTGTATCCTCCCCTTCCAATTCCACTGAAAGGATATTAGGCCCTATCTTAGTCACCTCCAGAAGAACCTGCACTCTTGCAAAGGTTAGCATTCGCTGTTTAGCAGTAGTTTCATCTAGGCGCAGAGGCTTACCGACCGATGTTGCTATGGAGAGCAGGATGTCACTGCTCCAGCAGTGATAAGGCAAGCCTTTGAGGCGAATCCAGACTGGCGCTTCTGCTGGCCAAGGACTCTCCGCTTGACCTGGAGACCAAGGACGAAGAAGAAGCTTTTTCTTGTCGAACCGGAGAGGGCTTTGGCTGGTAAGGGCATCTCTGTCTGCCTGAGAGTTAAACCTAAAGATGAAATTCCCTTTCTCTGTGAGGGAGATTAGGCAGGGCAAGGAGAGGTTCCAAGTAGCAGACACCCATTGCTCCAGGGATTCCAGGGTTGGGCGTCTTCCCACAAATTTCCCCAAGGCGGAGAAGGTGAAGGAGTCTTTGCTGTTGGTGACCATTTGCTTAGGGATCCGAATGGTAAGTTTCCCGTCAATCCAGACTGCTGGGGGGATGGCAGGGGGGGGAGAGTAGACCATAGGAGAGAAGCATTTGGCGAAGGATTTGGGTGGGGATATGGGAGGGAGGAGGTTCGAGGAGATTGGGTTGGGGTGAGGGCCTGTGGTTTGGGGGGTAAGACTCCTCAGGTGCTGCTGTAGCAGATGGAGCTGGTCTGGGTCCCAAGCGACCGGAAGAGGGGCCAGGGAGGGAACCTGGGTATCAGGGGTCACAGGATTGGGAGTGGGGCCGGGTGAGGAGTGGGGGATGGAGGGATTTGGGGGATTGAGGATGGGAAGGTTTTGCTCTGAACCATTTAGTGGAGAGGAGAGGATTCGCAGAGCAGACTGAGATTCAGCAGGTAAGGCCAAGGCGATGGAAGCTTCTGCTTGCTTTGATTGAGATAGATCCGGGAAACCAGGCGGGGAAATGGGGGGGGGGGGGGGGGGGGCGATCGGGGGAGCAGTGGGAAGGAAGGGAACATCACCGACTATCATGGGGCTAGGTTACGTTTTGGACCTTTCGTACGGTTCTAAAAAGAATTGTTATGCAAGCCATTGGAACTCATGTAAATGGATACAAATGGGCAAACTATAATGGAAAATTATGAAGAAGGCATGATGGGGAGAATAATTGACTTTTATATTAAAAACAGTAGTTTGAGTTCTTTTATCTTTGAAAGCTCATAAAATAATATTAAAAAAGTGCAACTTTTGTGAACTCAGTAATGTCATTGCAAAAACTTCTGATCTCTTCGGTATTGGACGATGTTACGGCAACAAACAGGTTTTAAGATGTTGTAAGACTGCCAAAGAGTTGTGGGAAGATTGTTAACGCGCCCCCCCCCCCCCCCCCCCCCCCCCCCCCCCCAACACCCCGCATGGAAGCCCAGGCTCCCATTCGGGACATGTAGCACCCCTGTTTGCTTTTTGTTGCACAAAAAAAAAAACAAAAGTGAATTCAATATAAATCAATGACTTTACATAAACCTTCCTCACACTTTCGTCGCTTTACCTTTCATGAGTCATGACCATTTTTCATGCATTTAACATTGTCGTAGGGTTTTTACTCTTACTCTCTGAAAACTTTTTCCTGTTATGACTTTTTTATTGTCAGTTGGAGACTTATGCTTTTTCAGATTTTGATAGTGGATGAGCTTTCACAAAAGTAATTATGTACCCAAGTTCCTGACCATCGGTGTTGTGGCCACGGATTTATCCCGAGTCAATTTTTATTACGAGATGGATGCATGTCATATTTTTATAAAATAAGACCACATTTGACAACCAATTAATTGTCAAGGAAAGATTTCGTATTTCTACATAAAGTCACGAAAAATCCACGTCTGGCAATTAGAAATCCCCAAAATTTGGAAAAATGGAAATTATAGTGAATACGCTAGCACGCCATCTTCTCAATGTGTGGCTTGAAAACACTAGGATCCAAATATAAATTGGGTACCCTTTGATGCCTGAGGGAGAGGGAGAGGGAGAGGGAGAGCAGTGGCATGGGTTATTTCACAGCTGGCGTGGAACACCTTGGTGTGAGGAAAGGTGCATGGACAGAAGAAGAGGATATCCTGCTGAGGAAATGCATTGAAAAGTATGGAGAAGGAAAGTGGCGTCAAGTACCCATGAAAGCAGGTAGATTACAACTACTTTGTAAGTTGGGTTCACATTTTTTTTTTTTTTTGCTAAATTGCAAATTGAGTTAATCAAGAGAGAAAGAGCAATTACAGTCAAAGAAAGAAAAAACAGAGAAAAGAAAACCAACATAAGAAAGAAAGGACGGAGCTCTATCTCATGCAAGGATAGGGCTGGTTACAAAGGAGAAAAGTGGGTTCACTTCAGTGTACTCTCATTGCCATGGTAAGTGGCAGAAAAACATGGGTGTATTCAGCTGTTATGAGGAATCATGTGTCTGAAGTTTGAATCACGGTTAATGTTTTTGGTATCTATATTGGTTTTGGACTGATATTCTCAATTTATTTTGGTCTCTATAAGAATTTTTTTAAATGTTTTAATTACAAAAAAGTTCCTTACATTTTATCAAGAGGATTTTGACATATTAGTCCCCCTTAAACTCAAATGTTCCAATTTTATGACCAAAATTCAAGTAATTTCACCAGAGTCACTTGACTATGGTCAACATGTTTTTAAGCTTTTTTGCACTGGATTCCATGATATCATGGGAACAATGTATGTCACAGAAATTATTAAATCTCATTAAATCATGGATTTTATGCAATATCTTAGGAAAATTTCTTCCAAATGATAAAACTTGAGAAATGGTGATCGGATGTGTATTTACTTTTAATAAAATGTCAAATTTTGTGTTCTATAAAAAAAAAATTTTGTTTACTAGTTGCAAAAAAAAAAAAAAAAAAAAAAAAAAAAAAAAAAAAAACACAATAAATCCCATGATATCATGGGACTAACCCAAGATATCATGGGATATGGTGCAAAAAAGTAAAAAAAAATAATAATAATAATGTTGACCAAAGTCTAACAACTCTAGTGACATTATCTAAATTTGGGTAATGAATTTAGAAAAACAGCATGTAAGGTGAATCAATATGTCAAAACCATTTTTATCAAAATGGTTTGGGAGTTCATGGATGTGAACGAAAAAACACAAAATGCGAATGCACGTAAGAGGGTGGGATAAAGTTCCATTCCCTAGAAAAATTGGTATCAGTGGTGATCAAATCCTTTACTTACCGAGTGGTATGACTCAGTTTAGGCTTATTAGAACTATGATGTAATAGTAATAAAAAATAGTGATGAGGCTTGTGACTAACTTTTCAGGCCTCCGGCGGTGTGGAAAGAGTTGCAGACTATGATGGTTGAACTATCTCGAGCCGAATATTAAGAGAGGAGAGTTGGAAGAAGATGAAGTGGATCTCATCATCAGGCTTCATAAGCTCTTGGGCAATAGGCAAGTGACATAACGTGTTGCATGACAATTAGTTACTTACATGTGTATATATATGCTTTGCAATTAAGTACTACTTATATATATATATATATATATATATATATTTATATGCATACACACTTACGAGTTGTATGGATGTAAGAAATATATATGTGGACTGATGAGCATGCTCTGTAGCTGATAGGAAGCTTTTTGGGGCTTCGTCCTTTGTTCCTTTTCCTTTTTAATATACTCATTTGCTTTTTGTTGGAAAAAAAAAAAAGTGGATTCAATATAAATCAATGACTTTGCATAAAGCTTTCTCACACTTTCGTGGCTTTACCTTTCATGAGTCATGACCATTTTTCATGCACTTAACATTGTCGCAGGGTTTTTACTCTTACTCTTTGAAAACTTTTTCCTGTTATGACTTTTTTATTGTCACTTGGAGACTGATGCTTTTTCAGATTTTGATAGTGGATGAGCTTTGGCAAAAGTAATTATCTACCCAAGTTCCTGACCTTCAGTGTTGTGGCCACGGATTTATCCTAAGTCAATTTTTATTACGAGATGGGTGCATGTCATATTTTTATAAAATAAGTCCACATTTGACAACCGATTAATTGTCAAGGAGAGATTTCGCATTTCTACATAAAGTCACGAAAAATCCACGTTTGGCAATTAGAAATCCCCAAGATTTGGAAAAATGGAAATCCTCATTTTGCGGATTTTCATGGTCAACCTCCCCCATACTCTTTGAAAATCCTTGCCTTCAAAGATTTGTGCACCTTTGAAAATCCTTGCCTTCGAAGATTTGCACACCTATACCGATTTTTCTCCACTATTGCACCAATACATACCGATTTATCAATGTGTAACCTAAACCATACAAATCCTCAACCATGAGTCTTTGTTCTAGGGCAGTATATTCCTCATCTCTTACATGCAGTGATGGTTCCCAGGTGTGCATAAGATAGTGGACAATGTGAAATTTGTTATATCTGGAGAACCTCATTTACTTGTAATAGTGTATTTTCGCCACTACATCACAGTTCAGGTAAGTTTATAGGTTGGATATACTAGATTATTCCAGTGAAAAGACTTTTAACAATTTAAATTGAAGAGGAGAAAATCCCAACATGGTCACGACAATGGAAGCCAATGAAATTCGTTTTGGGCACCTTGTGGCCCACACCTATATTTCTCCACCTTTTCTCCTCATTCAAATTGATTTTGATGGTCCTAAGAATTCAGAACTTATTTATTTTTAGGTAGTTTTACGAAAAAGGCCTAAAATATTCCAATACCTTGAAATCATTCCAAAAATACGTGGATAGTTCAAATCAATCGTCTCCTGTATGGCATCTTTTTCTAAGACCAAATTGCCCTTTACTTCTTCTTTTTTTTTTTTTTTGAGTAAAGGTTCAAACAACCATTGCTAACCAAATGGAGTTAAACATCCACACACCTATTGTCCATCATGCACAATTTATCAAAAAAAGCAATTTTATAGAGAAAAAAAGTTTAAGGGAAAACTTGAGATGAGATATTCTCACTATCAACAATTTTTATTTTGGCTTGTCGTGAGCTGTAGTTCAACTATTTAGAGACACAGAATCCATGAATGCATGTTCTTGGCTGCAGCTCAATTGGATACACAAATGCGCCTGGAAGAGTCGAGGCTAGAGCACCTGAGTTTTTTTTTTTTGCTAAGTTAGTGCATTCCCAGCAAAAAAAAAGAAAGAAAGTAAAAGAAATACTTCGCTATGTGGGAATTTTACAAAAAAAGGCGTAAAATATTCCTATACATTGAAATTGGTCCTCATATAAACGTATTGCCCAAATCGGTCCTCTCCTGAATCGCCCCTTTTCTAAGACCAAATTGCGCTTCACTTGTTTTTCAAGTATTCGCAAGTAATGTCTTGAGCTCTCAAGTGCCATTTATCAAATTCATGAGTCAAAGTCCTTTGAAAAATTTCTAGCGATGCTATGCTGGTGTCTCTTTTTGAATTTTTATATCCTACAAACTCTAGAATGCCAATAACTGAATGTTGGCTATGATGGAGAAACCCATACCTTTAGAGTTAATTGTCGTCAAACTGAAAGCCTACAAGTTTTTTTATTTTTTATTTTTTAGTGAAGGGTTCCTATCTCTTTGGGCCAGAATAATCCCTACAGGTGCATGAGAGAAAAATCGGATAAAATTCCCTTGTGGCCCTAATGTGGTATTGCAGTTTCGAACCCACAATCTCTGAATGCAAACTGTGGTCCTAATTCAACTGTGCTACCCTTCGGGGTTACAAGTTTGAAAAAAAAAAAAAAAAAAAAAAACAAGACATCAAAGGAATTGAAAGAAAAAATGAGGAAATGAAAGAAATATCATACTCAGATATTGCTGGTACAATCGACGTTGGTGTGAGAGAAGACCTTTAAATGGCCTAAATACCCTCCAAAAATAGGTAAAGAAAAAGAATTTCCAGACGAGAAGATGAATTTGGTGTGAGAGGAACTAAAATGACATTTTTCGTCTAAGTGCATCTAATGTGTTTTCTTTAAATTCTCTTTTTTATTTTTTACCAAAAAATAGATTTTTATTTCCTGCCAATACACCATCAATATAATCCCAAGAAAAATCAAATATATCATTTTCTAAAGGGAGATAGATCTCGTATTTGGTTGAAATAATAGCCTTATTTAGACCAATCTGGAGTGCCACGTAATGAGAGAGTCACATCCAATCACTTTGAAAAAAAAAATCCCGTCTCCTGAAAAATTTCCTTACCCACGTGGTACCCTGATTGTACCAAACCGATCCAGAGCTATACCCCATCGCACATCAATCGCACATCAATCAATATCATAGAAAAAGCAGCAATAATTACAAGGCCCCTCCTCGAAGCGAGATGCAGGTCCTACTTACAGTCCCCCAATGTTCGACGTGTCAGTGCCCATCAATGTCAAGAAAAAGCTTTACCGAGGGATGAAATTTCGAGTTACAGTTTGTTTTTGGTAGAATTCGAGTTACATTTGGCGTTTGTTGAAAGTCCCAGTCTACAGATATTATTATTGTTAATAAAGCACTTTTATAGATTCTTCTTAAAATATTTCTCATTTTTTATTTTGTTAGATTTCTCAATATTGTTTCAAATTTCAATATTATGATAGAAAAGTTGTGATGTTTTTAGTACATCATAATATTAACAGGAAAACATCTTTCCAAGTAATTTGATGATATTATTGAAATATTGTCAAGATATAACAAATATTAGTGAAAACAATTAGTACGAGCAATGTTCATGTACCATATATTCAATCTAAGTGCATCACAAAACATATTAACACTATGTTTGGGAAGTGGGCAGGGCAGGGGAAGGAAAATTAATTTTACCTCCTCTTGTTTGGATAGTAAAAAAGTAGGGGAAAGAAAATTGAAAAAGTATAATTTGTTTTGTTTGTAAGGTAAAGAGACAATTACCATTTTATCTTTACTTTTACAAAAAAGATAAGAAACAAAAGGGCAATTTAGTTATTTTCCAAAAATTTCCCTCCCCCTCTCATATTTTTCCCCCATTTTTGAAGGAAAAAATTTAGAGTGGGCCCCACACTAATTTTACCCCCAAATTCCCTTCCCCCACTTTCCCTCCCCCCTTCCCAAACATCCTCAATTTCAACATTCCATCCATTTTCCCTTTCTGTTTTTTTTTTTTTCTTTCCCCTCATTTTACGTCCTTCCCAAATGATACCTAAAATAATAGCATCACAAATATTTTGAAAATATCACAAGAACATCATAGTATTTACCTAAAGCAGTAAACTTTCCGATAATATCATGAATATTTTAAAAATACCAACAAATATTAAGATGTATCAAAACAAGAATGAAAAATAGGAAAAATCTATAAAATATTTTTTGACAATTCCTTATTTACTTAAATATTTATTATCTTATTTGTTTCAAGATAAACTTAAGACATTTCCCCAACAATACTAGATAAATAATTCCACATTTGAAAGCATTCCAACATTTCTGGACCAATGGCAATTTTTCTGACACTGCGATATTCAATTCCATTTATCAAGGTAATTAATACAAATATTGTACAAAACTTGAGATTACAATGTTGTAAGTAGATCTAACAATGTTTTCCTTGAATACAGGTGGTCTCTGATTGCAGGTAGGCTTCCAGGAAGAACTGCAAATGATGTAAAGAACTACTGGAACTCTCACTTGAGCAGAAGGCTATCCTTGAAAAAAGGGGTGCAATCTCATATCAAATCAATGAAAGCTACTACCACAACTACTACTGCTAAGATTATAAGGCCTCAGCCTCGGACCTTCTCCCCTAATTCAAAGTGGTTGAATGGGATCGGATCGTCCATCGTGGAAGCCCAACTAAAACAGACGTCCAATAATGCAACAATGCCAGGGTCCCCTCAAGAGGAGAGTGCGTTATGGTGGAAAAGTCTATTGGCTGAGGAGGAGGAGGATACATGGTGGTCGAAAGCTGTGGAAGTTGGAAAAGAAGAGGCGCTGCCTCTGAGCTTTGAGGTGGAGGAGATGGAGAGGATGAGGAAGGAAGGAGATGGGTTGATGATGGAAGGAGGGGGATTGGGTGGATGTGATAACATGCTTTTGGACATCGACCTTTGGGGTCTGTTGGAGACGTAATGGTAAAAGTTAGCAAACCTGCCTTGCCTTTGAAATCTGAACTACTAAAAATCATGGTTTTTCTATGGATTGACACTCACAGAATCCTCACACCAATTATTGTTGGATCCATCAACAGATTAATCATATTTTTTAGTGATCAATCTGAGGTCAGGTCAAGTCTAATTGAGGTGGAATTGGTCAATATCAATATATAGTGGCAGTTATATTGAGCTGTTTAAATTTTAAAGGTGGGCGATTCTAATGAATTAATTGGGTTGGTCTCTGAGATCGCATTCATTGTGATTTTTCACATGTTGTGGTGACTTCATAACAGTACATGTGATAATTCAAGTGCACCAGTTCATAGCGTTTCAATTGTGAGCACGATTGTAATCTGTAGACGTGGGTTATACCCGAAGACTGCTTTGATTATTCATCTTCACACACTTGCATGCATGTATATATTGTGTATGATTTGATATGTTGCATATTACTTAAATTTCAGTTGAAATATGGATAACATTAGGCACGTCAAATGGGCCGGGCCACGGCCCAGTAAACAGCACGGCCTACATGGCACGGCCCGTGACTTGGGCCGTGCTGGCCGAGGCGCCTAGGCCCGTTGGCCCGGCCCGCCAGGCACATGGGCTGCCCTCTGCTGCCCGCAAGGCCCACCCAACACTCGGTCCGCTAGGCTCGGCCCGGCCCAACAGCAAAAAACGGCTAGTTTTTTTTTTAAAAAAGTCCATTTTACCCCCAACAGTTATAAAACGGTCATATAAGGGATATTTGGTGTCATTTTCCATTTTACTAAGTCTATAAATACCCTAACCCTCCCATTCTCATTTCTTACCAATTTACACACTCATTCCTCACCAATTTACACAACTCTCTCACTCTTTATTCATTCTCTAGCTCTCTCTCAAAGCATTCAACTCTTTCACTCTCTGTAAGAAGTTTTTGAAGGGCAAAAGATCAAGTTATTAAGAGACAAGATTAAAGGGGCCTTCAAAGATTTATAGGTATTTATATTATTTAAATTTGAGATTCCATATATATAAGTGTATATTATATTATATTAACTCTCATTTTCTCCCCTTTCTTATATTAATTATCACAAAAGAAGGCTATTAGCCCATTACTGTTATTATATATAAATTTTATTTTTTGAAATATGGCTAGAAGATTTCCCACATAATCTTCTTTTGTTAATTTAGGGGAAGAAAAAGATTTTACTGAATTACAAGATGAAGTAGGTGATTTACCACCCCCCTTTCCTCAGACTTTCCGTAAGCCAACAAAGAGGAATAGAACTTCAGTAGTTTGGGAGATATTTACAAGGTTTAATGTTATTGAAAATGGAAAGAAAGTTGAAAAGGCAAAATGCAAATTTTGTAGTAAGATTTATGGTGCCGAGTCAAAATCGGATACCGGCCATTTGACAAGAAATATGCAAAAATGTATAGCCTTACATAAGTCGGCGGATACAGGGACATGGATGCCTGGTTCACAAACCCAAATTTCTACTACTGGTGGTGGTAGGAGTAGTAGCAGTTTGAGTCTTTTTCTTTTAATGCATAAAGTATTAAACAAAATTTTGTTAAAATGATTGTGTTATTCGAATTACCATTTTCTTTTGTTAAAAATAAGTTTTTTTGAACAATGGGTCAAGGAATACTGTCAACCATAATTTTATAGTATTTCAAGAAATACGGTCAGAAATGATGCTATTAGACTCTGGCAAGAAGAGAAAACAAATATAAAAAATTACATTGCAGAAATTCCTGGTAGAATAGCCATAACCACAGATATGTGGACTTCTAAAGGGGGGTGATAGTTTTCTTTGTATTACTGCACATAACATAAATGCAAAATGGATTATTAATAAACGTATAATTAGTTTTAGTTGTCTTGAATGGTCACATAATGACATTAGAATAAGTACATTTATTTTCAAAAAAACTAGATGAATATAATATTAAGGAAAAAGTGGCTATAACTTTAGATAATGCCACTAATAATATAGTGACTATTGAATTAATGAGAATGCAGATGCCACTTGCAACTTTGATAGATAACTCTATCTTTCAAAATAGATGTGTATGTCACATCTTAAATCTCCTTGCAAAAGTTGGTTTAAAGCATATTGTAAGTTACACAGATGCTATTAAAGACATTGGTAGATTTATTTTCTCCTCCGCACAGAGAAGACAATTGTATGCCCAAATATATGCGATGCAAGGCGTATCAACAATTAAAATGACTAAAGAGGTAAAACATAGATGTAATTCTGTGTATGATTTGTTAAACAAGGCACTTGATCGAAAAAACTGTTTTGAATGAATTTTGTACTCTACATGCATAAGATTTGTTGATTAGTGATGAACATTGGGAGTTATGTACCCATATAAGAGATATATTAGAAGCTTTTTATACTTCAATATTATTTTTTTCCGGGATATATTATCCCACATCTAATGAAGTTTTAATGAAGCTTTTTAAAATTAATTTACAATTTAGTAGATTTAGATATCATTTCTTACTGGGTAGCACTATTAGAAACATGGAAGAAAATTTTAATAAATATTAGAAAGAAGCTCCAATGACATTTTCTTTAGCTGTTGTATTTGATCTTACATTAAAACTAAGTGGTGTACAGTTTTTTATTGATGGAATAAATAAAAATAAAAATTATATATATTTAAATATTTTTTCAAATATAAGGGAAAATTTACTAGCACTTTTGTAATTTTATTGTGAGAAAATAGGTATAACTGAGCTTAATATTGGCCATTCAGAAGTCCAGCAAACAAGTGTTGGTGAGTGGGATGTGTGGTATTCTTCCCTTTCCACTGGCATGGCATCTAGCTCAAGCTCAAGTAACACTGTGACGAAGTTATCATCGTATCTTGACGTCAGTGTAATACGGGTGCAGGATGCATCTACTTTTGACTTTTAGCTAGCTTGGCGGAAGCAACAAGAAAGCGTTTATCCGGTGTTGACCGCCATGGCTCGTGATCTATTGACTTTTTCAATGTCTTCTGTAACATCAGAAAATGGTTTTAGTGCAGGTGGATGTGTGGTGGATGACAGAAGAGCAAATCTAATTGAAGAAATATTTGAGAATTTTCCGCAAGTATACGGTTGTCTCAAGTAATATAGACTATGAAAGTCCGAATATCGTTCCCACGAGGATTGTTACAAGAGAAATAACAATGATTAATGAAAAGGAGTATGAACTCAAATATAGCTAACAAATGCAAATGGAGATAACAAAAACAAGGAACAAGAAGCAAGATATTAACAAGGAAAAAAAATGCAAACTAAAAGAAAACAAGAAACTAGATAACAAAGAGATGTAAGTAGAAATAAAAGAACTCAAAGAAGAACAAGGTTAGTAATGTTAGGGATTTTGTATTTGCAATTTGATGGATGCATTAACATATTCACATCATTTGAATTTACACTCATGCATTGTTTTAGAAAATCTTGAAATCTGGTTTTATACATGCATTGCTTTTAAGATTTGTAAAAGTATTGTTTTATGCATGTTTTGTTTCTAAACTTGGATGCATTGGTTTTAGAATTCAAACTCTTTTGAAAACCTAATTCTTTGTGCATTATATTTGGAAAATCATTTTGAGAATTTAGGTTTGAACCTTGCATACATTCATCACTTTCAGAATCAGTTTTGTATGTTTTTTTCATTTGAAAAGAGTTTTAGAAAATCAAGCTAGCCTATGAGTTTTAAATATTTCAAAATGTTTTAGACTTTTTATGTTCCATATTTTAAAACCCTTAAAATGATTTAAAACATGTTTTTAAGCTTGATTTATTGGCCCAAAAAGTTCCACAAAGAAAATCTTTGAAAGTTGCAAAACTGGAATTTGGGGCCTGGCAGTGTCGCCGGTCGACCGAGACCTGCTTCCCGGTCGACCGGGAACACTGTCGGTCGAGTGTGCAGGTTCTGAACTGAAACCTGCCAACGGTCAAAAATATGACCGTTGTGCCTTCCCGGTCGACCGAGACCTCTTTGCAGGTCGACCGAGGACTAGCCGTTGGGCACTTTTTGGCTATAAAGTCCATTCATTTCCAACCCTTTTCAAGGCTTGACACATGAACTTTTGAGACCATTTTGGAGCCAAAGAAAGGGGAAGAAGTTGGAAAGGCTAGAGGGCTATTTGGAAATCAAATGCTTGAGTTTTAAAAAGGTAGATCTTTACTTGTATTTTGATTTCCATTCAAATGAAATCCATACATGCTTAAATCTTTGTTTTTCACTTATGCATGATTTCTAGAGAAGTTTAGCAAACTCATTATCATCTTTGGAATATTAAGAATGGTTTGCAAACTCTCTTGACTAATTCACATGTTCTTAGACTTTAATATTCATACAACTTGTTTAGTTCATTTCTTCAAAGTTGTTTGAATCTTTTATATGATTAGTTTTATCTTCAATCATCATTTTATAAGCTTTGATTTTAAAATGCATCATGCATTCATTTAGGAGCTTCATTGTAGAAATTGATTGAAGAAAAGCATTCATACACTTGTGCACACACTTTAACTTGTTTTAGTGTATGTTTGTAAGTTGAATTAAACTTTCATATTAGCCTATGTAGAGGCAATTCAATTGTGCTTAAATTGTATCTCTTGGAGTGTTCTTTTGTGAAGACACCATCTTAGAGAAATCTTTATTTGTAAAGGTTATTGCTTAGCCTAAGAAAAGCATTGTGTAAAGGTTATTGCTTAGCCTAAGAAAAACATCTTGTAAGGTTATTGCTTAGCCTATAAAAGCACATTGAGAGGTTGTTGTTTAGCCTAGAAAAACAACATTGTAAGGGTTATTGCTTAGCCTAGTAAAAAGCATACATAGTGGAAATCCGGTGGGGTGATTGGATCACAAGCCGGTAGTGGACGTAGGCATTGAGGCCGAACCACTATAAACATTGGTGTTGTGTTTGCTTGTGGTGATTTATTTATTAGCTTCCGCATTTTGTATGGTTAATCATCACATGTGACTAGTTGGTTTTAAAGAAGTTAAAATTTGTCTAAATTGGTCATAGTTGTAGCACACCCTATTCACCCCCCCTCCCTCTAGGGTTAGGATCCCAAGGACTTTCAATTGGTATCAGAGCCTCGTGCTCTATCTTATAGGATCAAGTGTTTGAAACTCTTGATTAGGTGTAAAAACCTAGAGTAAAAAACCCTAGAGTTGTGTTTATATGAAAATCATTAGAATGGACTCCACTATGCTAGACTTTGTAGATTCTTCTAGATCCCTCATTCTTCCATCTATTGGAGATTCAAACCCTCAATCAAATGAATCTCAATGTGACATAAAAGAAGAAGAATTAATTGAAAATAAAGGAGATCTTCAACAAGCCTTTGAGGAATTATATGAATTATCCTTAAAGACTGAAAAGAAAAACAAAAAGTTAGGAGAATAATCTAAAAGACTAAACAAAGAATTAGTCTATTCAAAAGATGAGCTTAGAAAGAAAGAAGAAGTCATAAATTGTTTAGAATCTAAGTTCATGATCTCCTTAAATAACCAATCTAACATTCAAGATGATCTAAGAGAATTAAAGATGGATTATGATGATGTCAATAAGGAAAATTTAAAACTAAGAGATCAAATAAAAAGGCAAGATAAAGACTTTATCAATTTAGAAGCCAAGTTGATTAAAAGTAAGTTAAAAACCAAAGAACTTGGATCTAATGTTGTTAATGATCTAAAACTTGAATTAAAACTTGCCAATGAAGAGCTAAGCAAATATAAGGAAATTGAAAATGAACTTTCAAAAGTAAAAAATGAAAATTCAATCCTTATAACCAAAGTCACTCAACTTGAAGGATATAAACAAAAGTATTAGTGCAAGTTTACCCAAAGTGAAGAAAGACTTGAAAAATTATTTAAATTGGGTAAACCTCATGGAGATAGGACGGGTATTGGATTTAATAGGAATATGTCATATGACCCTAAATTCACCAACACTTTTGTGAAAGGTGAGTCCTCATTCTCTAGCACTCTTTCTCCCTTGCCCAAATCAAAATGTATTTATTGTGGCATTGAAGGGCATTTTAGGTTTGAGTGCAAACTAAGAAGAAGCCATGTGTCTAAACCCCTCCTTGAACCCAAAAATGTAGAATCTAAATCTATGAAGGGTAAGACACTAAAAATCAAAGAAGACTCCAAAAAGACTAAACAAGGTAAATCATTTAAAATGGAGTCTCCTAAGATAGATTCTAAGAAGTTTAGACAAGTTAAACCAAGCTTAAAAGAATCTATAAACAAAAAGCTTCTCAACCTCTCTCCCTTATATCAACCCATGAAAGAACTTTTGAATAAAGTAACAAAGATAAATCTAAAATTCAAAAGTCAAATAAAGGGAGAATATAAGAAGAAAAGAAAAATGAACAAATCCCCTAAGAAACAAACTCACCAACATCAAAAGACTAATCACCAATCTAAGCTTAATTTAGTCAAATCTAAATATCTTGGTGATAAGTTTAAATTGAAAATTTATCAAGTCAAATCTCCTTTAGTTGGTGAGAAGTCCAAACTAGACCTCAAAGTTCAACCCTCTCAAGACCTTAGGTGGATTCCAAAAGTTATTTACTTAGACAAACCTTAAGGCCTTGAACCTCCTTG
This sequence comes from Cinnamomum chago, assembly GCA_038049695.1. Classification (NCBI taxonomy): domain Eukaryota; kingdom Viridiplantae; phylum Streptophyta; class Magnoliopsida; order Laurales; family Lauraceae; genus Cinnamomum; species Cinnamomum chago. Next base: position 126,537,159 of record CP142451.1, read on the forward strand.
ACCAACCTATTCTTTAATAGTTAAATATCTTTGTTGGTCATGTTGCATTTGCATTTTGCTTTTATATAGTTACATTCTTTAAAATGCATTGTTTCTTTATGATCAATTGATTTTGCTTTCATGCACCATTCCAAGTTACATGTCATGGTTTTCAAAAAACTTTTGATTATAATTTCAGCATGTTTGATTTGCTTTTTGCACACATAAGTTTTGCATTGCATTTCTACATGATTAATTGATTGTGATTTTAAAAGCTTTCATAGCTAATTTATTCATGATCAATTGTTGTTGCAAAATCATTTGTGTAGATGTCATAGTAATATTATTTGATCAAATGATTTGAATCAATTCAAGTTTTTCCATGGATTTCTAAGCTATACTTTTATATGGAAAATCATTGTTTTGAAAAATCAACTTGTATGTGTTTCTTTTAAGTTATATCTTTTAAAATACAATGTTGAAAATTGATCTTCAAAATCATTCTCTTTATGCTCATTGTTGGATTTTGTTTATCAAAATGATTTGAAGATTATTTGAAAGGAAATGCCTATAACATCATTAGTTATATTCATCTAAGCATGTTCCATGTTCTCATTTCCTTTTCTTTTGGTTTCATTATCTTAGAATTGGAGATGTATGTTGTTTGCATCTTTGCTTATTTAGTTATTCTTTTTATATGCAAATGACTATTGGTTCCATGTATGGTTGTGATCTTAGTAATATTTGTAGAAACCATACTAGAACCCAAATCCATCCTCTATGCCTTATAGTCATTTCTATTTGGATGGTTATGATGTTGTTTCATGTATTTTCTCTAAGTGATATCATCCTTATACATGTTTCAACTTCATAATAGTGTTCTTGATCATATGAAACTCTTTGAAATCTATTCCTCATATTTCTATATGTTTGATGGATATCTTAGATGTTGAATTCATATGATTTTGACACTTTGGAAATTGCATGCTTTACCAAGTTATATTCTTTTGCATTGCAATTTGCCTTGTTCATCACTATGCTCAATAGTCATATCTTTAAAAGTGATGAATATGCATTTATGATGCTTGATGGGATTTTGGGTTTGTCACATCCTTGCTTTTAATCATGTTGTCATATTCAATTGGTTTCATTTGGTATAACTTTCCATTGATTTCATATCCAATTGATATCTTATCTTGTGTATGTGATAGACCTTGTGTGCATTGGATTGAACTTGATAAGTAATATGATTGTTCCATGTCACACACCATTAGCATCATAATGTTCATGTTTGCCACCTCTCTTGCTCTTATAGGTATATCTCATGACCACCATGTTTATGTGTTCATAATATTGGTTGGTTATTAGTTGAGGTTGGCTTCATGCTTGAATTCATTTCACTCATCTTGCACTTTAATAGTCATATTTATTGATTGAATGAAATGATTTTCAAATCCTTCATAGCATATGATTTTCATAGTTATATTGATTGATGCTCTGTTTAGTAAACCCCATTTCATCATGGATAGCTCTAATTTGGATGTTTCCTAATAGTTATATTTTTAAATCCATTTTAGAGTGATTGTGTTTAATAGTCTTATCCTTAAATCTCAATTGGTATTCTTTGTTTTTCCAATTGATATCTATGATTGCTTTTCTCATTGACCTTGCTCTCTTTTGGCAATTTGATCATGTGAGCTTTATAGTTAAATGAATCTAATCATTTCCTTGAAGTTGACCCTCATTGGTAAAACCATCTTCTTCTTGCATCTAATAGTTAAATCTTTGTCAATATGTTGACAAAAGAAGAGTATGGATTGAGGGGGAGTGTAAACCTTCATAGGAAGTATTAGTTTTGATCAAATTGACCCTTGGATTGACCCTTAGAGTCTAACTTCCATACATGATAGCCTGTTATGTACTTCATTTTCGATTTCATTTGTTAACAGGTGCTACTAAAGGTATTTTCCTTATTTCATGTGTGTAGGTACCTTTGCAATTTAATGTCAAAGGGGGAGAGAGTTCAAGTACTCAAAGATCTCCTATTCTTCAAAGGGGGAGAGTGCCAAAGGGAGAGAGAGGCATGGTCAAAGGGGGAGAACAAATAGAAGGAAGAAAGCTTGGAGCTAAAGAAGATGCTTGGCCAAAGAGAGGAAGATGAATAGAAAGCTTGAAAATTGATCAAGCACCAAGCATCAAGAAGATTGAAGAAAAGAGCCCAAGAGCCCTAGCTAAAAGGAGGAGCATCCAAGAAGATTTCTAGACTTGTCCAGCTTAGGGGGAGCTGAAGACTTGTTGTGTTAATTCAATGATAAGTAAGTTGCCATCAAATTGCAAAGGGGGAGATTGTTAGGGATTTTGTATTTGCAATTTGATGGATGCATTAACATATTCACATCATTTGAATTTACACTCATGCATTGTTTTAGAAAATCTTGAAATCTGGTTTTATACATGCATTGCTTTTAAGATTTGTAAAAGTATTGTTTTATGCATGTTTTGTTTCTAAACTTGGATGCATTGGTTTTAGAATTCAAACTCTTTTGAAAACCTAATTCTTTGTGCATTATATTTGGAAAATCATTTTGAGAATTTAGGTTTGAACCTTGCATACATTCATCACTTTCAGAATCAGTTTTGTATGTTTTTTTCATTTGAAAAGAGTTTTAGAAAATCAAGCTAGCCTATGAGTTTTAAATATTTCAAAATGTTTTAGACTTTTTATGTTCCATATTTTAAAACCCTTAAAATGATTTAAAACATGTTTTTAAGCTTGATTTATTGGCCCAAAAAGTTCCACAAAGAAAATCTTTGAAAATTGCAAAACTGGAATTTGGGGCCCTGGCAGTGTCGCCGGTCGACCGAGACCTGCTTCCCGGTCGACCGGGAACACTGTCGGTCGAGTGTGCAGGTTCTGAACTGAAACCTGCCAACGGTCAAAAATATGACCGTTGTGCCTTCCCGGTCGACCGAGACCTCTTTGCAGGTCGACCGAGGATTAGCCGTTGGGCACTTTTTGGCTATAAAGTCCATTCATTTCCAACCCTTTTCAAGGCTTGACACATGAACTTTTGAGACCATTTTGGAGCCAAAGAAAGGGGAAGAAGTTGGAAAGGCTAGAGGGCTATTTGGAAATCAAATGCTTGAGTTTTAAAAAGGTAGATCTTTACTTGTATTTTGATTTCCATTCAAATGAAATCCATGCATGCTTAAATCTTTGTTTTTCACTTATGCATGATTTCTAGAGAAGTTTAGCAAACTCATTATCATCTTTGGAATATTAAGAATGGTTTGCAAACTCTCTTGACTAATTCACATGTTCTTAGACTTTAATATTCATACAACTTGTTTAGTTCATTTCTTCAAAGTTGTTTGAATCTTTTATATGATTAGTTTTATCTTCAATCATCATTTTATAAGCTTTGATTTTAAAATGCATCATGCATTCATTTAGGAGCTTCATTGTAGAAATTGATTGAAGAAAAGCATTCATACACTTGTGCACACACTTTAACTTGTTTTAGTGTATGTTTGTAAGTTGAATTAAACTTTCATATTAGCCTATGTAGAGGCAATTCAATTGTGCTTAAATTGTATCTCTTGGAGTGTTCTTTTGTGAAGACACCATCTTAGAGAAATCTTTATTTGTAAAGGTTATTGCTTAGCCTAAGAAAAGCATTGTGTAAAGGTTATTGCTTAGCCTAAGAAAAACATCTTGTAAGGTTATTGCTTAGCCTATAAAAGCACATTGAGAGGTTGTTGTTTAGCCTAGAAAAACAACATTGTAACAATCTTAGAGAAATCTTTATTTGTAAAGGTTATTGCTTAGCCTAAGAAAAACATTGTGTAAAGGTTATTGCTTAGCCTAAGAAAAGCATCTTGTAAGGTTATTGCTTAGCCTATAAAAGCACATTGAGAGGTTGTTGTTTAGCCTAGAAAAACAACATTGTAAGGGTTATTGCTTAGCCTAGTAAAAAGCATACATAGTGGAAATCCGGTGGGGTGATTGGATCACAAGCCGGTAGTGGACGTAGGCATTGAGGCCGAACCACTATAAACCTTGGTGTTGTGTTTGCTTGTGGTGATTTATTTATTAGCTTCCGCATTTTGTATGGTTAATCATCACATGTGACTAGTTGGTTTTAAAGAAATTAAAATTTGTCTAAATTGGTCATAGTTGTAGCACACCCTATTCACCCCCCTCTAGGGTTAGGATCCCAAGGACTTTCAAGTAACAAGTTAGTAACAAAGTTAATGACAAAAGAAAAATAACAAGGTTAATAACAAGAACAAATGAACAATGTTAGATAGATCAAATGAGTAAGTGTGTGAAAATAAGTGAAAGATCAAGATGGAAATAAACTAAAAGCATTCATGAAAACTAACTAATAAGGAGAACAAGATAGAAAATGAGTGGATGGAGATAAAAAGAAATGTGCTAAAAGTGTAAAATCAAAGGAGGAATAAAAACAAACACATAAAAGGTATGAACAAATAAGCTAATGGATATGATGGTGTGGATAGAGAAATGGAGTGTGAGAATAAAAACAAGAGAATAAGTGTGTGGGAATGTGAATGCAATCAAGCTAAAGTAAGTAAAATAAGCAATAAGCAATACTAATGGATAGATTGAATCATCTAGAATCCACTAAGTGATACTAATCCAATGCTAATGCTCTTCTATTTTCCCAAACAAATACTCAAATCTAATCACAAATCAATGCTTAGATTTGGAAAATATAACTTTAAAGCTCTAAGATAGAAATTAACAATCTAATAACCAAGATTTTCTTCCCTTCATAAAAGAAAAGATTCCTAATGACTATCTATTAAAAGTAAGCATAATCCATCAAAAGATATTAACTCCTAAGCATGATTTATCAAACATAAGCATAGATAGTAAAAAGAATGCTAAGAAATAAAATAGGCATGGAAGGTAGCACATTGCAATGAAGAAAAATCTATTCTAGCATGTTAAGCACATAAACAAAGGGAATTAAGAGCATAAGCAAAATGAATAGTATTAACTTAGCTTCTTCTAGAAGATCCAATCAAAGGGATTAGCCACCCATTGGAGAAGACAAAGCTTTCATTACAAATCTTCAAATTTTACAATGCTTTCCTCACTTTCTCTCTACAATTGCTCTCAATTTACATGAATAGCTTAAGTAAAGAGGAGGAGGCTCACCTTGCTTGTGTGTCTAATGCCTAGAGCTTCCTTCCTTATATAGGGACATTTTCTTTGCTCTTTTTGGTTTCTTTTCGATGTGGGACTTTACAAGAATGGAAATATGAACATATGAATGTAATTCTCGTGTTAGAAAACAGTCCCCAGATTGATGTGCAATTTTGACCCCCGAAACGTTCGAATTGGGAAAAATGTTGTGAAATATGATTTTTAGATCTTAGAACAAGCTTTCCAATGCTTCTGAGATCACCTCAATTGAACATCCGAGTGAAAAGATATGGTCAAAATACCAACCCAGGTCTTTCATTTTTCTTCTTATTGTTGGCATATCTTTGTCATTTCTTCATCCAATTGTCTTCCAAACTTATCCTTACACTCTTTAACTCTTGAATCTCAACTTTAATATTCAAATTAATCTTCAATTAACACCTACAAAGAGAAACTAACATAATTGAGAGTATTTTTTAACATATTTTGTATGGAGGCCATTGGAACTCATATAAATGCATACAAATGACTATCTATAATGGAAAGATATGAGCAAAGCATGATGGGGAGGAAATTTATTATTTTTATGCTAAAAATAGTGTTTTGAGTTCTTTTATCTTTGAAACCTCATAAAATAATGCTATGAAAGTGTATTTTTTGTGAACTCATCAAGAAACGGTGGGGGTGTTGTGTTTGCTTACGAGACTGGTATTTGATAGATAAGAGGAAGCAATAGTTAACATTAATGGAAGATTATGATCCAGCAGAATACATTAGTGGACTATGCATATGATTTTTTACTTTTTCCTTCATTGTAATTTGTAAATATATAAGTTTTTCATTTCTTTTTTATTTTTATTTTCTAAAAAAGATTGTAAGGTTTTGAAAATAATCCTATTTAGAAACCTTCAAGAAGTTAAGATCCAAATGGTTCTCTTTTCTCAGTGGAGTAGGTCGAGTTTGATCGAACCACTTAAATATCTTTGTCATTCTCTGTGCTTGTGTTTTAATTTTTATTTTTAATACTGATAAGAAAAAAAAGAGAAAAATATGAAGGAGGCACGCCAGCCCGGCATGGCCCGACCCGCTCTTGCCCGGCCCATTTGACATGCCTAAATAACATGTTGAATGAACTCCATTGATCCATGACTGCGTACAATGGACGGTTACACCGACTCGATCTCTTCTCGTCTGATGCTCTTATATTTTAATTTTACGGTTTTAAAACATTTTCAGGATGAATAATGAAACAGAATTCTTAGAAATCACTAGTACAAGAACGAAATACTGAGTATGACCAGTGGCGGAGTTAAGATTTCTAGAGATGGGGTGGGGGGCGGATTTCTCTTTGGGAACTTCACTGGTTGAGTAGATTGAAGTAAAGCCTGTATGTTTCAGACAAAATGTTACATAAAAGTACACAATTTTAAAAAAGAAATTCCATCTTTTAAGAAAAAGAGGTGAAAAAGCAACATAATTTCTCAATTAAAAGCTAAAAATTACCCACTTTTTATACGAAAAGTAAAAAATATTTCCTATCAAACAACTAAAGACAAAATATCATCATCATCTCTTGATTTTAGCCTTTACTTCACTTAAGTCTCCGGGGTAAAGTTTTCAAACAATAGCGAGATACTTGAGAAAGAATATTTAAGAAAGAACTAGAAAAAACTAACATGTTAACATAATATTGAGACTTTGAAATCATGTGTTCAATTTAAACAATAAACTAGTTATTAGATTTATCTCAAAAATGGTAAAAAGGATGAATTGTATTGCTCAGTACATCCAACAACATTCAATAGTAGGCCCATAGAGAAGAATTTCTAGTTGCATGATTTTAGCGCATTTATTTGTGGAAAATATCTGCCTACTCATTGCACATTGGAACCATCCAATGGATATATGATACGGAAGACTCACTGAATTTATGGGGGAAGCGTACTATCCTATAATAACTCTATTATATATTCTAGTAACGAGAAACTCACTGTACTCAGGTTGGAGGATATGCATTTATTAGACTAGGAGCGTGATAACTGGAATTCTTTGGAGTGATATTTATCAATCAGTGTATGCAGCAATTGAGCATTCTCTTGATTATTATCTCCGCGTTTTGCATGTCATACAGATTATCCCTAATCTTGTCACCCATATTTGTATTGAATCGGATTCTGATCTTACCCAAGCCTTGAGATGCCCATCAAAATCTCCATGGACAACGAGATTTCAAGTGAGGAAAATAGTTTCCAACATGAATAGATTTGAGAATATTCATTTCTCCATTATTCATCCTCATACAATTTAATTCAGCAAAAAAGTTTCCAAAAGTAAAATGGTCGCAGTTGAATTAATGCCAATGAAAATGAAAAGGAGAAGAAGAAGAAAAAGAGAGAGAGGAAGAAGATGGGCGCGATGGCGCAAGTGATGCAGGATGTGCGCAGTGACACAGTGGCGTGGCACACTGGGAAGAAAAGAAGACTGGAGGAGAAGGAGAAGAGAGAAAGAAAAGAAAAGGAGAAAATAGAAAAGGAAGAGGAAGAAGAGGATGATGGGCGGCTGGGTGTTGGACGTATGCAAGTGTAGGTGGGTGCAAGGAAGAGGGATAAGAGAAGAAGGAGGAAGAGACAACAAAGAAAGGAAGAAGAGAAGGAGAGTGCTAGGCGTGTGTGCGCCGATGATGGAAGAAGAAGGGAGATGGCTTGGTGACGCAGGGAGGAAGGAGAGAAGAGAGGGAGGAAGGAGAGAAGAGAGGGAGGAAAAGAAAACGAAAACAAAAAGAAAGAAAGAAAGAAAGAAAGAAAGAAGAAGGTGGAGATGGGGATGTTGTGAGTGGTGGATGCAAGAGTGTAGGGGATGGCAGGGGAGGAGAAGAAGTGAGATGAAGGTAGAAGGGAAGAAAGAAAGAGAGAAGAAAAAATGAAAAAAGCATATCCCCGCTCGTATATAAAGGTGGGCATGGATATCACTGCTAGGCGAAGCGACAAAAATATAATTGAAAAGCCCCTAAGACTATTATGATCATTTTATATCTTCTAGGATTTTTTTAGTCTATAGTGAGTCTAATGAGATTTTTTCCATTAAATCCCAAAAAGATAGGAAAAGAGGAGTAAATTTCCCACTGCAAACAGGATATTATAATGAAGAAAGCGAGAGAGCCTATAAAGCGTGGTGAGGGGGTTCTGCTGTAGGTAGAATCGAACGGCTGTGGGTCATCCAATAGCTGGTATTTTCTAATGTGTGTGATGGAGATCTGATGGTCGGCGAAGTTGGATGGATGGTAGGGATGAGTGTGTGCCGAAAGTGGGTTGAGAGAGAAAAGGTTGAAGAGAGAGAAAAGGGTTTTTGAAAGTGGATTGAAGAGAGAGAAAAGGTTTTAAAATACAAGATATCTTTTTAATTTTGTTTCATTTAGAAAATACCAGTCATTGGATGCTGGGTTAAACTCATAGCCGTTCATTCTACCAACAGTAACTACAGCAGACCCCTTCAGGTACCTTCCATCTCTGCAGCCGTACATAATAATTGGAGACATGTAAATTTTTTTTTTTTTTTGTTACTATACACTATTTTTTAAAATTTTATCCCTCGTTTCCAAAAGCAAATGGGGACGCAGGAAAACTCCCAATTCTTTTTCACGCAGAAAACGCCCATTCTCAACATCCAATGAGGATTAAGAATAAAGATAATATATGCTGACATAAGCATTCCTAACTTCCATTACCTCCTCCTTTCAACTAACTAAATATCATATCCAATTTCTTTTGTAGTCAATCTCATCTCCTAAAACTAGGTAATCCAGCCAACTTTGCAACTTTAGCTGCAGTCATACTACATACATGTTCTTCTTTCATGGAAATATTTAAAAAAATCCTAGGCTCTACATGGAACATTGCTGCTTTACAATGGCTTGAATTCTAATTGGTGTGACCCACCACATGATGACATTAATCATAAAAATTCATAACCCAATGAAGCTTTAGATTTTCTTTGATGGAAATCTAGTATAAAATCCCAAGGTTTCACATGGGAGATTGCTAATTCACAAAGGCACGTTATCTAATTGAAGTGGCCCGCCAGATGCGATTAAATTCGTTGGCAGTTATTGTGCATGGCAATATGTCAAATCTATCAGGGGACCATCTTATTTTTAATCAATGATAGATAACGGCTTGATTGGTATCAAACTAATGCAATTCTTGGTGTTAATTATTACTTTCATCATAGCATGGCAGGACCCACTTATTTTTGTATTAAATTCTATTGACAGTTAACGGTCAAATTTGTGACAAATTAGAAACAAATGCAAATTCACTAGACCTAGATAAGTTGAAAGGCTAGGATTTATCTAAATATTTGTGTGAAAGGCTTTATCCAAAGCTGTGCCCAACTACATATACAAAATAAAGATGAGAAAAGAAAGAGGGTTGCGTAGCGTGTAATGCACATCCCCTTGCCTCTAGGTAATTGGGAGGGAGGGAGGGAGTAGAAATGTGATCAGACAATAACTGTTTTTTTAAACAAGAGAAAAGTTTGGAAAAGATTGTTGCCTTTCAAGAGTGACAGTTATTGCCTTTTAAACAAAGAGCTTTTTATATATACACCCCTAAGATTTGTAAGATTTGTAAATAGGTCATTGAGATTTTAGGATTTGCAAATAGACCCCTGCAGTTTTATTTTAATACTTTCCGTGTCTCCAAAATCAATAGTCTTCCAACCACCATAGGTTTTTAGTTCGAAATGACACTTTTGTTCATCTTTTTTATCCTTATATGAATAATTTGAAAAGCTTGGACTCAATTTTTTTTATTATAAAGCATTAACATTGAAAATTGCACTTAGTGGAAGAAAACAACCCTACATAAATTCAATTTTTATCAATACATGACTCATTTTATTAAAACCAGATTGATTATGATGACAATCAGCACCTGTACTTATAATTGGTTATGATTTATCCAATCCATACATGACCCACCATTGGATTGCTGAAAGTTTCAAAATATATGATTCCGCTCCATATGTAGGGGGTGCAAAAGAAATATTGGGGAAATGACAGATGTAAAAAAAATTAGTTTTTAGAATTTATGAGGGGGTGGGAATGTGTTTGGCTCTATGTAAAAGAAATATTGGAAAAATGGGCAAATGTCAAGAAACATATTAATTCTTAGGATTTGAGGGGGAATGGGGGGCTTTTAAACTTTTCTCAGAGATGGGTGGGGGCTTCAGTTCCCAAGTCCTGGTACCTGGGTCCACCTCCGGTCATGTACAAGAGAGAGTTATTAAGAGAAATTATTGGGACTTTAGATAAAATAATAACATTTTTGTATATAATAATACGCTTATTTTGTTTAATGGATGGAAGGGCAAAGCTGTTATTTATATAAAAATTCAAGACAAGTCTCATGGTGGTTGCCCATTATTATTAGGAATGTTGATTTAGGGGACATGAAGAGTTGCAGACTTTTAGTTGGTTAAACTATCTCAAGCCAAATATCAAAAGAGGAGAGTTCGACGAAGACGAAGTGGATCTCATTATCAGACTTCACAAGCTCTTGGGCAACAGGGACGCGAAACAAACTAGTTTCCCGCAATTTTTTTTCTTTTTTGTGTTGAGGGAGTATGGAGAGAGAAATTGAGAACGCACCCAAAGTTGTTTATTGCATTCTACTAAATCTCATTACATGCACAAATATGCATAGGAAAATCTAAGCATACTTGCTAAGCAAGAGATCTACCCACAATAGGAAACCCAATAAAATAAGCTAACCCTATGCAAAATATAATCCTACCATATATAGCGTGATCGGCCCAACCACTCCGGCATGTGTGCCGAGTCAGCGATGACTTATACAAGTGGTCCCTTTTGTCCGAGGAAAACTAAGAGGGTCTTTATTGTGTATTCCGCATCTAAGGTGATTTTTTTAATAAAATCCTCAAAAAAAAAAAAAAAAAAAAAAAAAACTAGGGAAGCATTCAACCCATTAATTTTTTTTTCTTAAAATTAGCTTCTTTATATCATTCCATTTAATATGAGTCCACCTCAACATAATTTCTAATGAATAGTTTAATACACCTCTCATTCGTAGGGGAAGAGCATTCTTTTTGTTAACAAAAATAAAAAAAATAGAATTGCAGGGTTGCGTTTTCTAGTTCCTTTCTCTATATAAATTTTCAAATTGGTTCAGCCCGTAAAAGAAGATAGCATTTATTATCAGTCTAACCAATCAAATGTATAAATATTTTCGGATTTAGGATTTTTTAATACAATATGTAAAATGTAAAATTTTAAATTTTTCTTTATAGATTCTTCTGATAATTATCTCATTCTTATGGATGGTTTTCAATTTCTTGTCATACGTAAATTATGACTATATTTTTAATACATCACTTTATTATGGGGAAAACATCATCCCAAATAAATTCCTCGTGTTATTATCCTGATATTATGATGGCAGGGCTTATAATTGTGGATAGATTTTTGAAATATTGAGATAATATCACAATATTTTCTAATAGTGCTAAACTTCGCATTAATATCATGATATTTTAAAGTGTATATAAAAACAGTTATAATATTGAAACAGATGCGTAAAAATGAGAATTCTATAAAATAGCTTTTAACAATATCTTAATTATTTATTTATTAGAGATCTTTCCATTACAAGACAAATTTCCAATAACAATATTTATGTCATTGCCATCTTCAATACCGAATGCCATGACTAGGGATGGTAATGTGTTTTTTTCTTTTTTCTAACCCAATGTAGAGCTTGAGACCTAAGAAATAGCCTGCACACACATGGAAAGACAGTCCGCACAATCAGAAAGAAGGCCCACACAAATGGGGAAAGGTGACCTACGCAGTGTTCCAACCCTTGGCAACAAAGTGAGAACCGCAGTCACTTACTAGTGAGGGAAGTGGCCTTTTTTTATGGTATCTGATACTAAACCCACCCTGGTTTGGTATAAATAATGTCGGGTCTACTGGTGTTTATCTTTTAGAGCTGTTAAAATTATAAATATATCTTCAAATTCAGTTAAAGGAAGAATTGAACCATTGACCTCACCCAGGTGTGGATTCAGGAAAATTATCTTGCAGGACCACTATCTATCTAAAAAGAAAAAAACTTGGGGTCATATGTAAAATATGCATAGAATCTTCTAAAAGCCTAAAGTGGTTTGATATATACAATATTTTAGGGGGCCAAAGCCAACCCCAGCCCCCTCTGATTCCGTCGATGACCTCAGCTTTTACCTTTGTCAATGTCATTATCAACAAAGTTATAGTTTTTACCAAAAAAACTAAGTTATAGTTATTTTTACAAGTAATGCTTTAGTAAGAAATATTTATACTAATCATTAAATCCAGATCCACCCTAAATTTGACCAATATCGATTGCAGCCATCCCTACATGACTAACATAACTCAAGATTACAATGTTTTAAGTAGCTCTAACAATGCTTGCAATGTATACCGGTGGTCTCTCATAGCAGGTAGGCTTCCAGGAAGAACTGCAAATGATATAAAGAAGTACTGGAACTGTCACCTGAGTAAAACACTATCCATGCAACAAGGGGTGCAATTTCAGATTTAAGTCACTAAAAACTACTGCAACAACTACTCTTTAGAGCCCGTTTGGTAATTTACTTTTAAAATAAAGTGGAGTGAAGTGAAATGAAAAGAATGAATAAAATATAAATAAGTTATGATGATATTTTGTTTTTAATTGTTTGGAATGGAATATTTTTGACTTTTTGTATAGAGAAATGTAGATTTTTTGTCTTTTAGTGAATAAATGTAGTTGTTTTTTGACTTTTTTTGAAAAAGATGGAGGAAATTTTTGTAAAAAGTGTTTTTGATGGGATGTTTAACTTAAGTTGACTTTATTAGTAAATTTACCAAACGAGCCCTAATTCAAAATGGTTGAATGGGACCGGTTCGACCATATAGTTGAAGCCCAACTGCAAAAGATGATCAATAATAATGCGATGCCGGGGTCCCCTCAAGAGTAGAGTATGTTATAGTGGAAAAGTCTATTGGCTGAGATGGAAAAGGATACATGGTGGTCGAAAAGTGGGAAAGTTGGAAAAGAAGAGGCGCTGCCTCTGAACTTAGGGGTGGAGGCCAGATGGAGAGGATGAGTGAGGAAGGAGATGGGTTGATGATGGAAGGAGGATTAGGTGAGTTGGATAACATGATTTTGGACTTCGACCTTGGGGGTCTAATGGTGATGTAATAGCAAACAACCATCTCATATTGCTAGTGTACCCCAGTCTATCTAACTCATTGCGCCTCTATACTTCCATCAGCAGGAAGGTCGAGAATTACCCGTACGTGGATTGACACAGAAGAAAGTTTCGCACCGATCAAGTGTTGCGCTCACTATCAGAATTAATCACATTTACATGATCAATCGGAGGTCAGACCAACTCTAATCGATCTGAAACTCTGCCAACACTAATCTGTTACTAGCACAGTAACCCGCCATCACCACGGTATCTCCCTGCATAGCAAAATAAATAATCATACATTAAAAAGGTTATAGAAATACCTATTTTCATAGTGCAAATTGCATAAAATGAAAATAGAAAAATTCAAGCAAAAAGAGAATAGAAAAGATGGGTTAGAAGAGAATTTTTATATAAAGGAACAACTGAAACTTTAAAAAGTTGAAAGTAGATGTGAGTAGTTTGATGAGACAGTTATAAGTAGGTAATTGCATGAGATAAATAGTACTGGAAAGAAAATGTAGAACATTTGAAAAAAAAAGAAAAGAAAGCATAACTTCCGGTCAAAATTAAGCCCAAAACCTTCTAGCTTATAATATAGTAAAATGGCAGCTATTTTGAGACGTCTAAGTTTCATAGGTGGACACCGCTGATGAATTAATAGGGGTGGCCTCTGAGATTTCCTTCGTTCTGATTGTTCACAAGTTGTGGCGACTTCAACAACAACAGGTGATAATATGAAATTGCACCAGTTCATACCTTCCGATTTGTGAGCATGATTGTAATCTGTAGACGTGGATATAACCCAAAGACTTTATATGTTGTGTATGATTTTATATGAAGGCCATTTTATAAATTACATATTACTTAACAGCACGTTTGTGCATAGGCTACTTCTATCTCCATGGAAAGATGAAATTGTTACATTAACAAATTCTATAGTTTTTAAATACATCGGAAAAGGTTTTCTGAGGAAGTTAGAAAATATTCATGTTTTGGTGCAAAAAGTTTTTTCTTGAGGAATTGGTGCTAATGCACTGATTGGTGCAGTTACAGATTTCTTTAATGAAAACTACTGGTGGGTGGGTCGGGGAGTGTTTGTGTGAGGACCCATTCCTAAAAATACCTAGTGGGACCCAATTTGACCAAGTCAACCATATGTTATCCTATTTAATAGGTGATTAGCATGAGTAGTTAGTCATTTCCTATTAATTAAGCCTAATTTATAGGATTGAGACTCTTGTGATACTAATAGTGGTTTTCTTAAAATTAATTAACCAATTAGAGGCCTCAGTGGTAATCCTAATTATAGATGAGTTTCCCTTAGAGAGTTGTGCAATTAACCTTAGAATGACCCAACTATCAATGGCCCAACTCATTAGCCCATTTATCATATGGGGGTACTCTAGTCTTTACTACCACACCCTTTCCCTCCTTTTTAGAAATCCCAATACCATAAATGACCTTAGCTCCTTTATTCTCTACCAAGTAAATATGGGCACTTTTATCATAATAAATAACCTACCTTTATTACCCTTAGGCTCCTTTATTCACAACCACTCATTTGATGATACTTTAGTCATTATATGTGAATACCTAAATTACCCTAGTCCTTATCCTTTATTTCTATTGGCAACCAAGGACCCTTTGGTCATTCTATTTTAGCATTATCCAAATACCCTCATCCTTATCTTAAACTTACTCTAGCAAGAGAGAGCATTTTGAACTATAATCCAACAAACCCCTATAAAAGAAACCCCTCTTATCTCTTCCTCTCATTTCACTACAATTCCCTCACATCTCTCTTCTCTCTCTAAGTTAGAGATTAGGGTCTCTCTCTAGATCCTAGCCCTCCAATTACTAGAAGCAATAGCCTCATCTACATCTAGTCATTTACAAGTTAAGGAGCTCATCTCATCTCCTAGATCTCTCTTCCCTCTCCAAGTTAAGGTAATCTCCTTCTCTCTTTCCAATTTCCTTGTAGTATAGCTCTTTCTCTTAAAGTTCCCTTTCTTATGCATTTCTCTCTTTGGGAATGGGTGTAGAGATTGTAGATCCAGCTATTGGGGTGATCTTAGAGCTATTGGAGTGGAACCCAAGCTATTTGAGGAGATTTCTTCATAATTAGGCAAGTAGACATGCTTAGATTCTTTAATTAAATTGATTAATATGCTTAGATTGTTAATTACTATCTTTTATGGTTATTTGGCATGATTTCTGTATTTAGATGGTTGATTAGATGGTATTATGCATGGATAGTTGTTCTAAGCCTTTTCTTATGTGTTGTTGGTCATTGATGGATGAGAATCCCCCATTTGGAAGATCAATGACCCATTTGTGATGAGATCATTATGAGGGAGGTGTGTTTGATGTTTGGAAGTGTTTGGTGAAGATCTGGGATACATTTGATGTAGTTTTGATGGAAAATGGGAGATGACAGAATCTGGATTTTTAGGGTTTCGTGTGTACCCGGTCGACCTGGTCACTCAGGCGGTCGACCAGGCACACAGGGGACTGACCTTCAGTTGGGAGCTGAAATCACCTGCAGGGTACAGAACTCAGTGTACCCGGTCGACCTGCCACACTGTAGTACCCCCATCGGCCAGTTGTTTGTGGAAATTCCTGCAGTTTACCCGGTCGACCGGGGGACCCTCCAGGTCGACCGGGGACACTGCAGACAGTGTTTTCCTGTCTCCTAGTTTGCTGTCCACCCCTACAGTGTAACAGGTCGACCCAATGACCATGATGTCGACCTGGTACACTACAGATGTCCATTTTCCCAGATTTGGATCCTCTTATGATTTGACCATGTGTGGGCCTTGTTGACTTTCCATTTGGACTGTTTGGGATACGCGAGACACGAGTCAAGGGCCGGGCTTAACCTTGACCCGGGTAGCCACCTAATTAGGGTCTCGGGTTGTAAACGGAACCCGATTCAATGGTTACGGATGTCTTATGATGCTAATTACCTACAGGAGCACCAATGATACTTAATAAGCATGTGTGGCTCCGTGATCATTGTCTTAGGTGAAGTGGGACCCTGGACCCGAAGAGAGGGGCAGTGATTACCGATGTATTTGAGATATGTGGTACTTATATTATGAAACGGATACTTAGTCTGGCTTGTAGGTCCGAACTTTGGATATAGGCCTCGAGAGATATTATAAATCAGGGCATTGCACTTAGGCTCTGATACACGATCACGGTCCATATTGGATGAAATGTCGGGACATGGCACTTGAAGTCCTGACCTGTAATAATGGGAACTTAACGGTAGATATTGATGAATGGACCGCATAATGAGATAATACTAATTAAGCGTATGGAGAAGCGAGATTTATAAGGGTATGTATTATTAGCTGTTGAGAATCACAAGGATGGATTAACTATACTTGAACTTCGTGCCTCGTACCCTTGACTACTATCATCTCATAATAAGGATAATAAGGCTATCCAGTTCGGAGTACCCCCACCTAGTGATCCGTAGGATACATGGATGTACGATTGGTCTGCCGAGGGTTATGATGCCGGCATGGACATTGATATTGAGTGTTGAGTGATTGAGTACAGTAGGTACCGATGAGTGATCGGATACCGAGACCGCCGGCATTCGGACCGGGTACATGTGGATGGATATTAAGTGTTGAGGTAGAGCTAGCACGTAAGACCAATGACTAAGACTTGGCAGTGGCTATGGATGAGTGTTGAGGTAGATCTAGCACATAAGACCAATGACTGGGACGTGGCTGTGGCTATGGTTATTGATGGACTCTTGTACGCTCCTATTCGATGTGACGGTAGCGATGGGTGGCTATGACCCTCATGGCTAATGTCCATCGACAGTTGTTGGGACAACGACGTTGAGCTGGCTCTGACCCCTCACGTCCCTTGTACTTCAACTGTGGACGTACATTTATATACTTTTATGTATATATATATATTGAGTGTATGATTATTATGTATCGTGGATGCTGTTATAGATTGTCTTTAATTGCCGACATTATTACAATTGGATCTTGACACGATGGTTACATATATGGTAAGGTTACTTCCTCGGGTTATCTATGCTACTTGTGACTCTGATGTGCTCATATGATTTATATGATGTCTTGATGATGATGGCTTCTCTTATCTACCTAATATACTATATCAAACATCTGTTATATAAATATCTTGATTATCGTTCACGCACTACACTCCACACTACTTTTCGTTGCACTCTGATATTCTATATTTCTTTTGTTATACTAATCACGCAGGTACAACTGGGATCAGGTATGGTCTTCTTCCCTATCTACTAATATAATGTATTGCCATCTAAACATGCCTATTTGCCTGGTTCATCTAGCATGACCCAATCCTTGGTGTTTTCAGGTATCTTCTCTTCCGCCTTTGCTTGGTAGAATTGCTTGGCGGCTGAACTGTTGTCGCGGGGTTCAGAGAATGATGCAGTTGGTGCATCGAGAGGCGTCTGACACTTAAATCTCTATTCTCTCCTTTTCTTGTAGCTGGCCGTGTCAGCCTAGGATTGAATAGTTAGTTTAATTATTGAAAGTATCTTGTAATCTCTTAAAGTGAACTAAAATTTTAAGGCTTGTCCAATTACTTCACTACTAGAAAAATGAGCTTTTGCTCATGAGAAGGCGGGCGGCCGCCTGTGGCGGTCGCAAAAGGTCCATTAGCGACCGCCACAAGCGGCCGCAATAGACCAAACGGCGGTCGCTAATGATGAAGTATATTCACCCTCGCGCCAAGCCATCTCTTTTCCTTCCCACTTCTTTTTCCCCTGCTCCCGCGCTCTGCATCTCCTACTCCTTCTCCGCGCGCGCGTCCTTCTCCTTCTCTGCCTCGATCGCTCATCTCTCTCTCTCTCCCTTTCCTCTCTCTCTTCTCTCCCTCTCCTTCCCTTCTCTCTCTCTCTTCTCTCCCTGCGTTCAGTACCGTCTCTCTCTCTCTTCTCTGCCTGCGTTCAGGGCCAGCCGCTAGCGCTGATCCTCCGATCCCTTCCCACTGATTCTCTCTCTCTCTCTCTCTATTTGCACGTCCCTCACCTCACGGCTTCGTCTCCTTCGGCATCTCCCTCGCCAGCGCATCCTCACGGTCTCTCTCTCTCTGGCCGGCATCCATCAGGTATTCATCACCTCACACGCACACACACCCTAAATCCCTAAATCCCTAAATCACTTTCTCTCTCTGCCTCTCTCTCACACATCAAACCCTAAATCCCTAAACTTCTAACTCTATCCCTGATTTTTTTTTTTAATTTTATCTTCTCATATTTCCATATTTTTTTTATCTGATTTAAATGTGGTTAGATCTTCAGTTTCTGCAACACTACCACAAATTGGTTAGAGAATTTATCTAACGTGGGGCATCTTGTGGAGTTTTCCTGAGGTGATTTCAGTAAAATGCATATTTCTATTCTCTATTTCATTCTTCTCGGTTGTTGTTGGATGTGTTTTGGGTGCATTCAGTACTGTAATAGCATTGTGGTTTGCTGTTCTGCAAGTGCTACTAGAGCTCTTTGGTTAGTTTTCATGGTTTCTTTGATGGGTGATTTTGAATTTATCTCTTTTTTTGTGTGTGTGTGTGTGTGGTTTGAGAATGACCTCTCATCTCTCCCAACTACATTTTCTTCTTCCTTTTTGTCACAGTTACCATATCTGTTATTTTTAGAATAACCTTTCATCTCTCCTAATTATCTTTTCTTCTTCTTTTTTCTCACAGTTACTGTATTTGTTGTTTTCTTCCAATTTGAAAGGGGACATTAGATTTTGACCTTTGAAGTCATCAGCGGGTAAGACTACTACTATTACTACTGCTTCGTGATGTGAACTAACAAATGTCATTTGCTATGTAGTACATATTGCAAATGTTTAATGCAATGCCTAAATGAGATATTTGCATGGATATGAGGTTCCTGATAGCTCTTTATTTGTGGACATTTGACAAGTAAGTGAAGGAAAGCCACAGTGAGATCATTCCAGGTCTTTTTTTTTTATCACTTATGGATGACTTCCGAGTGCTTGATCCAAAGATTCAATGAGGTCTTTTTACCATGAAAGTTAAATTGTTTGATGGAACTTTTTAATAAGAATATAAGATATTACTACTGAAATGCTTACCAACTGTTTGAATTACTGTAGTAGGAATGCAGAAAAGATGATTCTACCCTTATTTAGTTTGATGTTTGTTGATGGATTTCGATATAGAGTTTCAAAGTTTCAAATAGCAGGAGCTCTTTGGTCCCTGTTATCACAGTTGGACCTGAGTTCCAACCACCAGTAGGTGTTGTCTTCACTGCTGGTTCTGAGTTCCAACTACTGGTTGTTGCAAAACAGTGTTTTTGTCCTCTGTTCGCACCATATACACACATACTTGGTTCTTTTCATCTCTATTTAATTATTTATGTATTATACTTGATGCATAGGCAATAAGTGTTATGCAGTTGCTATCCATCCCTTCTAGTTTTATTTCCTCTTATTTAGACTTTTTGTATTATTTTTATATATTATTTATAGTGTAAAAGATGCAACATTTTCCTCTCTAAAGTGACTCAGGTGCCTGCCAACTGATTTATACAGGTAGTTTGCATTTATATGAAACTTCAAGGAGATGGGGTTATCCAAATATCTTTTTAATTGGATAATTATTTCTCCCAATTTCTAACAGGATAAACTAATAGTATTTTTTTATGTGCATTTATTTTTGTGACTCAAATCCAACAATGCTTAATAGTCAATTTAGTGTTAAATTGAAAATGATATCAATTCATAAAAGCAAGGTGAATGTAAATGTTTTAAAAGTTTTCAAAGACTATTAGAATGATACCCAATTTGTTTGATGATTGTTACATTCTTGTTATATTTTCTGGTTTTGGGTGTTTTCGATTTGAATTTGGTTGTTGATTAGTATTTTGCTTCTTCTTCTTCTTTTTTTTTATGTTTTAATGACTAGGTTGTGGTGTTCGCATGTATTGAACTGGTATTGAATCCATAAGAATCCAGTATGATGATCCTTCAGTGGACATTTTTTATTTTTTTTTCCTATATATTTAAGTAGGTGAAAGAATTCAAGTAACAAAAAAGTTATTTCTATTTATGCATTGGGCCTCATAATTGTTGTTTCTGGGTTAGTACTGTAGAGTGCAATATCATCATCCATATAGTGGCATCTAAGATAAGTCACATGCATCTCCACACACATGAATGTCATTGTGTGCTTCAGCATTTAAACTGTTTTTGGTGGTTAATTGGTACTTGGTTGAGAGCCCAATGGAACGGGGTGTCTCACTGACAGAGCTAGGTTATCCCACGTGTAACACAGCTGCCCAGGGATTAGGTTATCCCACGTGTACTGTTATTATTAACCCAATCAATCCCTTGACAGAGCTAGGTTATCCCACCACTACACCAAAAATCGAAAATTGGAACGGAAAAGCGTTCCTAATCCTCCCGTTCCTAATTCGTTAAACCGTTCCAATTTCCGTTCCAATTTGGTACCAACCGTTCCTAATCCAAATTGGAACGGAAATTGGAACGGTTTAACGGATTAGGAACGGGAGGATTAGGAACGCTTTTCCGTTCCAATTTCCGATTTTTGGTGTAGTGCACTGACCTAATCTAGTAAAAACAAAAACGAAACGAAAAAAAAAAAAAAAAAGCAGGAGTACTTGGTTGCCAATTCAAGACCTTTTTTTTCCAGGCCACTACAAAGCAGTTGAATTGCTGCAAAACCAAGCTCCTGTTGAAGTTATGAGAATGCTGTGTACAATCTCTCAACTAAAAGAACCTGTTTCCTTATTTGCCAGATATCTTTGGCTTTTGCATAATTCATTTTGAGTTCATGAACCTTTGCTGCATTACCAATTACCATTTACTCTCTGATCATGACCCTTATAGTACATAGCTGAATAAGGGCTAAAACAAACTGTAGCTAGGCCAGGCAGTTGTAGCATTTAAGGTCAGGAACAGGCCACATGTCTAATATGTTTCAATTACCCAATCATAAAGGTTTAAAATCAATGTGCATACTTAGATTCTTTTGGGCAAACTAGGGTAAGCAATTCCATTAACAGCAAGAAGAGTGGGCAATCAACAATGTGCCTCATTTCTAATCATGTCTCATGTTAAATCCATCACTCCAAAATTTGTATTTAAATGACGTCATCACATAACAACACTCATTGCTCCCATAACATAATGACAATAAAAAAAACAAGATAGAAATATATAGTTATCTATAACAATGAAAAGTTACAATTTTAGAACAAGGCTGATTGAAAGGAAAAGTTGGATATATCAAATGGGGTGGTCAAAGTTGGGTGGGGTTAAAGTGGAGACAAGCATGTGAAGAAATGAAACAACATTTATATTGTATAGAGCTGAATGTTGGGCAGTGAAGAAATGAAAAGAAAGAATCATGAATGAATTCATTAAAGAGGAAAGTAGAATTGAGAATCATTTGAGAAATAGTATTAGTTTTTCAACAAGGATATTATTAGTTTTTCAAAAATGATACATTTCATTTTTAGAAATCAATGGTGCATGAGAAATCAAGGTGAGAAATCCTATCCCTAAAAGAAAAGGAAGGGAGGAATTGGAAACCCTAGAGAGAAGAAATGAATGGAGGATGGGTTAGGGTTTCAGATACGTACGTAAGTTTTAAGGAGAGCGATGTCGTCTTCATCGAGAGGGGGATGGTTTTTCTCGTTGTTGATATCATCTTCGGGTTCTGGCGCCATTGTTAATAATCATCGATTTTCTGAGACGTCTCTGCCTGCAACAACTTCAACTTTCTAGGTCTATGAATAAGAGAGAGAGAGAGAGATTTCTTTTCTTGATGCTCAAGAGAAGGACAAGAGCTTGCACATTATATATATATATATCCGGAATAAATGGAAAGCTTTACTCTTTGCCCCCTGTCCATTTATTGATACTATACTACTATGTAGGGGTTTTGGAATGCAATAAGTTAGGACAAAACATAGGGACCATTTTCAGATTTTCCCAACAATACTGTTACACACATACATGTATAATTACATTCAATCACTTTCCTATTTCATCTTAAATTAAATCCCCATTTTGAATTTTTTTAAAACAAAAGAACAATACCCAGACTTTCCTTACTTCCACCAGTATGCTGCATGAAAACCAAACTGCCCTTAACCAAACTGCCCTTACAAATTAGGACAAAACATGAACAGTTGGGAATTTGTTAGAGAGAATAGCAATTTCATTAGATGCCAAACATTGAGGGTTTTTACTCTCCAATTCATGCAATTTTACTTAAATTATAGGAGGGTGTTCTTGACTCTCCAATTCATACAACTTTACTTATAGAAAATTTTATATTTGAAGATTTCATTGGTTGCGAACCTTTCATTATCAACTTATTCTATTCATTTGCATGCATTAGTGAAACTTAGACCCGTTCGAGAATTGTGTACGACATAAGTTCGGTAATCCTTGACGCGACGGATTGGGTCTTCGACTAGATTCGTTGTTCTTGTGATGTACATTCGAACTTTGTCGTATACAATTCTTGAATTGTCCAGTTCGGACAGTTTGAGAATGCAATTATACATCTTATACTCAATAGCTCATGCAAGTCTGATGTTAGACAGAGTTTCGGTTGATGTCCCATTGTTCTCTGGGTACATACATAGGTACGACTGATGTTGTACCTGTGTCGTGTACTTGGAGAACCACGCGGACATGCTGCCAAAATTTTGTTTGACTAGGGGACGAAGCATTCGAGTTGTTGAGTGCAAGTTGGTTCGTGCATTCTCGAATGGGATAGGACCAACCACCTTGTAGTAAGGAGTTTGCAGTTTATGGATAGGTGACTTGCATGATGTCTCCAAACATTGGGCTAATTGTATTACAGAAGAGAGATTGTTCGAGAGCATCTGATTCTGAATGGATTCTTGAAGGACTACAAGAACTGGATAAAACATGGAGAAGAGTATGTTTCCTGTCGCAGAGAGGAAATAGATGAAATTGAGGTGGATGATATGTCAGAGGCTGATCCGATGAACGTGATGTTAAATGATATCGCGTGCGGGTTGGCACCCGAATACAGAAGCTGTGAGACTGAGGGGGCGGGTGGGAGTAATCCTCGCTCTGGTGCCGATGAAGAAGCCTTGAGATATTTTGAAATTCTAGACGATGCACAGACAGAATTGTATCCTGGATGCAATGACTTCAGTAAATTGTCCTTTATTGTTGAGTTGTTACATTTGAAGGCATTGAACCTATGGTCTGACAAGTCTTTTGATATGCTCCTCCAGTTGTTGCATCGAGCGCTCCCATCCGGTGCAAAACTTGCTGAGTCCTACTATCAGGCTCGCAAGTTAACTGAAAATTTAGGTTTCACATATGAGACTTTGGATGCATGTCCGAACAATTGCATGTTGTTTAGGAATGAGAATGCCCATCTTGATAAGTGCATTGTGTGTCAGACTTCGAGATGGAAGGAGGACGGGGTTGGTTACAATCGTCAGAATAGTTCTACAAGTGTTATCAACCATGGCAAACTTGTGGCAGTAAAGCAATTGAGATATTTCCCACTTAAGCCAAGGCTGAAGAGGCTTTTTATGTCATCAAATATTTCTAAACTGATGAGATGGCATGCCGAGAATAGCAGGGACGATGGTAAGTTGGCCCATCCAGCAGATTCCCCAACATGGAAAGACTTCGATCGGAGGAATCCAGAATTTGCCTTGGATTGTCGCCATGTGCGGCTTGGTTTGGCTGCAGATGGTTTTAGTCCGTTCAGATCCATGACTGGGGCAAATCACAGTACGTGGCCAGTTGTTTTGGTACCTTATAATCTTCCGCCAT
Source organism: Cinnamomum chago (assembly GCA_038049695.1). Taxonomy (NCBI): domain Eukaryota; kingdom Viridiplantae; phylum Streptophyta; class Magnoliopsida; order Laurales; family Lauraceae; genus Cinnamomum; species Cinnamomum chago. Next base: position 126,561,393 of record CP142451.1, read on the forward strand.
GGATGTGTATGAAGCAACCTTTTCTGATCATATCCACACTTATTGATGGACCAAGAGGACCAGGGGACAAGATTGATGTATATATGCAACCTCTGATAGATGAATTGAATGAATTATGGGCTGATGGTCTGATGACATTTGATGCCGAAGGCAATGAAATGTTTAAACTCCGCGCCGCATTATTATAGACAATCAACGACTTCCCTGCGTACGCCAACTTGTCGGGTTGGAGCACAAAGGGAGAGTTTGCATGTCCTTGCTACAATAAGGAGAAGAAGTCAACTTGGTTGAAGCACGGCAGAAAATGGGCATACACGGGTCATAGGCGCTTTCTACCTCCATTGCATAGGTTCAGGAGGGACAAAGTGTCATTTGATGGGAGTCGAGAATATGGTCCAGCACCTCGAACAATGACGGGAGTTGACTTGTTGTCACAGCTCGAGCAGGAGCAAATACGTACTGTGTATGATTTTCAAGATTTACTGGCCCCGGTGCTGCCTTCTATTCCCGGTGCAAGTAGAAGGCGAGGTCATAATTGGAAGAAAAAAAGTATTTTCTACGATTTACCATACTGGAAAGATAACTTACTCAGGCATAACTTAGATGTTATGCACATCGAGAAGAAATTTTGTGATAATATACTATGGACCATTCTCGGTGCTCAGGGGAAGTCGAAGGATGGTGTCAATGCACGCTGTGACTTGGAAGAAATGGGCTTGAGAAAGCCGTTGCACTTGCAGTTGAGAGAGTCTAACAAGGCATACATGCCTCCTGCGCAGTACACGATGAGTAAAGATGAGAAAGATGTCTTCCTCTCAGTTTTGAAGGGTGTCAAGGTTCCTGACGGGTACTGTTCGAATATCGCAAAGCGTGTGAACATGAGAGAGAGAACATTACAGGGTTTGAAGAGTCATGACAATCATATTCTCATTCAACAATTACTGCCTATCTCCATACGGAATTGTTTGCCTAAGAATGTTGTAGCGCCGTTGATTGAAGTTAGTAACTTCTTCAGACAACTTTGTTCTAGAGTTCATCGAATTGATGAGTTGAATGGTTTGCAAGAGAGGATTGCTGTGACGTTGTGTCATTTAGAAAAAAAAATTCCACCTGCATTTTTCGATGTCATGGTTCACTTGACCATACACTTAACCAATGAAGCCCTGCTTGGTGGCCCTGTCCAATTCAGATGGATGTATCCGATCGAGAGGTATATGAACACATTGAAGAGATATGTTCGCAATAGAGCTCGTCCGGAGGCATCGATAGCAAAGGGGTATCTGATGGATGAGTGCACAAATTTCTGCGCAGCATATCTTAAAGAGAATATTGAAACAAAGTTAACTAGGCCCTCGCGGATTAATGATGGTCCAGTTGGGGAGGGCACGCCATTTGATCTCAACAATATTGAGTGGATTCAAGCTCACCGGTGGGTGTTGTTCAACACCCCATATGTTATGGCTTTCACTCAGTAAGTGATCACTCATTTATACGTGTAACTTGTCAGTTTTTTGCCTAAAACATCACACTTGTCGTTAACACGTATTATGCATCGCAGGACACACATTGATGAGCTGAAACGGGACATGCCTCATGCTACAGAGAATGAAATGCATCAGTCTCATTACCAGTCATTTCATGAATGGTTCAAGAATCACGTATGTACTCAATCATTAGGAGTAGTTTCACTTGTTCTTGTCATATTACTTTCATGTAGTGATATTCACTGATCACATGCATTGTGTAGGTATATAGCTTACGAAGAACCAACGATCCGTATTTGACTGATGAAATGAACCAGTTAGCTGATGGCCCATTTATAACGGCCCGACGTTACACAACTTGTGATGTCAACGGCTTTCGATTTCGCATCAAGGATGTAGATGAGAAACGAGCGACGCAAAATAGTGGGCTCGGTTGTCCATCCGTCGATGCTGGTTACTATTATGGCCGGTTGAAAGATATTGTTGAAGTTGTGTATAATCACGGGCTAAAGTTTCTATTGTTTAAGTGTGATTGGGTGGATCCCATCCGAGGGGTGAAAACAGATAATTACCAGTTTACATTGGTAAATTTTAACAATTTGTTACACCGTGATGATCGAATAAGTGCCGAACCGTACATACTGTCCTCAATGGCTGAGCAAGTTTACTATGTCAGAGATCCGAAAGATCCTAACTGGCAGGTTGCAGTTAAAATGTCAAGGAGGGGAGTGTATCAGATTGAATGTGATGAGCCAGATATTGATGCATTCGTCCAACAAGAACTTGACCAGAATACAGTTGTTCAACATGATGAAGATATTAATTGGGTTCGGGAAACCATTGAAGGAGATACAGTTGACTTACATGACCAATAAACGGTTGGGAACTATTTCAGTAATGTTAAATTTTAGTGTAAATAATTTTTAAATGTTATTTTCAATTATCTTGTTTAATGAAATTTATCTTACAAACATTTGAACAGATATGTCAGGACGAAAGAGGAGTTTGCCATCGGCATCTCATCCCAGTCCATCCACTCCAGTGGATGCTTCAGCGTCGTCCAGTGCGGCAGCTCCACCATCTTCAGCACCACCATCAGGAGATACACGGACTGGTATAAGTTGATTTAATTAAAACATTTTAATTCTAGCAAATTATTTTATTTCAATTTAATTAGATTATCTCGAATTTAAACAGGTGCTACGAGCACGGGCCCATCTTCCAGCAGGGGGAGAGGCCCTGCTAGAGGGATCCGGACATGGAATTCCGGGCATCCCATAGACGTAGAGTTTGATGAGTCATATCATCCGGTGGGCCCTCATGCTCGCCAGCTCATAAGCCAGTTAGGACATATGGTCCGGGATCCATATGTATTTCCTTTGACCACACATGATTGGGACGCATTCCCGGTGGCGACGCTAGATCGGACCTGGCAGCAGGTCAAGGTAATAATTTAACAATTCTCCTCAGGATGTGTCAATTTAAACCATAACTTAATGAAAAATAATTTGTCAATGAAAAATTATTTGTCCTTTTCATGACAATCTGAGAGCATGTCCTGAGCTCTTCCGGCCAGTTTGCTTGTCTAGGTGCCGGAAGACGCGGAAGGATCATAAAAATAAAATAAAGACGCAGCACTGGAAGCCTCATCAGGGTGCGCCTGACATACTTCAGCGAGTGCCGACTGGCGTTCTCCCTGATCAGTGGACTCAGCTCGTCGGGTACTGGTCGAGCGAGGAGGCTCAAGTGAGAAACTTGTACTTTTTTATTTTAATTTTAACATTTTACTAATAACTAACGTAACTAACAAAAATCCCTACTAATAAATATTGAAAACAGAGAGTGTCTGCTACGAATGCGCGGAACCGCGCATTGCAGGGTCCTTCACATAGGTTGGGGACTCGACTGAAAGTCCTTGAGGATCCTAACCCTAGAGGGGGGGGTGAATAGGGTGAGCTACAACTAATGACTAATTATGACCAATTTTAATTTCTTAAACTAAACTAGTCACAAGTGGTGATTATAAGAAAAAAATGCGGAAGCTCAAATAAACAATCACCACAAAAGCATGCACCACAACACAATATTTATAGTGGTTCGGCCAACGTGCCTACATCCACTACCGGCTTGTGTCTCCAACACCCCACCGGATTCCACTAAGTATGCTTTTTACTAGGCTAAGCAATAACCCTTACAATGTGCTTTTCTAGGCTAAGCAATAACCTTACAAGATGCTTTTCAAAGGCTAAGCAATAACCTTACAAGATGCTTTTCAAAGGCTAAGCAATAACCTTACAAGTTGCTTTTCTTAGGCTTAGCAATAACCTTTACAAATATAGTTTTCTCAAAGAAAGTGTCTTAACAAAAGAACACTCTAAGAGATTACAATTTAAGCTCAATGGAATTGCCTCTTGAATAGGCTAATATGAAAGTGAAAACTAAACTCACACAAACACTCTATGAATGCAAAGATGTATGCTTATGAGGTGTGTGTGTGTGATGGCTTCAATCAAGTTCAAAAAGAAAGCTTAATCAAATATATTGCTTAAAGCAATTCAAAGTTTAAAGCTCATAAAAGATTGATTGAAGTCTTATGCAAATCACATGTATGAAATTCAACTTGTTTATGATATGAAAATCAAGGACTAACAAGTTGTATGAAAATGGCTAATTTAGAACATGTGATGCATGTGCATGTTGTTTTCAAAACCAAATTAATTTTACTAATGTTTAAATGAATGAAAACAACAAGCAATGTTTCAACCAAGTGATATAATCATGCAATACAAGAAATCCAAGATTTATGACTAAACATGATTAAGAAAGTTTAAAACAAAACTTGGTTTGAAAACAAAGTGATGAATCCAATTCTTGAATATCAAAGATGAAGGGAAGAATGGATTCAACACATCATTGTTATCATGCTTGAAATCAATTTCCAAAGTTTCAAACAAAGCACATAACAAATGATTAAATCAAAGTAAAACTTACTTGGAGATTTAACTTAGTTGATCCAAGCTTAAGCTTTACTTAATGACCCTTTAGCCTCTCTTAGTTCCTCCCCTTTGTCTTGTCTCAAAGCTCCTCAAAGAAGGCTTAAAAATCTCCAACCAAAGACAAAGGAAAGAGCTCATTTAAATACCAAAAACTGCCCAACGGCTAGTTTGGCCGGTTGACCGGCCATGACAGGCCGGTAGACCGGCCAAGCACAACGGTCATAAAAATAGCCGTTGTGTTTTGGGTCATCCTGCACTATGGCCGGTTAACCGGGCTAACATGGCCGGTTAACCGGCTACACTGCGGGTTGACCACCCCGGTTAACCCCATGGTTAACCCCGCAGCACCAAAATTCCCAAAAAATGCATTTTTCACAGTTTTGCTTGGGGGAACTTTTTGGCCACTAAATCAAGCTTGGAAAACATGTTTTAAAGATTCTAAAGGTTTTTAAAACATGACATAAAAAGCCTAAAAAGTTTCAAAACTTTTAAAACAAAGGCTTGCTTGATTTCTTGAAAACTCTTTTCAAATGAAATTGCATACACAAATGATTCTTTTTGTGATGAATGTATGCAAAACTCAAACCTAAATTCACAAGATGATTTTCCAAATATAATGCACAAGGAATTAGGTTTTCAAAAGAGTTTTGGGTTCTAAAACCAATGCATCCAAGTTTAGAACCAAAACATGCATATAACGCAAACTTTTCCAAATCTAAAAACCAATGCATGTATAAAACTAGATTTCAAGTTTATTTAAAAAACCAATGCAAGTGTGTAAATCACATGATGCTAGAATGATAATGCATCCATCAAATTGCAATCTATAAAAACCCTAACAATCTCCCCCTTTGCAATTTGATGGCAAACTCACTCACCACTGAGATTACACACTTAGTCTTCAGCTCCCCCTCAGTTGGACAAGACTTGAAATCTTCTTGGATGCTCCTTCTCATTAGCTTGAGCTCTTGGGCTCTTTTCTTCAATCTTCTTGATGCTTGGAGCTTGATCATTCTTCAAGCTTTCTTTCTTCTTCCTCTCTTTATGGCCAAGCATCTTCTTTAGCTCCAAGCTTTCTTTCTTCTATTTGCTCTCCCCCTTTGACCATGCTTCTTTCTCCTCTTGAGAACTTGAAAGCTTTCTCCCCCTTTGATGGATAGGAGATCTTCGAGTACTTGAACTCTCGAACTCTCTCCCCCTTTGATGAGTGGGAGATCTTTGAGTCACACTTGAACTCTCTCTCCCCCTTTGACATTAAATTGCAAAGGTACCTACACACATGAGACAAGAAGAATACCTTTAGTAGCACCTGTTAACAAATGGAATCGAAAATGAAATTCATAACAGGCTATCATGTATGGAAGTTATCTCTAAGGGCTCAAAGGCAATCCAAGGGTGAATTTGATCAAACTAATACTTCCTATGAAGGTTTACACTCCCCCTCAATCCATTCTCTTCTTTTGTCAAGCTTTTGACAAGATATAACTATTAGATTCAAGGAGTATATGGTTTATCTAAGTGAGGGTCAACTTCAAGGAAAGGATTAGATTCATTTAACTATAAGGCTCATATGATCAAATTACCAAAAGAGAGCAAGGTCTAAAGAGAGAAACGATCATGGATACCAATTGAAATAAACATATCAATTGAGATTAAAGGATGTGACAATAAACTCAATCACTCTAAAATGGATTTAAGAATATTACTATTAGGAAAAATCCAAATAAGAGCTATCCATGATGCAATGGGGTTTACTCAAACATAGCATCAATCAATATAACTTATGAAAATCATATGCTATGTAAGTTTTGAAATCATTTCATTCAAACAATAAATATGACTATTAACGTGCATGAATGAGTGAAATGAAATTCAAGCATGAAGCCAACCTCAACTAATAACCAACCACTATTATGAACACATAAACATGGTGGTCATGAGATATACCTATATGAGCAAAAGAGGTGGCAATCATGAGCATTGTGATGCTAATGGTGTGTGACATGGAACAATTATATAACTATCAAGTTCAATCCAATGTACACATGGTCTATCACATACACAAGATAAGATATCAATTGGATATGAAATCAATGGAAAGTTATACCAAATGAGACCAATTGAATATGATAACATGAATAAAAGCAAGGATGTGACAAACTTCCATCAAGCATCATTAATGCATATTCATCACTTTTAAAGATTTAACTATTGAGCATAGTGATGAATAAGAGAAATTGCAATGCAAAAAGATATGACTAGGTAAAGCATGCAATTCTCAAAGTGTCCAAATCATATGAATTCAACTACTAAGATATCCATCAACCAACATAAATGTAAGGAATGGATTTCAAAGAGATTCATATGATCAAGAACACTACATATGAGGTTGAAACATGTACAAGGATGACACCAAGAGAATCTACATGAATCAACATCATAACCATCCATAAAGAAATGACTATAAGGCAAAAAGGATGGATTTGGGTTCTAGTATGGTTTCTACAAATGTAACTAAGGTCACAACCATACATGGAACCAATTGTCATTTGCATATGCAAGGAAAGTAAACAAACAAGCAAAGATGCAAACAACAAACATTTCCATTTCTAAAGATAATGAAACCAAAAGAAAAAGAAATGAAAACATGGAACATGCTCAAAAGATTATAACTAATGAAGTTATGGAGCATTTCCATTCAATCAATCTTCAAATCATTTTGATAAATAAAATCCAACAATGAGCATAAAAGGAATGATTTTGAAGATCAATTTTCAACTTTGTATTTGAAAAGATATAACTTAGATGAGACACATACAAGTTGATAATTCAAAACAATGAATTTCCATATAAGGGTATAACTTATAAATCCATGGAGAAACTTGAATTGAATCAAATCATTTGATTTACAAAAAGGATCTAACTAAGACATACATCAAATGATTCAACAATTGATCATGAAGAGTCTAGCTATGAAAGCTTTTGAAATCACAATCAATTGATCATGTAAAGAAATGCAATGCAAGACATATGTGTGCAAAAGACAAATCAAACATGATGAAATTATAATCAAATGATTTTGAAAACCATGACATGTAACTTAGAATGGTGCATGAAACCAAAATCAAATGATCATAAAGAAGCAATGCATTTTAAGAAATCTAACTAAAAGAAACAAAATGCAAATGCAATCATGACCAACAAAGTGATTTAACTAATAAAGAGTAGGTTGGTCAATGAGGTTCAAGACCCTAAGGTTTGTCTAGGTAAATAACTTTAGGAATCCACCTAAGGTCTTGGGAGGGTTGAACTTTGAGATCTATCTTGGAATTCTCACCAACTAAAGGAGATTTAACTTGATAAATTTTCAATTTGAACTTATCACCATGATATTTAGATTTTACTAAATTTGGCTTAGAATGGTGATTAGTCTTTTGATGTTGGTGAGTTTGTTTCTTTGGGGATTGTTTCACTTTTCTTTTCTTCTTACTTTCTCCCTTTACTTGACTTTTGAATTTTAGATTTAACTTAGCAACTTTCTTCAAAAGTTCTTTCATGGGTTCATATAAGGGAGATAAGTTGAGAAGCTTTTTGTTCTTAGATTCTTTCAAGCTTGGTTTAACTTGTTTAAGCTTTTTAGAATCTATCTTAGGAGACTCCATTTTAAATGATTTAACTTCTTTAGCCTTTTTGGAGTCTTCCTTGATTTTTAGTGTCTTACCCTTCATAGATTTAGATTCTCCATTTTTGAGTTCAAAGTTGGGTTTAGACACATGGCTTCTTTTTCTTATTTTGCACTCAAATGTAAAATGCCCTTTAATGCCACAATAATTACATTTGGACATGGGCAAAGAAGTGTGAGTGCTAGAGAAAGAGGACTCACCTTTCACAAAGGTGGTGGTGAATTTAGGGTCATGTGAAGTATACTTATTAAAACCAATACCCGTCCTATCTCCATGATGTTTACCCAATTTAAATAATTTTTCAAGTTTATCTTCACTTTGGGTAAACTTGCACTCATACTTTTGTTTATAGCTTTCAAGTTGAGTGACTTTGGTTATAAGGATTGAATTTTCATGTTTGACTTTTGAAAGTTCATTTTCAATTTCCTTATAATTGTTTAGCTCTTCATAGGCAAGTTTTAACTTAGAATTAAGCTCATTAACAACATTAGATCCAAGTTCTAAAGTTTTTGAATTACTTTGAGCATTAGACAAATTTTCATTTGAAATTGTCAACTTGGATTTTAAATAGTTAATGTTTTCATCTTGTCTTTTAATTGTATCTCTTAGGTTACAATTTTCCTTTTTAAGCTCATCACAATTTATCTTAGTCTTATTTAATTCATCTTGAGCATTTGATAAATTTTCCTTAGAGATAGACAATTTAGATTCAAGATTGTTAAAGTCTTTATCTTGCCTTTTTATTTGATCTCTTAGAATTAAATTTTCCTTATTGACATTATCATAATCCATCTTTAATTCTCTTAGTTCATCTTGAATGTTAGATAGATTATTTAAAGAGATCATGAACTTAGATTCTACACAATTTATAAATTCATCTTTTTCTCTAAGTTCATTTTTAGAAGAGTCTAATTCTTGGTTTAGCCTTATAGATTCTTCTTTTAATCTTTTATTTTTCTTGGAAACCTCTAAGGACCATGTGTATAATTCCTCATAGGCTTCAAGTTCATCATATTCTTCTTCTTTTAATTCAAGATGAGATTCTTTAGTTTCAATGTTTGAATCTCCATAAGATGGAAGAATGAGGGGTCTAGAAGAATCTACTAAGTCTAGCATAGTGGAGTCCATTCTAATGATTTTCAAGCAAGGACAACTCTAGGGTTTTAACTCTAGGTTTTTACACCTAATCAAGAGTTTCAACACTTGATCCTAAGGGATAGAGCACTTGGCTCTGATACCAATTGAAAGTCCTTGAGGATCCTAACCCTAGAGGGGGGGGGGTGAATAGGGTGAGCTACAACTAATGACTAATTATGACCAATTTTAATTTCTTAAACTAAACTAGTCACAAGTGGTGATTATAAGAAAAAAATGCGGAAGCTCAAATAAACAATCACCACAAAAGCATGCACCACAACACAATATTTATAGTGGTTCGGCCAACGTGCCTACATCCACTACCGGCTTGTGTCTCCAACACCCCACCGGATTCCACTAAGTATGCTTTTTACTAGGCTAAGCAATAACCCTTACAATGTGCTTTTCTAGGCTAAGCAATAACCTTACAAGATGCTTTTCAAAGGCTAAGCAATAACCTTACAAGATGCTTTTCAAAGGCTAAGCAATAACCTTACAAGTTGCTTTTCTTAGGCTTAGTAATAACCTTTACAAATATAGTTTTCTCAAAGAAAGTGTCTTAACAAAAGAACACTCTAAGAGATTACAATTTAAGCTCAATGGAATTGCCTCTTGAATAGGCTAATATGAAAGTGAAAACTAAACTCACACAAACACTCTATGAATGCAAAGATGTATGCTTATGAGGTGTGTGTGTGTGATGGCTTCAATCAAGTTCAAAAAGAAAGCTTAATCAAATATATTGCTTAAAGCAATTCAAAGTTTAAAGCTCATAAAAGATTGATTGAAGTCTTATGCAAATCACATGTATGAAATTCAACTTGTTTATGATATGAAAATCAAGGACTAACAAGTTGTATGAAAATGGCTAATTTAGAACATGTGATGCATGTGCATGTTGTTTTCAAAACCAAATTAATTTTACTAATGTTTAAATGAATGAAAACAACAAGCAATGTTTCAACCAAGTGATATAATCATGCAATACAAGAAATCCAAGATTTATGACTAAACATGATTAAGAAAGTTTAAAACAAAACTTGGTTTGAAAACAAAGTGATGAATCCAATTCTTGAATATCAAAGATGAAGGGAAGAATGGATTCAACACATCATTGTTATCATGCTTGAAATCAATTTCCAAAGTTTCAAACAAAGCACATAACAAATGATTAAATCAAAGTAAAACTTACTTGGAGATTTAACTTAGTTGATCCAAGCTTAAGCTTTACTTAATGACCCTTTAGCCTCTCTTAGTTCCTCCCCTTTGTCTTGTCTCAAAGCTCCTCAAAGAAGGCTTAAAAATCTCCAACCAAAGACAAAGGAAAGAGCTCATTTAAATACCAAAAACTGCCCAACGGCTAGTTTGGCCGGTTGACCGGCCATGACAGGCCGGTAGACCGGCCAAGCACAACGGTCATAAAAATAGCCGTTGTGTTTTGGGTCATCCTGCACTATGGCCGGTTAACCGGGCTAACATGGCCGGTTAACCGGCTACACTGCGGGTTGACCACCCCGGTTAACCCCATGGTTAACCCCGCAGCACCAAAATTCCCAAAAAATGCATTTTTCACAGTTTTGCTTGGGGGAACTTTTTGGCCACTAAATCAAGCTTGGAAAACATGTTTTAAAGATTCTAAAGGTTTTTAAAACATGACATAAAAAGCCTAAAAAGTTTCAAAACTTTTAAAACAAAGGCTTGCTTGATTTCTTGAAAACTCTTTTCAAATGAAATTGCATACACAAATGATTCTTTTTGTGATGAATGTATGCAAAACTCAAACCTAAATTCACAAGATGATTTTCCAAATATAATGCACAAGGAATTAGGTTTTCAAAAGAGTTTTGGGTTCTAAAACCAATGCATCCAAGTTTAGAACCAAAACATGCATATAACGCAAACTTTTCCAAATCTAAAAACCAATGCATGTATAAAACTAGATTTCAAGTTTATTTAAAAAACCAATGCAAGTGTGTAAATCACATGATGCTAGAATGATAATGCATCCATCAAATTGCAATCTATAAAAACCCTAACATCGACACATCACCCAGGTCCACCACGAGGTAAAAAGTTATATCGTACATTTAATTTATGTTTTTGTCATTCTGTTTGATAGTATACTAGTAATACATTCCTCCACCAACCAGTTGCGTACCGAGGGTGTTCCGGTCGATAGGATGTACGTCTGGATGCGTTCTCGAGATCCTCGCCATCCAGAGGTTGCAACTATCTTCGTAAGTTTTTATATTGAACTGTTTAAATTATGTTTCTATTTGTATGTCTTGTTATGCATGATAATATACTAAATGAATAAACTACGCAGGCCCAATATCAGTCACGCTTGGAGGAGTTACCCGAGGAGGAGCACAGATTGCCATCGCGAAGGGATGAGATATTCCACTCCATCGTTGGCCGGGATGGGCATGGATACACTCTGACGTATGGGACGGGCATTCCACGCTCGCACATCACGCGATCGGAGTCATCCGGTGCTAGCTCCTCCCAGGGCATACACTTCCGTACGGATGAGGAGATTCAGGCGATGCTGCAGTCCATGAGGGCATCGATCAGAGAGGAGCACAGGGCAGAGGTCAGGGCAGAGGTCAGTGCAGAGATTAGTGCAGCGATGAGGGCCGAGGGGAGAGCGGAGATAGCAGAGCTTGAGAGTCGTCTATCACAGAGTCGCACCCCGCTTGCTTCAGACCCACCACCCACTACTCAGGTTAGTAAGAAAAAAATTTCGTACATATAAATTGTCAATTATGTAATTGATGCATCAATACTTATGTCTTTTTTTATTGTTTTTTACTGTATAATAAATAATTACAGGCACCAGACGCTGGCAGCGGCCACAGGGCTAGACATGACTTCGATGGAGAGGGCAGTCATGATTTAGCAAGCTCGAGTGATCCTGACCAGGTAAAATTATTTTTTATAATTCAAGATTTCAACATTTAAGTTAAAAGCTTAACATAAAACTTAGAAAACGAGCCTCCGGGCGTCCAAAACGAGCAAACGGGCTCCGTTGCCGGTGAAACTTGACGGGCACGGGCCCCTAGTCATTCATGACTTGATGGAACTGACGGAACGAGAATCCGACTCCCGGATTGCTCGTAATGTTGAAAAGTAGGTTTAAGTTAGAACGTTAAGTTAAAACTTAGAGAACGAGCCTCCGGGCGCTCAAAACGAGCAAACGGGCTCCGTTGCCTGTAAAACTTGACGGGCACGTGCCCCTAATCATTCCTGACTTGCAGGAACTGACGGAACGAGAATTCGACTCCCGTATTGCTCGTAATGTTGAAAAGTAGATTTGAGTTAGAACGTTAACTTAAAACTTAGAAAACGAGCATCCGGACGCCCAAAATGAGCAAACAGGGTCTGTTGCTCGTGAAACTTGAGGGGCACGGGCCCCTAGTGATTCTTGACTTGCAGGAACTGACGGAACGAGATTCCGACTCCCGGAATGATCGTACAGTTAAAACGTAGGTTTAAGTTAAAACTTAGAAAACGAGCCTCCGGGCGACCAAAATGAGCAAACGGTGTCTGTTGCTCGTGAAACTCGACGGGCACGGGCCCCTAGTCATTCGTGACTTGTAGGAACTGACGGAACGAGATTCCAACTCCCGGAATGATCGTACAGTTAAAACGTAGGTTTAAGTTAAAACGTTAAGTTAAAACTTAGAAAACGAGCCTCCGGGCGACCAAAATGAGCAAACGGTGTCCGTTGCTCGTGAAACTCGACGGGCACGGGCCCCTAGTGATTCGTGACTTGTAGGAACTGACGGAACGAGATTCCGACTCCCGGAATAATCGTACAGTTAAAACGTAAGTTTAAGTTAAAACGTTAAGTTAAAACTTAGAAAACGAGCCTCCGGGCAACCAAAATGAGTAAACGGTGTCCGTTGCTAGTGAAACTCGACGGGCACGGGCCCCTAGTCATTCCTGACTTGCAGGAACTGACGGAATGAGATTCCGACTCCCGGTTTGATCGTACAGTTGAAAAGTAGGTTTGAGTTAGAACGTTAACTTAAAACTTAGAAAACGAGCATCGGACGCCCAAAATGAGCAAACGGGGTCTGTTGCTCGTGAAACTTGAGGGGCATGGGCCCTTAGTTATTCCTGACTTGCGGGAACTGACGGAACGAGATTCCGACTCCCGGAATGATCGTACAGTTAAAACGTAGGTTTAAGTTAAACCGCTAAGTTAAAACTTAGAAAACGAGCCTCCGGGTGACCAAAATGAGCAAACGGTGTCCGTTACTTGTGAAACTCGACGGGTACGGGCCCCTAGTCATTCGTGACTTGTAGGAACTGACGGAACGAGATTCCGACTCCCGGAATGATCGTACAGTTAAAACGTAGGTTTAAGATAAAACGTTAAGTTAAAACTTAGAAAACGAGCCTCCGGGCGACCAAAATGAGCAAACGGTGTCCGTTGCTCGTGAAACTTGACGGACACGGGCCCCTAGTCATTCCTGACTTACAGAAACTGACGGAACGAGATTCCGACTCCCGGTTTGATCGTACAGTTGAAAAGTAGGTTTGAGTTTGAACGTTAACTTAAAACTTAGAAAACGAGCATCCGGACGCCCAAAATGAGCAAACGGTGTCTGTTGCTTGTGAAACTTGAGGGACACGGGCCCCTAGTTATTCCTGACTTGCGGGAACTGACGGAACGAGATTCCGACTCCCGGAATGATCGTACAGTTAAAACGTAGGTTTAAGTTAAATCGTTAAGTTAAAACTTAGAAAACGAGCCTCCGGGCGACCAAAATGAGCAAATGGTGTCCGTTGATCGTGAAACTTGACGGGCACGTGCCCCTAGTCATTCGTGACTTGTACGAACTGACGGAACGAGATTCCGACTCCCGGAATGATCGTACAGTTAAAACGTAGGTTTAAGTTAAAACTTAGAAAACGAGCCTCTAGGCGACCAAAATGAGCAAACGGTGTCCGTTGCTCGTGAAACTCGATGGGCACAGGTCCCTAGTCATTCGTGACTTGTAGGAATTGACGGAACGAGACTCCAACTCCCGGAATGATCGTACAGTTAAAACGTAAGTTTAAGTTAAAACGTTAAGTTAAAACTTAGAAAACGAGCCTCCGGGCGACCAAAATGAGCAAACGGTGTCCGTTGCTCGTGCAATTCGACGGGCACGGGCCCCTAGTCATTCCTAACTTGCAGGAAATGACGGAACGAGATTCCGACTCCCGGTTTGATCGTACAGTTGAAAAGTAGGTTTGAGTTAGAACGTTAACTTAAAACTTAGAAAACGAGCATCCGGACGCCCAAAATGAGCAAACGGGGTCTGTTGCTCGTGAAACTTGAGGGGCACGGGCCCCTAGTTATTCCTGACTTGCGGAAACTGACGGAACGAGATTCCGACTCCCGAATGATCGTACAGTTAAAACGTAGGTTTAAGTTAAAACGTTAAGTTAAAACTTAGAAAACGACCCTCCGGGCGACTAAAATGAGCAAATGGTGTCCGTTGATCGTGAAACTTGACGGGCACGGGCCCCTAGTGATTCGTGACCTTTAGGAACTGACGGAACGAGATTCCGACTCCCGGAATGAACGTACAGTTAAAACGTAGGTTTAAGTTAAAACGTTAAGTTAAAACTTAGAAAACGAGCCTCCGGGCGACCAAAATGAGCAAACGGTGTCCGTGGCTCGTGAAACTCGACGGGCACGGGCCCCTAGTGATTCGTGACTTGTAGGAACTGACGGAACGAGATTCCGACTCCCGGAATAATCGTACAGTTAAAACGTAAGTTTAAGTTAAAACGTTAAGTTAAAACTTAGAAAACGAGCCTCCGGGCGACCAAAATGCGCAAACGGTGTCCGTTGCTCGTGAAACTCGTCGGGCACGGGTCCCTAGTCATTCCTGACTTGCAGGAACTGACGGAACGAGATTCCGACTCCCGGTTTGATCGTACAGTTGAAAAGTAGGTTTGAGTTAGAACGTTAACTTAAAACTTAGAAAACGAGCATCCGGACGCCCAAAATGAGCAAACGGGGTCTGTTGCTCGTGAAACTTGAGGGGCACGGGCCCCTAGTTATTCCTGATTTGTAGGAATTGACGGAACGAGATTCCGACTCCCGGAATGATCGTACAGTTAAAACGTAGGTTTAAGTTAAAACGTTAAGTTAAAACTTAGAAAACGAGCCTCCGGGCGACCAAAATGAGCAAATGGTGTCCGTTGATCGTGAAACTTGACGGGCACGGGTCCTAGTCATTCGTGACTTGTAGGAACTGACGGAACGAGATTCCGACTCCCGGAATGATCGTACAGTTAAAACGTAGGTTTAAGTTAAAACTTAGAAAACGAGCCTCTAGGCGACCAAAATGAGCAAACGGTGTCCGTTGCTCGTGAAACTCGACGAGTACAGGTCCGTAGTCATTCGTGACTTATAGGAACTGACGGAACGAGATTCCGACTCCCGGAATGATCGTACAGTTAAAATGTAGGTTTAAGTTAAAACGTTAAGTTAAAACTTAGAAAACGAGCTTTCGGGCGACCAAAATGAGCAAACGGTATCCGTTGCTCGTGAAACTCGACGGGCACGGGCCCCTAGTCATTCCTGACTTGCAGGAACTGACGGAACGAGATTCCAACTCCCGGTTTGATCGTACAGTTGAAAAGTAGGTTTGAGTTAGAACGTTAACTTAAAACTTAGAAAACGAGCATCCGGACGCCCAAAATGAGCAAACGGGGTCTGTTGCTCGTGAAACTTGAGGGGCACGGGCCCTTAGTTATTCCTGACTTGCGGGAACTGACGAAACGAGATTCCGACTCCCGGAATGATCGTACAATTAAAACGTAGGTCTAAGTTAAAACGTTAAGTTAAAACTTAGAAAACGAGCCTCCGGGCGACCAAAATGAGCAAATGGTGTCCGTTGATCGTGAAACTTGACGGGCACGGGCCCCTAGTCATTCGTGACTTGTACGAACTGACGGAACGAGATTCCGACTCCCAGAATGATCGTATAGTTAAAACGTAAACGTTAAGTTAAAACTTAGAAAACGAGCCTCCGGCCGACCAAAATGAGCAAACGGTGTCCGTTGCTCATGAAACTCGACGGGCACGGGCCCCTAGTCATTCGTGACTTGTAGGAACTGACGGAACGAGATTCCGACTCCCAGAATGATCGTACAGTAAAAACGTAGGTTTAAGTTAAAACTTAGAAAACGAGCTTTCGGGCGACCAAAATGAGCAAACGGTATCCGTTGCTCGTGAAACTCGACGGGCACGGGCCCCTAGTCATTCCTGACTTGCAGGAACTGACGGAACGAGATTCCGACTCCCGGTTTGATCGTACAGTTGAAAAGTAGGTTTGAGTTAGAACGTTAACTTAAAACTTAGAAAACGAGCATCCGGGCGCCCAAAATGAGCAAACGGGGTCCGTTGCTCGTGAAACTTGAGGGGCACGGGCCCTTATCCATTCAAGACTTGCGGGAACTGACGGAACGAGATTCCGACTCCCAGTTTGATCGTACAGTTGAAACGTAGGTTTGAGTTAGAACGTAAACTTAAAACTTAGAAAACGAGCATCCGGGCGACCAAACTGAGCAAACGGTGTTCGTTGCTCTTGAAACTTAACGGGCACGAGCCCTTAGTCATTCGTGACTTACAGGAACTGACGGAACGAGATTCCGACTTCAGGATTGATGTTAATGTTGAAACGTAAGTTAAAATTTTAATTTTAATTCTTAATTTTTTATATTTAGTATAAATTGCCAATTTTTATACTTATCTTTTAATATTTATTTTTCTTTTTCTGTTCAGGTTTGAGAGCATCGGACATACCACGGCACCCGGCAAATTTGTTTTTTCTTTTTCCTGTAAATGTAATGGATATATTTTATTGAAACTTTTGTAATGTTTTGAATGAAATTAATATAAGATTTTCTTTTTTTATTTGTGATTTTAATTGATGGTAGTAGTTGTATGTTATTTGTAATTTTAATTGATGGCATGATTTGTATATACTCAGGTACAGGTACAGGTACAAAAATAAGGAAATAATTTGAGAAAATAAAAAGAATTTGTTAAAAAAAAAAGAACCACTGGCGGCCGCTAAAAGAGAAATTGGCGGTCGCTAATAGCTTCAAAAATAAAAAAAAAATAAAAAATTTCAAAAAAAATACTGTATTGGCGGCCGCCAGATGGGTATTAGCGACCGCTAATACTAAAAAAAATTTTAAAAAAAATAAAAATTCGAAAAAAAAAGGGCATTAGCGACCGCTGTATAAGTATTAGCAACCGCCTTGGCGGCCGCTAATACTAAAAAAATTTAAAAAAAAAAAAAAAATTCGAAAAAAAAGGGCATTAGGCGGTCGCTAAAAGTCAAAATATTGTTTTTTTTATTTTTTGGCGACCGCCATGTAGCGGTCGCTAATACTTTTTGCGACGAGCTTTTCGCGGCCGTCGAGAGGCGGTCGCTAGGCGGTCGCTAAAGACTTTTAGCGACCGCCAATATACTTTTAGCGACGGCAAATGGCGGCCGCTAAAAGTCAATTTTCTAGTAGTGCTTGCTCATATGAGATTTACACTTGATTATATTATTGGATTTTCCGCATCTCTTAGGTACTTTCTTGTAGCACCCCGAGATTCAAGGCGCGCGGATCTTGGGGCGTTACAGTATGGGGTGGGGTGGGATGGGGTGGGGTTGAGAGGGGAGGGGGAAGAAAGAGAGTGGCTAGGTAGAGTGGGGGTGCACGTGGGAGTGAGGAAGCGGGGGATTAGCTTTCTGTGGAGATAGACTTCTCATACCCTCATAGGAAATTTATTTCCAGACCTAAGAAAGAAAAAGATGTTGTTGCGAAAAAGAAGTTCCGCGGAAAACTTGCCACACTAGATACATGAAAAATGAGTTTTCCACAAAAACCAACTTCTTTTCTGCGGTAATGGTTTCACAAATGTACCATAAATCTCAATTGAAATATGGATTTCATATTGCCTAAATTCATTAATTGACTCATGACTAGTCTTCTTGTTTGAAGCTAGTTCTTCTATTTTTGTTTTTACGTTTTAAAAATATTTTAACCTTTTTAGGATGAAATGCAATTCTTCCACTTCTATGATGCCAAAAGGAAATATAAAACATGACATCCAAATCACTATATAGGAGGTGGGGAAAATTTAAACTTCAAAACACAAGCACTTTTTTTTTAACTTGACTGAGCCTCAACTATGAACGATGCAAAACATTTCGTACATACCCAGTGAATTGGCACTTCTTTTAGTTTGACACTCACCTTATTAGTATTCGTGGCGTAACAAATCACAATAAAAAAATATATATGCCATAAAATTGTATAACTTTGGGGCCCTAAAATCAAAAGTACAAAGATGATTTCATTAAATTGATTTTTGGCTAGCCTTCAATTACACCATAATCTGCCTATTCCCACTAATTATCTGATAGCATCTGTGCCAACGGGAAACAGGTTAGGGTGTGCTTTTGAAAATCAAACCCAGGTTTCTTTTTTTCCTTTTAGCAGTTTCCTAAAAGAGTAGGATACTTGGACACATGGGTTCCACCTTATTTAAATCAGTCAAAAGGAAAGAGGCAATGGAATGAAAGTGTTTGCCCATTACCTTATAAAGGGTTTTGCTATCGAGTAGTTTTTCATTTAGATCAAGATCTTATAGGAAAAAACCTCTAAGGTGGGCCGTGCACGAAAAAAGATCCCATAGTTGAACCACATCGAAGAGGTCCTCCCACTAGATTTCATGTGTTTTTTGGCTTGGCTGCCCGAGTGACGTCGTCGAGGATATCATCACTCTTCATCTTATATATAAGTCATTCGTGATCAAATGACTTCGATTCTGAGAATTGCGTTTTGATTTGGATCGCGTTGAAAAAATGAGTCCATATAACAATGTTTATATAATCTTTATAAAATCTAACATCAAAAGACAGTCATACCATTTAAGTTATCTTATTTCAAAATAAGATGCAAATAAAATACATTTAGGGCATGTTTGTGTAACACTTTTCCGCGGAAAAGTTCACGGTTTTCCGCGGAAAACCCATTTTTCCGGCGTTTGGTGCGGAACAATTCCGCGGAAATGTTTTCCTGCCTCGTCAGCATTTTCCTTGATAATTGTGGAAATGGGTTTCCTATGGGGGGGTATGGGAAATGGTTTTCCTCGGAAAACTTCTCCATCTTTTCCTCACTTTTGTCCATTTCAACCCAAAAACCCTATAACTCTTTCATTTTTTATTTCTTTATATAAATTATTATTTAATGTTAAATAAATAATATACATGTTGTGTTATTTTCTTCAAAAAATTATATCACCAAATAAGAAATTTTGATTTTCTATAAGGAATCCACAGCCGCACCAAACAACATCTGCACCAATTCAATGAGGAAATTCTTTTTGCACCAAACATGGATTTCTAAATTCTACAGAAATCCTTTTCCGAGGTTTTCATTTCTATGGAAAATGCTGACGTGGCAATTTTCTCTTTCCACGGAAAGGGTGTGTACACAAACGTGCCCTTAGGGCATGTTTGTGTAACACTTTTCCGTGGAAAAGTTGACGATTTTCCTCGGAAAACCTATTTTTCTGGCGTTTGGTGCGGAACAATTCCGCGGAAATGCTTTCCTGCCTCGTCAGCATTTTCCTTGATAATTGTGGAAATGGGTTTCCCATGGGGGGTATGGGAAATGGTTTTCCTCGGAAAACTTCTCCATCTTTTCCTCACTCTTGTCTATTTCAACCCAAAAACCCAATAACTTTTTCATTTTTTATTTCTTTATATAAATTATTATTTAATGTTAAATAAATAATATACATGTTATGTTATTTTTCTTCAAAAAATTATAACACCAAATAAATTTTTTTGATTTTCTATAAGGAATCCACAGCCACACCAAACACCATCTGCACCAATTCAATGAGGAAACTCTTTTTACACCAAACATGAATTTCTAATTCTACAGAAATCCTTTTCCGAGGTTTTCATTTCTATGGAATTTGCTGATGTGGCAATTTCCTCTTTCCGCGGAAAGGGTGTGTACACAAACGTGCCCTTAGGGGTCGTTTGTTTCTTGTGAAAGTGATTCACATGTATAAATGACCCACATATGAGTCATTTGCATATGTAAATGACTCACATGTGGATCAGATTCCACCGTTTGTTACTAACATAACATTTCACATGTGAATCTATGAATAAGTTGTAGATTGTTTGATGATATCTCAGCATCCAAGGATCATCAATGGTTGAAAATTGGACACATAACCGTGTTTGAGCTTCTGAAGAATATGAACGGTCCTGATTTTACAGGTGGGGCCCAGAACATTAAAAAATAATAAAAGGCGGACTGGGTATGTTAGTAACAATAGGTTGTATATTGTTTGATGATATCTCAACCTCCATACATCATCAACGGTTGAAAATTGGACACATGGCCGTGGTTGAGCTTCTGAAGAATATGAACGGTCCTGATTTTACAGGTGGGTCCCAGAAAAATAAAAAAAACATAAAAGGCGGACTGCTATATGTTAGTAACAGTAGATTAATCGAACTGCTGTGATTATGTTGATCATATCTCAACCTCCATGCATCATCAATGGTTGAAAATTGGACACATGGCCGTGTTTGAGCTTCTTAAGAGAATGAACGGTTCGGATGTTACAAGCGGGGCCCAAAAAAAAAAAAAAAGGCGGACTGCTCAGTGAGGCACTGTAGCAGTCCGCCTAGTAACAGTAACGTGTGTAAGTTTTTCACACCTCTTGAGGTGTGAAAATGCAATGCATAAAAAGGGCCATCTTTCACACAATTTACACAACTATTTTACACATGTAAATCAAAATCACACCAAACAAAAATGATTTTTGTGTATCCATTACCCATGTGATTCAATTACATATGTAAATGGAAAAAACAAACGTCCCCTTAGTCATGTTTGACATGTGTTAACTTTTCACCCCCAACGAAAAGGACACTCAAAAAGGACAAAGAAGAAAAAAGAGGGATCCATTGTCTTAGAAAACCGCTAGCAATACCCTGTGCTATGCATGACTACAAAACCACTAAATACACAGATTCATACATATTATTTTTATTAAATAATTTAATTAGTAAACAGTTGAGTCATATTTTTGTTGTTGATTTGATTTATATGTATTTATTGATATATTTTATTATTTACGTGATGTGTAAATGGAGCTTGTTGAAGCAATCCCATAGTCCAAGACAGCCAAACTTTGTGAAAATCGCACCCACACAGAACTTGGCCAGGGCTATGCTTGCACACCTGGGTGGCAAGATAGTGGGTTCCATTGGGCCCGATCACAGATCGACCTTAGCCTCAAGCAATTCCGGGCTAGTACCGTGTTTAATTTTTTTATATTTTTTACTCCGGGCCCGTGCGCAGAGAAATCTGATGGGAGGGGGAAAAACCGTCCATGAATGGAGTTGCAGGCCTTTCCTCGGGTTTTTTTTTTTTTTTTTTTTTTTTCAACCCATTAGGTTCTGCTTAAATCGCTGTTTCCATGTACCCTTTCTCTCGCCCCCAAGGACTTACCCTACGATGGGCCACCATGCACCGATTTTCGCAGAGGAGTATATTTCCTCCTCATGTCCGAGCATGTTCATTTATTATCTGAGACCGGATCCTCTGTTATAGCTGTTACAGGGAACCGTGTGACAAATGCAAGGAGCTCCATTGCAGGGCTTATATCTAGAAATCCAAGGTGGTCATCATCCCAAACAGAGATGCTTTTCTAGCACTATGGGCTTCACGTCTGCACATCTGTGTCAAAGGATAGTGGCCCATTGGGAGCACTCACCCTCAAGGTCGCCCAGGCTTGTATGGCTAGATGACCAGGCTGAATTTGCGATCAGATCGCCCATTGAATCCCACAGTCCAAGGCACCCAAAGTTTGTGAAAATCGCACCCACACAAAACCTAGCCCAAGGCTTCACGCCAGTTTATCTGGGTGACATGATAGTGGGTCCCACTGGGGCCGATCATAGATCGACCTTGCCCTCAAACAATCCCGGGCTAGTACGGCCTTTAATTTTTTTTTTTCATCGGGGCCTGTGCGCAGAGAAATCTGATGGGAGGGGTAAAAACCGTTCTTGACATGGAGTTGCAGGCTTTTTTTTTTTTTTTCTTTTTTCTGATGCTCTTCTATTTCTTCTTCTCTTCCTCTGCTATCAGTTCCTTTTTTTCTTTTTTTTTCAATATTATCTATATTTGGAGTAGGAGATCAGTTACGTTGTGGGTCATTTTTTTTTTTTAGGAAGTTAGTTTAGAGGAGAGTGGAGAGTGGAGAGTGGAGAGTGGAGAGAAAGGAGATACTGACAGATGGCCTGTATGTTAGGTTTTGAGGATTGAAACTTTGGAGGCTTATGATTAAATGAAGGTAAAAAAACATTCTCAGATAGATATAGATAAATGGCCCATCATACCGTTAATGGTGGTGATAGAGCCACGTCAGGAGTGGAAAAATGTGAGAAATCCACTATAGGAAAGAACAGACAAAAAAGGTCAAAGCAATGTATTGCAATATCCCACACCTAGGGATATTTCCATCATTTTTCCTACATACAACCAATATAGCACGCCTCTCATGAATTATCTTAAATTTGACAAGCTAAAGTACATATCTAATTCTAAATGTAAGTGTATGGTCAAAATCCCTTCTATTATTTCACTTTAGCTCGGCTTGATTTGGATTCAAGTTTGACCTGACTCAAGTTGTTCCCGTATTTCTGTCTTACCCTTGTGTGCTCTATGTATTGACTGTCGGTGATGTTGAAGTACATTGTGCCTGTTAGAACTTTGTCCTCTTTTAGGGCACGTTTGGTAAACGGTGAAGAATCTTATATTTAGAGGATTCTCTCCATCTCCAAAGAAAGCCACAATCCTCAAGTAGAATTCTCAATGAAAGTTCCATGTTTGGATGGAGGGAGGATTCTTATAAGTTGTAGAATGTATGATCCAATTGATGTTTATACATATATCTCAAGATAAAGTAAGGATCAACGGTTGTAATTTGGTCACCTTACCGTGTTTGACCGTCCAGAACTAATGACCGGTTTTGATCTTGATCGTGGACCCCACATAAACCCAAAAATGAGAAAAAACGGACTGTTTTCAATAATAGTTTGCACAGTAAGACATTTTGGCACATATCTGGAGATTTAAGATGAATTAACGGCTGATATTTGGTGAAGTGGCCGTTTTGGAGTTTTTAATGATGACTAACGATTTGGATCTTGATTAGGGAATCTAAAAGGTACATTCCCAAAGCAAAAACTTATATAGGGCCACATTACTACTTACCTTTACGGTCACTGTCCCTCACGGTTTTGAAAATATCTCAAGATCTAAGATGAATCAACGGCTGAGATTTTGGGACATAGCCGTTACGGACCTTCTTAACACAATTAACGGTTCAGATCTTGATTTTGGGGCCCACAGGAACCAGAAAATTGAAAACAAGGGACTGTATTTAATCCCGTTTTTTGCCCACTGCATCACAGAATATGACATTTTAACGGTTTGGACGATTTTGTAAATATCTCACGATCTATGATGAATCAACGGCTGAAATTTTGGTATATAGCCGTTATGGACCTTCTTAACACAATTAACGGTTCAGATCTTGATTTTGGGGCCCATAAAAACAAAAAAAATGCAAAAACCGGTCTGCCCTATATTACCGTCCAGGAACACTGTAGCTCCGCAAATCCTTGATAGGAATGATTCCACGGATCCGAGGGGGGGAGGTGTGACTCTTGAAATAATCAAAAGAGCGGAAATCTTCAGTCCATCATAGTAAAATCCTAGCTGAGCCAAACAAGAAAATCCGCGCTAGCGCGGATTTTGGGCGAGGAATCCTACCCTAAGACCATTGCCAAACGTGCCCTTAGGAATCATGGGGATACCTATACAACAAAATTTATCTATATACATTATGTATGCATCATTCTAGCACGAAGAAACTAATACAATGGAAATTAATTTTGAGAAATTCACGTGCATTCTTTATAGGGCCACTGACAAAAAATTTAGAATACATCAAAATAGCCAAGATCTTGGCAGAATCTCATTCAAGTAGGATTTTGGCCTGCTATTGGATTGACTAATTACGAAAGAATGTGACGTCCAAAGTATTATGATAATTTTGTGGATTTTGTTTATCTCAGTTTGATGGTGGGCCATCTTTTGTTGGATTCAAATTTTGCTATGGCTTAGTATCTTAGATCTTCACAAATAGGCCTCAATAAGGAACCTCACAAAATTTCCTTGAGTCCCAAAAGAAAAGTAAGATTGGGGGGGGGGGGGGGGGGGGGGGGGGGGTTCCTTGAGTCCCAAAAGAAAAGTACCAAAAGAAAAGTAAGATGGGGGGGGTGGTTTGACTAAACTAACATGTAGGAAACATGTTCTTCCTTCAATTTTCCTATCCTTTCCTTTCCTTCGCTCTATTTTTTTTTTTCCACAAATCAATTTTGTTTGGGTAAATTCCACAAATCAATTAGAGTATATACCACTGGTTTTGAAATTAAAGATTCATAAGATTATTATATATAGAAGAATATTCATGTGCATCCATCCATCACCATAGGGTGAGAGATACTTACATAATTGAAAATATTCATGTGCAAAAGAGGAAAAGACATATATAGTCATATGTAGAAAAATAATATTCATGTGCAAAGAGTAGAGGGGGACTCTCCTAAGATAAATCAAATGAGAATTGAAATTTTCAATTCCATCATACCAAAAATAGAGATTATCGATTTTGATTCGTGGACGAGCATTATTTCAACTTAGAATAAATTAAACTCCATCTTTGAGGACCATGCTTTTATATATATATATAGAAAGTTTCAAGTGCATATATCCCTCGCCATAGGGTGAGGGACACTTCCCCTTTTTGCACATGAAGACAAGGAAGTGTACCTCACCCTATGTACTTGAAAAGTAACTTTTGTACTTAAAATTTCCAATTATGGAAGTGTCACTCACCCTATGGTGAGGGATTGATGCACTTGAAACTTTCCCATATATAGGGTGAGAGACACTTCCCATTTTTGCACATGAAGACAAGGAAGTGTACCTCACCCTATATACTTGAAAAGTAACTTTTGTACTTGAAAATGCCCAATTATAGAAGTGTCCCTCACCCTATGGTGAGGGATGGATGCACTTGAAACCTCATATATATATATATATATATATATATATATATATGGGAAACGGTCCAGTGAGGACCGTCCTCTCCATGTTAAGTGTGCGGACTCATCCCAGCCATCCCTTCTCTCAACAGATCCAACGGATGGCACGGCCCATATATAACATAAGAGAGAAAACTGAAAAGTGGGAAAAGGAGAGCCTCTGCGATTTGGGCGATTTGGGGGAAACGGAAGGAGCAAGCAACAGGGCCATTTTCGTCGAAGCCAAATCGCGCGCGCGATCGAGACCCTTCTGCCGGCGTCTCATCTCTCTCTCTCTCTCCTCTCTCGCACCTCTCTCTCTCTCTCTCTCTCTCTCTCTCCCGGCATCCTATTTCTCATTCCTCAGATTTCAAACTGCATTTCGAGCCTGTCGTGGGATTCCGTCCGGACGGTAAATACCAAATACCAGGGATCGTTTTGCATTTTGAGCTTCTACTGTTTGGTGTTTCCACCTCTACTCCAAAGTGCTAAAAGTGGGTCAGAAGAAGATTGTATTCTCGTGTCAAACCCAAAGCCAGTTTTCGTCAAGGTAATGTGGGGTTTTTTCTTCTTCTTTCCATCTTCTGTTTGTAGGTTTTTTTTTTTTCTCTGAAAACCCCCAATGTTTCTTTGGAGAATTTTAAACCCATATCGATGGAATGGTTTTTTCAAGCATCTCCTCCGATAACAAGAATCTGATCCTTTTTTTCTAACCGGGGTTTTCTTGATATGAACTCATTTGTCATGACAAGAAGCATGCTTGAATGTATAACCGAATTAAATTGTAAAGAATCTGCTCTAAGACTTGGCATCAGGCATCAGGGATATGCCATGGGGGTGTCATGTGGGCTGTCTTTTTTTTTTTTTTTTTTTTTTTCTGTTGTAATGTTATCAGGTTGCAAAGCTAGCCTCTTGTTGGGCTGTTTTTTTTTTTTTTTTTTTTTTTTTTTTTTTTAATGACTGTCATCAGCCACAAGGCCAGTAAGCCGGTGAGGTATAGTTTTTTTTTTTTTTTATAATATAATTCATCAAGAACATTCTGTAATCACCATCCTTAAGAGGCTAGCTTTGCAACCTGATATCAGCTACCTATTGTTATTATCAAAATATTGTGTTTTATCTTGTTCATGTTCCTGCTTTCACTAGTATGTATTTGGATCTTGTGGTACAAATTATATTGCATTTTCTAACTTATTGCCCTCTAATGTTAACTGACATGGATCATCGTGTCATGGCAGGAATGTGTATGGCTGTTCAAGCATTTGTACCATCTGAATCAAATGGGTTCTTGAATGTTCTGGCTGGGTTCGTTCTGTTTCTCATGTACTTGTGTAATTCAAGGACCTCAATGACCGTTCCATGATTAATATCCTTTGTAGCAACACTATATTTTGATACTCATTCTAGGTTCAAGCATTACAATGTGTTATAGTTTCTGGAATGACAGACATGCACAGTATTACTTCCAGGCTCAAGACATGTTAACATTCATTTCTTTTCAGGATTGGTTCACATCCACACAAAACCATGTATCTAGTTCTTCCTCTCTCTCTCTCTCTCTCTCTCTCTCTCTCTCTCTAGCTGCTGCACTGGTTTGAAAAACTTTATCTTTAAAATAGGTGAATGGTGAAAGGATATAAGATGCAATTGTATATGGGCAGCTGGCTCCAAAGTACTGTGACCTGGCCCACTTGCAACCATGAAGGCCAAGCCACTTCTCAAGTCTTCCCCACTTGTTGACATGAAAGGGGTGAAGAAAAAGGGTTGCATCAATTTAACCAGACTACCCTTCGGTACACATCAAACAAAAGTACTGTTAAGAAACATTGAGAATGGGGTTGGAAAGAAAGTTTGTGAATCACAGTGTTGTTGATGGGTTTCCATCAATTTTTCTTTGCTGGGTGGGAATGGAATAGGAACTTCTATAACAAAAAACCAAAACTGGGTCACTTTCGCACTATAAATTACACCATGTTAGGTGGGTCCTTCTCTAGATTTTATTCAGTTGGGTTCTCTTCATTTTGAGTAATAAGCCGGAAAATTGGTAACAAGCACCCAAGATTTTTCTATTTAATGAATAAGAGTTAATATGGAACCCTGTCGGGTGCTGCAAGCCACCAAAAGATGATGAGAGTCATATAGACAAACACATGCTTAAATGATGTTTGATCCCAGCAATAGAATGTTCTCACCTGAACATTGGAGCCAAATCTCAGATTGCTCTATTTGGATTTTGGATCTAGCATAGTTCAAACAGAACAGATAAGTTAATTGGTAACCAACAGGATACTCCAAATGTTTGTTGCCATGAAACTGAAGCTGGGGCACATTCCACACCTGCTGTAGTTAGTCGACAGTACCAACCTTAATTTTTAGCTGACGATATGTTTTGGGTGTTTTGCCCCCACACCAAGACAGGCTATGATTTTATCTTTAAAATGCGAGCAGAGTTTTCAATCAGGCCGCTCCGCTTGCAATTTGCGTTTCCCGGATTCAAATAAAGTTGTGTTCTTATATGAAGAAATCATACCATCCATCCTGCTTGGGATATGGATTAGGGACACATAATCTTTATTCTTTACAACTCGCACATGGCACGCACCCCTGCACATTTCCGTCTAGTTTCTCTATTAATATGGGAGCTTAGTGGGGGGGATTTTTCATTTAGACTTTATTTACCAGTACAAATGTTTCTCAATCTAGTTTCATCTCTGTTTGATTTCAAATAGACAAATGTTTTCTATCAGGCACTGCAAATCTACATTTTCATCTTCCATGAGGTTCCACAATCAAGCGGTTAAGATGTGGTCACTGGATCACACTCATGCATGTCTTGGATTTCATTACTGTCGCTGTGATATAAGAGAACATAAGACTACAGTTGTCAAATTAGCACATCAAATATAAACAACTGAACAGAATTCTTAAAACACTTTTCCATCAGATGTGAATACTAAAGAAATATTGGTGAGAGAATGCAATTTCCTTTCGCATCACATTGGTGATTACAGAATGTTCTTGATGAATTATATTAAAAAAAAAAAAACTATACCTCACCGGCTTACTGGCCTTGTGGCTGATGACAGTCATTAAAAAAAAAAAAAAAAAAAAAAACAGCCCAACAAGAGGCTAGCTTTGCAACCTGATAACATTACAACAGAAAAAAAAAAAAAAAATTTAGACAGCCCACATGACACCCCCATGGCATTATGAGTTCAGCCCACCGAATCATGAACATTGCTTGTAATGTATGTCAAAGTTGAAATGATCCAGAACATGGGGTCCCTGATGTCATTGATTGAACCACCTCTCTCAATGCAGATCCCTGATGCCTGATGCCAAGTCTTAGAGCAGATTCTTTACAATTTAATTCGGTTATACATTCAAGCATGCTTCTTGTCATGACAAATGAGTTCATATCAAGAAAACCCCGGTTAGAAAAAAAGGATCAGATTCTTGTTATCGGAGGAGATGCTTGAAAAAACCATTCCATCGATATGGGTTTAAAATTCTCCAAAGAAACATTGGGGGTTTTCAGAGAAAAAAAAAAAAACCTACAAACAGAAGATGGAAAGAAGAAGAAAAAACCCCACATTACCTTGACGAAAACTGGCTTTGGGTTTGACACGAGAATACAATCTTCTTCTGACCCACTTTTAGCACTTTGGAGTAGAGGTGGAAACACCAAACAGTAGAAGCTCAAAATGCAAAACGATCCCTGGTATTTGGTATTTACCGTCCGGACGGAATCCCACGACAGGCTCGAAATGCAGTTTGAAATCTGAGGAATGAGAAATAGGATGCCGGGAGAGAGAGAGAGGTGCGAGAGAGGAGAGAGAGAGAGATGAGATGCCGGCAGAAGGGTCTCGATCGCGCGCGCGATTTGGCTCCGACGAAAATGGCCCTGTTGCTTGCTCCTTCCGTTTCCCCCAAATCGCCCAAATCGCAGAGGCTCTCCTTTTCCCACTTTTCAGTTTTCTCTCTTATGTTATATATGGGCCGTGCCATCCGTTGGATCTGTTGAGAGAAGGGATGGCTGGGATGAGTCCGCACTTAACATGGAGAGGACGGTCCTCAGTGGACATATGACCCAGCTGGCCTGACATGGAGCGTGAAACGCTTACTAATCATACGTCAGTGTCTTCATATAATCCGTTTATATTACTGTAATGTACTAGCAATCCGTATGATTCATTTAGATTTGCTGCTATAAAAGGCATCTTGTTTTGGTCGTCTATGTCAATTTCTCTAGATTTTTTATTTCTTTTTTGGCTGGAAAGATAGTGACCTTGCCACTTGCCAGGCCCCCACACTCCTCTTCCATGCATCCGCCCACATCAGATGTTAAATAGTATTCTACTTCTACTTTTCATCATTTTAAGCTAGACTTTTATCCTAACATTTGCATGTGGACGACCATTGCTGGTCCACAATCAAGTGATTTGAAGGGACATTCGATTTTACATAATTTTGATAATTTTGATTTAATGTTCTATAAATTTTCAAAATGAGGCGAGCCATGTGATTTGTGCTTGTGCACAGTTGAGTACTGGAGAGGGATTTAATTTGGACTTTTTATATTTATAAGTAGGCATACAATGTAAGAAATTCTACCGAGAGCCAAGGAGATCAACCTCATCCTCGAACGAGTCCGGATTCCCTCTTTCAACGAAACAGGAGTGTGCTGTTTCGGTATCTTCAATAGCCAATTGTATGAAATGCCACCTCAGTCCTCACCACTTTAAAAGATTAGATTAAAAAAATAGATTTTGGAGCTTTCAATGGGTCGCCTGGACTGCAAAACATACTCTCATCGATTCTTTGAAATAAAATAAGATTATTTGCAACCGAGACGACAATTGAAATAGCAACTCAAAGTTGTTGTGCCACGTTGATTGTTCAGCTCTCTTACCGAAAAAGAGCAAGTGTTAGACTTTAAATAACTACTTCTCTTAAATACCTCAAATTTTGCACGTAGCAACTCAAAATAGCAAGTGATAAGATAAAATAAAATAATGTAAGACATGGAATATAATAATGCAACGGCATGGTTCCAAAGGGCTGAAAAATCAAAGAAAAAAATAAAATAATAAAATCTACTATTTCTGCTAGAGTGTAACTTTTTGAAAGTAGAAATGGAAGTAGCAAATTTATATTTGAGGCAGCAAATGCTCAAATTTGCTACTCCCCTTGGAGATGGTTTAAGACAAGCATCGTCTGTCATTGGAACATGTGGAATCTCATCCCAACTGTTTTCTAGGTATGACCCACCTTAGATACACCACAGGGGGGAAAAAAAGTATTTTCCGTACCCCAAGAGGCTATGCTATTGCTAAGATAAACTGCTATCATGAGGAGGTTGGTTTTTGTTTGGGTAAAAGCTATTACAACACACCCAAATCTATCATTCTATAATAAGATGGGCCCATTTTTCACCTGAAAAATAAAATATTCTATTTACTGGGACCTAGTGTTAGTTTCTATAACCCTCTTCATTTTATGTGTAGGTTTTTAATTTTCTCCAACAATTCAGAATCCCTACCTTCCGCTAGGAATGGTGAATGGATTCCAAGTCGTTTAAAATTACAATTTTCCTATATAAAATCACTTCAATTGAAGTTGGGTCCATTTCTAACTTGATGGCATATTTAACAAGTGATCAAAATTAAAATTATTTATAGACAAAGTTTCAATATTTTATACTCAATCAAATCTAATAAGATCCAATCCCCTGGCCGGCAAATAGAGACTTACATTTGATTTATGTGGGCCACTCTCATTGCTATATGAGCTTGAATCCTTCAAGTATATGACTTGGAAATTTTTTAAGTTAAAGTATAGCTTACTTTGTTGAAAATAATTAGAGCTGTTCAAAATGAACATCATTTCACATGTACCCAAACGGGCCCTTAATATATATAAGCAGAAGGGCTCATTAATTTCAGGCAAATCACACCCACCCGAAAGGGAATATTAAGGAGTGGGCTCCACCCAAGTTGGAGTATTGGAAAGTACTTATGCAACATCTACTAATACCTCGAGGCTTTAGCTGAAGTTGCCAAGCATCTAACAAGCTAACAAGCACGAGCTGATTTGAGCATGACCATTTTGAATATGTTGGGTTTATGATTTGTATTTCAGGTTAACTGGATTGGTCCATTGGTTTAGTCAAGGACCGGGCTTTGGGTCAGGGGTATTTCGATCATTGTATGGGGCTTTATTGAGGGGTAAGAAAGAGGAAGTCGTATATATCACATAACCTATACCCAAGAGTGGAATAGTAAAGATGTACTAAGTTTTCTTTGGCAGTGGACATAGGCACTCTGCCGAACTATATGAATCTCTTGTGTGGTGTGACTTATTTATCAATCGTAGGTATTTGCACTTCAGCACATTTATCAATCGTAGGTATTTGCGCTTTCACACGCACGCACGCACGTGCACAACATAATACAATATTGCAATATAGAGGAGAAGGAAGTTGGGATTCAACCCATTGACTACCCAACATAATGAAAACAATAAATCAGAAGAAGGATTTAAAAGAATATTCAAAGAACTTATTTTATATTATTTTGAAGAATATTGAAGCAAATAAAAAATCCATGAGAAATTATCTAAGGGAGTGCTCAACAAAATAAATTTCTCATACAATCTGGCCCTTCACATCATGGATGAAAAGTTACAAACTCTAAGAAAATGACCATTATTCAATCATTTGGTGAGGCTCATAATAAAAATATATCGCATGATAAACGTACAGTTCAGATCTAGTACAAGACAACCAAAAAACACACATACAATATAAATTTACAAATTACTTGATCTTAAGCAAGTTTTGGGTTACCTCAATGAGACCATTTACCATTTGAGACTTATAGGAGTGATGCAACCACAAATCTCGTCATCCTCTTATTAGATCAAGCCAAACCATCGATAGGATATTTATGGTCCCTTCTGTCATCACTAACTAGGCAAAGGAAAGTCTTTACTTTTTCTCTCAATTTTTTTAATTGTGAGAGTCATTGTTAGATACAATAATAATAATAAAATACATGGTTGAGATTTATTGCTTGAGTCGCGGGTCGCGTCTAGATCCTCTATAATTTAGATTTAGTTTGCAAATTTGATGACCAACCTTGAACACCAATAGTCTCCTTTAGGGTTGTAAATGAGACAGTTCTAGGTCAGAACCATATTGGATCCGGACTCGAACTCATTTGTAAAATATGGTTTTGGTTCTGACTCGGAACCCATTTTGTTGGTTCCAAGTCCGGTTTCGATAGGAGGACCCGGATTCAGTTTTGGAATCGGCACGGGTTAAATTAGAGGACATAAAAAAAAAAGTCCAACAGAAGTTGATTTAAAACTAAAATTTAAAGTTAGCAACATTAAATACTCATATGCTTGGTTGTCTATTAGATTAAGTTAATTAATTGAATTAAATGAAAATCATAAAGAAATCTGTTAAGGCTTAAATGCAACCTTCATCCTCAATCCGACTTAAGTCCTTCCTTATCACATAGCACAGTGTTTCACTCTTTCATTTACATCGGAGACAAATAGAGAATCTTCTTTACTAAAATTATACACAAGAATTACACTCTTTATATTTCTAAAGAAATTTAAACTTCAGCAGATATACATAGAAAGATACACATGCTGTAAAGCTATCTTTCAGAAATTCCTCTTGTAATTGGAACATTGGAACTGTAATCCACTCCTATTCGTCTCTTTCGCGTGATATGTCAGTAGCTTTTACTGATGATACAGAGGACATAGGACAGCTATGAATCGGGTAATGCAGCGAGAGAGGTGTCAGAAACCCATATTTAAAATCAAACAACCCACTCTTCTTCTCATATGCAAGTTATATTGTTTTCAGTTAGATTTAAGGATCACATCCTCTCATTTTCACACTAGCAAAATGCGCCGTGCTTAACACGGGCGTTAGAAGTGATAAAATAAAATAATATATATATATATATATATATATATATATATCATTTAGCTTTCTGATGCATGGTTTAATCCTAATGTTGTGAGATGTAAATCAATGTTAGTGGGCAACTATGATTTAGATGTATTCAAATAAATCACAACTGTCCATTTGGGTTCTTCTTCTTATCAACATTCACACCCACATGGAGTACAATATCAAGAAGTTAGATAGAGATCGGCAAGACCATTAAATTAAAATAAATATTAGAAAAAAGAGAAAGAGTACCCAATATTACGAACCATATGCAAAAGTTTCAAATCCAGATAACCTCACACTTCTATCATGAATATTTTCCTAGTGAAGATGCACATTGAACCACAATAAACTCCCACAACAATGCTTCTGTTGAAAGACATAGAGGATGAGGGGAATAGTCTAACAATGATGATAAATGGAACAATTACAACCGTGTATGGGTATAGGATTGTCACGACCCGAGCCCGAGATCAGAGTCATTAGGGCTAAATCCCGGGTCGCGATGATGATCATACTTACTCCCGTAGATCCGAATTAACCGAATTAACCGAAGTTAAAACGAAATCCACAAGGGATCTTGCATATGTACCTGACCTGTCAATGTACAGTTGTGCGGAATATACATACATAGATACATTGACAATTCTATTAATTGTAACTCATAAAGTCCTTTACATAAACGTAAAGTTCATTATACAATAATTCAACTCTAATTAAGGCAACCACTGCATATTCAAAATACAATGCAGGGAACCTCATTTACAGTATTCAAAATGATTCTAGGTTTCCGCTCTCAGCTCATGTCCATTCGATTAAACCTCCTGGAGGTATCGTATGGGCCTCCTTCGCTGGCGGGACGGTCTCTGCGGAACCGGTACGGGCAACTGGGCCTGTAACATCATCAGTAATACCATGAACACGACGGTTCAACAAGATATACATATATCTATGGCATGTGTTTAATTCCTGATAAATCATTGCTTTAACAATTCTAAACAATTATCAACACACCATCCTTGTGCAATAGCAACACAAGTCAAAATGACCATAACAGTGGCAACTACAATAGTACTGGTTTCCACTCCATGCAGTTCTTCCAAAAGGAAGTAGTTCCTATTCATTCATTTAGTACATTAAGCATTTATTAATGACTTATCAATAGGACTCGTCAGTCCCATATATATAACTTTTCAGTCAATGACATTTCGGTCCAATAAGGTGGGATCTCCCAGTGTCTTGATCAGAGATCACTGGTGTCACCACGGAGCTCCGGAATGCCCCCAATTCCATCTACTGTAGTAGGATTATTCTGTTCATTCATTAATTCATTCAGTTCAATTTAATAATGAGTTGAGGAAACCACTATGTAGTGCCAGACTCATTAACAATTCACATCAATCTCATTCTCATGCTAAACCAATCCTCTAACTAACCATTGAGTGTAACTTGGGTTATCAATGCAAGCATTACTAGAGATGACATTACTTAGGTGATTATGCATTAGGATAACCCTCGTTAACACTTCTGGAAGTCTAAACGTGGTTAACATTAGTTACTATGTTCAAACTTTTAATCCAGGAAAATCGGACACCATCTGCACTTTTCCAGCATTTTTCAGTGGGCCAGGTCGACCTGGCTCAGGCCTGGTCGACCTGCAGTTGTAAACGATAAAAGGAGGAATAGTAATTTGGTCAGGTTCCAGTGAACCTGACCCAGTGTGCCCGGTCAACCGGGCCAGGTGGCCGGTCGACCAGCCACACTGCAGAAACAGAACATCAGTTCTGTAACTGCAGTGCAGGGAATGGGTTTTTCAATCCATTCCTTTCCTGCTTTCTTGCACCTCTGATGAACCTAATAGACAATTAGTGTATGGAAACAACAAGAACACACGAATTTTAATCATTTACCTAATCTAACCATCATGAGCATAATCTAACAATTAGGGTTTTAAATCCCTAAACTACCTTAACATTTAATTTATCATCTATTTCCATCCAAATCATGACAACACCTTAACAAGCATAAATACATGGATATACTTGCCTTATTTGAAGCTTGAGAGACACAAAACCCCTTGTTTATCTTAGATTTGAGATGGAATTCCTCAAATTGAAGCTTTAATTCAAAGAACCTCTAATAATATGATGAAGAAGATGAAGTATCTAGACTCCTCTTCACTTCAAGTCACTCTTGATGAAGAAGAACGGAAGAAAGAAAAGAAAAATGATGAAAACAAGAGTTGCTTAGGATTTTGATGAGATGAATGAAGTTCATTTGCTTATATAAGCTCCCAATTTGCATTTAAGCCCCTTAATCTCTTTGAATTACAATTCAAGTCAAATGAAAGGTCATTTGATCCGTTTCTCGTCGAACAATGTCGAGTCTTTAATGAAAGTTCTCGTACTCGTCAAGATACACATGCTAGTATCAAGAGTTTCCGTATCCGACGAAATACGTAAAGATCCGTATTTCTGAAAAAGTCCTTCATTTGCTTGGTTGAGCTTCATTTCTAGTTAAATCATTTCCTAATCTTGGTTACGATGTCATTAAGCCTAATTTACTCATTGTTAGGCTAATTCAATTCCATTTGGCGTTCAATCACCATTAGTTCATTAAACCTACTTAATTAGAGTTAATCTCAATCAATTAGAGTTAATCTTGATTAACTCGGGACGAAGCCTAACAAGGATGCAAATAGGAGCCAAAAGTCATCAAATCTAAAAACGCAGTTATCAAGAGAGGAAATAGTAGGGCACTAATAGATTGGAGAAAAGAAAGGAATAGATCAGAAACTTCTTGTGAGACCTAAACAACCTATTGAAAATCACCACATTCTTTGTCTCTTTCCACTCTGTTAAAAGGAACTCTTGAAACCAGAGCACCAATGTTTAAAAGAAATTTTATCAAAACTATTAAATTCCACTTCACAGACGAACTTTGCACTTGTAGCCATATGAGGCTAGCTGCCACCAGGATATACGACAATGCAGTAGTTCATAGTGCTTGTTGGGTTTATGGGTTTTTTGGCTTACATTTAGGCTCAATTCATTTGAATTAGAGTTAAGGGGTAATTTAGTCTTTGCTAAAACTATATATTATCTCTTTTGGTTGTAACCCTAATGTGTGGGAAAACTTTGATTAGTGGAGAACAAGAAGACGAGCTTTTGTCCGTGGACGTAGGTGTGAAATCACCGAACCACGTTAATTTGCGTTCTCATTGGTATGATATTGTCCACTTTGGGCCTAAGCCCTCATGGATTTGCTCTTGGACTCTACCCAAAAGCCTCATACCAATGGAGTACTTAGTCCTACTTATATGCCCATGATCTTTCCCATTTCTAGCCGATGTGGGACTTTGGTTGCACATCCCCAAAAGTGCTTGTGTCCCTGCATTTATCTGCTGCTCTGCTCTGCCACACTATTTCTCGCGCTATGTGGTTGTAATAACACTTGTTCTCACTGAACATGTGAAGTGCCTCCGAATTTGCAAGGGAGTTTAGGTTAGGGTCACAAGAGGAGGGAGTGGAAAATGTAAGAGTCTCGTTAGCTGCACTTGGTATATACCTGACTCAGAACTCTTTATAAGTAAAAAGAATAAGAAAACGCTAGAACCGAACCTGTGATACCCAAATCAGATGCTGATGTTCACATTGATACTTGGATGAGGATACCACTGCGTCTGAATATCCAAAACATGGACAAAGATTCAAATAAATCACATTTGTCACATGCTACTCTTGTTCATTTGTGTGATTCTTTTTACTATAAATATTTGATCCTTTTTTTTTTTTCTCTTTTTTTCTCTAAACAATCTTCTAACCCACTTTATTAACTTCGAGTTTTGTTTAAAAGAAAAAAAAATGTCAATGCTTTTTTCATCTTCCAAGCATGTTATGTGCAATGCAACCATTATGCTTTATAAATGTTTTTCACTTATGATTAAAAAAAAATGTCACCATTTATTTACAGTATTGGCTAAATAGATGTGATTTCAAAAATGAATTGCTTTGTGCAAATTCAATTAAAACATTTCTGAAAGTGCCCTATGTGAACTTTGTACAAGTGTCATATCACACTGTACATGATGCATTCCAGATTCAGATTGGTCTTCCATGTTAAAAACAGCAAGGCAGTAAAGGACCTTTTACCTCTAATTGAAAGCAGGCTCTAGACCACATTCATGTATAACTTTTTTTTTTTTTTTTTTTTTTTTTTTTGATAACGTAGGGTTCCTAGCCCTTTGGGCCAGAATAATCCCTACGGGCCCAGGAGAGAAAGCCGGGTAAAATTCCCCTGTGGCCCCAGTGTGGTAGAGCAGTTTCGAACCCACAACCTCCGGGTGCAAACCGTAGTCCTAGGCCAACTGAGCTACCTCTTGGGGTTACATTCATGTATAACTTGTTACTAAAAATCCAGGTACATGCCGCTATCCAGAATTTGAGAAAAACACTTTATTACAAGGTATTTTGGATGTAATCAGGGCACCGATAGATTCTTTAATAATGAACATAATTCAGAACATGGGTAAGGAATGAGATGGGCAAACAACAAAATACCACTATACAAATCATACTTCAAAGAGTAAGTAAATAGATGGGTTCTCAACACAAATTTGTACCATATAATTTCTCACTGTGGCACTTTGTCAAACATAGACCGGCAAAAAAAAAAAAAAAAACCATATACAACTGGAAAAAAAGAGAGAAGAAAATTAAAAATAAATGTGCTAAATAGGAAAAAGGATGCAACACCACTCTGCCTTAGGTCACGTGGACGTGGTAGATGCCTGTAAAGTGCCCACAAGTAATTGAGGCAACATTGTAGCAGCGTGGAGGACATGGCAATGGATTTTAGGGATGACAATGAAGAAGCCAATGAAGATATTGGAGTCCGGCCACGAATCGATGTGGAGAGAGTTGTTGAGTTGCTGAGATTGAGATTGCACGTTAGAGGAACTATGGGTTGTTCCATTTGTTTCAATTAGAGAGCTTTACAAAGGTGAAGGAGAAACGGTTTTAATTAATGGTGACATTAGTAGCGCCATTATTGGTAGGAGAAGATGGGCTTAAGTGAGAAGGGGTGGGAGAGGAATCGTTCGGTGAGTCTGTGGAGAGAAGTTACGGTTTGAGGCAAATTAAACTCAATTAATGGCTACTATGGAGGAGTTAAGCCATTGGAGACAAACCGTTTCTAAGGATTTGAAACAGGGCCACGTTACAGAGGAGTTAATGAGAGGAGAGATACCATTTTCAAGGGAGGGCTTTGAGACGGTTTAAACCATTTAAGTGGGAGTCAAAAATTGATCCAAGGTCAAAAACCGATTGCTGTATTATGTGTTTAATAGGAGAGAGGGGACTTGGGGGAATATGGTATTAAGAAGGGGTCAACAGAAAATGCAACAGTCAAAATCAATTGAAGGAATTGAATCTGATTTCCCAATTAGATTTACTTCGCTTCATATATATATATATATATATATATATATATAATCGAAGAGCCCAGTTCCTAATGCTTTTAGTGAAAGATTAATCCCGAGAGAAACTTTGAATCCGTTGGTTTGGAAACTTTAGGAAGAGCATCAAATCAAAAGAGAATAAAATATAAAAGGTGTGGAACTTTGGATCTGTTGGTTTGGAACTTCAGGAAGAGCATTAAATTAAGAGAGAATAAAATATAGAAGCTAATCCATTGGTTTGGAAACTTCTGGAGGAGCATCAAATTAAGAGAGAATAAAATATAAAAGGTTATGATAGTATTTTATTTTTAGTTGTTTGATATAGAAAAATTTTAACTCTTTGGATAGAAAAATAGAGTTTTTGTTTCTTTTTCCTTATAGTAGATATAGGAGGTTGCCTTTTTTATTTTTATTTTTATTTTTTTGAAAAATTCAAAGGAAATTTTGAAATTTTGTTCTTTTGATATGACCCTTGTCATTTCTTATCAAAGCAAATCTATAATGAAATTAAGTAAAGCCTCAAGTAACTTTACGTGTAAAATGAAATGAAATAAAGACTCAAATAATGGAAAAAAAATATAAGTGGATCATTATGATATTTTGTATTTGGTTATTTGATAGGGAATGTTTTTTACATTTTATTCAAAAGTGGGCATTTTTTGTCATTTAGTAAAGAAAAGATGTTGTTTATTTTTTTATATCTTTTTCGGGATTGTTTGTAGAAAGGAGTTAGAAACCCTAAGATGTCAAGAAAGTGATTAGGTAAACACCTTGAGACTTTGTCCTAGTCCCATATAGGAATCGTTCAAGTTTTAACCTTGGGTATATATGTCCGACCCGGCATTAACTTCACATGACGCAATTTAGTAACAATATCATTTGGATTATGGGTCCGATTTGTTACAAAATGGTACTGACGGCTCTAAAATTCTAGTCTGGGTTGTTACGTAATGGTATCGATGGCTCTAAATATCCAATGGGGAATCCCACCCAAAGGAACGATTGATTGCTTTAGTTAACAACGTGCCTCTTCTTTCAAACCAAACATCTAAAATTGGGACTTCATATATAGGGAAATGTTTATATGCATCCATCTCTCACCATAGGGTGAGGAATACTTCCATAAATGAGGGGTTTCAAGCACAAAAGAGGAATTGTAAGTACATAGGGTATACTTGAAACCTCCCATTAATGGAAGCATCATTCACCCTATGGTGAGGGATAGATGCATGTGAACATTTCTCATGTACTCATATATATATATATATATATATATATATATATAATATACTATTGATAAGTGTACCATGTGTCTTCATATAATCCGTTGGCATTACTGTGATAGAATAGCAATCCGTACAATTAATTAATTTGGATTTGCTGCTGCTATAGGAAGAAGAACCTTATCTTAACACAAGGAATCTTATTTTCGTCGTCTTCTCTAGATCTTTTCTTCCTTTTTTTGGAGGAATTCAATGCATCTGCCGGATTGGATGTCAGGTGTCGGATCAAAAGAGAACATATAAAATGTTAAATAATTAATAGTATTCTATATACGTGGACGACAATAAAAAGGAGGAAGGGCCCCTACGTTCCAGAAGGCATATTTGTGTAACACTTTTCCGCAGAAAAGTAGATAATTTTCCGTGGCAAAATGAGTTTTTCGGCGTTTGGTGAGGTACAATTCCGCGAAAATGCTTTTTTGCATCGTCAGCATTTTCCTTGATAATTGTGGTAATGAGTTTCCCATGGGAGTATGAGAAATGGTTTTCTTCGGAAAACTTCTCCATCTTTTCTTCACTCTTGTCCATTTCAACCCAAAAACTCTATAACTCTTTCATTTTTTATTTCTTTATATAAATTATTATTTAATGTTAAATAAATAATATACATGTTATGTTATTTGTCTTCAAAATATTATATCACCAAATAAGAAATTTAGATTTTCTATAAGGAATCCACAGCCGCACCAAACAACAACTGCACCAATTCAATGAGGAAACTTTTATTGCACCAAACATGAATTTCTAAATTCTACGGAAATCATTTTCCGAGATTTTCATTTCTATGGAATTTGCTAACGTGGTAATTTCCTCTTTCCAAGGAAAGGGTATGTACACAAACGTGCCCTAAATGAAAGCGTTCATTGGAATGTGCTTGAAAATTCTCCCCCTTTCTACTTCTCAATCCAAGGGCAATTTTCACCTTGGACATTGCGAGACTGATTCAGGACCCATTTGCGGCTATGGTCTTGTTATAGGGAGATCTATGCAATGACAACAAAGAAAAGAGAATCCAATGCTTTAAAAAAGGGTGTCATTTCTTTGAACGGTCAATGGTACCTTAACTCTCTTGACGGGAAGAACACACCCATATGTAGAAGTCAGTTGGGTGCCTTTTGGTCGGATATGTGCAACCTTATATAGGTAGTGATAAGATCCAATGAAAGATTGCTTTTGATAAATTATTAACATGCAGAGCCATCTAATAATATTTTAATAAAATGATAAGTAGTGGGAGTGTGATGATGGGTCCGCAAAGCATCTAATGTGATATGGTTGAGGATTTGATCAAGGGAATGTACGCACAACCCAACAGCATGACAGATCAATGATTTGTAGATAGTGGTAAATGTGATAAAGATAATTGCGTCTTGGTTTAACACAATTTAGATGCATACATGTAATTTTAAATTGCCTGATCATTTCTTTATTGACGATTGAGTTGAACAATCATTTAAAAAAAAGGTGTTCTAGGTTTTGTCTATTGTCGAGTCTTCCACTTTAGTGGGAGTGTGCCTCTTAAATCTCAGACCTCTTTAAAAATTAAAAAATTAAGAAATTTTAAG
Organism: Cinnamomum chago; assembly: GCA_038049695.1. NCBI lineage: Eukaryota > Viridiplantae > Streptophyta > Magnoliopsida > Laurales > Lauraceae > Cinnamomum > Cinnamomum chago. The sequence continues at coordinate 126,603,170 of CP142451.1, forward strand.
ACAAGGAATGACTGTAATCATGGGGATAAGAGAAACCGACAGAATAGACAACCTCAGGAATCAAAATATTTATATAACCCTAGATCCTGTACACGTAAAAGAATGGAATTGGTGATTCGATTGTGGATTTCCAGTGTAATCTCTAGGATAAGGATTAAAATTCGAAAATGGGAGCATCCATCTAAGGAACGGGATCCTAAGTGATTTGTTTTGGGTTCTTTACATAATGCAAAATACTGTGTTTGGTATATGCTATAACCATTCCCAGTTTGGAAACAGAATAACAACTGATGTTAAATGAAATCAAAATTTGAATAGAGGCAATTATGTAGATGTAAATTAGTAGGCGTATAGTACAAAAGGTGACCTTTTGAGACAGATTGGATTTTTAGCGGCGCTTTTATTTTTTTTCCCAACCACTAAAGGTCCTGTTTTCCAGCTGCTTTTATTTTTCACTGGTTCTTTTGCGATTTAATCTTAAACGATCGGATAATGAAGAAATAGTGGAACTTTTTGTGGTGGAAAAAAAAGTTTTGCCGCAAAAATCATTCGCAGTGGAGAAAAAACGCCACTAAATTTATTATTCTTTCTTGATTTTTGGAAATAAACTGGAGATATTTGGTAAAAATGATCACTATGCTTTATTGATGATCACTATTACAAAGCTGTCCAATACTAATTTTTTCAAGCTCGAAAAAAAAAGAGACGATCACTATTACAGCCCGCTTTGTTTTAGTTGGTTCTGATGGCAGAAGAGTGAAAGGTAGGAACATTGTAAGATCATTACTGTGTCTTCTATATTTTCCTCCCACCACCATGAGAGTAAGAGAGTAAAATTCAAATGTTTGTAGTCATTCTTTACAAGCTGATTCACACTCTATCAGACAGAGATTAGATTAGGCTTAAGTGTTTCCATTGAGATTTAAGTGTTTATTAGTGTTTGAGGGACATAGGAAGCTACAATAAACGCAGGAAAGAAGGATATTCACAATTGTTTTCCTTTTAAGGGTTGTTGGAGAGCCACTTCATTTATGGTGCGTGAGTTAGATTTACCAGCAGTTGGCTAATTAATGATTGATGAGATACACAAAAGAATGTAAACACAAGTGGCCCATCACAAATGCCAACAATGCATTCCTAAATAATTACTAGGAATTCTGGTGGAGTAGGTTGCCAACAACGCATTCCTAAATAATTACCAGGAATTCTGGTGGAGAATGTTGCACGTCGTCGTCTCAATGTCTGTCCAGAAAAACACCAATATATATATCCTTTGATGCTAAAGCTTATACTAGTACTATGGAGCATCTTGGTGTCAGAAAAGGCGCATGGACGGAAGAAGAAGATATTCTTCTGAAAAAATGCATTGAGATGTTTGGAGAAGGGAAGTGGCGTCAAGTTCCCTTCAAGGCAGGTAGAATCCTAGTAATCTAGTTCACACTTAAGTACTCAAGTAACATGGGGTTATATGGAACTATTCCGAAAAATCAAAGTATTTGAAATTATTGTCTATCAATGCCATAATTACTTTTATGTTTTCTCTTTATCGGTCCAAAACCTTCATGTATCGGCCGGTATATTGTATTTGGATTATAGTTTAAATTATTTCAGGTTTTTTTTTCTTTCTAAAAGAATTTAAGGGCTTTAAAAAATTAGAAATAGAGACTTTTCTTTGAAACTTATCTCCAACCACTAACAATATACTATTCTAATTTTTCTCTCTATCTTTATTTTTTTATTTTTTTTAATTAATTTCATTATTGAATGAGATATATTCGTTTCTTTTAGATTTTTTTTATAATGTCTTAATGAAACTTCCAAATTCTAATTTAATAAAATTCTTGTTTTTGAGCCCATGTTGAGCACTGGTGTGCTTTGCTAGCCTCCAAGTATGACTAGAGGAAATGGAAAACAAGAAAGCCACCTAAGACCCCATAAAGCTTTGTGGGGTTTACTCAGACGACTCTACACCAAACCCCGTAAAGCTTTGCAAATGCTAACCTCACCTACCCTCCTAGCCCTCGCTGCCTGTATTGACGTGTGGTCTCTTCCATCACCTTCGCTTTCCTCTTCTTCTCTTCCTCCTTCAATCCATCCCTCGGAACTTACTGCACGCCGGCCTCTCCCCAAAGTACAGAAACCCATTGTTCTCATTATCTCCTCATATGGGTTCCAATTCATATACCAATTTGAGAACCCAACATCCAACGTCTGAGGCAATGAAAGGTTGTCATTGAAGCTGCCCTTTGAATTTAGGAAATTTGATATATTAATCTCCCTTAAACCCTGCATCCCGAAATTGAACTAATGTCACTAGAGTTGTTTGACTATGGTTCACATGTTTTTTTTTTTTTTACTTTTTTGCCCCTTGGATCCTTGGGATCCAAATGTAAAAAGTTAAAAATCTCTTACATTAAGAAATCTAGATTGTCTTCTTATTTAGACCTGGTTTTTAAACTTTTTACGTTCAGATCCCATGATATCATGGGATTCAGGGCATGAAAGTAAAAGAAAAAATTGTGGACTAGAGTCAAAAAGACTCTGGTAACATTAGTTGATTTTTAGTAATGAAACTGTGGGAACAAGATTTAAAGGAAATTAATATGTCAAATATTCCCCTTGAATTTATGCAGGCATTACAGTTGGTCAGTCGTTTGTTTCTTGTTCTTTGTTTTTTTCTTTTTTTTTTTCCTCCCCATTTTCTGAATTCTCAGAAAAACTTGGCTGCTAAATGAGTGTATTAACATTTCACAAATTCATTCAGGTTCAAGAATATTGCAGCAGACAATACATCTCGGTTTTGCTCAAGTTTTAAAACCATATTTGAATAAAACTAAATATTAATTAGGCTTCTAACTGACTTTTCAGATCTAAGGCGATGTCATAAGAGTTGTAGGCTGAGATGGTTGAATTATCTCAAGCCAGATATCAAGAGAGGAGAGTTCGAGGAAGACGAAGTTGATCTCATCATCAGGCTTCATAAGCTCTTGGGCAACAGGCAAGTGATGTGAGCAGCTGCATTATAATTAGTTAGTTACATATGTGTATGCATGCAAACTTTAGAGTCATCTTTTTTTCTTATGCTAAAATGCGATTTAATATATTAAAGAAGAGAGGGGAAAGAGCTTCAAGAGCTCCCAAAAAGGAAGAAATTAAGGAAAACCTAAGATCAGGGCTCAACAGGCCTGAGCAAAGTAAAAAAAAAAAAAAAAATTTAATTACATTGGAGGACAAGCTCCCCAAAAATGAAGTAAGTGGATAGAGTTTCACCAAGAAAAGGCTTAGAAGATGATCCAGAACTGATTTTAGCTGCACGGAACCAGAGACTGGATGGAGTTTTCCATCAAAACGAGTCTCGTTTATTGCATTCCAAATGAAGGACTTAAGAGTCATCTGGATGTTAGGTAAAGAAAACAAGTCGATGGGAATCTAGCTATAGTCCTATGGACAACATTCCCCATCTGCAATTTCTTTTCACCTTTCTTCTCACCCAAAAAGACCCTCAGAGTCCAGGCAATTCAATAACCTTTTGTTTAACATTTTCCAATTTCCTTTTGATTTAAAACCTTTGAAAAAGATGCATAAATATTTGCAATTGGCATTGTTGTGTGGCTAAAGAAACAATTATTAAAATTGAGGGAGTCTTTAAGGTTTCAAACCAAAACTTTCTACCATGTAGGAAATCAATTATAATGAAGTGTCTTTTACAAAATGGCCCCTACATTTTTAAGAAATCTCAAAAAGGCCCCTGTATTTTGTATTTTTACCAATACCTCCCTAATCTGAGGGTAGAATAAGACACTGGTAGTTTCTATAGAGAAAAATGACAAACTTACCCTTTCAAGAGAAAAAAAACTGCTCCTCTCGATAACAATGTCCTTCTCTTATCTTGAAAAAAATTACTTTCTTCTCTTGTCACCAATCAAAAACCTCCATTTCTCTCTTTGCTGACTAGCAGCCTAGCACCATCAGATCCCCTTAGGGATGGCAACGGGGCGGGTCGGGGGCGGAATTGGGTTGCCCTGTCCCCACCCCGCACCTCCCAGTCCCCGCCTCGCCCCGCAATTCGGGGTATGTTATACACCCCGTCTCTGCCCCGACATGCCCCACGGGGCCCCGCCCCAATGTGGTGCAACCACAAACATAATAAATTAAATTTTAGATTGACTACAAAGAAAAAGATAAATTCATTTATTTTACATGGTAAAAAGCACATGAATGATTCATCTATGTTGTCTCCATGCCTTTAATAATATTAAAAAAAAACCATCAACCATGCTGACTTATTTGCTCGAAACTTAGGCCCCTCTCAAAACATCAGTCTTCCTAGGAACCATGATGTTTTTCCCAAAATAGAATAAAAAGATCTCCCCGCATAAATATTTTATAAGTGTGGGGCACTGTTAGATAATTTAAATTTTTTTAAAATTATCTAATATTAATATTATAAATTTTCCTTTTCCTGAAATTTTACCTATTTAAAGTAAGATTTATTCTTATAAGATTTTCTCAAAGCCCTTGAAGGCCACTAACATATACTTGAAAATATCATATATGCTTTGAGACATTCTTTATAAAAAAAGACAATATCTCTCTAAAATATCATGAACTTCATCAATACATGGTTTTACTTCATTTCTGGTATTGAACTCCACTTCCTAATAAAGATGTTGATTACATATAATTAAAATTAGTATAATTTATAGTATGATTAGAATCATATTAAGTAACTAACTATAATTTACCTTGCTATTTCTAATCATATAAGTTATTATAAGCGTATAGCATGATATATCTTGTAATGTTATATCAAATTAGTATAATTTATATTATTATTAGTATGATTAGAATCATACCAATTATAATTTACCTTGCTATCTCTAATTATATATGTTATTATAAGCTTAAAGCATGATCTATCATTCTATTATATTCATTTTATTTAATATGATTTATCATGTCGCAATTTAACATTATATATGATAGATAGATTTTTTTAACAACTTTAATTTCATTAAATTTGAATTAGAGGGAATGAGATCATATTATATGCTTTTATAATGTCTAGGGTTCATTCAATTACATGTTTAACTTTAAAAGAAGTCTTCAATCAATCTACTTAACCCTTAATAACAACATAAAATCAATATATACATTTACATATAAATATGTTTATAAATTATAAAAGAAATCTAAAATATATATATTTTAGAGGATTATTAATTTTGGGGCGGGTTACGGGGCGGGGCGGGGATGGTAAGAAACAAACCCATCCCCGCCCCGCCTCGAATTCGGGGTATGTTTTTTTGCCCCGTCAACGGGGCGGGGCGGGCACTCCGAGTTTTGACAAGGCGGGTTAAAAATGTCATCCCTAGATCCCCTCTCCCTATCATTGCCCTCAACTAGCCACGTCTCTCTCTATACGTATAGCATTTAGGGATAGACGAGAAAGAAATTTCTCACTTGAGGGCCACAGACCAATCACTGTATATGTGTAACATCCAACGATAGAGGAGGAAGAGATTCCTCACGTGACTGCCACAAACTAATCATTTGTGAACTGCTCTTTTGATCTGATTTTCTATTCATACTGTAGTAATTAATCTGATTTTAATCAAGATATTTTATTGGTTGAAAACCCATTAAATTAATAATGAATCCTATCATCACAATATAAGAGCAACTACTAGCCTCAATCATAGGATAGGATACTGTCTGTCTAACTTGACAAGAAATGGGCCCAACTTTTCTGATTTAATGATCTAGCTTAATAAGAGACGGACCTTTCATTTCTAATCTTAAGGAGATACATGACAGATTGATCGCCCACTATACAAATTTCCACTTCAAATATCCTTCCATAATTTAATCCCGTCCATTTTCTCTTTTCTTGAGATACTAATATGGAATGGATGAGAAGAATCAAGCAGCACTTCCAGCTGCAACTTGATCAAAAGCAATCGGATGCTTGAATTGTGAACAATATAACTACACCAAAAACAGGAAATTAGAACGGATAAGCGTTCCTAATCCTTCCGTTCCTAATCCGTTAATCCGTTCCAATTTCCTATTTTTGGAACGGATAACCGTTCCTAATCCGTTAAACCGTTCCAAAAATAGGAAATTGGAACGGATTAACGGATTAGGAACGGAAGGATTAGGAACGCTTATCCGTTCCAATTTCCTGTTTTTGGTGTAGTGATATAAGAAACCTTTTTCTCCTTTTTTTTTTTTTTTTTTTTCTTTTTCTAGTTCTTAAATGCAAGAGGCGAGAGGGAAGGCTGTTGCTGGAGAGTTGCTTTTCTCTAGGCTAATTCTGTCATTTCCTTACAAGAACTCAGCTTTTTTGGTCTCCCGTTAAATGAAGAAGGTTTTAGTAAAATTACAACATAGAGGGGCCTTTTTGAGGTTTTCTGAAAATATAGAGGCCTTTTTTATAAAATAACTCTATAATGAATTTCAAAAATTTTGCTTGGACATACATCTCATTGCATTATCTACACAATCCAACTGAAGCCCACAGTTGAGGCATCCCCTTATCTCCAGATTTAACTATCGGATAGGTTTGTACAGAGTAAAAAAAAAAAAAAAGTGTTTTGACATATTAATCCTCTTTAGCCCAATTTTCCAACTTTTTGACCAAAATTCATATCATGTGACAATTTATGTGACATATATTATTCCCATGATAACATGGGATCTAGGACGAAAAAGAGTAAAAGAATATTGACCAAAGTAAAGAGACTCTAGTAAGATTATCTAAATTTTACTCATAAAATTTAAAAAGCTATACTTAAGGATGACTCATATGTCAAAACCCAAAAATAAAAGTGGACATCAAAGTACCAATTTTTTAATATTTTGTCCAATGCAAAGATGAGTCTCTTTGGTCCACACAAACTAAAAACAAGGGAATTAGGATACCAAATGCATATATATTTCCATACAAGAAGACGCATCGCATCACAGCTCTCGTATAAATATCATCGTATAATTTCAAAATATTACATAGGAAAGTGAAGCCTAGATGTAGTTTAAACTTCTAGCTAGCTCGCTCCTCCATAAACGAGTACACCAAGTGTGATCTGCCTCTATCAACACATGGACCGCTTTTCTACACAATCACAAAAAAAAAAAAAAAAAAACATATGGACCACTAAAAAAATGAATCTCCTCATTCCAAAAAAAAAAAAAGACTCTTGACCCCTTACAGAGGACACGACAGAACCTTTCGTTGATGTCACTTGACACAACAGAAAGATTACGATGTTTTAAGTACCACTAATAATGTTTGTCTTGTATATAGATGGTCTCTCATTGCAGGTAGGCTTCCTGGAAGAACTTCAAATGATGTAAAGAACTACTGGAACTGTCACCTTAGCAGAAGGCTAACCATGCAAAAAGGGGCACAATCTCGGATTAATTCAATAAACACTACTGCCGCTAATGCCGTAGTTGCCACTAAGATTATAAGGCCTAAGCCCCTTTCCTTCTCCCCTAATTCGAAGTGGCTGAGTGGAACTGGATCGTCCACTATCAAAACCCAAGTACTAAAGATGTCCAATAATCCAATGCTAGGGTCACCTCAAGAGGAGAGTACGTCATGGTGGAACAGTTTAATGGCCGACGTCGACAAGGAGGACAACACATGGTGGCCAAAAAGAGCAGAAGTTGGACAGGAAAAGGATCTGCCTGAGAGCTTTGTGGTGGAGGAAATGGAGAGGATGAGGAAGGAAGAAGATAAGGTGACGATGGAAGTAGTCCAAACCCAAGTACCAAAGATGTCCAATAATCCAATGCTAGGGTCACCTCAAGAGGAGAGTACGTCATGGTGGAAGAGTTTAATGGCCGATGTGGACAAGGAGGACAACACATGGTGGCCAAAAAGTGCGGAAGTTGGACAGGAAAAGGATCTGCCTGAGAGCTGTGTGGTGGAGGAAATGGAGAGGATGAGGAAGGAAGAAGATAAGGTGACGATGGAAAAAGCATTTGGTGAATTGGATAACATGCTGTTGGATGTAGACCTTTGGGGTCTGTTGGAGACATCATAATGACAAACAACCATGCATCTAATTATATTGCAAGTGTGCCCTAATTACATTGCAAATATGCCCTAGTAAATCTGGTTCATTGCCCCTTTGTAATCAACGTCAGATCTATAATTAATCGTCCTTTGAAATCTTAACCATCAAGCTTTGAACCCTTTGCTCCAGGTGTTGGGATGATCTGGCCAGCCATGTTTTTTATTGTTATGTTATTATTAATATTAAGAGGCATTTTCTGCCGTGAGCGAAATTCAAGTCCGGCCTTCAATATAGCGGGACTTCTACATTAAGGGCAAATATTGGTTTTCACTCACCGCTTAGCATGCAGACGCGGGATGCCTATAGGAGCAAGTTCTTCTTATTATTGATATTATTATCTTTATTATTGTTGTTACTATAAATGAACGAACATATTCTCAATAAAGTCATCTTAGATATTCTGTGAAATGTATGCTCTTAATTTCCACATGGTATCAAAGCCCTAATTGTCGCAGTCATGGTCATCAATTGTTATACTTTTTATTGTTACTTTTGTGTCCCAGGTTTCACACCTTTGGGCCTGAGCTCAAACCAAATTCTAAGCCCCCCTATATCTATTCGAACCTATTATTGTACATAGTTTAGAACAATTCTATGGCAATGTATATGAATACAATACTCAAGCTAAAAGAACATTTTTTTTTTTTTTTTTTTTTGACAAGGGCATCCCTGTGCTATTTGTTTGACTCAACTGGACTAATCCACCTGGCACACGTGTGAGGTAAATTTGGCGGGTGTCGAACATAAGAGATGGGGAGCAAACCTACGGCGGTGAATTAAAAAACTTAAATCACACTTATAATAGCAAACCATAATGACATCATAACTCTATCCTCAAATAGAAAATTAAATCACATAATAACACTAGTCTAATACAACCAAAATCTAATCAAATGTAATTAATCTAAGATGAATATCTTTTTTCTATTAATCTTGATTTTGTATATGTATAATAATTTTTTTAATATAAATGAAATCTACCGATTTGATCTCCATGGTGTCATGAAAGATGGCTATGATATAGGTGGATCATATTTAAAACTATTGAACGACCTCGTCATCCTTCTCCCATCTTTGTTCAAATATCAATCGGGTCTGGGGGATTGGATGGGAACTTTCATTAATCATGCCACAATTAAACGGGCTATCCAATCGCAGGAAGTTTCCATTTTCTACACGAAAGTTTTTCACATTGAAACACTTTTTTTCAATTTGAGTCATACTTGTGCTCTAAATTTAAGGCACAAATTTGTGGTTATATATAGGATGTTGCTCTCAACCCTAGCATACACCCCTCTCATTAATCTAAGTCGGAAATATCTTATTGAGAGATTATTCTATAGAGTTATTGAGAAATCGTTCTTAATGACTGCTCTAGAAGGTCATTGTTGCTTCTATCTTTTTTGTTAAAAATAGTTTATCTTGACTTGCAAGGTATGAGGAGATCAAGTAAGGAGAACGGGCACATTGAGTGTAGTGTAAGTGGATTCTGTACAAGAACAACTACAGTTCTTAGGTTAAGGTATAAACTGAGATAGAAGAGCTTGTGAGTATATCTTGTAATTGTTCGTAAACTCTTGATTTTTTTTTTGTAGTTTTTCTTCCTATATAGGATTTCTATACTAAATATTATGTCTGTCTTCTTATAATGATTATTTGATAAATTTATTTACTAGTTTTATATTATTTGATTGAGTACGTAAATTAGAAATACGTTTGTAAAAACTTTCAAACATTCTATCCCTTGCTGTGTTTATATGAACTTTTGTAGGTTCGTGCACGTGACTGAAAACACACGACAAAGAGGTATTAAGACGAAAGCGAGAGAGCCTAAAGCGGACGGACATAATATCAGAAGGTGGTCCAGCCGTTTCGTTTCACGAGGAATCTTTCGTATACAAAAGTAAAAGTAGTATTAAGAGGACAAAAATAACAAACCTTTTAGTGGAAAACTCAACGGGTCCTGCTGTACAAACGATCGCAACGAATCTCTATATATGGAGAGTGTGAAGTGATTGGACTTTGGATAGTTTCTGGCCTTTTCCAGAGGGAACTTTAATGTTTCGTTCTCCATATCGGTGGGGCACAACATCTAAGCAGTCACGTGTATTAGAAATTGAATTCTAAAGGGCTTTTACTTTAATTTTTTTATGCCAAGGATATTCTTGGGGTCTTTTGACACAACTAGCCTAATCGCCTGGATGTCATGCAACACCACTAAAATTAAAATTGTATGGTCCCATACAATTCTGTTGCAAATATTGTTCGCATAATTTCAAATTTTGAATTATTATAATAATATTATTGATTCTTTAATAAAATAAAAATTAAATTTTAAACTATCATAATCTTAAGTTATCAGCTTAGGGTTAATCCTTGAGTTGCTTCTTTCCAAGGATGCTCCATTTCTTTGGCAGCTAGGGCTTTGTTTTCCAATCATTTACAGTTTTAAGGAGAGAGGTCTCGGCTGGCAAGAAAAATGGGTGTGTGGCAAGAGTTCGCCCTGTTTAACCAAAAAAAAAAAAAAAAAGGTCCAAACTACTGCATTGGAGGGTTTTCAACGTTGTCAAAACTTGATATACACGTCTGAATTGTATTTGAGGGGAGAGGTGATATAGATCTAAATTTGGTGCCAATTTGCATGATCCATTTGTACGTGTATGGATGAGGTGTACTCTTCAATAATATGAAAGAAATCTTGCGTTAAAACTTGAATCACTTGTGGGACCCACTTAGCCCCTTCCTTCGATATCAATCATCATGTCAGTTAAAATTTCATCAACATGTAACTATCTTATTTGTTGAACACAACAAAATGGTCGATATCGACCATATCGTTAAACGACAAAAAAAGGACAGTAACGTTGAAGCTGCAAGTCCACCTGCCGATTCTCCGCCCTCGTTGAATCTGCAAGTCCACCTGTCGATTCTCCGCCCTCGTCTCCTCTCATTACCCTTGGGTCTGCAGGTCCCTAGACCTCTGTTAGGCTCCGTCCCGAGTTAATCACGATTAACTCTAATTAATTGGGCTTATGACTAATTAAGCTGGTTTAAATGAACTAATGGTGAATTATCGCCAAATGGATGGAAATTTGCCTAATGTAGGCTTAATAGTAAATGAGATTATGAAATGAATTGAATGGAATGGAAAATGAAGCTCAAATGAGCAAAACAAAGACTTTTTCGGAAATACGGATTTATACGTATTTTGTCGAATACGGAAAGTCTTGATACCCGCATGTGTATCTCCACGAGTACGATAACTTTCATAAAAGACTTGCATTGATTTGATGAATATTGGATCAAATGGACCTTGGATTGACTTGAAGTGAAATTAAAAGAAATAAAGGGGTCTAAATGCAAAAATGGCTTATATAAGATGAGATGAACCTCATTCATCTCAAACCCTAGGCAACGTTCCTTTCTTTCATCCGTTTCTTCTTCTTTCTCCTTCAATTTCTTCTTCTTTCCTCATTATCACGAGTGGATTAGAGTGATTCAAGTGAAGAGGCATCACATCTTCTTCCTTGGCTCATCATCTTCCTTGAGGTTTCTTGGAATTCAAGCTTCAAAGGGAGGATTTCACCTCAAATCCAAGCTAAAAGAGGAGTTTGTTTATCTCAAGCTTCACCTAAGGCAAGTATATGCATTTCTAGCAATTTGAGCTTTTATATAACTTGTATGAACTCAAAGAGTTCAAAAATGGGGTTTTTTGTTCAGAGCTTCAGAAGTTCGAAAATGAGCTTCTGGGCGAATTTCGGCTAGCCGCGAGGCTAACCGCGAAGCTAACCGCCAGAAAATCCGAATTTGACGAGCTCCTGGAAAGCTAACCGCCAAATTTCGGTTAGCCGAAATTGGAATTTCGGCTAGCCGCGAGGTGACCGCCAAGCTGACCGAAATTGGTCAGAAATTCCTGTCAGAAAATCAGCTTTTGGAAAGCTGACCGTAAGCTAACCGAACTTGGTTCGGCTAGCCGCCAGTATAGTTCGGCTAACCGCCTGCACAGTTGCAGCTAACCACCAGGTAGCCGCCGAGGTAGCCGAAATTGACCAGATTATTCATAGTAAGGAAAAATTTGGCCAATCGCTCGGACCGTAGTGAGTTTTGGATTTTTGCAAGAACGAAGATTGCTTATGTGGTCACAAATGCTTCTCGCATGGTTAATGTGAGTTATTAGTGATGTCTACCATCCATAAGTGTTAACTAGGGTTATTCGAATGCATAATCAACTAAGTAATGTCATCAAAAGTAATACTTGCATTGATAACCATAGTTGCACTCAAGGGTTGGTTAGAGGATTGGTTAGAGGCTTGCTTTAGAATGAGAATGAGATGGATACGAATTGTTAAAGGGTCTGGCACTACCTAGTGGTTTCTTTAACTCATTATTGAATTGCACTGAATGAATTGATAAATGAAATGACTATTCCTACTGCAGTAGATGAGAATGGGAGCGTCCGGAGCTCCGTGGGGCACCAGTGATCTCTGATCAAGACACTGGGAGATCTCACCACACTGGACCGAAAGGTCATTGACTGAAAAGTCATACACTGAAAAGCCATTAATAAAGGTTGAACCTAATGAATAAATGAATATGAAATGCTTCCTTTTGGGAAGAACTGAATGGAGTTGAAACCAATGCTAGTGTAGTTGCCAGTCTTATTGTCATTGTTATTAGTATTTGATATGGATTATTTAGAACTGTTTAAATCAATGAATTGTTAGGAATTGTTAGACATATGTATATATCTTGTTAAACCGTCGTGTTCATGGTATTACTGATGATGTTACAGGCTCAGTTACCCGTGCCGGTCCCTCAGCGACCGTCCCGCCTGCGGAGGAGGCCCATTCGCTACCTCTAGGAGGTTTAGCTGAATGGACTTGATCAGAGAGCGGATTCATTGGAGTCTTTTGAAAACTGTTTAGAAATGTTTTGGATATTCATTTTGGTATTGTATGTACTGTATATGATGTCCCCTGCATTGTATTGTAAATATGCAATGGTTGATTATAGTAGAACTGAAATGATGTAAAGTTTAAGTAAATAGTTTGATTCGTTTTGTTAAATGGTTGTCAATGTATATTACTGTATATTCTGCAACTGTACATTGACAGATACGTATGTAAGATCCCTTGTAGACTTCGTTGTAACTTCGGTTAAACGGGTTTACGGGAGTGAGTATGATTACATCGCGACCCGGGAGTTAACCCTAATGACTCTGATCTCGGGGCCGGGTCGTGACAACCTCATCCCCTCCTTCCCCACCATTTACAAACCCATGCTCTCTTCCTCGTCTCCGCCTACCATCTCGTATCTGTCTCCCCTCCCCTCTTCTTCTGTGGTTCAACAAGCATCATATTTAATGTAGCATTTGTGTCATTCACTAATGTAATATTAGAATATCTTCAAATTTGGGTTTTTCTAATTGTCTATAAAATGTCACTGAAACTAAAAGTATTTTTTGGATACATAAAATTATAAACAAGTACAAATGGAGACCACCTCTAAGGATTCTTTCCTAAAATTTTCTTATTTTTATGGACGGTTTGCAATTTTCTTGCCACAATAAGATTTTGGCTATATTTTGAATACATCACAATATTATCAAGAAAACGATTAAAACTTTCTATTATTATCATGATATTATATAGCTTATCTTTGTGACCATATTCTGTGAATATTAAGATAATATCACAGTACTTACTAATAGCAGTAACTTTCTCATTAATGTCATAATATTTTCAAAATACATACAAATTGCAATGAAGTTGAAACATTCACGTAAAAAGAAACAAAAAAGAAAGAAAAAAAACCTATAAAATAGTTTTTAACAATATCTTATTATTTGAAAGACTAATTCGTTTTAAGACCCCCCCCACCCCCACCCCCAAACTAGTATTATACATCTGAGCCAAACCCGCCCTAGCCCAATATGAATCGCTCCCCCCCCCCCCCCCCCCCCCCCCCCGGGAGTATTATACATCTGAACCAAACCCGCCCTAGCCCAATATGAATCGTTTTCGTGTCACGTTTAATGTGGTCTCTTTTTGAACTGTTCTAATTTTATAGTTATAGGTGTCTCCAAAGAGACTATGTTTTAGATATGTTAAGATTGATTCTGGATACCCTGTAGTGACTTGTACACTCTTTCTATGAGTGGGATGCCTGGAAGACTATGGGGCCTACCTGATCATAATTTGAGCCATATGAATGATATCAACAACAAAGGAATACCCTCAGACTTCACTTTGATAGGAATTGTTCTCACCGTAAAATTGAGCACCGAAAATTTCGCACTCGTCAGCTCAATTGTGTGCAAGCCAAATAAAGTATGCAGTAGAAATAAATTACAAAGGGCAAAATCACATACCACAAGGACACCAAATATAATGTAAAAAACTGTAACTAAGTGAAAAATCACGGATCCGAACTGGATCAACAATCAAACATTATGAATCGCGTAATTATAAGACACTCACATATTCATTCTCAGATATCTCATACCTAAGGACCGCAATTACATCTCGTGTAGCTTCACGCCACAATGACTTCACACCGTTGCTTGTAATAGATTTAAACACGGGCTTGACTCCTCAAATATTCTACTAAAGAAGATGATCTTCTATTAGGAAAATAGAAGATGTTGCTCTCTAGATGATTTCTTCAGCACAAGTCTTCAACTTAAAACTCTAGAGAAGTATTCTCTCAATTAGATCTTTCAACTTAGAATAATGAGAGATGTGTGATTTTAGGGTAGCCCATGAGTCCTTTAAATAGCCTTTACGACGTGTTTAAGGTTGCCTAAGAAGAATAGGACTAAAACAAGTAGTTTGAGCACAATTAGAAATAAACTTCTAATTTTCGTAAGACTCGGCAGCATCATCCGCTCGAGCGAATGGAAGTACGCTCAAGCAAGCAAGGTTCTATCTGAACATCTTGCGGCTTTTTGACTACATCTGCTTGAGCTGTATCATGGGCGCTCGGGCATACCCCATTCTGGATTATCTGGAAATTCAACACTTAGATCATTTCTAGCTTTCTTCTTTTAATACTTTCAGTCTTCTGACTTCTAATTCTTGTAGTCTTTCTTCTTTTAATCTTGTCAGACTTCTCACTTCTAATTCAATCCAAACTTCTCACTTCTATTCCTATTAGACTTTCTTCTCCGAGTCCTTCCAATATTCTATCTTTAGAGTAGAAATACGGTCATTTTCTAAAATAAATTTATAACTCAATGGATCCAGAGTCTTGTCCTACCCATCAATTAGCCTACACTAAAAAACCAGCTAACAAGCACATAAATGGTAATAGGATTAACACATTTGATTGTAATGGATAAGATTGTTCTAATCATGTTATCATTCATACATGTGTATAATATTACTTTGGATAGAACTCTTATTGAAGTGAGATTGAAGGATGCTTGACTATGTGGGACACGATATTGGGTTCGGACTTTCGACTCATTAAAATCATAATTATAGTTTTACAAATAAAATTCAAATCAAAAGCCGGTCTCATCAGTTTTTTTTTTTTTTTTTTTATCAAAATCTCCAATTTCTAATAATAAGCTCTAACTCTAAAATGCAAATAGAAGTTTATCAAACACTCTAAATTACAAATAAGCACCAAACCATTAGAGAAAGAACCTCTTTCAGAGTTACAGGCCCGCCTACTAGAGAAGAGAAATGTGAGAAAATGATATCTAATCAAAACTAAACGGCCCGCTGAAAAAGAGGGCTTGGAATCCAACGGTCCCGCTGGGGGGATGGGGCTGGATCCAGTTCCCCAGTCGGACTCCGTAGACTAAATGATTAAAAAAAGGGACTTTTTCCGTACGGTCACGTACTGTTGCATAAATCCCTCCCCTGTTACCAAAGTCCAACATATTACCAAGACGTTCTCCGTACAGCCCGTACAGCTGGAAAAAGCACAAGCTGAGTCGTTTTTGCGATATCACAACATAAATTGCGATATCACAAGTTCGTTTTTTGCGATATCACAACATAAATTGCGATATCACAAGTTTAACAGGGAAGGGATTTGTAATATGTTTTTGTGATATCATAAATTGTGATATCGCAAGCCCGTACGTCTTGGTAATACGTTGGACTTTGGTAACAGGGGAGGGATTTGTACAACAGTACGTGACCGTACGGAAAAGTCCCTTAAAAAAACAAAAACCTAAACCAAACAGCCTATCATTCTACTGATTCTGACGTATTTAATGTCACATCCAGTCATTTTCGTCCCGTAGTCAGCTTTAAATGGAGCCTCTGTTCATGTTCCCAAAATGTCGTTTCGTACGAATAAAAGCTTATCTGCCGACGGAGGTGTGGAAACTTAATTTGGAAACAAAAGACGTGATGAAACTCGAAAGTAGGGAAAATTTCGAAAGGGGCTCATGTTTTTCCAAGATTTCAAACCAGGACAAATAATATCATAGTTTTCAAATTAAATTTAAGTTTTCTAATTTTATTTCAAATCAAGACATCCCGTAAGATTTTGGATTTACCGGTGACGATTTTTCAAAATACCCAAAATGACCATTCAAAACAAAACACTCTATATATCCAACCAACATCTCACCTCCACTGCAACTATCTCATCGTCTTCCATCTCATCCTACCTCCTTCTTGGCCAACACACCTACACATGATACATTTCTCCATCTAGCCGTCGTTAACCCTCACCAAACCAACAACCACAACTCCACCATTTTACAAGCCAACAAACCAAATAGAACCCATCTACCCAGCCATCCAACTCAAATCCAGCCGTCCATCTCAGTCACACCTGTAAAACCACAAAACAACCAACCAACCCAGCCTTCTCACATTGCCACGCTCCTGCAAACAAACTCACGCACAAAACCCATCTTCATTCAAATCAAACAAGCCACTCACAACCTTGCAACACTAGATGACTCGCAACACCACACTGACCACCACCATCATCTTTCACTGTCCATCAGCCCTGTCCCACTACACCATCACATACACCACAAAACCGGATTGACACTAACCACGTTCTAATTCACTCAAACCGAACCCACCTGTCTCTCTGCGTCTCACCACTTGCGGCCAACCCAAAACAACACCCGCAACCCAACTTGAACAATATATATAAGTCGAGTTCCTCACTTGCAAGTTGCAACTCACGGTCCCCACCTGCAACACATACCTCCATTTTCACCAATCCAAACACATCTCCCATCTTGGCCTAGCCAAAAACCCATTTCACTCTCAACACCCATTCATCATCACCTTTCACTCACACATCACGGTTACCAACTTTCTTCATCAGCACCATCCAAAACTGAACCTATTCAGCCCATTACACAAATGAATCCATTGTACCTGACCCACTTGCAGCCCTATTATACCCAACTAACTTGAGCCATACCATTCCAAACCAAGACCTGCCCATGAGAGATGAAGTGGGAACATCGGGGTGGCCGATGGTGAGATGATGAAAACCACCGAGAGATTAAGATGATGATGAGAAAGGACGGTGGGTTTGTAGAAGGGATGAGAGAGATACAAGAGTTGGATTGGGAGGAGACAAAGAGGAGGATGAGTTGACAAAGAGTTGCAGAGGGCGTTGGAGGCAGAGAGGAGAGAAGCCGTTGGTTCAAAATGCCCAAAAGGGCATTCTAGGAATTTTTTTTAAAAAATTGGCCGGACGAGCAGAAGGGTCAAAACTCAAGCCCATTTTGAAATGTGTCTTTTTTTTTTCTTCTTTTTCTTCTTCTTCTTCTTTTTGTCTTGATTTGAAATCTCTCAAAAAGTTGGGGCCCATTTTAAAAATTTTCCACCAAAAGAATAGACTCACGGAAAGACAGTGTTAATAAGGTAGCCTGGGCAAAGTAAAGCCTCCTTTTCTTGCACTGCTTAAGAAAAGACTCGGGCTTATATATTACAAAGTATTAAAATTCAAATTTCCTCTTTTATTTTAAAAATTATTAAAAATCAACATTCGCAAGCACTAAAAGATAATTATCTATGTACTTCTTATTCAAAAAATAAAAAAGATTTCTTATCAAACTACTAAATTCTTTTTTCATCATTCTATGATTAAACCCCCTAGCAAATATTTTATTCTCTTCAACATTCACTTCATTTCATTTCACCTTACAAGTATTTTTACCAAACAAACGGTGAGACATTCCAAAGAGAGCCAAGTCATGTTGGTGGTGTGTACAAGCACCCGATCACGATCTTCTTTGATAGGAATAGGACTAAAGTTATTTTCATTGCGGATTCTGGATGGCCTATTCCTGTCGGTCAGAGGCTTTCCCGGCAACAGATATATGGAACTCCACCGTGGGCTACATTTGAAATCATTCGGATCGGTCATCATGAATCTCATCCCATCCTTGACAAATTCTCAAACTTTACCAGAACAAGAGTTTGTCTTAACCGTTGGATTGTACAAGTGACTGGTAACGAGATTAGGGCAATCTTATGCATTCATAATCAAATACCTTTTATTCCCATTTTCAATCTGTGTGCACAAACAAACAGTTGGACAAACTCCTTTTAAAGTGAAACTTAAAAATATGCCATTGAAGAGTTTGAGATTCATCATAAATGATATAGGTTGTCTATCATTTGAGACCCACGGTGGAGTCCAATACATATGTTAAGGGAGGGAAAGCTTGTAATTGATGCAACAGGGGATCTGTACTGTCGAAAGTGGGGGTAGAGGAGTGATTGCTAGTGTCTATTTAGGGCCTGCATCTCCTCACAAAAATTTAGGATATTAGAGATTAATTTTTAGAAATATTGAGATCATTGTACCCTTGGCATATCCTAATGTAATGTTTGGTTGATAGAATTTCAAATTCCAACCACTTAAGGGCCTATTTTTTTACCGAAATTTATGACTAGAATTTAGGGGGTTTGGGTTTTTTTGACATGATATGACATCTTGTCCCATAGCATTTGAAATGTTGTGTTTCTTTCGTTAAAATTTCAAATTCCAACCACTCAAAAGACTTTTTGGAATTATTGAAATTTCACTCTCTATACTATTTGTTGGAAGAAATTCCAACTAAAGGGACAAAATTTAGAAAATTTGAAATTTTTTCAGATATAAATTCTTAGAATCCTGAAAAAGAAACGGCCCAAAATGTCACTTTTATCATTTTGAATTCTTAGATTCCACACACCCCAACTAAGTTGCCGTGAAAAAGGAGTAAAGTTTCAGAATCTTTATTTAGTGTAGTGACGAATTACAAGAGTTGGGATTTTCGGTGTGTTGTACTGTATTATTTTTTCCTAAATCGAATATTTGAGTTTCTCACCTCCTCCAATCAGAAAGCAAGTGTCACATCTTATTTTCAAAAAAACGAAAAATATATCACATTCTGAGTTGAGATCCTCAAGCTTTTACTTTGAGTAGTCCTAAGTTAAAGGTATGGAACTTAACAGTCATGTAAATTAGTCTCAATAAATAGAATTTTACAAATGTAAAATTTTTAACTCATCCTTTTCGTTAAATGGGTGTTGTTATTTACATTCACCCTGTGAAGGGTCGGTGTACTGTACGGCCTATTTTAACACTCCACGCCTCTTCGAAGAGAATCCCTGACGTGGAACATATCTCTTTCCAATTTTGCACCTACTCTATGCTATTCCTATGTGTTGCCTATGTGTTGTCTTATCATAGATGTGATTAGAATGATGATGTGACATGGAATCTCTCATTACCTGCTAGTTTTTAGCTTATATAAAATATAAACTATTACCCTATACTAAAAGAGAAGATGCGACCTACTTTAGACCTGTTGTACTTTCTCTACACCCACAAAAGAGATCCACTTGCATGCTTGTTGCCAGCCCCAGGTGCCCACTTGCATGCCTGTGTGTCTGATGGACGATGGGCAACAAGACATCTGTTTGTCTCTCCTCTCCTCCATGATTCCTACTACCAAATGGACGATGGGAACTCCTCCATGTTTCTTAATATTATATTGGAGCAAAAAAACTATCTACGCTTTTTATAACTGGGCTACAATTTACTTCAGTTGAAGAATGCCCATCTGGGTGATCAAGTTCATCCCTTGGCCACTCTTATGTTGAAATCGGATCAGGTATTACCTTTTCATTCTTGTTAGTGAATCATTTAATATTTTAAAGTTTCATAGTTTGTAGGTATGTTTTGATCCTTTGATATATTGCTTGAAAGGTTTGATTGAGTTAAATCTGAACATGGGAAAATTGTTACCGAATATTATGGAGAGTGACTCAAACATTTCACAGGCAATTAGTAGAAGATTAAAATCATTTGATCATAGATTATCGTGGTTCGCCTACATATTGATGAACCACTCTTCCTTGCGGGTGATAGCCTAGATATTCTTGCATGCTTTGATGAACCACGCTTCCTTGTGGGTCATAGTACTCAGATACTATGACTCTTCTCTTGTTGCTTTAATTCTGGGCACTTTTGAAGGAGTGCTATTTTTCTACTTTTTTTTTTTGTTTGCATCATCTAGGTACCATGTGGTTGTACCCTGAATCAATTAGATTGGATATATTTTTTTCTCAGATTGGATATTAGGTCCCAGCAGCAACGTAATGAAAATAATGTTGTTGGAGTCGCGTCAAAAAGGATGTATGTTCATCCTCAAAATCATGAAATAATATCCCAAGATGGGCCTGAGTTTTATTTTAAGTGTAAAGGTATTTCATCCAATAAAGATTTGAGAAAGGTTTTGGATGAAGGTAAAAGGTTTCAGATGAAGGTAATTGAAGGAACTGTTGCTCCTCTAACTCTAGTAATAATCCACATGCTGCATGTTACTCGGTTTACCACGTGTCATTTGAAGTTCATGAGCTCCATTATCACATGAGAGACATGTAACTCAAGTTCAGGAGGAAATAGTAGACCTTTCAAGGTTCTTGTCTTATCTTAATGTTAGGGAGTCGTCAACTCAAAGGTGTCTTAATTTGTTAACATTTATATATGGAGGGAGTCGTCAACTCAAGTGTCAACTTTAGTTTCAGGAAATATATTCTTTGCTTTCGAGGAATATATTCTCTGTTAAAGTGTGTCTCTTTAGTTCCATCAGACCTGCGTGCATTATGTATTAGTCTATATATACATAGATATGATTCTTCTTGGCAATATGCATACCAACAAAAGATATGAATTTGGATAAACTGAGGATTTGGGCCAATGATCTGCAATTGTCAAGTGGTTCAAGTAATCAGGTAAATATGCAATTCTTTAATTATTTCAGGAAATATTTTTTTTATTAATTACAGATGCTCAAGTGAATGTATATTATTGTCAGGATGATATTCTCAGAAACGAAATAATATAAGAAGACGAAAATGTCGATGAAAATGTTACAAATGAATTTTCCACCGACATGATATGATATTAATTTAATTCCAATTATGTTTTATTTTGTCAATTTTTAATAAAAAAACTTGTTAATTTCTAACAGAATTGATACATTTTCAGGTATTCAAAATACCTGGACGCAATTTAGGACATATCATTGTCATTAAAAGGTCAGAGACTACTATAATCGGGAAGAGTCATAGACTGTTCTAATGTGATCGCGGTGGCACATACAGAAGCAATAAAACTTTCATAAAGGTTACAGGCAAAAAAAAATTTTGATTGTCCTTTTAGAGTGAAAGGGGTGAAAATGCGAACAGGTGATGACTGGATCACAATGGTGGTATGTGGAACACATAATCATGCCCTTACATCATATATGAATGGACATCCATATCCCGGTCGGCTCTCTGAATCCGAAATCCAGTTGATGGAACATTTGTCTACGAAAAATGTGAAGCCACAAGATATCTTGACATTGTTGAAGAAGCAGAATCCGGACAACGTGTCTACCAGTAAGACCATATACAATGCACGCCAGAAATTTCGGACTGCAGAGAAAGCCGGTAAAACCCAGATGCAAGTTGTCATGTCATTCCTACAATGTGAATGATATTTTCGAGAGTCGAACAAATGTTGTAACCAATGAGCTTGAAGATTTATTCTTCGCACATCCAGGATCATTAGAGTGATGGCGTGCATTCCCGCACATGTTATTGATGGATGCAACATATAAAACAAATAGGTACATGATATGCCACTCTAGATATCTGTTTCCTCTATTGATTTAGCAACATTAAAAATTCTAGAAATTTTAACATATCTGTGTCTTAAAAAAACAGGTACAGGATGCCTCTCCTTGAGATTGTCGGCGTGACTATAACTAATATAACATTTTGCATAGCATTTATGTTCATGAACTCAGAAAAAGTGTTCAATTATACTTGGGCTTTAAGGTGTATGCAGTCAACAATGGATGGATTCACCGGTCCACGAGTTATTGTCACGGACAAAGAGTTGGCTTTGATGAATGCGTCTGCACAATTATTTTTCGATGCTAAGGAATTAATCTGTAGGTGGCACATTTATAGGAGTATTTTGAGTAAGTGCAGGCCATCAATAACAGACAACAAATCTTGGAATGCATTCTACAAAATGTGGAATATGTTGCTGGAATCTGAAACTGAGAATGCGTATGTGCAAATTGGCGGACCTTGAGGTAGTGTTACAAAACTTTCCAGGTATGATTAATTATCTCAAGGATGTATGGTTGACACCGTATAATGAGATGTTTGTATCCGCCAAGACCGACAGATATCTGCATTTTAGAAACCAGACAACTAATAGAGTCGAGAGCCAGCATGCGAAGTTGGAACAATACTTGGAGTCATCACAGTCAGATTTGGAGACATCGCTGCTGTTTATTCACCAAGTCATTCAACCACAGGACATAGCTATCAAAGCGAGTATTGAGCAAAGCAAAACTATTGTCCAACATCGCTTCAATATACCGCACTTTCAGGAATTATGTGGTTTCGTTTCAAGCCACGCATTGCATCTAATTTTGAAGGAATTTGAGCGGTCTAAGGATGTCGAAGAAGTTTCCTACAAATGTAGATGTCGACTTCGTACGAGCTACGGACTGCCATGTGCGCACAAGCAAGCAATATATTTGAACGATGGTCGTCCCATACCAATTGATTCCATAGATAAATTTTGGAGAAAACTTGATTTATCACCATGTGTGTCTCTTCAAGACGATGACATCGATTGTGACGTCGAGCTACAAGTGTTCACGGAACAGTTTAAGCAGCAAACAGGGCATGGTAAATTCAGTCTTTTAAGGAAGTTGATGGAGATAATCACAACATCAACAACTTCAATTCGTGAACTTGATGTTAAGACGAACACTCGTGGACGCCCCTCCTCGAAAAAAAAAAGTTGCAACAAATACTCGTGTTAATCCGTCTACATTAGTGTTCGTTGAGTCTGATTCCATTCATTCTCGGGAACCAATTAGAAACAATTATTAGTTTGGAGGCCTAGACTCGAAGGACAGGGAAGACATATCAACTCGTGCTAATACGGATATATTTGAGTTTGTTGGGCCAGATATTTTTCAGTTTTAGGAACCAGCGAGACACAATTGCTCCTTTATTTACAACTACTCTGTACATGCCTATGTTCATCAGTTTTTACCTATAATGCATCCTTACATTATGCATGTACAAGACGAAAAACCTGATGAAAATTGTGGATTTCGGGCGATAGCTGTCTGTATTGATCTTCACGAAGATGCATGGGCAACTATCCAGTATAACTTAATAGAAGAGTTGCACACATTCAGGACGCAGTATGTTGCAATCTTTGATAGTGAGGACCAGTGGACTCGTGTTTACAACTTACTGAACTTTTTTGCATTAGATAGAGAAGCACCGATTGAGCATTGGATGACCATGCCAGATATGGGTCACTTAATTGCTTCGAAGTTCAATATGATATTACACGTTTTAAGTGGTGTACAGAACTTTATGTATTTACAACTTCAATCTACTCCACCACCGTCATATCAACATGCTGCTATCGCTATCGAGTACGTAAATAATAATCACTACGTCTAGGTTGCATTGACAGAAGGTTACCCGATGCCCCCCATTATCCCATTATGCCTCAATGAGTTTACTTCAGGCATGATTGTGCAGCTGCATGAGCTACCCCATATGCGGAGCGAATTAATGCGTTCATGCAGTATATGCGTTCTAGGTTTCCTTTTAAAACCATTGTGTTGGAATATTATGAATGTAACTTGTGCTAATATGTTTAAATAAGTTTGTTTGAAATATCCAAGACTTTTGAGATTATCTAGATTTTTGTGTTATTAGTACTTAGTAGTTATAATCCAGTGTTTTAAGATTTAATACAGAGTTTAGAATATAAGGTTTGATATTGTGGGTGTATAAAAAAAAAGTTTCATACTTTTTCAAGAAATTTCCTTAAAATCATAATGAATTATGAATAAATTGGTTAAAAATAAGTGACTACAAAATAAAGGACGTTACTAGCTCAAGCCACGAGTCACACCTTCTCTTATCAGCTTAATGGATGGTGGTGTGCCAGGGGTGTCCACTGCCTATGAGATCAGTCTCTCTACGTTCGTCCGTGGGTCCTCCTTCGGATCCATTGATCAGATCTAACATTAGGGGCCCACCTAGGTCCCATAGTCCCAAAACACAGATACAATCCCTTGGGTGGATTTTATTACAAAAGGCATTCCCTGATCCCTGTATATTACACAGTGATATACAGGTTTTCATGGATTTCATAATTTCAAGGTATTCCACGGAGGGCTCCCAAAGTGAACACATGGCATCTATAATTTTTTTACACGTGTGATTTGAGCATGAAAGGACGTTTTGACCATTCATCAATCTGGTCAATATTTAGATCTGATTAAATGAGCGGCTTGGATTTGCTTTGATGTAATTATGGTGGCATTATTGCAAGAGAAATGCTAGACGGACAAACTGTGCAGACCGATTCATATCCTGGTCCCTCCGGAACCCTTGGATCCCGCCCACAGAATTATGGGATCCAAGGGTTCATGGCCCGGTCCCCAGTTGTCCAAGTGGAATTTCTCTTATTGTAATTGCAGCCACCCATGTGTTGTAGAGATGATGGGTCCCATCACAATGACAATAGAGGACTGACGTTTCAGTGAGTATGGTCAAGTAATCAAATCAGGACTGGCCCGTATCTCTTCCGTGAGTCTAATCAAATAGGGTAGGGTAGTTGTAAAAATTAAGTAGGGTGGGTGTATATAGGATGGCACTTTTCAATAACACAACGGGACATGTCGTGTGGGAGAGTTGAGGGCACTATTCTCGTACCTTCCTTGTCTTTATAAATTATAATTAATTAATTATACGACAATGCGGACGATTCCTTGAGATTTGCTTTCTCCTCACAAAATGACCTTAAACCCCTCTTTCTAGTTCTTTGTCCAATGGCAAAATTCATCACACAGTGCTACTACCGCTGCCAGGGCTATGAATAGGATGCACATGTACTTTAAAGTAGACAATGAAAATCATGTTCTGCGATATATATTCAACTAAAGCTCATGTCCCAGCAGTGTCTGTGGAATATCTCGACTGTATTGGAAGGGTACAAAATTGCACATCATCCACGCTGTGGTCCGTATCTCTTTCTCACCTAAAATGTTTGTGTAATACCTTTTTTAAAAAAAATTAATGATTTTTTACGGTAAACTTATTTTTTTATGTTTGGTGTGAAATAATTCCGCAAAAACAATTTTTTACATCCTCAATATTTTCCTTAATAATTGCTGAAATGATTTTTTTATGAAAAATAGATTTTCTCGAAAAACTTTTTCATCTTTTCCTCACTATTATCCATTTAAAAAAAAATCCTACAACTCTTTCATTTTTTATTTTTTAAAATAAATTATTATTTAATATTGAATAAATAATATGCATGTTACGTTATTTTTCTTTAAAAAAATTATTTCACCAAATAAGAAAATTTGAATTTCTATAAAAAAATCTACAGCTGCACCAAACAACATTGACACTAATTCAATGAGGAAATTTTTTTTTACACCAAATATGAATTTCTAAATTCTACGAAAATAATTTTTCGAGATTTTTATTTTTATAAAATTTACTGACGTTGTGATTTTCCTTTTTCGCAGAAAAGGTGTGTACAAAAATGTGCCCATAGAGTGATCATAGTTCCTGCTAATTAAAAGGAGGACAGGGAGTTGAAGGAAGAAAGAGAGAGAAGCTACCTGGCCATGTCCGGAACTTTGCATGTAAGGTACGTATTGTATCATCTCCATTGTTTTTTCCCATATCATGGGGACCACTATTTTGCGTGATAACTAGTACGACCCTTGTTTTTGGGTCCAAATTCAACCTAACATCAACTTCTTCATTTAGCTTGGCAGGGTCATTACATTTACGCTCCGTCTCTTCTCATATTTAATAATTGGTTGTCTGTTAAGAGGCCCGTGCTATACTAGCACTATTGTATACTATGTAATTTTGTATAATCACTCAATCAAGCTGCAGCATGGCCCATGGCAAGAATCCCATTTAGGCAGGAGTCCCATTAAGAAAGAAGCCAATCAATTGTCCTCCAAGTCATTCAGGCCCTCCCGTGCGTGCGGGATCCCTTCCAATGTGAGTGCGCTGCTCCTTTCTCATATGAGTGGACAGTCTTTCTTTCTCTGTGAAGGGTATATTTCTTAGGGCTCAACCTTCTTGTATGGGAACTCAAAAAAAGAAAAAGGAAATAGTCATTCTGGTGAAATTATTGGATATGGTTACTTTTAGGTGAGGCCCATATGACAAAATTATCTTTAAGCAATACGTATTTGATATTCTGAACTCTTACTGGCAATCCATTTAAAATAAAACCATCATTAAGCTTTCTTCATAGACATAGGGTCGGTCAAACAAATTTAGTTGTTTCTGTTTAAGACGACAAACAGTAAGTCCACCAACCACCAACTAGTTTTCTTTAGATTTTGAATCATTATGAATTCTTTATATAATAGACAATTTATATCAATTTAATTTGATATTGTTAAAGGACAAGCGCATTGCATGTAAACTGAACCATAACTGAGGGAATAAACAGCTTGGCTTGTATTATGCTCGTGTCTTATAAAGGGTTATAATAGAAAAACCAAAATATTGAGTAAAATCTCATAGCAATATCGGTGAGAAGTGCAAATTCACAATAAAGAAAAACCAACTCTTGAAACATTCCTGCGGTCTATATGGTAACTGGAGAAACAAAATCTAGATGTTAACCACATCAACATACATTGGAATTGAATGTATAAAAACTATGCCAAAGTGCTTAAAAATGAATATCAAAGGTGAATTTCTAAAAATAAGCATAAAATAAAAATTTCTTTTTAGGGTTGTTTGGTTGGTGTAAAAATGACAGATGCACTAATATAGCTGCATCATTGTAATTTTGGCTGCACTCATTCACGCATCTCATGCATGAGTGAAGTGTGAAAATACGGTGGTTTTCAAGTCAGAATTTCCACATCTCACTTGAAGTGAAACGGAACCACACCTTTGTAAAAATAGGTGACAAAAAGGCAGTCCTACAGTAAACCCCCCCCCCCCCCCCCCCCCCCCCGAAAGGCCAAAAAAGCCATGGGGTCAAATTTCATCTGTTAATTCATCACGGGTTTTGAGATATTTGTATAAAAAGTTTAGACCGTAAAATCTACTACCAGGACTTCTGTGTGCCCCATTTGGAAGTCCATAAAATGCTAGGGCGTCAATTCTCGGTCTTAATTCATCGTAGATTTTGAGAAATTTGGGAAAAGTGGTGAACAATTGAATCCATTAAAATCCATGTGTGGAAATAACAAACATTGGATGGTGTTTCCATGGGACTCAACTACATATGGAAATGAGTCAAATATGATGCAGTAAATCACTTTCCTATCACATATGTAAATGCCAAATAACCCCTTAAGGAATTAGAATCAAATGAAGATGAGTAATCAATATCCAACCATCAGCCTTAGTAATTCATTTTTTATTTTATCTTGAATTCACTACTATAAAAAGGAAATTATTTTATCCTCATTTTTCTAAAACTCACCTTTGGTCTTCATTTTTAACCAGTTATGGCTTAAATCATATGAATTCAATTCTTATGTATTCTAATGCAAGCAAACATGTGAGTAGCCATTGTGATTAGTATATTATAGCTAAATGATGCATGCTTGTCATCTGACCACTACTTCTATAATACTACCTATTTCTAGACTAGGAATGTCTTGTCCGAATTACAGGTTAGTGGAACTTGGAAAACTAACACTTTAAATTAAATTAGTGAGACTTGATCTAAGTTTTTCGTAATCAAGGAAATCCAAAATATCATAATCGTGCAAATGAAGTGAAACCCATTTGTGGGCTATTTTTTTTATAAATGCCATCAATAATTATTAATTTCGTACCGTTTCGGTCGACATGGTTGAAAATTTTCGTTTCGGTCAAGTGGCCAAAATGAGATTTCACATAAAATCTTTAATTTAAGATTTCAGTCTATTTTGGTTGAGATTTCAGAATTTCGATTGAAAAATCACATTTCGGCTGAAATAAAATTTTACATAATTAGTTATTTTTTATTTTTGTGATTTTTATAAATATATATATTCTTTCTATTTCTAATATTTTCACAGAGTAATTTCAGAAAGTTTTACTAGAATGGCTCAAATTCATATTTCTTATTTTATTTTTTATTTTCTACAGATGTGTATATATATCTATATAAATATGTTAATTTTGTATTTTTCAGAAATGTAATTCTAAGAAATTTAGCCAAAATCTCGAATCCGATTAAGCTTTTAATTTTGGAGGCCAGACCGAAAGAGGATCCAAGCCGATATTGATAACTATAATCAATACCTTCTGATGATGCCAAAAAGTGTTTTCGGACACCACCGGTAAAGTAATGAGTGATTAATGTGGAAATTAAAGAAGAGAGAGAGTTTATAGTGGTTTGGTCAATCATGACCTACGTCCACTCTTGAATGACTTTGGTTGCCGGGTACTTTATTAACTCAAGGGTGCAGGGAGCAAAGAGTATAAACTTTGAGAAGGAGAGGAGAGAGTCGTTCTCAGGTAAAAATGTGATCTGCCCCCCAAGTGTTGGTGGGGTTTACAATTTATAGTCGCCCCCTAACAGATTGGGGCGACTTACTAGCAACTAGATAGGTATATTATGGTGGAGCTCACGACTTCTTCTCAACGGGTGAGGTGGTTGAGGTGCTCTCCATGAGACTCGATCGAAGATGAGGAGAGGGCTGACTCTTTCCAAGGTGGCGAGGGTGAGGCTCTTGGATGCTTCTCCTGATGATGTAGCCAGGCTATGTGGCTCTCTGATGAACTTGACTAGACTTGGACCACTTTGGGCTTGGTGGGCCTTTATAAGATTGGGCTTTCCACATGGATTGGGCCATTTGGGCTTGGCCCATCATTTGCCCTAAGAAAACTTGTCTAAGAAAACTTGGAGAATGAGCATTAGCTTGAATTTTTGAGCTCTGGGTGGTGGAGACTCCTTCTGCTAGATGACTATTTCCCTTCATGATATATTTTTGCCTCGCTAAACACCTCAAGTCTTTTCCATTTTTTGAATGATGGGCCGTTGTTGGGCGTGCAACTGGAGTGGATTTGGTTGGGCGTGCAGCTGAAGCCCCGGGCGCCTGCGGGGGTGACGCGGGAGAGGAGACCCAGGCGGAAAGAGTGGCAATCTAGGCTAGGGGCGCAATCCAGCTGGGCGAGTTGGTTGTTTGCATGAAGAGAGCCCAGGGGCTGCCCGTGGTCTGCGCAGAGGAGGAGCTACAAGGAGGACGTGCATCACGTGTTGCAGGCGACGGACGGGGCGGTGCCCAGGGTGCGCCTGGCAAGGCTGCAGGCTGGGGCGCCGCCCAGGGCACGGGAGCTACAACAGGCAGTGGACTTGGGCACCCCCTTGGGCGCGGGCACTGCAACAGGTTGTGGACAAAGCTTGGGCGCGAGCGCTGCAACAGGCAGTGGACGGGGCGCCCTGACGCTACTGCGACGGACGATGGAGGCGCGGGCGGGGCCCTGGGCGATACTGCGAGCGGTGGAGGCGCGGGCGCCACCCGGGGTGATGCTGCGGGCAGTGGAAGCGCGAGAGCCGCCCGGGGCGCTGGGAGCCCGGGCGCCGCCCGGGTGCTTCTGCGGGCGGTGGAAGCCCGGGCGCCGCCTGGGGCGCTGCTGCGAACGGTGGAAGGGCGGGCGCTGCTGCGACGGCGGACGACGGACGTGGCGCCCCTGCCCTGCTCCATGGCCCCAAACTGCTGTGTGGCAATGTGGGCGAGCACACGGGTGAGCAGGCTACTCTAGTCCATTAGGCACCAAGGGATGCTGATCCAGGCCAGCAAAGAGGAAAAAGAAAGCCGTTATGGGCGAGCAGACCGTGTCAGGCGCCCTTATAGGCGTTGTTTCAGCTAGTTCGGTCGAGCAGATCAGGCCAAGCGAGCAGATTTATTTTTTTTTGAAAAACTTATGGAGGCTAAAACAGTTGTTTCTGGACCTTTTTTGGAATTTTGACACCTTCAATCACTGCTTGAGGCAATGTTTTTTGTAGGGCTCATCAAGAGCTTCGATTTGATATATTATACGCCCCGTTTGGAGCACCTTGGGCGAGCCCGGGTTGCCGGGACTACCTTGGGAGCTTTGGGCGCTATGGAGGAGGCTGGCCTTGGAGTGCAGGCATCAAGAGGCACCACTTTGGGCTAGCTAAGTGGGTCAGGCGCCCCTCCAAGCGCTGGTTTGGCTCATTTGGGCGAGCAAGTGGGGTCTGGTGCCCCTATGGATGCTGGGTTGGCTCATTTAGGCGGCCAGCACTAATTTAATGTAGTCCTTCGGGTTGCAGATGACTTGAGTTTCAAGATCCTGCCTTTTGATATCGTGCTTTTGGCGCCCATGAGAGAGTTGCTAAGCTGGAGATAGTCTGCCTATTTGAGAACAGTGCAGAGGTAGGTAAGCTTTTTTGGCGACCCGTGAGAGTGCCGTTTAGCTGGAGATAGGCTGCCTGTTTGAGAACAGTGCAGAGGTAAGCCAAGCTTTTTTGGCGACCCGCGAGAGATCCGCTAAGCTGGAGATAGGCTGCCTGTTTAAGAACAGTGCAGAGGCGGGTCAAGCTTTTGGCGATCCACGAGATGATTCACCTCGCCTGGACTTGTTGATTTCCTCAGCATTCATATATTTTTGAGCTTTTGCCAATAGTTCTGGCATGCTCTTGGGTGGTCGCTTCATTACTGAAAAGAGGAAACTGGATGAACGGAGGCCTCCCAGAAAGGCAGTCATGGTGACTTTGTCATTGGGCTCTTCGACTTGGAGGACCTCATATTTAAAACGAGTGAGGTAACTCCTCAGACTCTCATCTCGGTCCTGTTTTATGCTGAGTAGGTGTGTGGCAGGCTTTTGGTGGCGGCGCCTACTGATAAAGTGTGAGACAAAAGATTTGCTCAACTTTCCAAAGGTGGCTATGGATGCTTAGGGGAGATTGGCAAACCACTGCCGAGCGGAACCGTTCAATGTAGTTGGGAATGCCCTGCACATTTTCTCGTCATAGATATTATGCAGCTGCATTTTTGTTTTGTATGTCTCCAGATGGTCTAGTGGATCCTTCGTTCCATCAAAGATCTCTACGGATGGCATCTTGAACTTCCGAGGGAGTGGGTAGTTCACCACGTCAGGCTTGAACGGTGTATCCGTTCCCCCGACAAGATAATCTACCGTCTCCGGTGCCTGCGCCCTTATGGCGTTGAAGACATCGCCCAGTTGATTCTGCATTTCTTTGATCTTTTCCTCCCAGCAATTGCTGGGTTCCCTGGACAGACCAAGGAAATAACTTCCATCTTCCATGCTGTGATTTTCACTTCCCCCCTCCTGAAAATGAGGATCCTCCTCGTTAGAAGCAGGGGGAGGAGGTGGAAGTCCACCGCGATTTGCCCCTCCTGGAGGTCCTCCGAATTGGGCTCCACCCGGGGGTGGAGGCATCTCGTGATGGGAGCGGCCTTGAGGGTCGACCAGGAGTACTCCGTGTGGGGCGGCATGGGGAACTCCAGCAGAGGCGCCATTGGGATGGACGCCTAGGTTTAATCCTAGGCCCTGGGCGCCATGGGGATGGGCGCCCAGGTGAGGATGAGGACGGGCGGCTCCTCGGCCCCGGGCACCATGGGGATGGGAGCCCATGTGAGGTGCTCCTCTGCGTGGAGCAGGAGGATGCTCCGGGCGGGGTACTTCCTGCGGTGGTACTCTATTAAATTGTGCTCCTCCTTGCCCTGCGAGCATGAGTTGCAATATCTGCTGGTTTTGGGTTACCAGCTGCTGCATGGTTTCTAGCATTTCTTGAGAAGAGGGAGCAGGGGTATTCGGTGCAGGATTAGTCGGTATAGGGTTACCCTCGCCCTCCCGCGAGGGATTACCATCTTGTCGTCTCGTTGATCTTATGGTGATCACCATAATTTGGAAACAGGAAATTTTCTTCGGCTCCCACAGACGGCGCCAAACTGATGATGCCAAAAAGTGTTTTCGGACACCACCGGTAAAGTAATGAGTGATTAATGTGAAAATTAAAGAAGAGAGAGAGTTTATAGTGGTTCGGTCAATCGTGACCTACGTCCATCTTGAATGGCTTTGGTTGCCGGGTACTTTATTAACTCAAGGGTGCAGGGAGCAAAGAGTATAAACTATCAGAAGGAGAGGAGAGAGTCGTTCTTAGGTAAAAATGTGATATGCCCCCCAAGTGTTGGTGGGGTTTACAATTTATAGTCGCCCCCTAACAGATTGGGGCGACTTACTAGCAACTAGATAAGTATATTATGGTAGAGCTCACGACTTCTTCTCAACGGGTGAGGTGGTTGAGGTGCTCTCCATGAGACTCGGTCGAAGATGAGGAGAGGGTTGACTCCTTCCAAGGTGGCGAGGGTGAGGCTCCTGGATGCTTCTCCTGATGATGTAGCCAGGCTATGTGGCTCCCTGATGAACTTGACTGGACTTGGACCACTTTGGGCTTGGTGGGCCTTTATAAGATTGGGCTTTCCACATGGATTGGGCCATTTGGGCGTGACCCATCACCTTCCATCCAATGAGTCTCTCAACATAAATGCATAACTAACGAAGTAATCCTTTCTTCATTTAACAAGGTGGATAATTACGGCAGACTCTTTACCAGTAGAATGGGCCATAAAAGGAGCTCTTGAGGCGACAAGCGCTGTAGAGTACGAGTACAAAAATTAGATGGACTGATACTTGGCTAATAATTTGATGAATACGTAGCAAACTCTATATAGAATGCCATGGGAATTATGGCGAAGAGACGTGTGAATGTGTAGCAAACTCTATATAGAATGCCATGGGAATTATGGTGAAGAGACGTGTGAATGCGTAGCAAACTCTAAATAGAATGCCATGGGAGTTATAGACGTGTGAACGTCGTCGTCTCAATGTGTGGCCTGAAAACACTAGGACCCAATATAAATGGGGTAGCCCTTATGCTTATAAGCTTAGCTTTGTGTGTGTGTGTGAGAGAGAGAGAAAGAGAGAGAGTGAGAGAGAGAGACGAGTCGTTCCTCAGGCATGGCGCACCTTGATGTGAGAAAAGGTGCATGGATAGCAGAAGAAGATATTCTGCTAAGAAAATGTATTGAGAAGTACGGAGAAGGAAAGTGGCGTCAGGTTCCCATGAGAGCAGGTAGAGTCCTAGTGCTTTGTATTTTGGTTCACATCAGTGATCTCAATGGCAGGGAAAGTTGTGGGAAACATGGGTTTATTTAGAAAAATATAGCGATGGAATGCGTTTTTCATGACCCCGAAATGGCCCAAAATACCGTTGGGACTTGGAAGCCCCTATTTTCTTGCTAATGAGACAAAGTATAATTTATAAATATATAGGGGAATGTTCATATCCATCCATCCATCACCCTATGGTAAGGGATGTTTCCATAAATGAGAGGTTTTAAATACAAAAAGGAGATTTCAAGTACATATGGTGTACTTAAAACCCCCCAATTATGGAAGCATCCCTCACCCTATGGTGAGGGATGGATGCATATGAATGGAAATGTTCATATGCATCCATCCCTCACCATAGGGTGAGGGATGCTTCCATAATTGAAAATTTCAAGTACAAAAGTTATTTTTCAAGTACATAGGGTGAGGTACACTTCTTATATATATATATATATATGGGAGATGCTCATATGAGACATATCTCGTACATTATATGTGAAATAGGAGTGTGGGCCCTCACATTTAACTTGTTGGCATTGGATGTGGATGTGAGCGTCCCAATGTGAGGGCCCCACCTTATCCCTCATAGTAAGGCGAGAGATGCTCTCACAGGAGTATCTCCCATATATATATATATGAGTTATGCTACAAAATTCCCTGCGCCTTTTTTTTTAACGCCCCTCTTTTAGCCAATAAAAGAGTGACACGTTAGTGATACACATATCTGATTATCTCTCCTAAATATTCTCCTACAAAGGTGGATATCTTAAAATACTAACAAATCATTGGCTATTAGATAGGGGCAGAAACTCTCCTTTTGAAATAGGAGAGTTTTTGAGAATAGGGCAAGCCTCTAGCTTAGGATAATATTCCGTAAGCTCATGCTTGTGAGGCTCACCCTTGGTCTACCAAAATGGGCCAAACACACAAACCCCCTGAATTCCACATGTCTACCAACTTTTGGTTAGATCTGAATTTACTGGACCGTTGAATTGACTGTGCACCAATCCAAATGGACTATTGATCATTAAACTTTTAGGGCCCATATGGGGATTATAGAAACCACAGTTTGGACAAAAAATTTGTAAAAAAGAGGGTCCAAGTATTCCTCAAAATTCCCCATCCCCATATGGATCCCTAGGTGGGCCCCACCACACACTTGAGCTTACCTCAGCTTATCTTATTATATATATATATATATATAAAGAGAAATATTCAAGTGAGAACATTATATGAAAGGGAGAACTAGTAACCCATCCAAACCCCTAACAACCAATAGGAAACCCCCTGATAGTTACTAATCCCAAGGATTGACACATATCCAAATGGACTGAACCGTTGGCTTAAGAGTTGAATATTTTTTTAAATATGAAGCCATTAAACTTGTGGGTCACGGATGAAGGGGTTAGGGGCATGAGTTTGCGGTCACACTTGATATTTGGGGCTGTCTCACATAGATCTTTTCATCCCCCTTGTTCCCATCCCCAAATGGAGCCTACAGTTAGGCCCCATAAAAAGTTCTCATATAATAGTTCTCACCTGAATATTATCAATATATATGTCTTTTCAGTTCATACGGTGAGGAGCACCTAGTTGACATCACCTTATAACCCATTCAAATAGACTACAATATACAACTCCCCAATAGACACTGAGTCCCATGGATCTACATGGATCCGAATGGACTGAATCGTTTGGTTGAGAGTCAATTTTTTATTGTTTGATATAAAGTCATAAAACTTGTGGACCTTTGTCCTATGATCAATGGGGTCCAAAGGTGAGCCCCACTCGGTGTATGACATTAGTAAGGATTGTCCTCACTGGAACAATTATATATATAGTACTGACTCGAGCACCGGATTAGTGTGTGCACCTTAATGTGGGGCCCAATGAGACTGAGACTTGGGGGGATCGAAAGTTCTCCCTGGATCCTTCATTTTTGTAAAAAATCAACCCCTTCTCAAAACCCTATCATCTTCAAGGGGGGTGTGGTCCAGTCGGATGAGCCATCAGGTGGGTCCCACTCCTACTGTGTAAGATGCACATCGGGCATACCTGATAAGCAATATTATATATACGTCGGTAATATTCAAGTGAGATAATTACATGAAATTTTTTTTGTGGGGCCCAATTATGAGCTCCATTTGGAGATAGAACCAGAGAATGGAAAGATCTATGTGAGACCACCCCAAGTATCAAGTTTGACCCCAAACCCATGCTCCTAATCCTTTCGTCCGTGGCCCATAAGTTTAATGACTTCATAATTAAAAAAATATTCAACACTCGATCCAACAGTTCAGTCCATTCGGATGTGTGCCAATCCTTTGGATTAATTACTATAAAGGGGTTCCCTATTAGTTGCTAGGTTTGAATGGGTCTGTAGTTGGGCCCTGCAAAAAAGTTCTCACTTGAATATTTCCCTTATATATTCCCCTTATATATATATATATATAGAGAGAGAGAGAGAGAGATTATTCATGACATGTTTTTGCCAAAATTGAAACTTTGAAATAATTTTGGAGTTTCAATTTAAATTACTAATCTTTTTCCTAAAATCTTATATACATTTTAAAAAATAGGTTTCCAATCTTCCATTAAAATGCTTTTGGGGTATTTCATATGTGAATAAATTTTTATATATAGGGGGACATTTATGTGCATCCATCCCTCACCATAGGGTGAGGGACACTTACATGGCTTTTCTTCTTTGCACATGAATATTCTTTTTCTGTATATGACCATATATGACTTTTTATCTTTTGTAATTGAATATTTCTAATTATGTAAGTGTCTCTCACCCTATGGTGAGGGATGGATGCACATGAATATTCTCCATATATATATGGTGATGCTCCTATGAGAGATATCACTTACCTTATATGAGAGATAGGGGTGGGGGCCCTCACATTTAAGTTATTGGCATTGGATATAGATGTGAGGGCTCCTACCCAATCTCTCATATAAGGTGAGAGATAAAGATGAGGGCATTCACATTTAAGTTGTTTGCATTTGCTATGGATGTGAAGGCCCCCACCTTATCTCTTATAGGAAGGTGAGAGATGCTCTCATAGGAGCATCTCCTATATATATACGGAAATTCTAAAAAACTCCCCTATCTCAAAAGGGGAGCTTCTGCCCCTGTTTATTAGCCAATAATTTAAGAGAATCTGTAAAAGATCTAAAGTTTTAGGAGAATATTTTGGGGAAAGAATGTATAAGTGTACCATTGATGACACATGTCACAATTTCATTGGCTAAAAGGCGATTTTTTTTTTGAAAAACGCCCAGCGAGTTTTGTAGCGTAACTCACATGTGTGTGTGTGTGAGAGAGAGAGAAAGAGAGAGAGAGAGAGAGAGAGAGAGAGAGAGAGAGAGAGAGAGAGAGAGAGAGAGAGAGAGCATGGCTCTCTTAAGGTATAGCTTAGCTTATCCTAAGCTGCAATAGTGCTGGTTCTATAAATCAAAGTTGGTTATATATGTTTTTTGCATGATGGAACTGGAAATCCAGTTTTAATTAGATTTATCTCGATTTTGGAGACGATTATCACCCAAAAAATAACGATAATCAACTTTTATTTGTGGAACCAGCACTATTTCAGCTTAAGATAAGTTAAGCTTCAACTTAGGAGAGCTGACCCCTATATATATATATATATATATATATGGAAAATATTCATATTAGAATTAGTTCCCATTTATTATATGAGAACTTTTTTTGCGGGGTCTAACTAGCAATTCATCCAAACTTAGCAACTAATAGGGAACCCCCTGATAGGCACTAATCCCAAGGATTGATACATATCCGAATGGACTGGACCGTTGGATCAAGGGTTGAATATTTTTTTGAATGTGAAGTTATTAAACTTGTTGGCCACGGATGAAGGGGTTAGGGGCATGGGTTTGGGCCAAACTTGATACTTGGGGTGGTCTCACATAGATCTTTCCACCCCCCTGGTCCCATCCAGGGGCGGAACTGTGTTGAGGCCCGGGGGGGCCGGGCCTTTGAAAAACTCTTTTAAAAGACCAAAATGGCCCCCCCCTCCCCAAGGTTTTTCTCCCTCCAGCAAACGACGCCGCCGCTGTCCGCCATCAACACCATCAAGACCTTCTTTCCGGTAGCATTTCTCTCTTTCTATCTCTCTTTCATAGATGATGTTTTTTATGTCTTTGTGTTGTCTTATTGTGGTGTTTGATAGAGAGAAGGGAAAGTTGCTTTGGGGTTTTTTTTTTTTTTTTCAATCAATGTATGATGGCATTGATTTGGGGTTTTGGAAGAGAAGAGGAGAGGAGATGGGGAAGGAACTGATTCAATTCAATGGCTTGGTGGGGCTGAAAGTTGATGAACTAGAAATAGGAAGGATTACTAGGAGAATAGGGAATCTGAATTGGGTTGGAAAGTTTTACCCTTTCTGTTTTGTTTGTTTTAAGACTGGAGTGGTAGAAAACGGGTTTTAAATTGGATTGATGGTTTGTTTTGTTGTGTTGTTGTATCTCATTATCCCTCATCTCAAATGGGCAGCCACAAGACCCAAGATTGTCAATCAAATCCCAAAGCACAAAAAACCTGCAATTTTTCAAAAGATAAATCCAATCCAGACAACATTCTCATGTGCAATGCTTTGGTTACCAACATTATCCTGATTCCATTTTCCATGATCGATTGGTCCACTGAATCAGAAGAAGTTGAACTTGGGAATTTGGGTCTGAGAGCTCACTGGATTAGAATTTAGAAATGACAATTACAACGCACAATGAGCAGTTTGCATGAGATTTCTACCCATATCAAGGCAGGGGAGATGAAATGCATGGCTGCACTTGGGAAGAAACCCCACCCCACCCAGGCCTCCACTCCCAACCCTTTTAACTTTCGAAAACCTCTCCAGACTCCAGTCTTAAGCCCTAACACTCTTCAGCTCTTCCTTCTTTGTTTTGTTCGTCTCCTCTTTTTCTCCATTAATCTCTCATCTTCAGTGGTTAAAATTTTGCACGCCGTCTTCTCTATGTCCAGCATTTTCAAGGAACAAAATCATGGTTGAACTTATAACTATGTCAAAAAGGAAACTTTAAAATATGATAGTTATAATAATTGGTGAAATAAAATTTTATTCAAGTTTTGCCCCCCCCCCCCCCCAGATGAAATCCTGGCTCCGCCCCTGGTCCCATCCCCAAATGGGTCCCATAAAAAAGTTCTCATATAATATGTGAAAACTAGTTCTCACCTAAATATTACCGTGTATATATATATATATATATGTATATATTAGGGTGGTTAGATAAAATTCAAATACATTATTTTCTTGGGAAACCCTCACCCTGAGTTCCCATGTATGAGCACCATCCATGAGCATCCTCCTTTTTTTTGGCAAATGAGACCCATATGATGAGTCCAACCCACTCGCTCATTAGTCCCCCTTGAATTGGCACAAAACCCAAATAAAGCATTCATCCAAGCATTACTCACAGATCAAAATAAAATAAAATATATGATGCATGCCTCCTTAACCCATTGAACTCAAAGAGCCATAGACCAAACGAATGGGATATTCTAATGGGGTTGATCTTTTGTATACCCTCATGTTTCATTTCATCAAGCCCTAGCTCATAATAAACCTACATAATAAACTATACAATTCAAGAGCTAACATGCTAAGACACCTATCTAATACTAATTCTATGAAAACCCCCAAATTACCCAACCTTCAACAAGAGAGAAGCTTACTTAAGAGAGGAGATGAGAACTTCCCAAAAAAATTGGTAAGTGGAGAATCATTATGCCCTAGTGGTCATGAGATGTTGGATTATGATAATGATGGTTGCATGGTCACATGGTGTGATGAAGAAAATGAGGAAAAGAAATAAAGAAACAAATGAGAGAAAGAGGGGGACGGTTTACAGAATACAGGGAATGAAAGAAAGAAAGAAAGAAGAAGGGAGGGATATCAGTCGGTTGTAAACAGCGATATTTTAGGTGATTTGCATTTTGGCCCACTTGAACTAATTGATATTCGGGTCTCATTTTGAGGTCATACAAGGGTCCAGATTGATATGATGCTAAAGAATAGCGTTTATGAAATTAAATCATCTACCAAACAGTGACTAAATCTCAAAAATTTTAAATTATGAAAAAGACTCCAAACTTTTTGGGAATTACAAACTACCCCCTACTATACTTAAAAGAACTCGGACATCAACAAAACTTCGCACACACAATCCTAAAAATAAATCAGTCATGTTTGACTTCTAAATGAGCTTAATTGACTAACAACATAATTAACTACACCAATTAGCACCATAGCCAGCATGCATAGACACTAAGACTAGCCATTGTGACTAGTGGTCGGTTCGATAATAGCTAAATGACGCATGCTAGACTTTCATAATACTGCCTTTTTCTTACATCCCTACCTGTCGCCAAATGCCCCAAAATAAAACCTTTCTCGATTAGGGAAAAGCATCAAAGAAAATAAGAACAAGGTGGATATTTTTGAAAGATTAATCTTACCAATGGTAGGGAGCGTAGGAAGAGCTCATAAAGGGGCAAATGCAGGGCACAAGTCAAACATTTCTATTAATACTTGTGATTTGGGTTGTGAGAGAACTTCATCTATTCTACGTACTTTAGATGGACTGATAGTTGGCCAATAATTAGATGAACACGTTGCAAACTCTATTTGTGATATTTGCACGTCAGTGTCTCAATGTGTGGGCCTGAAAACACTATAGGTACCCTCTGATGCTTAAGCTTAAACTAGTAAGAGTCCACAACTGAGAGAGAGAGAGAGAGAGAGAGAGAGAGAGATGGGTCGCTTCTCAGGTATGGAGCACCTTGATTTGAGAAAAGGTGCTTGGTCAGAAGAAGAAGATATTCTGCTGAGGAAATGCGTTGATAAATACGGAGAAGGAAAGTGGCGTCAAGTTCCCATGAGAGCAGGTGGCATATTACTACTTTGCTCACTTCAATAATGTCAGTGCCATGGAAAGTTGCTGAAAACATGGGTTCATTTAGCTGTTATGAAAAATAAAGTGATTAAATATTTGGGGGATTCGGCGAAAGGTCCCTGAACATTTCACTTTTTTGCCTTAGGTCTACAATCTTTTTTTATAGTGTGAAAGGTCTTTTTTCCAAATTTGAAAACCTAAAGTGTCTAATTTACCCTTTCTTCAAATCATATCCCATGATTAGTGGGATAAGCCATTAATAATGGTCAACTACCATTAAATTAGTCACGATTAATAAAATTCCACTAATGATTTTTAAATAAAGTTCAAAAAAAGGAAACAAATTTCAAATAAATTTCTAAAAATGAAATAAATTTCAAACACGCAAATAAATTTCAAAAGATCCAAATAAATTTCAAAAGACGAAAATAAACTTAAAAAAATGTAAATAAATTTCAAAAGACGAAAATAAATTTCAAAAGATGTAAATAAAATTAAAAAAAAACAAAATTAAACTCTAAAAAAATAAAAACTAATTTCAAAAAATACAAATAAATTTGAAATAACGCAAATAAATTTCAAAAAATGCTATAATATCAAAAGAACATAGAGAAATTTAAAAAGACACAAATAAATTTCAAAAAATCTAAAAATCTTCAAAAGTTGAAAATCAATTTAAAAAGATGCAAATAATTTTCAAAATATGGAAATCAATTTTAAAAGATCCAAATAAATTTCAAAAAAGTGTAAATAAATTTAGAAAAATGCAAATACATTTGCCACAAACTCGGATAAATTTGTCCAAATTCAGATAAATTTGTCCCATAACTTAGATAAATTAGCCAAAACTCAGATAGATTTGTCCATAACGTAAAGAAATTTATTTCAGAACTCAGATAAATTTGCAAAAAACTCAGATAAATTTGTTCAGAATTCAGTTAAATTTGTCCCGAACTCAAATAAATTTGTCCCATAACTCAGATAAATTTCCAAAATGAAGATAAATTTGTTAAAAACTCAGATAAATTTGTTAAAAACTCAGATAAATTTTCCAAAAACTAAAT
The DNA here is from genome assembly GCA_038049695.1 of Cinnamomum chago. Classification (NCBI taxonomy): domain Eukaryota; kingdom Viridiplantae; phylum Streptophyta; class Magnoliopsida; order Laurales; family Lauraceae; genus Cinnamomum; species Cinnamomum chago. The sequence continues at coordinate 126,644,933 of CP142451.1, forward strand.
TAAATTTGTCGGGAACTCATATATATTTGCCAAAAACACAAATAAATTTCTCAAAAACTCAGATAGATTTTCTTTTGGGCTTTGAAACCAGGTCAAACTTGACCTGACCTCACCTGGATTGGAACCGACCCTCTAGGTCATCTTCTTCCTCCTCTACGAGATCCGGACTCTACGAGCTCTGTGAGCTCCGGACTCTGCGAGATCTAGACTCTGAGAGATCCGGACTCTACGAGCTCCGCCTCTGCGAGATCCGGACTCCGCCCTCTGTGGGACTTCGGCAATTCCTGCGATTCCCAGGCCCACCTATTCTTCTTCTTCGTTCTTCTGTTCTGATTCAGAACCAGAACCTGCAACTCAATAAAGACAGCCAGCCTTTGATCTTGATCTCGGCCACCTTGCTTCCATTTGTCTTTCAGCCTTTGTTCTGCAATAGAACCGAGACCCATACCCTTTGCCAAAAAGACAACAAACAAAAGCTATCTCTGCAAAACCACTCAGATGGTATGGAAATTTATCTGAGTTTGGACAAATTTATCCGAGTTTGTGGCAAATGTATTTGAGGTTTTCTAAATTTATTTACACTTTTTTGAAATTTATTTGGATCTTTTAAAATTGATTTTCATCTTTTGAAAATTATTTGTCTTTTTAAATTGATTTTCGTCTTTTGGAAATTTTTATATTTTTTGAAATTTATTTGCGTCTTTTTAAATTTCTCTATATTCTTTTGATATTATAGCATTTTTTTAAATTTATTTGCGTTATTTCAAATTTATTTGTATTTTTTGAAATTAGTTTTTGTTTTTTTAGAGTTTAATTTTGTTTTTTTTAATTTTATTTACATCTTTTGAAATTTATTTTCGTCTTTTAAAATTTATTTACATTTTTTTAAATTTATTTTCGTCTTTTGAAATTTATTTGGATCTTTTGAAATTTATTTCATTTTTAGAAATTTATTTGAAATTTGTTTCCTGTTTTTTGAACTTTATTTGAAAATCTCATTAGTGGAATTTTATTATTCGTGACTAATTTAATGGTAGTTGACCATTATTAATGGCTTATCCCACTAATCATGGGATATGATTTGAAGAAAGGGTAAATTAGACATGAGAATTATATCCAGGGACTTCTCGCCAAAATATGTCCAGTTGCATGGACTACAGGCCTTAAAAGAAAAGTTGATGGACTGGAGGCATTACAAGTCCTATATGAGGAACCTTTCGCTAATTATCTCTAAATATTTTCCTGATCCTCACGTTTACACGTTTCTACCAATTTTGAAACTTTAAAATGCTTTTGGAGTGAAAACTTATTTTTGTCCATTTTTTTTTCTAAAAGCTTATAGAAAAATTAAAAAATGAAACAGGTTTCTGAGCTTTCATTAAAATACTCTGCGGTCTTTCACATGTGGAATAAAATTAAAAAATATAAAATGAGAGGGCTTAGATAAAACTCCAGTACTTTTTTTTAAAATTTTTGAACATACCAAACTATATATATGAATTTGGGCTGAGTCTTAAAATCATAATTAAATGAAAATAAATGGTAATTAAGCTCATGACTTGATTACTTTTCAGGCCTCAGACGGTGTCGGAAGAGTTGCAGACTTCGATGGTTGAACCACCTCAAGCCAAATATCAAGAAAGGAGAGTTCGAGGAAGACGAAGTGGATCTCATCATCAGACTTCACAAGCTATTGGGCAATAGGTAAGTGATGTGACCTGTTTCATTGTAATGAGTTAGTTGCATGTATGCATACACACTTGCAAGTCATTTAGACGCAAAGAAAATAGGTGAAGAAACAAGTAAGCTATCTATCGTATAAATATCAACTACGGACAAACCACATCTGCAGTTTTTCCACCATTTATCATCCCAAACAAACCTTTATAGTACTAGCAATTCGAACTTTTTATTTGGCAGTGTCTTATTTTTACATTGGGGTTGTTTTATTTCAATTGATTGCATCTTCCTTATTATCGTAAACTGTTGAGAAAGTCCCTAATAATATACGTGTATGTGTACGTATATCATGTTTTGTTAAGAGGTACCTCCCACGAATAGAAAATATCCTAAATTAGAAAGATTGGGTAGTAATAACTTAGTAATATCTTTAGATTAGATTCTTCTTAAGATGTAATTAAGTTATTTGGTTTATTTTAAGATTTTATTGCATTTTTAGATAACATGTTAATGCATTGGAAATCAATTGCCGTTTTAGCAACCTTTTGCTGATTGCAAAGGTGAGTTGTTCTTAGTCGAGCTAAAGGAAAAAAAAAAATCCAAATCTAAGTCACCAAAATCATCTTTTTTTCATGAACTTCCTTTCCCCTATTGAAGCCTCTTTCAGTAGAGTTAGACAAAGCACATTTGGTTTGGTACGAGTTGGGCAAAACTTGAATGAGCTCCAATTATTAGTGGTTTTTTTAATTACATTAGAAAAAAGGTGATGTACGTACCAATCCTTTAACTCTTTCTTACCTCTCCTATATTCTTTTAACCAACTAACCCTGGATAAGAAATTATCAAAAAAATTTCAAATAAGGCCTTAAATTTTTGCCTTACTTAAAAAAAGGATGCGAGTTTTAAAACTTTTCAGATCATTTCATAAGTTTTCCAAGAAGTTTTCAATTAAGGACATTTGTCAGTTTAAAGATATTTTTCCAACGACTTTTTCCTCGATTTTTTAAAACTACTCATATTATCCTTTATTGAAATAAAACCCTAATTCAGTTTTTTTTGTATTCTCCTCGTTTTCTTCATTGGCTTCCTTACCTTGATCGAAGACAACCGACGTCCCCATGGTAATCGGTTGCATGTAGTGGCTGCCAAAACCATATCATTACTTTAAATGGAGAGTAATTTAGGTATTTGAAAAATGAGGAAAAAAGTTAGAAAAATTACCTTTGAATGATTGGAGGTCCTTAATTGAAGATTTATTAAAAGACCGAGGAACTAATTTGAAAAGTTTGTAAATCCTTTTTTAAAGTTAGGCAAAGATTTAATACCTAATTTGAAATTTTTGTAGATTTTTTTTTGAAATAGTTATAAATGTACTTGCTTAGTTAGTAAAAGCCCGAATGGCTGAGAATCCGGCGTACATTAGTATTAGCTGTCATGGTGGACCCTCTATAACTAGAAGCAAAAAGTCTACTTGGACAAACTTTTTTGGCCAGAATTTGGCCAACCTATATGGTTTGCATTGAATATCACTATGATATTCAATGCAAACCATATTGGTTGGCCAAATTCTGGCCAAAAAAGTTTGTCCAAGTAGCATTACTCAACTAGAAGAGGCGTGCTATGCACCCCGGGATCCGGAACCCCTCTGGGATCCAACGGATCCCAGTCACCCCGGGGTCCGTCCGGGTTCCGGATCCCGGGGTGTGTAGCTTTTTTCTAACTAGAACCATTGACGTCCATAAGAATATATCACATCTGTCCGACAAATCCGTCACCACATAAATACAGAATGTTTAATGGGAAAGCCACTTTTACAAAGTATACATGCAGTGGGGCATGTGAATGGGACAATCCGGACCTAGGTTGCCCAATCCGGTCCCACATATTGGACTCGGCCTAATCCGTTGTTGTCCAATTTCAGTCCTAAATTAATTGTGCCTATATCAAATTCCGTTCCGTACAGGCCTGGCCAAACTAGGATCGGGCTTAGACTTAGCCTGATATTGAACATAAGCTAAACATTATCTAATTATTCTTTTATTGTCACCGAACACCCGTTGTGAACCGAACTTTAGACCCTCTTCTTTTTTTTTTCCGATCTTGGGGCCGGCAATGCAACGCAACAAGCAACAAGCAACAAGGCGGAGTTTGTGCCCAAGATCAATTAGTGCATTTCCGTCATTGTCTAGATCATCATCACCAATTGGGTCGTGACTTAACCGAACTTGGGCACAAACTAATGTTTCTTGCGCGCGGATCAAGCTACGACGGGACGGGCCAAGACGGGTTGGGCTTGCTCTGCCCATTCTCAGTCCCATTTTAGCTGGACTTTAAAATAATTTTTCAAGCCCAACTTGCTTCGGCCAGGCCGGGTCGAGTACCCATTTCAACGGACTAAATTGCACTACAACAAACTGCACATTTCCCGACACTATTTGCAGATGCAGTGAAAATTTGCGTTGGCAAAAGTCTTATTTCCAACGCATATTTGGATTGCGTTGGCAATTAGTGTCGGAAAATGATAGTTTTACCGACGCAAGTAAGACCGCGTTGGCAAAAGCTGTTGAAACCACATTGGCGCAAAAAAAAAAAACACTAAAAGAGAGGGAAAGTTTTGCCAACGCGTTTTTCTCTAATGACGACGCAATAATGCGTTGGCAATTATCTTGTTTACTGGCGACGCACAAGTGTGCGTTGGGAAAGGTCTGAGTTTTTATTCGTACAATTGCCAACGTATGAGTTGCGTCCCCAAAACCCCATTTATGACAAACTTACCTTTTCCGACACAGTGAAAAGTTGCGTTGGCAAAAGTCACAGAAAATTGCTGCTTTTACCGACTCAAGTAAGACTGCGTTGGCAAAAGCTGTGGAAAAACTTTCCCGACACTATTTGCCGACGCAGTGAAAATTGACATTGGCAAAAGTCTTATTTCCGATGCATATTTGGACTGCGTTGGCAAAAGTCACATAGAATTGTTACTTTTACCAACACAAGTAAGACCACGTTGGCAAAAGTTATGGAAAACATACAATTATTTTGCTTACTGGCGATGCACAGGTCTGTGTCTGCAAAGCCCCATTTAGTAAAATTCATTTTTGCCAAAATAATATGAGCACTCCGTTTTAACCGCTTTTATTTGTTTCCAACTCTCTTTATGAGTGAAATTGGCGCACGACAATTGGTACAAGCAATCCAAAATCCATCTCGGCGTCAACTCTCTGTTGAAGGCGAGCATGATGACGTCGACAAGGAGTATAGACCATCCAGAAGTAGTGAGGAAGAAGATGAGGTTGTTATATCTAATATCAAAATTCTTACATGTATACTAACTTATTGTGTTATTTCTTACATGTATACTAACTTATTGTGTTTTTTTCGTAATTCTTAATTTTATCCTAACTTATTGTGTTATTCAGTTTGCACATATGGCCCCAGGGAGACGCAGACAAAGCCAATCAGCAGGCACTCAAGAATCGGTCCCAGATCGTATTGCCAATTAGTGTGAGATCGGTGCCACCACTACAAAAAATTGCACTTTTAGCTACGTTTTTTGGCAATGCTTTTATAATTTCGTCAGTGAAAATCTACTTTTACCGACTTTTTATATAAAAGGTAGGTAAAATTTGATTTTTACCGACGTTTTCTTAAAAAACGTCGGCAAAGGTCACTGTTAGAACTGACTTTATTTAAAACCATAAATATTACCGACGAAAAAAAACGTCGGTAAAAATATATTTTTTATTTTACCGACGAAAAAAAACATCGGTAAAAGTATTTTATAAGTTATTTATTTTTCTTTTGTTTTTTGCCGACGAAAAAAAATCGTCGGCAAAGATAAATTTTATTATCAGGTGTAAAATAAATATTGATTTGAACTTTAAGCGGCGTTTAGGTAAAACCTCGGTAAATATATTTTTATTTTTAAGAAAATTTAAAATGAGGGATATTTAACGACGAAAATGGTTTTTTGCCGACGAAAATTTGCGTCGAAAAAATTATTACCGACGTTCAGTGTAAAACGTCGGTAAATATGTGTTTAGTGTTTTTCCTTTTGCCCTTCTTCTTTCCCTCTCCCGCCAACGCAAACCCTCTTTATTTTTTCCCTCTTTGCTTTTCCCTCATCTGCTCATCTCTCTCTCTCGATCGGTGCTCTCTCTCTCTCTGTCTCTCTCAATCTGCTCTCCTCTCTCTCTCTCTCTCGATCTGGTTTTTCCCTCTTTTCTCTCTCTCTCATCTGCTCATCTCTCTCTAGATCTGCTCTCCTTTCTCTCTCTCGGTCTGGCTTTTCTCTCTCTCATATGCTCATCTCTCTCTCTCGATCTGCTCATCTGCACCGTCTTGGACCAAAGCAACTACTATCTCACCGCACTGCAACACCACTGAGGCCACCCACCTCGTCCTTGCAACCCAACTGATCTCTCTCACCAGCTGCCTTCCTCTTCCAGGTTCGGATTTCACATTTTCTCCTTTTGTCAGTTCTTTACTTCCTTCCTTACATGCAAGGTGTCTTGATTGTGGGTGCTAAGTTGTTCGTTTCAGTCAATGTCATTGATTGAGATGTTCATGCTTTGTGCTTTTATTTCTTAATTGTGGGTGTTAATCTGATTTGGAATTCTCTCATGAATGCCTCTCTTTCTCCATGACAAAAGGGAAAACCAGAACTCTGGTTTCTTGTTGTTTTGCTTGTGTGAATAGAAAACGCCCACCATCTGTTTGTTTATGTTACTCTAATATTTCTCTTTATTTGTATTTGATTTGGAATTCTCTCATGGATGCCTCTCTTTCTCAATGACAAAAGGGAAAACCAGAACTCTGGTTTCTTCTTGTTTTGCTTGTGTGCATAGAAAACGCCCACCATCTGTTTGTTTATGTTACTCTAATATTTATCTTTATTTGTAAAGAGTGCTTCCCATGTGTTCATTTATATTCCTCTGTTAAAGAAGCTAGAAGAGGATTTGATGTTGGGATTAAGATTAATGATTGGAATAGCCCAAAAAGTGCCCTCTCCTATGTGGGCTCACCTATGGCTCATTTGTGATTCATAGTCAAATGAGCTCAATGGAAGAATTACTAAAGAGACCTGATTATTATTAAGAATGCAATTCAGGTTTGGAAGATACTCTATTCACCTCGTGATTAGTTGTTGCAAGAATGAAAGAAATGTAAACTTATATAGATCTCTGGTTATCCAAATGCAAGATTGCAATTAATACCAAAAAGTTGAACTTCCCAAACAAAATGCTCCTCCTTAGTCATTTGACTTGCAAAAGAAAAGAAAAAAAAATTCACATTTAATCATTGCAATATACACTGCCTTAATCACCTTAAAATGGAACTTCCCAAACAAAATGCTCCTCCTTAGTCATTTGACTTGCAAAAGAAAAGAAAAAAAAATTCACATTTAATCATTGCAATATACACTGCCTTAATCACCTTAAAATGGAACTTGGAGGCATTTGGTCAGAGATTTTAAGTTTGTTAAGGACAGTTGGTAGGAGCAAAAAAAAAAGGAGTAAGGATAGCCAAATATTGAATATAAAATTTATTCTTCTGTTTCTATAACTTGGGATCTTTTCCTTAATAATGTTATGTTGTTGAAACATTTTATGCTTTCAGAGCTTCTGATCTCAATTTAAACAAACTAATAACAAACCTATCAAATTCAAACTCAACCCATTTAAATTCTACCCTAAAATCTCTCTTAGTATCATACATCTAATAACACTTTCGTTATTGCATACTTGTTGTTAGCATGACCCTATTCTTGTCTAGTTATTTATCTGTCTGATCAAAATATACTCTCATTTGTTTAAGAGAGGGAATCAGGACCCTTGCCTTTAGTTTTCATTCTCTTGTAGAGAATGCCAATTGTGGAAAGGAGAAATTGCTTTCCTAGGTTTTAGTTTTTAATGAGGACAAGTGAATAATAAAAACCAAAGGGCAAGGGAAACGTCCACTTCTACATTGATAAGATAAAGAGAAGAAATATTCATTCAAGATTTGCTTCTATCCTTTGGAGGGTGGTGGGGCCCATTGTCTCTCTGTTCCTTGTATAAATAAACTTTGATACCTGCGAAAGCCATTGATGGGTGAGTGGATCCCATTAATAATCATTCACCAGTGTCATGAAAAGAGGAACAATCGAGAGTAGACAAACTAGAATCTTTGGACTATGTCAAGTCACTCTTCATATGAGGGGTGTGGACTCCATGGTGGTGTCCACATATATACTATCAGACTGCTTTGAATAAATGGTAGTTTTTCTAAAAAAAGGTTGAGCATATAATATTTTTAATTATATGTTCAATTTTACAGTGGAAACAACTTCCAATAGAATAAAATTTGAAGACGGGCCAATAAAAGAGGGGCTACAATTTCTAGCAGCTTGAATTTTCAAGATATATGATGCCAACTATGGAGTTTCATTCCACTCATTTGAGATGGAGTTGGACAATCAAAGTTGCCATTTGAGATGGAGTTGGACAATCAAAGTTGGGGGAACAACCCATTTGACACCTCTAGACACTTGGCAGCCTTAATTTTATTTCTCCCTTGGATAAGGCTTGGGCATGTCCAATTGGACAGTGACAGAGGCATGGGGCTGATCAAACAGCTGGGACCTCCTTCAATTTATGGCGCCAGTATACAAGTGTCTATGCCTTAATTTCAGAATCTGAATTCAGGTATGAGAATCAGTCCTCTGAACTAGAGACAGCTGTGGAATGGGTTGCTTTTGGTGATTCATGTCGAGGTCTGACCTTGACCTGAATCCAGTTCAGGTATGGGAATGAGTCCCATGATCTTGACCTGGACCTGATTCAAACATGACCCACCTCTTTGTTCCTCTGGATAGTTGCATTGGATAAAAAGAGAGTGAGTTCATACTGGAATAATATAATAAATCTTGGGCTCACTTATCAAAAGGTAATAGAGCTTCAAAATTAAAAAATCATTCTTTTCTGAGTGGATCAGACCAAGACCTGAAATAACCCACAAAGTCCAACTTAATGTCCTTAATGGGTTGTTGGCCTGATTTCAATGAGCTTTTTACTAGTGCAGGCTGGTAGAGAGTCCTTGGTTTCAATGGCCTAGACTTAGAACCTCTTGATTCTACCTTATCCTGCACACCCAACACCCCTATAAAAGCCCAACTTCCCTGACAAACACTTCACAGGACTTGCCATTCCTTGAGCTCCTTCCATTTTCTTCTTGCTGTTTGGCTATATCTACTAGTAGCATATGATGGCTCAGGGAATAGGCAGTGCACAAAAATGGCTTGTCATTGCGGTCACTCTACTTTTCCTCTGTGATATAGCTCTGGCAGCAACATATGCTGTCGGCGACAAGGGTGGATGGTCGTTTAACCTTGTTAACTGGCCCAAAGGCAAGAGTTTCAAGGCCGGTGATGTGCTTAGTAAGTCCCTAATCCTCCTCTAACATAGAAGTTTAGGCAGCACCAGGACAGATATCCGAATCTTTACTTCTTATTGTTTTTTTTTCTTCCCTCGATTTGTAACAATACTTGAACCCACTACCTTAAAGTTGCAACAGTGAGCACTTTTTACTGTGCCACGTGCTCTTGTCAGTGAAAACCAGACCGCTGTAATGCATATTTTGTTTGTGACCCGGATATCATCAAATCACTACTTTCAAAGTATTAACTCATATTCAAGATTTTACTGTCTATCATTAATCTAAACAATAGCCCTCCTTTATGAAGGCTTGGGAATGAACATTGTTCCTATTAATTATTAAAGACATGTTATCTATCCTGCCCATGCTTCTTTAGGTTGTAAAGCTCTTTTCTTCTTGCTTAATTCAAATATATTATTAGCTAATAACATTGCACCATTGTGAGCCCAATATCACTAGATATCTTACGTGTGCTGCTCATTACAGAAGGCAATGCCATGCGAAATCTTTTATGGATTTAGATTTTCGAGACATGTCATGTTTGTTACCTGTTGATGTAATGGAATTGCAAAGCTAATTTTCAGGCTGGATCCTCCACTTTGCTGGCCATGGTCCACAGATTCTCCGAAGCAATGCTTCTGTATTTTATCTTTTGGATACTTTATTTTCACGTGTCAAGTCTGTGTTCTTACTTCTTACCAATAAAAAGAAAGTCCATGTAAAATCTGTTTTCTCACCATTCGATGAAAAGTCTGTGTTTTTTATGTGTACATGTTGTTAAGACATTGTATCCTTGTCATATCTTGGCCTAGGAGCTTGCCAGACTTTTTCTTGTTAATATCCTTTTGTGATTTTTGTTGATAGTTTAATGTTGTATACATTTATCCCTAAAAGAAATAGAAAATAGAGACATTTTATTTACTCTGATTCTTTGATTTTGTGAAGCAATGAGCCATAAGAATGTGGAAATTTCATGTTTGGGGTTTTTTTCCCTTTAAAATACCAACTTTCTCCTACAAATTACAAACTTTCATTTTCAGTTAAGTTTGGCATTTGGCAGCAAGGGCCAATGTAGGGTTAATGCATGTGGAGCGACAAGTTATGGTAATAGGGTATTCTTTAGCAGATGAACCTTAAGGATGACTAAAGCCATGTATCCTTTTTCTGCACTCCCTCTTCCTTCTTTTTGTCCCTTATTGTAAGGTCCCGGATCCCAAGGATGTAATTATCTCTAGTTAATTCACTACAAGAAAAGAGGGCTTTTCCGGCAATTTTATAAGCGCCGGAAAAAAAATCGCTGCTAAAGGAATTTTTTTACGGCAAAATATACACCGTTGCAAAGTTATAACATATAAGTAACCATCTAGATTTTTGCAGAAATTTTATTTACTATTGCGGCGATTTAATTCACCGCAAAAGCCATTTCATAGTTGCGATAGCCAAATGCACATCAAGTTAAATAGTTGCAGCGAATGTTGTTGCCGTAAAAAAAACTTTTAATAATACTTTGCCGACGAATTACATTTTTCGGCTCCAAATTCCTCCTCGCCAACTCCACTATTCCCTTCGCGCCTTCATTTGGGAATGCCGCCTTTATTTTGGAATTTTTTCTCAATTTGTTATTCTGTTAAAGCCACTTCTCTCCTCAAAGCCCCTTCTGCATCTCCTCTCGATCCTCACATCCTCTGCATCTCCGTCTCGTCCAGCCCCAACCATGCTCCCATCTCGCCTCCATCCCTCATCTCTCTGACCCTTCCCGGCCTCTCTCGCTCGCTATCCTCTTCATCACCACGCAACGCAGAGAATGCACGATCCCCATCTCTCTCGATCCCTCCGTCTCCATGCGCAAAACACCACCCTCGCAGAAAGCTGCACATCCCTCACCTCGTGCCTCTCTCGTCTCCCTCGGAATCTCTCTCTCACTCTCACGTTCTCCCTCGCCAGCGCATCCTCTCCGTCCCTCTCTCGCAGCCGGACTCACATTCACAGGTAATACAAGATGAATCAAATGTGATGGAGTTGTACGAATTTGGAGGTTTTTTTTTGGAAGGAGTTAAGCATTTAGGGCTGTTTGATTGTAGGGAAAGTGAAAATTCTATCTAGAAAAGCAGATCATCAACCACCCACCTCATCTTTTACAGAAATTTTCATTCCAATATCAACTGAATTGCTTTGTAAGCTCTCTTCAACACTATCTTTCGAAGCCGGGAGAACATCCATGTTGAGATCCAGGCAAATGGGGGCACTAACCCAAATCAAATCCATTCTGATGATTAGAGAGAGCACAAATTAAGAGGCCTAGAAATATTTCCACCCAATTTTCACCTAAATAGAAGTTATAGAGGTCCCTCTTTTCTTAAGCTGTTAGTGAGTAGGGAAAAGAGACAGACACGGAGTATAAGTAGAAGAGGAGAGGTGTTTGTGTGGATATGAAAAGTAAGAGGAAAGGAAAGGAAAGTCATAGGAAGTAGAAGAGGGGATAAGAAGGGGAGTTGAATGTCAGGAGGAGATGGATTTGAATGGTCACAATCTTGACCTTGTCAGGGCCTAAAAAGGCTGGGATACATGAATATGAAAGGCGTGTGGGTTTTGGCCTTTTTTCATTGGTGGGGAGCAGCAACATGTAATGTGGTTTGGTTGTGAGGATTTGAATGTCGGTAGCCAAGTCAAGCCCACCACAACCCAACTTGTCTGTGGGAGTCTTTCTTCATTCTTGACCTTCTTTAATTGATCGATTCTTTTGTTTAATGAATTTTACCTTATCATATTGCTGCTTTTGTCATCAGATGCTCCCCAGAGCCCTACACACAGGGAAAAATGCCATTCTCTAAAAATGTGTCATTTATGATAACTAGCTCATCTCAAATATTATGCTTTGTAACCTATTATTCTGTTGGGTATATTTGGGTGTTGAAGTGAGTTTGCTAACATGGAGGTTTCAAAGAACTGAGTTGAGATAATGTTGCAGAATATAGGCCTGGGACTTCTTTTTTTCCGGTTCTATTAGTTGTGAAAGAGAGTTTCGAACGCTTGTTACAATTTGTCTAAGGTGTTTGACAATATGCCCACATGAGAATTGAATTTCATATATGGGGGTATTGCTGAATTCACCTATTACACTAATTGAAACCAACAAATCCAAGAAAAGAAAAAAAGGGATTTGGGTCTTTCTAGCCCCCATTAATTTTCATTTGTTTCTTCTCTTCTTTTAATCTGGGTTCATGGATCTAAGGAAACCATTCTGGGTTCAGTAGTAAGAACCTGATGGCAATGGCTTATTTTTCTTTTATCTCTATTTCACAATTAGCAAACACATTCTATCAATCTGGAGTATTGCAAACACATGGTGCTGCCAGCAGTGTACAAGGGAGAGGCCATGTTTCATGAGTCCTAAATCCATTGAGATGGTGTGGTGGACTTTGTGGGGCCTCAATGCGATGAGGTGAAGACTTTGAAGAGTCTTCATGAGTTCCACAAACAAGTTTATCTTAGCACTCTTATAACTTGGCTTACTTTTTAACTAAGTTTAAAATAGCAAAATCTCTAGTTTAATATAATTGTCTACAATTAGCATTGGATGTTTACTTATGTGTACATATTCTACCATGTTACGTCAACTGTTTAATCCAATTGATGATGATTACTTCATCAGTGGCTCAATAGATGGGAAAGTTTGCATTTGGGTGATTTGTGGCTGTCATGTTGTTGATTGGACTGATATAACAGACATAGCCACTGCAGTTTGCTACCGCCCTGATGGACAGGTTTGATGATTTACTTTCTTTTTTGATAAAACTTGATGTTATTGAAAATTTTGTTCTCACTTGAGGAACACAATTTCTATATTGTGTGATTCATGCAGGGAGTAAAAGTTGGCTCCATGACAGGGGATTGCCGATTTTATGATGCATCAGGTACACACTGACTTGATCTATATCTACATTTTTTTCTGTTAGGGGAAAACTAATTGACTCTTGAAGTAAACATCGACTGAAAATGTGTTAATTTTGATATAAGAAACTTTTGACCTAGACAAATTTGCTCTTGTTATGCAGACATGCATATGCAAACCAATTTCTTCACAATGTTTCATATCTGATACTACTACTGTAGGTATATTGTTGCAATTTTCAGATCCTACATAGATTTTCCCTTTTATTGTGCATTTTATTACTATTATTATTATTGGGTATTCATATTTTCCAGCTTTACTATATTCAATTTACTAAGTAAATTGAGAGTGGATTTCAACTTTCAAGTAAAATTTATTACTACTTCTGAAGGTCTTTCTCTAGAATGGATAAAATAATATATATACATATTATGAGTGTTAGAATTTTAGCGATTGTAGTTCTATTGATAGAAATATATAAATAAGGTTGATATATTCTTATTGTTGCGTTTATATTCTATGGGGAGATTCATTAATTTGCTCTTCTTTAGTTACAAGAAATTGTGATTCTACAATGAATGTTTATGATGCGATACCATCATCATCAACAACAAGAACAGCACAGCCTTATTACATCTATTTGTGGTCTGTTTGAAGGGTACTATTAGCAAACTCTAAAATCCTAGTAGTTATACTAGGATTCCTTACCAGGAGACTCTTTTCATCAATCTAGCATGTTAAGTCAGTGGGTGGGAGTTGGGGTTGTTTGTTTATAGTGGAGTTATTGAGGTTACTCTATCTAATCTTATGTGCTCTGTATTAAATTTTAAGACAACGCATTTTTTCTTCCTTTTCTCTCTCCCTTTTTTTCCCAGTTGTGCAGTATTAACTGTTCTAAAAAGCTATTTTTAAGCTGTCAGGTCTGTTTCGAAAGTTGAACAGGTGTTATGGGAGGCAAAAGTTCTAAGCCACAATGTCACTACCCTCACTCGTGTAACTGGGGGCCGCCACCATCATGGGGTACATCACCTCGCCCTTCGTTCTCTGGCAACCATTTTGAATCTGATATGATGGTTCAAAGGCCTAGAAGATATGCAAGGATTGATGACAACTACCACTCACTTGATCAGGTATTCTGGTAGTACTTTTTCCCTATTGTGTGCTTAGATTATTGATTATTGTGGGTTAAATTTTATGAGACATTTCTCCTTGTTGAATTGATTTAGAAGGGTTAGTCATTAGTCAAACCTATCATTATTGCGACCCCATCAGTAGGCCTAAGCCAACATGGACACTAATCAATCTTAATCATCCATTTTTTGTAAAGCAAATGAAATGCTAATAAATAATAAATAAAGTTGATTGTTCAAACTCTATGGATCTAATGGGAAAAATGGGATGATTGAGAATATCTCCGGCTACAATTTCCCATGGGCCACATGCTTGTTTGATTGGTGGGTATATATCCTGTGTGTGGAAGTACAGCTACCAATTCAAGGCCTCTTGAAGCAATTCATGTTGAAGGGGAATTTTGATTTCACGGAATCTTTGATGCATAAGCGCAAAAAATATAACTTCATATGTATGCAGCTCAAGCCTTCACGCTAATTGTTACAACCCAAAGAGGTCAAAATCAAATGCTTCAACTGGAAACACCTTTAAGTAACAGAAGAAAGTCTCTGTTTTAGGCGCATGAAGTTGCTTAAAGATAATTTTGACATTAGATTATTGTTATTTCCTTTTCCATTCATTACAGGTGACAGAAGCTCTTGCAAAAGCTGGTCTTGAATCATCCAATCTCATTGTCGGTATTGATTTCACAAAGAGCAATGAATGGACAGGTGCACTTATGAATCTTGCTGAGACAGCATGTTTGTTCTTAATGCTGCATTACAGGAACATACTACAGTTATTTAGCTGGAATTTTATGAGTTCTGTGCTTTGATATTCTAAGCTCCATTCACGCTAGCATCTCTGCTTCTCATTCTTGAATCTTTCAGGTAACCCAAACTTTCTCTCGATTATTTCAGTAGAAACGACGACTTATAGCAGAAATGACTACGTTTTTGTTTCCTAATCACACCTTGCCCTATTTCGCAGCTTGGATCGATTGGCTGTTTTCGAATCCGAGACTGAGATTTGGGTATCGCTCCCCCATCGGCGCCTTCTAGACAACGCTATTGTGGTAAGACCTCTTCCTGATTTTGAACACTCAATCATGTGGGGATAAGCTAGGGTTTTTGTTTTACTAGATATAAACATGCTTTAGGTTAGGGCTTTTGTTTAAACATTGTTTCAAGTTTATTCTCTGCTTGATTTACTAGATATCTCTGCTTGTTTAAACATGCTTCAAGTGTCTCATTTTTACCAGTTTACTTGCTGATTTCTTTAACAAAATTTTGTTGGAGAGGAAAAAAGAAATGAACAATGTTTGTTCATCGTAAATCATGGGGTTGTCGAACAAATGATGTTGGAAATAAAACCATACCTCATGCCAATGAGCCAGCACTTAGGCAGGTGGTTCTCATCAGTTTATTTTATATTATGGCATCAGAGTCTCACCAAGTGTGTGCCTTCTTTTTTTTCATTATGTTTTGTTATTGTTATTTTTGAATTTTTATGGTCACCCCTTTGTCTACATTTTCTGTCTTAAGAGATTCTCAATCTTTAATGTTTTCATTTTCTATTTTTCTAACATTTCCTAAATTTTATCATTCATGAATAGACCATTTATTAAACATGTAAGAAATGCCCAACTCAGTCCACTCCTAACCAGTAGTCCAACCTAGCGAATAAAAAAATACTTAAATAATAATAATAATAATAATAATAATAATAATAATAAAGAGTCGACCTAAACTAAATTGTCGGGTTGATTTTGGTCAATCTGGAAGCTTGGGTCAAGAATTGGTAGGGATCCCTCGAGTATAAATGTGACATAATGAAAAATTTGTTTTATTTGCATCTCAATGGTGTATTTGTTCTAGAGAGGATTATTTAATCCTTCTTCTAGAAATATTAGTTAATATCTTTTTTATATTAAGTTGACCGATTCAAATTACATCATAATTGTGTAATAAATCCTTATAAATAAAAGTGCTATACCATTCAAAAGGAAAATCTTTGTTACTTTCATCATTGTGATTTTACAATCAGTCAACTAAAACAAATATGTAAAGATTTCAAAATTTAAAGCACAAAAAAAAACAAGATAGAATTGTCTCAATTCACGATCTCTCAAATTATCAACTTTCCCTTGAAATCTGACAAAGCTCCAACAACTAAAGCAGGAAGATATCTGTAGTCGATCCTTAGGAGTTTCACCATCTTTCCATTCAAGACGAACTTCACGAACTCAATATCATGCTCCTTGAAATCATAGATGGTGATCATCTTGAGTGTCTTGTTAAGACAGTTGAATTGTTTTCCCATATTGAGGAGGATTGTTCCTTTTCTTTCACTCAAATCAATTCCCATATTGAGCTTCTTCACATTAAAGATGGGAAGGTCTAAATTACCCACGAACAGACACTGAAAAATAAATAAATTACTGTGAATACATAATTACTAACATTTGTACAAATCTTTCAAATTGACAACATCAACACTGATCTGGAATTTACCTTAGAGGTGCTGCCGCAGAGCTTGAGGATCTCGACATGAGATAAGCTTTTCAAAGTGGCAATTAACTTATTTGCTTCACATCTTAGACTTACGTATGGCATATGCTGAAGATAACCAGAATCCTCAATTTTAAGAACAAGTGTTTTCAGCTCAGGAGCATGGACTTTGACATCTTTTCTAATGATCACTTCTCCCAACTTCAGAATTGTAAGATGTGGGGCTCTGATGTGAACTTGTTCTTGAATAAGTCACCCATAATTTTAAATCTTTTGAGCTGGGGTGCACATATTTGAAGAACCGAATCGTCCTCCTTACATTTATCAACAATGCAATGATTCGGTGTCAACTCATTAAGATATCTAGATTGACTGAGGAGGCATTGAATCATGTCTTCGTTTAGATGCGTCCAGTGAAGCTTGAGTGATTTGAGATTGTTGCACATAAAATAAGACTAATTGCAGCACCTTAATAATGCACAATCTCTCAGCTCCAATCTATGTAGAGTCTTGCACTTGAACAAAGAAGGGGGCACCTTATAGCCTAATTGCTCATTAATGATCAATTCACCTATAGATCTTTGTATCAAGATTCTGATCCATTCGTTCACATCTTCATCACTGCACTTAGTGAGCTTAGTATCAAGTATGCAACTCTGGATAGGACCTTCATGGGTTGTCAAAATCTTCTGAACAATTTGGACCCACTCCTCTCTTTCATAAAGATCCCAATCGGTCATCTTATGCATAATGTTGGTGATGGCGATGTCAAGGCTTGGGACCCATGCCCATGCATTCTTCCAGTATGTTGACAGGGCATATGTTGCTATGGCTTCATGAAGAGGCAGTAAAGATAATATTGACGACCGTATGCTTTCACCAAGAATGGAGTAGGGATCTACTTCTTGAATCCTATTATAGAGTTCCATCCTGCTGAAGAGTGAAGAGATTGTATATATCTGGTTTAATAAAACAAGTCATTATATAAGAGAAGGAAAGAGGATTACAATGCAATCAATCAGATATCATACATATGCAGGAGGGTGACACTCACATAGTTTCAAGAGTCAAGTGGCATTAAATGCAAGAAAATCATATATATGTTGGGCCACACACAATGAGATCATAAAATCAAATCCGTTTATTCATCATCAATTAGGTTTTTATCTTGGTAAAATTCTTGATCAATATACAATGATTTTTCACCGATAAAAAGGGAAAACCATTCATGAATGAGCTACTTCTAAAGAGTGGAGGTAAAGAGAAAAACCAAAACAAGAAATAACACTAAATAACAAATCTCAAAATTGTTTGACATTTCTTTTTCTGGGTATATGTTTTGATGCACCCAGAAAGCCAAGATTAAAAAGTTCCATTACAATCCATTCATATTTTGGTTCTAAGCAAAATCGACATCAATCAACAGATAATTGACAACAATCAATTGATAGAGAATTCTTATGAAAATAAATTTAAAAATAGGTTTCTCCTTTGTAAAATCTAGTCTATAAGGCTGATGAAACTGTCTTGATGGACGATTGAGGGCCTGAAAAGCTCAGAAGATCTGGACCCTGGACTGCCGATTTGGATTTTTGGGTTGTGAATTGTGAATGTATGGAATAGATTAGCAATCCTCTTATTTATCACTTATAAGGGTGCTTTTTTTTTTCATGATTCCATTACTTTCTATTCTTGGAGTTTGATTTTAGAAAGGAAACAATATAGAAATCTTAGTTTAAAAAGTATAGTATTCCTGATTCGAAATTAGAAATCAAATGACCAAATAGAAATTTGGTACTCCCAGTCTAAATTTGCTCTTCCAATTAATCAGAAGTTAGTTTTAACGGTTATTTTTTTTTCATTATCGTTTTTAATAGTTTTTCTCTGCTTGTTTTGATAATGGCTGTCGCTATAGCTTTTCCATGGCAAAATGGAAATTTTGCCTCGCTCTGGAAACTTTACCGTTGATCTTTTTTAGTTTAGCAAGAGACAGTAAAGGTGGTTCTTTTTTTCTGCGATGCTATGTTTTTAAGATGCAAAACATATCCCAAGTTTAGACAAAAATAGTTTTCTACAAATGCTACACAACGTTTCTTATGGAAATTCCCCTTGTTTGAAATTCCTATGAGAGGAGCATCATAAAATTCTTGTTTAAGGGAGACACCATTTGAGATTTCGCCAAATCACTTGCAACCAAACAAGCAAGAGTCACATGAGTATCAGGAGCTTTTAATATGCATGTTAGCATTGTACTTTGCTAATTGAATACTACTGTCAGTGGTCTTTCTGTCTCTTTTAATATGCATGTTAGCATTGTACTTTGCTAATCCTAGAATAATAAATTATGTATGTCAGCCTAATGGGTGACTAAAGCACTACTTTCACATCTTTCATCTCTTTCTAGTTTCTACTCCCTTTCCTACTTTTTCCTTCTTACTGTTTCATCTTTTCACTTGATCAAGATTAAAATCTCAGCTTGCATTAGAGCTTGCAGATTCATCCAAGGTATTTTGGAAGTTCACTTTCTTTTATCTGGTTGCTGACTTGGTGTGGACCTTGTGGCTGATGTCAGCATCTGTGGGGTTAGACATGAGAGATTACAGAGGTGCTTACACCTTTTGAAACCACACCAGTAGATGACTGCTAACTGCTAAGCCAACTTTTAGCCTCACACTGCTGTATCACTCCTTGCATCACCGCACCAGTCTGTAGCAAAAATAGAAACACCATTCTCAGTCTCTTAATTGCCGTGCAATGTATATAGTATGGAATCGGATCTCCTGTTTCATCCAAACAAGGCGGAGGAGAGTCCATGAGTGTCACCCCCAGATTTGTCCAAACATGAAACATCGAAACAAGGGATTTTTCCACCGCCCCCTTGCACGCCCCTCCAATCCAATCTTGTTTGGACGAAACAGGGTATCCGGATGCATATAGTATTGGTCTGTGGTGTGTGTTGCTGTGTACATGCTATATGACAAACCATTCAAATTTCTGCTCCTGATTGACCCCACCTAACCTTTCCTAATACATCTGAGAGACTTAAATGCACCAAAGATGAAATAAAATTGTTTGTTTCATATTCTGCATGACTAAACAAATGATAGTTTATTTCGATTGCCACAATGGACATTTTGATCTATTTGCCTGCTATAGATTCAAGCCTTTAAGCTTATTTGGAATGCATCAGTTTTGAGTGGTGATCCATGAAAATTTGAGTGTGCTGGGTTGTTTTTACTAGCTCTGCTTTGCTGCCCTTTTTTTTTTTACTCATCTTCTGAAGTTTTCAGTGCTGTGGTTCTCTGAGATGTTTGTCATGCCCTATAGGATTGTTTTGGTTTTAGTAATGATTTCTATGGGTACTACTGGACATGATTGTTTAGCATAAGGAATTGTAGGGATCCTTGAGTTCTGCTTTGAATACTCTCCAAGCTGATCCTTTTTTCAGCAGCTTAGCCTAGGGTAGCATTCTGATTTCAGCAGCTTTCTTTCCTGCATTGGGTGGTCGCCCACGTTTGACATAATATTGACAGACCAGGTCTCGGTTATCATCCCCTTGCTGAAAATTAAGAAGTTGCACAAGGTAATTCTATATCCTGCTGTGCTCTCTATGTAAGGGGCTTTACATGTTGCTTATAATTCTTATACAGCTTTTGTCTAGGCAGATATTGTTCTATTGCCATTTTCCAGACTTGTTACTGGCACAACACACCACTACACTTAGAAGGATTTACAGCACACCAATTGATTTTATTGAGGAAAAAACTACTGGTCTGGGTTCATCTTAATTCTTTTGCCATTGATCAAATGCCCATGCAGAAACTGAAATTTATTTTGCCATGACAAAAGTTATTCCACAAGCCCAATTATTCAGTTAATGGGTGTCTGAATGTGAATGTTATCTGTGGTTGTGCCTTCAATACAGATGCGATGATTTGATACAGTTATGAACTATGAAGGCTAACGCATTCGCCCACTTCCAATTTCTCATATCCAATTTAATGGTTGCTGAAATACCCATCAGCTTGAAGGGGACTCTTGACAAAGATATCATTGTTGCTTGTGGTGTTAACCGTTTCTACTGCTGTAACCAATTATGTTTTATAGTTTTTCATGCACATAGTTTTTGATGATTCTGTTAATTCAGTTGTAAAAGTTCTTCTTGAATCTATATATTAGTTCATGTACAAATTAGTAACAAATAATTCTTTTTTATACTCTGTTCCTTAATCTCTCTCTCATTCTGCTTGAATGCCTCAAACAATAAAATAATCAAACTACATTAGGCTGCTCATTTGTGTGAGAAATCCACAGGATGTTGAATGAATATATGGATCTTAAACCATCCTCTAGTCAACAAGAATAAAGGGAGTAAATTGATCCCTGGGGAGGGAAATTTGGATTTCACTGAAAGTCCAGGACCTCTACATCCTCCCAATGGTGACAGTTGACCAACAATGCACAAGAAAAGCACAAAACAAAAGGTCCAAAATTGAAAAAACAGAAATACAGCAGCAGTAGGGGAATAGTGGAGAAAAGATCAACCTTTGGATATTATGTGTCGTGTGTTTGATTTATTTGTTCCATGTAGCTATGTCAACAAAAAAGAATGCCATCAAGTAGCAACCAAGGCAGCGAGTATCATCAAGATCATAGCTGACTTTGTGCTTCTCTATGTTTCCTTTGCTTTTAATAGAGATTCTGTAACTTTTACTTAGAAGCCCAAGTGGCTTCTGTTATGGGACTCAACTTTTTTGATGTATCTAACCAAGGTGGCAAACAAGACTCTAGATGCTGTCCTTGGCTGGTTCTAGTAGGATGGTATTGCTTCCTTTCTTTTCTTCTTTTTGTTACTGGACTTAAAAAAAAAAATGGTACTTTGATTAGTGTTGAGGGCGTGGGTATGTTGATGGTTTCGCACAAAATTACATGACATGGTTATTAATTATTTTAGGTGACGTTATTAATTATTATTGCTTGATTGTCTCTCAGAAAAGGCCATTGAAGGATCTCTTTTTAATTTTTTTTTCTAGCCTTTTTGTTACCTGCATGGGTCAAATGCTGATGGAGGCATAAAAAAGATGATATTAGGTGTGTTCATGAATATTAATATTATATGGGACCTGTTGAAATGAACCCATGAAGTGTTCGTAAGAAAGAATAAAAGAGAGTTTGTTTTTCTCTATGTTCCCATTTTCACTTTACTCATAGGTATCCAAACACATATAAAGTATTTTAGATTTCACTTTACACAAAACAACCAAACATAGTGAAGTGAAGTTAATTTAATCAACTTCAACCCACTTCACCCCACTTCACTTTTCATGTGAAATTCACTCCACTTCACTCTACTCATCAATTATCCAAACAGGCCCTAATAGAGTGTGTACAACTTAAGAATTTACAAGACAAGGTAACTATTATAATTTCCATTAATTTAGTCTGTGTGAGCATCTATGTGATTTAAGTGCATACATGGAGCTGTTTCTTGGGTGGAGCCATGTAACGTCGGTTTACCTGTTTTATTTCAGTATGTAGCTTATGCTGAGGGCCTGATTCGAGCTTACAATATTCAGACATATGCTGTTCATTATACTTTACAACGTAAGATCACAGTTGCAATTTACAAGTATAATTTTAATTTTTTTTTACTCATTGAAATTAATTTTATATTGTTTTCTTTTATGTTTGTCAATATCAGTATTTGAACTAGTTATTTTGTTTTCTAATGTATTATTCTTTCTCATCCTCCGATGCAGTTAATAATACAATTAGGCTGATTGGTGCTGGTGTCTTTTCTTTTCATCCAACCTTGAAGTGGATTTTTCTTGGTGATAGAAAGGGTACTCGTTTGGCATGGGATGTATCAGCTGAGAGACCAAATATGATTGGAATGTAAGTTTTATGTGTTTAGTCTTCAATATTAGAGGGTTCATTCGTTCTTTCCATGTGTACATATCAGTTCAGTTGCCACCAATACTGGAAAAACTACCCTTTATTCAATGATGAAAAACACAATGGGTCATGGGCAAAATGATTGAATCACAATAGACCTTTAAGATTAAATAAAAGTTTTTGCTTGGTTGAGTAACTTTTTTTATCTTTTGTTCCTGTGAAAATTTTGGTTTTGTTTGGGGTGAGTTTTTTTTCTCAATTTGTGTTCTTTAATTTTCTTCTATTTTTTGTTGAACATTTGTGCTTCATTGCTGGAGTCTGTACATGGGCACTTTATTTTCTCCCTTGAATGGTAACTTTGTTGTTTGGCTTTGTGATTGAGACAATTGCTTGGGTTTTGTGGGGTGGGGTAGATTGGGGGTGTTTTTTTATCTTTGTCGGTAGGGTGCAAATCTATCTATCTATTATGATCGTCCTACTCTGAGTGGCTTCTGTATAGTTATGTATGTGTGTGTGAGTTGCTTTCTACTTTTTGATGTGTTTGTGTGGAAATTCATGGATGTATGTTGTGCTTTTCTTGAAGGTGAGGGGAAGCTGAGTAGCAGATTCAAGATTGGGCTGCATTCAAGATTGGGCTGAGTAGCAGCAGCGTGACTCGTACATGATCCAGATTTTACCGCCTTCATTTTAATGATAATAGACTCCTTAAATCTTTTTATGCCCACACAATAGTGATGTGTGGCTTATTTAATAGTAGCCCGGTTTGTACTTGATATGAATATAATGCACCGCCACATTGTATAAATACATGAGTTTGGATGAATTGGCGTTTGAAGAGATTAATGAATTTCTATGTGTTAATAGAAACATAGATTAATTATATGGTGTTTACTTGGTAGATGTGACAATGAATGTGAAGTGGGGAAAAATCAGACACTGAAAACACCAATTACGGTGATTTAATTTGGGCCAAACAGTGGGAATTAGCGGCAAAAACAAGTCGCTGCAACTGAGTGACGATTTTCAAAAACGCTGGAAAAACATCAAATCCGGCGATACAGTTATGCTGCTATTGAATTTTTGAAACCCAAAAATCAACGGCCAGATATTCAGGAGTGAGTAATTGCGTTGAGTTGAAATTGACGCAATTGAGTTTTACTCACGAAATCAAACAGACGGCGAAGTGCCAAAATGTTGCAAAAAAATTGTTTTGGTGATACATAGTCGCTGCAATTGATTTTTTATCAGCGAAATTCTTTTTTTCCGATGAATTCTATAAACGCTAGGAAAATTCAAATGCAGCGATTATAAAATTTGATTGGCAGACATCCTAGTTTTTCCGTCGATACATAGTCGCTGCAAATGAGTTTTACCAGCGAAATACATTTTGCGATGAATTAAATAAGCGCTGGTAAAACATAATTGCAGCTATTTTCAATATTAGTCGCTAGAGATAGTATGTGTTTAAATAGTTTTTCCGGCGATACATAGTCGCTACAAATGAGTTTTACCAGCGAAATATATTTTGCGATGAATTCCATAAACGCTGGTAAACCATAATCGCAGCGATTATAAATATTGGTCGCTAGAGTTGGTATGTGTAAAAATAGTTTTTCCGGCGATACAGAGTCGCTGCAAATGAGTTTTACCAGCAAATTAGTTTTTGCGACGGTTTAGATAAATGCTGGAAAAACTTACTTGCAGCGTATATAATTTTTGGTCGCTAGAGAGTGGTAAGTGCTAAAATAGTTTTTCCGGCGATACGTATTCGCCGCGATTAAGTTTTACCAGCGAGATTTGTTTTTGCGTCGAATGAAATAACTGCTGGGAAATATTAATTGCAACAATAAATAATCGCTGTAAGAAAAATTATGCTCGCGGTAAATAAGCTTTGCCAACGACTTATAACTGAAGGCTTAATGGCGGTTTGCGACGTTTTTAATCACTAATAGCGACGAACAAAAACGCTGGAAAAAGTCTTGTTTTTTGCGGCGAATTTCCGTTTGTGCTGCATAAAACTAAAAGTGAAGGGTTAACTGCGTCGATTTAGCGGCGATGTATAATCGTCGGAAATGAGCTTTCGCAGCGATTTCGTAGTTTTTTGCGGCGAAAATGTGCGCCGGGAAAAGTCATTTTTCTTGTAGTAATTGAATGTTAGCTAATTAAGCTCGATTAGGTGCTAAGTAAGTTTGGTTTACTCTTAGAATTGTGTGTGCAAAGTTTCATTGAGATCCGAGCCCGTTCACAAATCACTACATTTATGGGACAATGATTGTGGGCCACATGTACTTGTTTATGTGAAGATTTTTAATTGGGCCCTAATCTCTGTCGAATAATCACCATGCTCTTCATCAAGGGCGTGACACTTACTGTACATTCTTTTTTTTTAATTCATTTACCTTTCAAAAAATTGTGTTCTAGCTTTAATATTGCACAGTTCATCCTCGAAATAAGAATGATTGTTCATTACCTTTTCGCAGGGAACTGGGCTTTCAGCCAAGGAGTCAGAGATATGTGATTTCTTTGTCTACATTCCTCAGTATGGTTGTGGGACTGCATCATTAAACGTCACAGTAGCAGCTTCAATTGTCCTTCACCATTTCGGAGGTATCTCGAGACACTATGACATCAATCAAATGATAATTAAGGATCATGTGCCTTTGAGTGATTTGTTGTTGCACTAATAACTATCTTTGTGCAGTTGTTATTTAGAACAGTGACATTTGTATGTTAGGCATGAGTTAGTTTCAGTGGCTGATAAGGGGATACATGTCGGTTATATGGTAGATACATATCATGTCAGTTCATGCCAACATGATTTTTTCATTGAAAAAAAAATTGAAATTCCTAGAGAATCTAAATAAATAGCCCATAATTCCAAATAATATAAAAAATGGGGTGCTTTTCAAGGCTTTATTTAGTATCATCAACCCTGCAACAAGCAACTATCTTGTCTTGCATGTAGAGAGTGAGAGGAATTGGGTGCGTGGATTAACTTTTAGAAGGAATCTCGTGGACCATGAAATTCCTCAAATAGTAGCTCTTTTAAAGATGCAGTAATCTCTTTTGAGATGAATCGGTGAGTTTTTGTGCCTGTTGCAGGTGGAAGTTGTTAGACTTTGCAGAACTCAAACGGAGCTCTATTTCATTTTTTCATGTTGATGAACCTGAGACAGCTGTTTCCCGTTGGTCTAGGGCAAGAACAGTGCATTAAGTATCTTGGCCCTGTGAGTCTCTCTCTCTCTCTCTCTCTCTCTCTCTCTCACACATAATATTTTGCAATCCTATAGTTGCCACTTGCCAGATACCACACCATCCTGTCAATGCTAAATATTATGTGAATATATTGTTCCCAGGGTGCCTATTTGAACTCATTTTGCTGTGTTATAGTGCATCAATTCATTTAGCGGTTATGATTCATTTAATTTGTAAAGACAATTTGAATACCATTACAGGTCTTATATTTGGGTCTTCTCAGCTCCAATTTTGTTATTTATTTTCCATGTTTAAGTGCAATAAATTAACAACCCAATAGTTATACAAATAAGAAACAGGAGGGGGAGAAAACAATAGTGATGGTAGGTCTTGTTAGAAATGTGTGGGAGTTATGAGTAAGTTTGATGAGAGAGATGGAGAGGAGAAGATATAATCTATGATGATAATTTTTTCACAATGGGCTCATTAATAGTAAAAATTACATGATGATTCTTCCATTTGAGGCTAAGAGTGTAGGTAAATGGAGGATTCAAAGAAAAAGTGGGAAGGGGAAATTAGAATTACAAGAACAACACAAGGGACTACTTTTTTTTTTTCTTTTTTTAAGTAGGATCTTCATTAAACCAGACAAGAGAGCAAAGCCAAAATACCAATAACAAAACGGGCCACCCACCCGAGGCATGTACATGACGATCCCAATCACAGTGCCTTAGATCCTCAGACTGGGAAGGATTTCACACTAGGTAATAACCAATAAGGATTATATAAAATACATAAAATTCACATTCAATACAGGTAATAACCAATAAGGATTATATAAAACTTACAAAGTTCCAAATGGAATCAAACTAATTCGATCCTATTATTATTAAAAGTATTGTTGCTGTGCTGGTTGTTATTTTGGAAGACAACATTTTTATTAGACCGTTGAAAAGGTGGAATAGAGATTACACAATAAAGATAAAAAGTTTGATCCAATTATCAATATCAGATTAATATCCTTATAGAGGCTATCGATTATTATCAAAGTGGATCCAATTTGATCAAACTTTTTTACCAATTATTTTCTAACTAAATCCTTTAAAGAAACTACCTTCAGTTATGCTGGTTTTGTGTTTTTGAATGGTTATGTGAATAGTGGTTAGATGTTTTAGCTGTGATTTAGGCATGTAAATTGTAATATTTCCTTTCTTGATGTTGGATGAGTTCCAGTGGAAGAATTTAATATACTTATGTTTATACAAATATTTAATAATATGATAATGGCGTCAACTGCTAGGTATTTGTGTCCTTAGATATGGAATCCATATTTATATGTTCAAGGGGTTAACTCTCCAGTGGCTGAGCAACAGGTGATCGAGAATCTACTAGGGAAGAGGGTCGCAAGGAGGCAAGGGTACCGCTCGAGGGGCCCATCATCATCTTCTACTGGTATCTTGATGTCTTCTGAGATAAGCACCCTACGGCAGCAACTAGCTGATTCGTTGAAAGCACAAGAAGATTTGAGAGAAGAGTTGCGGCGACAGTATGAGGACTCGCATAAGCAAATGCAAGATCAGGCAGCTACGCAGGTTCACATGCAGAGTCAGATTCAGTTGTTGCTTTCTCGAGTCGGTATGGATGGTTCTGGCTCCTCCGAAAGATAAGGATTTGATGGTTTTATGAATTGACATGGGTCATCCCTCTAACAAGTTCATTTTGCTCCTTACTGGCCGTGTTTCATGGTGTGCTTTGGATATTTGATGATTAGATTTTAGTTGAGATTTACTTTATTGAGATATTTGACTTTTTTTGACATGGGATATTACATTTTATGTGGCATGGACAAGTTTTATGATTGGTTTTAGTTTATTGATGACTCATTATTTTTTTATTGTTACATGATGAATGTGGGATTATTTATTGTTTATCAATGCTTATGCTTGTGCAATGTTAAAAAGGTAGATTTGAACAGGAAAATATTGTACAGGAATTTTTCCTAATTTTTTCAATTATTTTTTAATTGATAAGAAAAGCTATTTCTCAACGCACTCTCTGCGTCACCAAAAGTAAATTTCTTGACCTCGTTAGAGATATTTCTTGACGCGTCAACACATCGGAATATGTATGACCGGCGGTATGCGTGCGTCGTCAAATATGTATTTTGACGCTAATATGTGTGTTGGCAAATGTATAATCGACATTATTATGCGTCGGCAATGACGTAAATCTATTTCTCAACGCACTCTCTACGTCACCAAAAGTAATTTTCCTGCATCGTTAAAGACATAACCCGATGCTTCAACACGTCGGGATATGTATTACCGACATTGTGTATGCGTCGTCACATATGTATTCCGACGCTAATATGTGCGTTGGCAAATGTATAACCGATGTTATTATGCGTCGGCAATTAGGTACATCTATTTCCCGACGCACCCTCTGCGTCTCTAAAAATAATTTTCCTGCATCGCTGAAGACATTTCCCGATGCTTCAAGACGTCGGGATATGTATTACCGGCGTTGTGTATGCGTCGTCAAATATGTATTCCGACGCTAGTATGTGCGCCGGCAAATGTATAACCGACGTTATTATGCGTCGGTAATTAGGTACATCTATTTCCCGACGCACTGTCTGCGTCTCTAAAAATAATTTTCCTGCATCGTTGAAGACATTTCCCAATGCTTCAACACGTCGGGATATGTATTACCGGCGTTGTGTATGCGTCGTCAAATATGTATCCCGACGCTAATATTAGCGTCGACAAATGTATAACCGACGTTGTTATGCGTCGGCACTTAGGTAAATCTATTTCCCGACGCATTCTTTGCGTCGCTAAAAGTAATTTTCATGCGTCGTTGTAGACATTTCCTGGCGCTTCGACACGTTAGGATATGTATTACCTGCGTTGTGTATGCGTCGTCAAATATGTATTCCGACGTTAGTATTAGCGTCGACAAATGTATAACCGACGTTGTCATGCGTTGGCAGTGAAGTGAGGTTGACCACTAAGTTCAATTTTTTGCCGACGCTGTTGGAATTGCCGACGTTTGGGACGACGCACCATTACGTCGGCAAATGACCATTTTTAGCCGACGCTAAACATTATTACGTCGGGAATGGTTTTCTTGGCACTAGGTTGCCGACGTGGTGCCAACGCATTGTACTACGTCGGTAAAGCCTGTCCCGACGCAATTCTGATTTTTCCAGATGTGGTGACTGCGTTGGAAAAACTGTATTTTGTTGTAGTGTTGATATGCCTAGATGCAGGTAAAGTCCATTCCTCATGCATGACTATTGGCCAGGAGATAGTGCTAAGTTTCATGTGTCTGCATCAATCCTTGGACAACTGGATCTTCAATCGCAATGGGAATTAGAAATCTCATTTGCATTTAAGATTTGAGGGACCCTTTCTTTATGTGGTATAAGATTTTGAGAAATTAATGGTGAAGTCAGTTATAACGGAAATATCAAATAGGTGGAAAGTACGGTAAATAATAGAGGTTCTTCCTTATAGCTTACCTTTAGTGATGATTTTTCACTTCACCTTCCCAAAAACTCTAATTTTTCCTACACTTTCTCAATGCTAGGGGAAATGTCAAAACTACCCAAACCTTTTATTGAGGCATCCTCATTTCTTGGTTTTTACTTTTTTTTTTCCTCTTGGTATGATTTCTATTTTCCTCTTTCTTTATCAAACTTTTGGTCATTGCATCCTGTGTGGCCCATCTCTATGTGTACAATCCACATTTACCTATTAAAGTGAAATACGATGCAATGAATATTTGGAGTGGTTGTTCATATGATCAAAACTTTAAACAATGAAAGGTGGGGCTCAAATATGATAAATTAATTATATCTTCATTTCAACTTTCTATAAAAAAAATGGTCTTTTTTCCATGATCAATACATTTTCTCAGTCCTAACACCAAAAATCACATTAATTGATAGATAGTAAGGATGGAAGGCTCATGAAACTTTAGTAGCTTGTTTTGATTAGGGTCAATTTTATTGTATGAAAATAAATCTTATAAATTATATGGAACCACTTTACCACTAATACCTTAACCCGAACATGTAACATGGCTTACTTATTTGCATGGAATTGAATTATCAAATGTTTTAAAGAAATGAATTCATTATGTTAAGATATGATCTATTAGTATGGATCTGAATTTCTAAGAATTCAAAAGAACTCATTCTTCCAAGAAATATAGGATCTATTTATTCACATGAAACTAAACTCGTACAAATTCAAAGGAACTTATTTTTCCAAAAAATCTCTTCCCTTAAGAATTTATAACATGTTTGTTTGCACGAATATAATTTCGAGAAAATAAAAAAAACCTATTTTATCATGGTTCCTTATCTTAAAAATATAATTGGAGATTTTTTATTTTCATTTAATTGAATTCCTAGAAAATGGTGTTGTCATCTTGTCATTTAAAAAAATATTGGAAAAAAAATTATAAAGTTATTTATCATTTCCTTCATTTGAAAAGTAAGGTCAATCTTAAATTTAGCGTATATTATAACATGGGATAATTTTCAAACTGCTTAGTTCAAAGTCTATTGAATGTTTTGGAAATTTCCAAAAACAACAATATTGCAATAATTTTTCTAGTATTTAAATCTAGAAATGTTTTATTCTGTACATATCCATCCAAACATTTTCAAAGATCTAAAAGAATATAAGAAAATGCATATTAGATCACCACTTTTCAATTATAGAATATTGCTATATAGTTTCATCCAAACCCATTTACACCATTGCCTTTTCAACCAACAAATGCAATAATACAAGTTTGAGTGCCGTCATTGACCAAATCCCAACCTATTTACAAGAATACTTTTTTTTTTTTATGTTATAGCCCACACTAGAGGTATTTTAGTTCTAAAATGGTTTAATTGTAGCTAGGAGGAAATATTCCTGACTTTAGTAAGGTGAAGGGAAAAGTCATCACTAATGGTAAGTTATAGGGAAAAATCTCTAGATAATAAAGATGTAGGCAGACACGGACTCCTACTTTACATTAATTTACAATCTTCCTTTCTACAAGAAGGGAGATTATTTGAATGCTATTTATGAATCTTTATCTTTATTTTTATTTTTTTTCAATTTTAAGTAATTTTAGGAAAAGGTTTCAAAGAATTGGTAAAATTTTCAGTTCCATAGAAATAGACGGGCCATTAGATGATTCTACTTTCAAATCTCATCATCATCATTATTAATTACTAGATGGGTGCCTGATATAGTTCCTTGTGGTAACCTGCTTTTCATTTGTTCAAGGGAACATCAATTAACATTAGAAAAGAGGTTAAAAGAAATACGTAGGAGAAAGAAACCCATTACACAAAAGCATTGTTAGTACTTTTGGATGTTATGAAATTAGTGCAACAAAAAAAAATCTATTTTTGGATCGATGGTACGGGAATGTAGAACTATATCCTATAAGTCCAAGAATCGATCCCTCATGGTTATGTTAATGTGAGGTTGAGTCACCTCTACCACTTAACTATAAAACTTGTATTCCATGCATCGTCTGTCTCATTAATTATCATTTTTATAAATATAGTGTCAAAATACTTTCCAATTTTAGAATTTTCTTAATGTTATCTATAAATGTCACAAAAGCTGAGTTATTTTTTGTATAATTGAAATAAGAAATAAGTACCGACAAAAAGCGCTTCAATAGATTCTCCTGAGATAGAGTTCTCTCATTCTTATGGATGGTTTGCTATTTACTAATAGTAGTAAATCTCTCATTAATATCATCATATTATTAAAGTATAGATAAGAATTGTGTTAATATCGAAACGAATATGTAAAAATGAAAATTATATAAAATAGCTTCTAACAATATCTTATATATATAACAATTAATTTATTTATTGAGACATTTTTCCATTTCAAGACAAAAATTTTCCAATAACAATATTTATGACACTGTCGTCTTAAACTCGGAAACCCATGATGACAGGATTCCAATAACAATAATTGGTGCGTGGTAGAGGTAGGAGGCAAGTTTGCCTGAGGGAGCACAGGACAATACAAGAGTTGTACTAAAATAACACAAGATTACAATGTTTGAAGTAGCTCTAATATTAATGTTTGCCTTGATACAGGTGGACTCTCATAGCCGGTAGGCTTCCAGGAAGAACTGCAAATGATGTAAAGAACTACTGGAACATTCATCTGAGTAAAAGACTATCCATGCAAAAAGGGGAGCAATCTCAGATTAAGTCAATGAAACCTACTACAACTACAACTACAACTACTAAGATCATTAGGCCTAAACCTCGGACCTTCTCCCCTAATTCATTGTGGTTGAATGGGGTTGGATCATCCATTGTTGAAGCCCAACTACAAAAGATGTCCAATAATACAATGCTTGCGTCCCCCGGAGAGAAGAGTACGTTATGGTGGAAGAGTCTATTGGCTGACATGGAGGAGGACACATGGTGGTCGAAAAGTGGGGAAGTTGGAGTAGAGGAGGAGCTGCCTCACAGCTCTGGGGTGGAGGAAATGGAGAGGATCTGGAAGCAAGGAGATGAGCCGATGATGGAAAGAGAATTAGGTGAATGGGATCACATGCTTTTGGACGTCGACCTCTGGGGTCTAAGTCTAACCATCCCATATTGAAACTGAGGCACACTCTATAATTTATTAGCAGGGCCCACCTTTTAAATGTAAACAGTAAAACATTGAAGGTAGGATGATATGATTGAAGTGATATCCTGCCAGATTGCAGGTACTACCTACTCACTGTAATATTGTAAGTAGTTTGCAGTTGTATTTCCATCTTAAGAAATTACAAGTGATAATTTAGCTTCCAAGTTCCAACTCCTGTGTAAGACTTTTACCAAAATAAACTCATCTATGTAAGATGGAAATGTGAAATCAATCACGGAGTATATAGGCATCTAGGTCGTTCATCCTGAGTAATTAAAGGGTGCAAAAGCCTCAAAATACATTTTTTTTTCTTGTCACACTGAGACTCAATATGAACAGTGCAAAATGTTCAATGCATCCTCCATGAGTTGGCACTTAATTTTTGCTTTAGAAGAAACTTGGGCTAATGTACCTGGTGGACAACACTGTCAATGCACAGTTAGAACATAGGAGTATCACCAAACCGACTGATGGCATCTACACGTGGATCATTTCCAGCCACGCGTTGCTCCATGTTATTTCCGAATGGACTATAAATATGGTACACATATGGCCACCATAGGATCATTTCCACAGGAGAATCATTTGAATAATTGAGTCATTATGGGAGATTCTACTGGAACACAGAATCTCCTTTTTTTTTTTTTTTTTTTATAGTGTATAAGATAATGTACGTCGGATTGTGAACAATGATGGGAGATATTATTGGCATACAGAATTTTCCTTTTCCTACCGAAATTCTCGTTACACACTTCACTATAATTTAAAAATTATTTAACTTTTTTTTACCCACACAAAAAATCCTTAAATTACCTATCCTTCCATTTCCCTCTTCTTTCCACACATATCTTTTTCCCTTTCTTCCCACACACAAATCACAATCGGATCTCTCCACATCTCTGGCATTTCGGTCTCTCCGGTGTTCTTCCGGCGTTCCCAGTCATCTACACCATCTTATCTTCCAAAGGTAAATGTTTCTCTCCACCATTATCATTTCTTTCTTCTTCTCCATATTTTCTTTCCCATTTCATCCACCTTAGATTACATTTTTTTTCATGAAAACTTATTATGGGGGATAGATTCGCATTCAATGTAAGTTTTTACAAACAATGCACTACACCAAAAATCGGAAATTGAAACGGAAAAGCGTTCCTAATCCTTCCGTTCCTAATCCGTTAAAGTGTTCCAATTTCTGTTCCAATTTGGATTAGGAACGGTTGGTACCAAATTGGAACGGAAATTGGAACACTTTAACGGATTAGGAACGGAAGGATTAGGAACGCTTTTCCGTTCCAATTTCCGATTTTTGGTGTAGTGATGGTAGTGTTTTTTCACGTATTTGGGCTAATTTTAATGTCTTATCGCATGGGTTTTTCACACAGAAATCGTGATTGTTCGATATTCACTACAAGAAGTTGCACTTTTAGCGATGTTTTTTAGCGACGTTTTTTAAAATTCGTCGGTAAAAGTATATTTTTAGCGACGTTTCATAAATTTGTCGGTAAATAGTGGATTTTAGCCGACGTTTAAAAAATTCGTCGGCAAAAGATGATTTTTACCGACGTTTTTATTGAAAAACGTCGGTAAAGTATAATTTTTACCGACGTTATAATTTCGTCGGTAAAATGAGCACATAAAAAGTAAAAAAAAATTTTAAACTTTTGCCGACGTTTTTAAAACGTCGGTAAAGCTGATATTCGCCGACGTTTTAGAAAAAAACGTCGGTAAAACTGATATTCGCCGACGTTTTATTTTCGTCGGTAAAATGAGCACTATTTTCGTATAAAAGGAAAAAATGTTTAAACATGTTGCCGACGTTTTAAAAAACGTCGGTAACATTGAACTCTACCGACGTTTTATTACTTTGACCGACGTTTTGGAAACGTCGGCAAAAATTCTTATCTTTTTTAGAAAAATTAATAAAGATTTTACCGACGTTTTTCTATACTTTTGGAGACGAAATTTTAACGTCGGTAAAAGGCTTTATTTTCCCTCCCCCGCGCCAAAACCCTTTTTCCCTCTCTTTTCCCTAACTCTCTTTTCACTCTTTTCTCTCACTCCCGCTGCGCCAAAACCCTCTCCCGCCCTCGGTCAATCTCTCTGTGTCTCCCTCGCTCGCTGTCTCTCCCGCCACCGGAAGTCGCGTGAATCGCCCAAATCTCCCTCCGTCTCCAGACCTCTGCAATCCCTCTTTTCCCTCACTCCGCGTGAATCGCCCAAATCTCCCTCCCTCTCCAGACCTCTGCCAGTCCCAGGCGCACGACCACTGCAGCAGCCCCCGGACGCCCAAATCTCACTCGCCCACTCTCGCTCCCTCACTCGATCTCTCTCTCACTCTCGTTCTCGCTCGCTCTCTGCTCTCTCTCGCTCTGCTCTGTCTCTCTCTCTCTCTCTCTCTCTCTCGCTCTGTCTCTCTCTCTCTCGCTCTGCTCTGTCTCTCTCTCTCTATCGCTCTCGCTCTCTCGATCTGCACATTATCTCTCTCTCTCTCTCTCGCTCTCGATCTGCTCTGTCTCTCTCACCAGTCACCACCAGTCGCCGGTGCCACGCCCACTCGGAGCCCAGGCCCCACCCACACTTTCTCCGGTGCCAGGTACACAGTTTCTTCTTCTTCTTCCATTGTTTTTCCCCATTTTTTTTTCTAAATCTGCTGCAACTGCTCTCTATTTTTCTAAATCTTCTTCTTCCATTGATTGTTGTTTTTCTCCGTACTGTAGTGCAGAGTTATCGTTTTTCCCCTTTTTTTTCAGAAACTTTGATTCCAGGCTCAAGCCTAGAATATATATATATAAACGAAGTTCCAAAAGCCTACGGACTCAAGGGAGTTCCAAATAGCCAGTAGAGTTGAAACGAACCCTGATTTTTGTAGAAGGCTTAACCTAAACAAGAGGGAAGACAGAGCTCTCTCTGGACATAAAAGAGGGAAGGAAAAAGGGAAAGGAGAACACTCTCCAGATGTCCAGGGATGCAACTACTTAAATTAATGGGTCAGGTTAAGCACAAACAATTATTAGCATCTGTGTGCATGTATTAGCATCTGTGTGCATGTAATAGGCTGTGAAAAACCAAACAGACCAGAGTTGGATAAAGGTTATGATTTTTTTTTTCTTTTTTCTTTTTGGAAATATGAGGATGCTTCCTTTTCGTTACATGGGAGTTGAATTGAAGGAGTGGAAGAAAGAAAAGTGGTCTAGTTCTTAGGGAAGAAGGTTTCCAAGAAGGAAGTTTCAAACCCAACAACCAGACCAGAGAGATTCCAGGTCTAGAGTGGTTGGCCTCTTCCTTATGAATTTTTTTCCTGTAGGTGGTCCCATCAGATTTGAATATGACTGAGATAAGAGGTTGATGTCAATGCATGGTCTATTATTTTTGGGTGTTTTTGACTTGTTCTGAGGAATGTTGAGTTCCACAAGTGGTTCTATCATGTCTTAGTTTAGGTTTAATTGGATGATTAAATAAATTGTAGTAGTGTTTTAAGTAAAAAACTAATTTGATTTATATATTTAGCATGGGATTCCATACATTTGGCATACATGTACAAGATATTGACCTTTCATAACCCTCTTGCTAGCAGACTTCTCTGCTTATTGAGACCATCCTCTTGTAATTTTCCTGAGCCCTCTGATTAGGAGGCAGAATTGTCCAACCAATGTGATTATTAGCAACCGAATCATGGTAGGCCCAATTAACAATGTTTTTACCCTTCTTGTTAGTGATTTAAAAGTGTATCATCTACTGTGGGGTCCACTTTAAATCAATGCTCAAATGTCATTAACGCAACCATGTTAGATATTAATCACATCATCTGCACTTTCTGAACCAATGGTGATAATCATATTGATGATATGAGGATATTTGAAGGCACAAACAATGACAGGGATTGAAATCTAATCCAATGGTTTGCTTATGGCTACACAGTCGATATTTATGAGAGAGACACATTACTGTCTGCAAGAGACATCTAACCTGTCTAGCTGACTTATTAATTGTGTGGTTGCAAGCAAATGACCAAAGTGATTTATATCAAAGGAATAATGCTACCACAAACCATAGCAGGTTATGACTGTATTACTGTTGTGT
This sequence comes from Cinnamomum chago, assembly GCA_038049695.1. Classification (NCBI taxonomy): domain Eukaryota; kingdom Viridiplantae; phylum Streptophyta; class Magnoliopsida; order Laurales; family Lauraceae; genus Cinnamomum; species Cinnamomum chago. Next base: position 126,681,382 of record CP142451.1, read on the forward strand.
AATTTGCCACCAAAGACCAAAGAAAAAAAAAAGGGTGGGAGACATTGGTTTTTGGACTGATAAGGATCTTCCATTTTGCTCACACACATGAACTATCTATGGTTTTTATATAAATAAGGATTCCTTATTGCTTACACATATGATAGTGACTTGTGAGGCCCAATGTTCATACTAAATGCATTAAGATTTTAGAATCTAGCCATTTTGAAAGCAGTAGATTAGGATTTGCCAGTTGTCTAATCAAATATCATAAAATAAATCCACACAATCCATTACATAGCTTTAGAAAAGAAAGTATCAAAATCAGTGCCGCTAATAGCTGATAATGTAAATTGACCCACAAACTTTTTTGCCCCCATAATCTTAATTTTTAAATATAGTCAGCGAGGGTCATTTCATAATATGGTATGTTCTAACTTGAGAGAATTTGTACATTAAGATATCAATTGCTAGAGGCAACAAACAATCAATCAATTGCCAATTATCCAGATTGAGTCAGTGAAATCGGGATCCTAACTAACGCAGATTTTGATTTCTATTCTAATAGCAACATGGACTTTCCTAGAGGAGAGTATGTGGTGGGGGTGGGAGTCGGTACTTGCATTTAGAAATACAGCAGAGACAAAATCTTTTAGACCACTAACAATTAAAATAGAAGGGTTGCTTTTTGGAAAGGAGGATTGGGGGTTTGACCACATAATCGTCCTCTCTTCAAAGAATAAGATTTAATGAAAGCAAGATCTCCACACTACAACATACAAAATCACATGCTAATACATGCACACAGATGATTACATCCCGAAAGATTTTACAGTAATACACTAACAGAGAAAAAATCACTCAATTTTTTGGCCAAGAGCCATCTTCCTCTAATATTATTATGTCATTTCCTGGCTCCTTGTAAGCTTAAGTTTCAGATAACATGATTCTACTATTCCTCTGTTGTAATATTGGGTCCTTTTTCTTGTTTGGTGTACAAGATGAGTGTTACAGCTATTAAGTTGGTACACCGCACCACCTCTTTTGACGAGGTCTGCATTTAACGTTATTACTAGGTTATTTTTACGTTTAACGTTTATTTTTTAGTTATTACTAGGTTAACCGACTAGCAAATATCGTTATTACCAACATTATCCGTTATCATCTCGTGTTATTACAGACACGCCCGCCTATTTAGTTAGACTCCAGTCATTCACTTAAAATAACTCTTTTAATCTTATAGGGGGTTGAGTTGCATTAGTATTTGAAATTCTATTTTAGAGACTCCATTTGAAATTCTCAGAATTCCCTCGAACAAGAATCCTCACAATTCTTCTAACCAAATAGGCCCTTTGGTATCCAATTCATTTCTTTATTTTCTTTATTTATTTATTGATTCTTTCCAAAAAGGGCTGTCATGGACCTTGTATTGAAAGAGAACAAAATAGTGGACATTATATAATTGCTAATTGCTAATTACTTGTGATTTGGTCAGATATGGATAGGAGTTGGATATTACATTATCGGAACCGATTTAGTGCGGAGTACATAGCTGGGGTAAACTCATTTATTGATTTTGCAAAGGCGAATTCGGGCGGGGCAGTGTTGATTAACTGCCCGTGTAACGATTGTTGTAACCATCGGAAGCATGACTATGTAACCGTGAGAAGTCATCTGCACATTAAAGGAATGATGGTCCATTATCTACGGTGGATATATCACGGGGAACCCATAGTTCAACCCGATGATTCGGATGAGAGCGATGATGAATCAGAAGATAATCAAGATGAGTACAATGAGTTGATAGATGATCATCGTAGGGGAACTTACTTGGAGGAAGATACTCAAGAGAGGGATGATTTTGAAAATTTGTTGAATGCTTCTCAGCGAGGCCTTTACCCAGGATGCAAAAGCTCAGATACTCTGTTATCGTTTATCATCAAGATACTGCACGTGAAGGTAGAAAGTGGGTGTAGCAATAAGTCGTTCGACAAGGTCCTGCAGATTTTTAAGGACTTCTTACCCGAAGGTCATGTGGTGCCGGCATCAATTTACGAGGCGAAGAAATTATTGCGTGACTTGGGCATGGGATACAAGAACATAGATGCCTGCAAACACAATTGTGTGTTGTATTGGAAGGAGAATGCTCAATTGGAAAAATGTCCAGAATGTGAAGAGCCTAGGTACAAGATCAATGATGGCAAGCGAAAGAAGATCCCGCATAAGGTGCTCCGTTACTTCCCATTGATACCGAGGTTACGCAGATTGTATATGTCAAGGAAGACAGCCACAGAGATGAGATGGCATAGTGATAAGCGCGTTGACGATGGGATAGCGCGGCATCCGGCTGATTTAGTGGAATGGAAAGAATTTGATAAGAAATATCCAGAGTTTTCCCAAGAGACACGTAATGTGAGGTTGGGGTTAGCCACTGATGGATTCAATCCTTTTGGTAACATGAGCACCTCTTATAGCATGTGGCCTGTCATACTTATGCCCTATAATTTGCCACCATGGATGTGCATGAAGGAGCCATTCATGATGATGTCATTACTTATTCCAGGACCAAACTTACCGGGAAACGATATCGATGTATATCTGAGGCCCTTGGTTGATGAGTTGAAGGAGTTGTGGGATCATGGTGTATCTACTTATGATGCCTCCACTAAACAAACCTTTCAAATGCATGCGGCTGTGATGTGGACGATAAATGACTTTCCTGCGTATGGTAACTTGTCTGGGTGGAGTACAAAAGGTTATAACGCATGCCCCTCGTGTAACGTTAGGGGTGAGGTTGAAAGATAAGATTGGGTACATTGGCCATCGAAAATACTTGGAAGTAAACCACCAATGGCGTAGAAGCAAGGCCTTCAACGGTCAGCCTGAGCGTGAAAAGCTGTCTTTGGATCTACCGGGGCAAAAGGTACTAGACCAGCTCGAAGAACTACATCCGGTCAGGTTTGGCAAGAATAACAAAAGACCGCGTGAGTCTGGAGAGTTGAATTGGACAAAGAAAAGCATCCTATTTGAATGGCCCTACTGGAAGTGCAAAAAACTCCGACACAACCTTGATCCTATGCACATTGAGAAGAACATCTGTGTAGCCTTGGTTGGAACAATGTTGGGCATAAAGGGCAAAAACAAGGACACCGATAAAGCGCGTAAGGATTTGAAAAATATGGGCATCAGGCCAGAGTTGCATCTAGTGGAGAGGGACGATGGATCCAGCTTGAAGCCGCATGCCTCTTACACTCTGGCACCAAAAGATAGAGATGGATTTTATGAATTCTTGAAGTCGATCAAATACCCAGACGGCTATGCCGCGAACCTCTCGAGGTGTGTAACCTCGAAAAATGATAAATTGGCTGGTTTAAAGAGCCATGATTGCCACATCCTTATCCAACGGATCCTTCCTATTGGCATGCGTGGCTTTGTGAATAAGGATATTTGTACAACATTGTTTGAGTTAGGCAGCTTTTTCCAAGACCTCTGCTCGAAAACACAGAGACACGATGATTTGAAAAAATCGGAGGAGCAGATAGTTTTAATATTGTGCAAGCTTGAGAGGATATTTCCTCCTGCTTTCTTTGATGTGATGGTTCATCTATCGGTTCACTTGCCGCGCGAGGCCATTCTTGGTGGACCGGTGCAATATCGGTGGATGTACCCGATTGAAAGGTAATAGTTGATGACCATCGAAAAATTATTTATATATTAGTGCAATTGCCTTGCATTGGAAATCGTAATAGTTATCATTTGTTGTTTAAAGGTTTCTGAAGACCCTAAAGGGGTACGTTCGCAGCAGAGCACGTCCTGAAGGTTCAATCGCCGAGGCTTACATTGTCAAAGAGTGTCTCACTTTTTGCTCAATGTATTTAAGGCAGACTGATCGAGTCGAGCGTTATGATGATGGTGGCGAACGGGGTGCGGGGATGTCAATCTTCACACAAACTGTCCGTCCCATCGGGCTGATGCAAAGGGCACATGATCCTTCTCAAAGGGAGCGTGACATGGCTCATTGGTTTGTGCTGAATAATTGCCCCGAAGTGGAGCCGTATCTACAGTATGTGCTTCAATCTAGCCATATTTATGTTTTGCTTGTTAATTCATTTATTCATTCTCTATTCGTACTTATTCATTAAAAGCTATCTTGAGTAGGGAACACAGGAATTTAGTTCAAGACCAAAGAGGTGGAGACATCGGGCAGATACAACGAAAAGAATTTGCAGAATGGTTCAAACAACGTGTAAGACATAAAATATTATCATTTTAATAGCTTGATATTATTTGAGTATAAGCTTCAAATAACATTAGTCTAATACATTTGTCTTAATATGCTTATGTAGATGAATCAATTGCGAACTACAGGGTCACCAGAAGCTTTTGATGAGATGTGGTCATTAGCAAATGGCCCTAGATCCCTAGTGAATCTTTACCAGGGGTGTGATTGCAATTGCGTCCGATACCACACTATAGACCGTGAGAAATGCCGTAGGAGCCAGAGTAGCGGCTTGGTCATTGAAGGGGAATATGAAGGGGTGAAACATGACTACTATGGCTACATCTGCAAAGTTTGGGAATTGTCCTATCGGCACGGGGGTAAGGTGGTCTTATTTGAATGTGAATGGTACAACACTAGTACCAAGCACAAGATAAACATCGAAGACCATTTTACAAGCATTGATATCACGGGTCGGTGGTGTAAGGATGATCCATTTGTCCTACCAAGTCAGGTGAAACAAGTCTTCTACGTCAATGACACCAGCAGAGGAAAAAATTGGAGAGTTGTAGAACGGGTCAAGACTCGGGGAGTATGGGATGTACCCGCTAAGCGGGATGACGACGGTGATGATGATGATGTGCCGGTTGATGCATTTCAGCAGGACGAAACGGCATTTGTTGTCCCAGTCCTCGTCGATGGTACTAGTGACCAATTCTCTAGGGATGATATAGATCCTGAGATCGTTCTCAGTGATGAGTCAGCATCAGAGGATGGCCAAGACGAGGATGAAACGCTGGCGGAATACGAAGATGATGAAGGGAATGATGGTCATAGTCAGGAAGATGATGACATGGAATATGACATGTAGTGTTTACTTTTAATTTGCACATGTAACGATTAAGTAAATTAATAAAGAACTTTTCTTATAAAAAGTATGCTTAATTTCATTCGATTGTTATATATGCTGTGTGCCATGTTATTACCTAGCTTGTTATATTATGTTCATGTTTGATTTATCCGTTGTTGCTTTCTTCTTTAAATTAAAATTGAAACAATTCAATTTTTCAACTCTAACACAGAACATATGAATACACCTCTCAAATACTTTCGTGGCAAAGACTCTCAACGTGTTAGGGAATGGACAAATGAGTTTGAACATAAATCATTTGAAAATGAAACTCCAATAGCAAAGCATGGTTCCCGCAAAATTCAACTGGCTCAGTGGCTGAGACTGTGTGGCAATTTCATCCCTGAAAGATATATAATGATAAAAATTGCTGAAACATTGCCACGGGCTTGGGATGCTGCAAAAATGAGGATATTTGAAGTCTTACGACCATGGCATGCAGTGGAGTTCGTCGACCTATTACAGTCATTTGAAAAATGTATTCATCCCTTATGGATACAGTTCCGGAGAGAGAAAATGGTTGAAGGAATATCTGTTAGAAAACATTTGGTAAACAAGGAGCAATTGTTTTACGATCTCAAAAGAAGAGGATTTGAACCAAATATTGCAGATCTGGTGCGTTCAATAGTAAGCACTCTACCACCTCCTTGGCCGGTACAAGAAATTCATGCTAAGCTCAAGATTAATTTCCTAGACTTGAGGGAATTAGGAGAAATGCTAGAAGAGATCGAGGTCGACATTAAATTTCAGGTTTTGCACATGTAACGATTAAGTAAATTAATAAATATCTTTTCTTACATAATGACATGGTCACTTTGCTTATATTCACGTTGCGAATATTATTTATTGTTGTTAATAATTATTTATTTTCCTTGTCACTTTGCTTTAAGTCAGATTGCAGATATGCCTCGGGAAAATAGGGCGAAACGTGCTCGGCAGGTCGCAGCTGCACTCGGGTTAGCTCCTGTGGAGAGCACACGAGAGCCCTAAACGCAGCCTACGCCAGCTGCACTCGATGTTACAGGGGCCGGAGGATCAGGGACCACCCCTGAATCGGCAGCCCCCCAGCCTCTGCCGATTCAACCCTTGATAGAGCAGCCCTCGCTGACCCAGGCCCAGCCCTCCCAGCCTCCCGCGAGTCCTCATACGATCGGGAGCAGCGTCGGTGAGAAAATCGAAAAACCTTTTAAACTGTATAATGGTTCCTCTCAATTTATATTTGTGCTCTTTAACTTCTTTTCTTCTGATTTGATCACCTCAATTATCATTTGTGCTCACTAACTCATTTAGCACTGTCGTCTTAACAGCATCAGCCTCAGCTTCGGGTGCTCCGAGCCGCGTAAGGGGTGTCACGCGGGGGAAGAATGCGACGAAGCTGAGGAGACAACTGGGTCATAACATCCCAGTCCCGATCCCCAGCTCCAGTCATAGGCTAGAGGGGGAACATGCCCCATCACTGGCTAACCATCTTGGGTTAGCCATTAGAGAGGTTGCCCCAGTCAGGCCTCATGGCTGGAAGAAGCTTGACTCCGGGATCAAGCTTGCCGTCATCGCTGCAGTTAAGGTAAACTGAAACGATAAACATCAACCAAAGTTGTTACAGTTGTGCTCCTCATTACAATATCTGATTATATTTTGTTATTACTAGTGACTAATATGGTTATCCCCTAATTGCAGCAACTCTTTGAGATCGGGGATTACGAGGGTGATATGCAGCTTAGGGCGGACATTGACCGCCAATGCGGGATCTTGTATAGGGGTTGGAAGTATGAGCTGCATACTCACTATCTCGAGCTCTTGGAGCAGGGGGTTCCCCGACCCCAGGACCACCCGGCAGAGGGTTGTACTTTAGCTGACTGGCAGCAGATGATCTCACAGTGCTGGGAATCACCAGCCTGGAAGGTGACCTTGGGATGTTATCTACAACGACTAATTATATTCCAATGTAATTCTATTAGTAACGATTTTATAAATGACTGCTATTGTATTATTGTTTTTCTATGTAGGCAAAGTCAAAGAAAGCGCAAGAGAGTCGAGCTCAGTTGCCATACAATCATACGAGTGGCTCCCGGTCATTTGCCTCGAGGATGTCTCTGATGGTACTGATTATATTCATATGTACAACTTTATTAAGTTTATCAATTTCTAAATATGTTGCATGGTTCATATCTAATATAAAGCTTTTTCAAATGATAGGCGGCACAGAATGCCGGTCAAGCGCCGCCCATTACTCAGTTCTTCCGCGACACCCACTACAGACGATCTCGTAATGAGTGGGTAAATGAGGTGGCGCAACAGAGACATGTACGTTTCCTAATAAATTGTTTATGATTGCATAATGTCATAGAAGTATTCTAAATCCTTTATTGATTTAAATGGCAGGAGGCCTTGGTGCAGCGGACCGAGGAGCAGTCGCAGCCCTCTGTCACCACTCCGATGACTGAGGAGCAGATTGCTGCTGATGTGCTTGGGAAGAGGTCGGGCTACGTAAAGGGGTATGGGATATACTCAAGGACCTCTTCCTCTTCCACACAGTCTCGGGCACCGGACCCTGAGGTGGTCGCCCTGCGCGAGCAGCTAGCCGAGCAGGCTGAGCAGGGCAGGAGGCAGGCTGAGCAGCTAGCTGAGCAGGACCGGAGGCAGGCTGAGCAGGACCGGAGGCAAGCTGAGCAGGACCGGAGGACACGCCAGCTTGAGGCCTTTGTTCAAAGGCTGGCAGCTGTAGCAGGAATAGATCCGGCCGCCTTTCTTGACACCACGGGGGGGACCACATCTGCTGGGGATGGCACGGCTCCTGGAGGATTATGATGCGACTCTTTGGTTAGTAGAATACTCCCTTGAAATTTGCACATAATAACTAGTCGAAATTTACAAACACTGAAAATGTAGTATTTGAATAAATTTTAATTGCACCTCCAGATTGCATTATCATTTGTGTTATTAATTTATAAACACTCAAAATGTAGGATTTGAACAATCTGATGTAGGATTTATAAACACTCAAAATGTTATTAATTTTAACTGCACAGTATGATTGCATTATCATAATCTTTCTCATCAACAAATACTCGTTCATCTATGTCATCCTTGATTGCATTATCATAATCTTTTTCATCAACAAATACTCATTCATCTATGTCATCCTTGATTGCATTATCATAATCTTTCTCATCAACAAATACTCGTTCATCTATGTAATCCTTGATTACATTATCATACTCTCTCTCATCAACAATTATTTGAAGAAGAGGAGGAAGGGATTGGTAGGATGATGAAGAGGAGAATCCGTATAGAAAGCATGCTTGCTTGCATGAATCCATAATACAACACAATACGGGCAATGATTGAAGTAATCACAATTATCGCTGAAGTATTCTCGGAATAATCATGTATTTTTTACTAAATATTTTCTAGGTGACTCGGGCAATGATTGAACTCCTACTTTGACTAAATATTTTCTAGGTGAAATCATACTTGGTTAAGTGTGAAGGCTCCATATTCCCATATCATGAATATGATAATACAAAAATGCTAACCATCTGTTTTATATGATATAAGAGACTATCCAAGATTGATAGAGAAGAAGGATATTGTTCAGTTACTTTCAGCCAGCCTAGTGATTTTTGCTTGCTGCCGAACTGGCTAGCAGACAGAGGTAGTGGAGCTTGAATCTTGTATGATGTATCCATGTATGTATGCCTAAAGGGACAAGCATAGGCTGTTGTTGGCTACCAGTGGAGGTGAATATGTGGAGCCACTTACTATATATGTGATGCTTATCAGTTTATCCTGCATTTTGGTTATTCAGCCCCATCTTATGGAGCATTGCATGGAGATAATGCTATTAAAGAACATAACACTTGGCTTTCAATTGGATGGTTAAAATTAAAATATACTCAACAGTACATAGCTGCAAATGCCTATAATCAAGTGACTCAGTTCAATGAACGCCATTTTGGTCCAATTACCCATTTTCAATGGGTCCCCCTAAATGACCAATCTGGGTCACTGAACAATGGACCCTAACTTCACATAAACACGCCCCATTGTGCAGGTTATGCACTCTATACTTCCTATTTCACTAAGCCGTAACTGCTCCCCTCATGCTTCCACTACCTAATCAAAGCTAGTGGTTTGCTTATTTCCTAGGGACTACCACTTCTGGCCATCGATGAAGCTTTGACATATAATTATACTTCCGCACAAAGAATTTTTTGTGGTGGCTTGTTTGGACCAGCTTCTCACATAACTATTTTGCAGGTTGAATTAATTGAACCTGCTGTGACAGGTACAATTAATGTACTCAAGGCTTGTTCAGAGGCAGGTGTGAAAATGGTCGTCGTTGTGTCAGCTGGTGCTGCCATTGTTATGAGTCCCAATTGGCCAAAGGACAAAGTCATGGATGAGGATTGTTGGTCCGATGAGCAATACTGCAAGACAACTGAGGTAAATTCAAAAAGAAGAAAGAAGAGAAAAAAAATCACCAATTTGCTACTGATTATTGAACTGTTTTAACGATAATACTCTGTGCTTTCTATACAATTTGTTCTTGTGAAGTTTTATCAATTTTTGTTCGTCTTTAGGGTGACATTCTGTATGCCTAAGTGATTCCATCTCATGTAGTGAGCCCGTAAAAGATTTTCTAAAGCCTATATTATGGTTATTTAATCCAATTTTTTAATGCCTATAATTTGGTTATTTAGTCTGATCAAGTAATGCCTATAATTTGGACATTTCGCCCAATCAACACAAGTAATTGAATTGAGTTCGCGACAGACTGATTTCTTTGCCTAGATTTAGAAGTCTGTCACTCCATATGTGGTTGATCTACAAAATTGTTATATCCACTGGCTACATGATTCAATTAACTTCACTATTGCTCTGTTTCCCATTGGTGTTTTTTGGTGGATCTAGAAGTATGGTGTGCCCTACATGATTTGATTAACTTGAGTATTGGTACTCTATTGTTTACTCTCCAAGTTCTCTTTATCTAAACTCCACATTTAATGCTTGTGACAGAACTGGTATTTCGCTTCTAAAACAATAGCATCTCTCTCATTACAACATGACAATCATCATTGAAGCCATATGTCAGACACCTGGGTCAGCTTGGATTATGTATCATCCTACCCAAATTCCAAAACAACCGGAGGATGAAATATCAATGGGTGTTGAAAATTCACTCTGTAGTTCACTATGAAGACGTTTATGGCTTTTCATCAATGAGAGAGATTTTATGCCCATTTTCATATTGTTGTAAGATCCTTAGAAAATTAACACTGGATTATCTTCCTGGATTCTGAGTACGTAAAAGGGTTTTCCATCTGGATTTTTTTTAATGGATAAAGATATTCATTTCTATTTCATCTCATTCATCGTTTTGTTTTAACTAATTCTATGTAGGAGATTGAGATGTTTTAACTGCTTCTACATTCATGTCCACTCCAAACACACTGCTACTTTCTATCCAATCCATCCATCCATGCAAGGCCAAACAGCTACTAGACACATACATGAATCACACATATAATTAAGACCTGTGAATATTATAACATGAGACATGTTCACATGCATGCACCAGGGTGCACAACAGTAGTCGTTGATCTTATCATCAAGGACTAACAGAGGATTCAAACTCTCCTTCTAACAAATGGCCATAGCCTAAATATTACCAGGAGGAATATACTAATCCACAAGATGATTGTTGATTCAATCCAACGGTCAATTTTACTGCAGTTCTAGTAATATTTGAGACCATGAACATTGATAGGAACAGGGTTTGATAGGACCATGTTCTTCTTTTACATGGAGAAATGATAATTTTTGTTTTATGTCAAGGCATTTGCTTGGAGAAGATCTCGAACCACTAAGTGTAAAAGACACAATTAATGTTGCAGACACAATTAATGTTGGAGCAAATCGAAGAACTTTGCAAAAAGGTAAGGCATGTAGTGTTGTGAAAAGGATCTATGTAGTTCGATTGCACTAATAGATGCATGGTGTGCAAGTCATATTTTTTTTGGAGGTGCTTTCTGATTTGTGTTTCACTTTATGTAATATCGAATGGTTTGCAATTAGTAATCTCATTACTTTCTTCTTTTAAACCTGTGAAAATGACTAACTGTTTTGAAAATTGAAAACAAGAACAAAGGAAAACCATTGGTGGTAAAGAAGTATATAACTTTACAACTTCATACAGTAACATGGTTGCATTCCCTTACTAATAGCATACTATTCTCTAGGGATTCTTAAATGTCTGTCATAATTGTAAATCAACATAAGCATGATCATGTGTTAACATTATCTTTGCATATTTCAATCAAAGATTATTTGCATGCTTCTTCAACCTGTTGCAAATATGAAAGTCAAACATTAAAAGCTTGAGAATTAGATGAGGTGCTCCTTTTTTTTCACCTGAGAATGTTAGTTGGTGCCATATCCACATCCAATGGCTGTGCCTTTGTTAGGGGTGGCAAATTCTAACCCAATCTGATCCACATCTAATCCACGTCAATTGCAGATTGAGTCTTCCTAACCAATGGCAGACTTAGGATTTTAGTTTAGGTGGTGCGGTATATGGTCAAGTGAAGGCGTTAAATAATAGAATAAAATCTTATAAGATATTATATTCTCAAATCAAGCGGGTGCGGTCACAGTTGGGTCCTCCCCTTTTCCTAACCATCATGTCAGATTTCATGGCAAATGCTACCATTGGCAATCACATGGGGATTGTCGAAGGAAAAGAAAGAATCATATATTTTAAGGTTTGGCACAATAGTATGAGTAAATGGAAGAGAAGGTGCAAAGGAATAATTTAGCCTAAATTAATGGATTAGGCTTAATATTATCCAATAGCGCTTGCATATATGACTTTCATTCTATCCAAGATGATGCCTCCAATTTGGACTGTCTGGTTTGACAAAGGATGGGACCCACTTAAACTGTGGGCACAATAATTGCATTGCGTGTTGAATTGAATTGATCAGATGGTTGTGACATGCACACCTCTTCTTTTTCTTTTTTTTATGTATATATATACATGTATATCTTTCGTTTATAATTTCATTAATTCAAGAGATACTAATTTGTTTTTGTTTTTGTTTTTGTCATTGTAGATTGATGGACACTTTCCGATCGGATGTTGGTGTTGATTTGTTGTTTTTAGTTTATTTGTATATGTATATTGGACATTTTTATTTGACTGTATTTTTATTAATTTAGATATTTTTATTCGACTGTATGTTTATTAATTGTACTGTTTATTTAAGGAGATTAATGATTTGATAAAGAATGGGATGATTTTGTTTGGATGTATTATTGGGATGATTTTGTTTGGATGTATTATTGATTGCAGTATGAGTAGTTTTATTTTTTATTACAGGTGTATAAGTAGGTTTACAGAAAAATTTAAACGAAAAACAAAAAAGTCGATTTTAAAAAAATAATATACTTTCACCGACGAAAATTAAAACGTCGGTAAACTATTTTATATTTAGTTTTTTAATATTACCGACGAAAAAAAACGTCGATAATTTGATTTTAATTTATTTTTTATTTTTCTTTTATTTTTACCGACGAAAAAAAAACGTCGGTAAAATAATTTTAGATTTATTTTTTAATATTACCGACGAAAAAAAAACGTCGGTAAATTTATTTTAATTTATTTTTTATTTTTCTTTTATTTTTACCGACGAAAAAAAAACGTCGGTAAAATAATTACCGACGAAATAAAACGTCGGTAAAAAGGAAAAAAGCGTCGGTAAAGATTATAATTTTACCGACGAAAAATTAATTCGTCGGTAAGGTGTTTTCTTGACCTTTTTTTACCGACGACTGACCGACGAAAAAAAAAACGTCGGTAAAACCTTTACCGACGTTTTTTTGACTTTTAGCGACGAAAAAAAACGTCGCTGAAGGTGTAATCTGTTGTAGTCAAATACTATTGATATCAATAGTACTGAACATACTGTTGCTGCTGCATGAGTGAACTGTATTACTGACTTCATTGCTGACAGACTTTATCACTGTTGCTGCTGCATGCGTCTGACAGTCGGCTGATAAATTTATCGCTGTATTTGCTGCAGGGTGCAGGATATACTGTAAGCTCAGCTGAAGCTGCGGAGACTGCAGGGACTTGAGTCTGAAATGTTGACTTTGAATTCCATAATACTTTATTTGGAATAGTGGTCTATGGAATACTTTAATAAGAATAGTAATCCATAGCTCACAAATGTGGACTTTTGGAATTTTTTATAATTCTACAAAATGAGAGCATACGAATGACCTTTATGTGAGTGAGGCATATGATAATGACATGTGTTGTTTATAAACACATGATGGTGACAAGTATGTATGGCTTGACTTCATGGAGGCTATGAATTGATAAATGAGATAAAGAAGCTTTATTATTTGCATGACACATGGCTGCATGGGGAGACCGGTGCTGGCTGCATTGAAAAAACTGCATCTGTGCTGGCTGCATTGACAACTGCATTTTGGACATCTGTATGGCTGAATTAATTCAGCATGGGGGTAGATGCATGCTGCATTTAGATGGCGAGATCCGCATTGAGATTTGCATGAGATGCATTTGACAGAGCTGAATGAAGACAAATATTTCTTTATTTTAGAATTCATCTGCTGCTCCAGACGGTGGCAGTGTTGCATCAGAATCATCTTTATTGACGGAACCATGAGAAGAAGATACTTCTTGAACGAATCCGCTGTATTTATTCATAAGGGGATTTCTGAGAAATAAAATTTCATTCTGCATACGCTGAATTTCTTTGAGAAGATCCATATGCTGCTGAGTATTGATTGGAGTTGCAGGAGATGAGGTTGTACCATGAACAACATCTTTGAAGCTCTTTGATATTTTTGGATTAGGAGTGATCTGCTTCTTGATTTGAGGAATAGTTGTATTGGGTTGTATAATAAGAGAAGCTTGAGGAGAGGAATGATGAGATTTATTGAGAAATTGAGAAACGTCAAATTTATCCCACCATTTAATATAAGAAATACGAACAAAACATGATGGCTTCATTTCTTGGGATTTACCATATTCCCATCGGAAAATCCATGGAATAGTGGATGAAGAAATAAATTTTAAGAAAGAATATGAAGGTTCAGCAATTTCAAAACTGGATTGAGATTCAAATGCTTGATAATAGCTTAATAAAGCTTCTGGAAGGATGCAGGATTGTGCGCCAAAACGGAGCCACCAATTATGCCAGAACCAACAAGGAATATTTTGATTGCATTTGGATGAAAAACTAATGTACCAAGAATGGGATCGTTTTGAATTCTGATATAATAAAGTATATTCCCAAGCATTCATATAGTCATAGTAGTCATAGGGCCAAGAGCTCCCATTGGGATTGGTGACAGTTTTTGGTGAGAATAGATTGTCTGCCCAATCAGTGATAGTATGAATATGCATAATCTTTATTTTTGAAAAGGCATGTTCTCCATCTCTATCTTCATGAGTGATGATAGCACTTTTTGACTGAATTAGAATAGCTTCATAGTACTTGTGAGAAATATTGGGGGCTTTTGGAACAAAATGGCAATTTTTTCTGTAGAGTTTTGAGAGAATTTGATCAATTGTAAGGTTGGCATGGATTTTATCATCAAGGAAGAAAAGGGCATATTCAAAGATCTTTATGTATTGAGATTTTTTGAAAGGATTGGAACGATAGGGTGCTTGCAGCATGGGAGAAGGATTTAAGGCATTGAATTTATTGTTGGAAAGAATATTTATTGTATCAATGACTGGATTTTTTCCTTTTCCTCTTGGATGCATCTTTCTTCACCTTGTTTCTACCCTGTAAAAATTCACGAGATAGAAAATCGGGAAGAGAATTTGAAGAACCTTTTATATATTCAATGTCAAAATCAAAAATAGCAAGTAAAGCTTGCCAACGAGCAAAAATTTGTTTTGATGCAAGGTTTTTGACATCATTTTCCAAAACTTCTTTTGCTGATTTGCAATCAATTCGTAAGAGGAATTTTTGATTCAAAATATCACTTTGAAATTTGAGTATGCATGAGACTATGGCAAGGACTTCTTTCTTTATTGTAGAGTAATTTTGTTGAGTAGTATTCCAAGTGCCAGAATAAAATCTAATAATTTGTTCCTTTGATTGTGCAGTTCTTTGAAGTAGGATTCCACCAAATCCTATTTCTGAAGCATCTGTTTGGATTATTTTAAATAAATCTGGATTAGAAATATTTAAGCATGGTAATGTTTTCACTTTTTGTTTTATTTTTTGTATTGCTTCTGTATGTTGAGGAGTCCATTGTTCTGCCGAATTTTTTAAACATTTTTGTAAAAGATTTCTTTCTTTAGAGAGGTTTTGATAAAAATCAGAGACATAATTTAAACACCCTAAAAATCTTTGTAATTGTTTTTTATCGGTGATTTCATCAGGGAAATTGTCAGCAAATTTGATTACTCTTTCAACAGGAGTTATCATTTTGTTTGATATTTTATAGCCAAGAAATTGGATTTCTGTTTGAAAAAGTTTTATTTTTCTTTGAGAAAGGACTAAGCCATTTTTCTTTATGATCCATTTGAAAGTCTTTAAATGTTTCCAATGATCATCAATAGATTTAGAAAAAATTAAAATATCATCAATGTAAACAATTGAGAAATTTTTATAAGGGTGAAAGATTTCATTCATCATTTCTTGGAAGGCTGAAGGAGCATTTTTTAGCCCAAAAGGCATGACGTTCCATTCATAATGGCCAAAAGGGACAGTAAAGGCGGTTTTATAACGATCATTTTCTTCGACCTGTATTTGCCAAAATCCTGATTTGAGATCAAATTTTGAAAATATAAAAGCTTCATATAAACGAGTAATAAGATCTTGTTTATTAGGAATTGGATATCTAATTGATTGAAGGACTTTATTTAATGGTTTATAATTGATGACGAGGCGAGGAGCTCCTCTTTCTTTTTCAGGAGCATTTTCAACATAAAAGGCTGCACAACTCCAAGGAGAATGTGATTTGCGGATTAATTTCTTTTGAAGTAAATCTTTAATTTCTTTATCACATAAGTCTAAGAGTCTAGGACTCATTTGAGATGGTCTTGCTTTAGTAGGAATATCTCTTTCATTAAAAGTAGAAATATATGGTAAAGATACTAGATGCTTTTTTCTATGCCAGAAGGCAGAAGGTATTTCAGAACAACATTCATTTATTAGAGAGGTTTGAAAATTATTAATTTTATTTTCAGATGAATTTGATTTTAATTGATCTTCAATTCGACAGAGAAAAATGTCATTTTTAAGATTTTCAATATATTTTTCTTTATTAGATATAAGTAGATTTATTTGATTGATTTTTCCAATATTTGAAAGTATAGAAACAGGTTGAAAATTAAGATTAGAAATTTTTTCAAAAGAGTTTTCTTCAATAAATTGTTTGAGAGTAATAGCATTAATGATGAATTTTTCTTGAGCACTTAATACATTTATTGAGGAATACGAAGGATGTAATTCATTATGTTCTTCTTGATCAGAGATGTTTTCTTCGAGATGAGTTTGTAAAATTGATGTTTTCGAGGTAGAGTCTGTAGAGAAGGATTTGTTTATAGAAGTTGTATTTAATGTATTTAATGTAGTAGTTGACTCTTTAGGAACTAGATTGAGAGTAGATTGCGGGAAACTATGTTTTAAAGAATTATTTATTTCTTTATATTTTATAGTTTCTAAAGGGGGTTGAGACGATTCAACTTTACCTTTCTCGGTTTCCCTTGTTTGTGTTGATTTATTAATTGTTAGCATTACAGTTCCTTTTTTATTTATTTTGGACGAAAGCCAATCAAAGAAAGGGATATTTCGCCGTTCTTGATTCATTTGTTCATACCATAAGTCTTTGACTTGAGATCTCTCAAATTTAGAGAATTTGGTAAAAAACCATTTTGTCTTTGGATGTTTTAATAAATCTTGTTGAAGGAATTGTTTATTAATTTTGAAATCATGTATTTCGTCATTAGATTCATGAATTAAGGAAATTGTATTAATTGATGCATTAAAATCGGATTCAGTTAATTTTACTGATTGTATATCTTCATCTTTTGCGTCTGAATAAACAGGGAAAGCTATGCCTGTAGGATGTATTGGGGGTGATGTGGGAATAGATGTTTGATGAAAATTAGAAGAAGCGGATTTATAAGATCCAGCGTCTGAAGGGATTGATCTTTTTGTGGATGAAAAGTGTGATCTTGGTGTATTGGCAAAATTTATTGTTACTTTTCCAGATGGATGTTCTGTAATAGATTCAACATCTTCATTGATTAAAGGTGTGATTTGTTGAGCTTCATCAAGCTCCCATTTTCCAGAAAGATTTACATCTTCCCATGTGATGAGTTTGGGGGTGGTGACTTTATTTCGAAAATTTGTAAGGAATAAGGTGGTTACTCCTTTCATTTGAGATGAATATGCTATTTCAGGGACAATTGTATTCATTGCTTTATAATAAATTCTGTATACTATTGCAACATTTTGTGATTGGGGTTTCATATTGAATCCTTTTGTATGTATTCCGAGAGTGATGGCTTCATGAGCACCGGGATCACTGAGTGATACGGTGTAATTGGGGAAACAATTAAAAAAGGCAGGGCCGTCATGAAGACTGGCTTCTACCATCCCTATTAGGGGATCTCTGAATGAATTATGTCTTCGATCCCGCTGATGAATTTGATATTTCTTATATTGAACAAGGTCTAGTTCATCGATTCATTCTCGACAGAGACAATTTAGCAATTCATCGACAGTTGCCTGCAATTGTCAAATATGCTCTCAGTTGCCTTGGTATCACCAAGCGCAATCTTCTAATGACAATCTCTTCCACTCTTGGCGAAAGAGATGAATTTCGGTTTTATCAACCATATCAATTATGGATCCTTATGAATTATGAAGACGGAGATTTATTCTGTCAAAAATACAGCCTTCCAATCAATGATTATGAACATCTTCCTGATCGCAATTGGAATCAAGCAGAACAATTTGAATCCTCAGATACTGCAGATCTCAGTTACAGCCTGGAGCGTCTACAATTCTACAATATTCAAGCTGATCAAAATCAAAGATTCATCAATATCAAAAGACATTTTGAATTTGCTCGTACTTTTAAGGGAATCTGGAGCGATGGTCGTCGCGTCGTCTGCATTGATGAAGATCTTGCAGAAGATACATTTGTTTATTATGATCCCTTTCGAGCTGGCCATACAGTTCTTGATGAAATTCTAGAAACATTTCAAAATGCATCGTCTCTTCATATTACTGAAAGAACAAAGAGACAGCTTATCAAGCTCTTCCAAAGAGAAAATGATTATGGAGTATGGACCCCCAGTCCACAACCACCAGATTACTACCTCATAATGATTAAAATCCAGCACATGCAGCACTATCATGCAAATTTCAATGCAGATCTCGCCATCGAATACAGCCTTCATCCACCTCCATGCAGAATTAATTCAGCAATACAGATGTCCGAATGCAATTTTCAATGCAGTCCCCAAAGTCAGCACAGCTCTCTCCATGCAGCCATGTGTCCTGCAAATAATGAAGCTTCATATCTCATTCATCAATTCCTAGCCTCCATGAAGTCAAGCCATAAATTCTTGTCACCATCATGCTTTTATAAACAACACATGTCATTTTCATGTGCCTCACTCATATAAAGTTCTTTCGAATGCTTTCATTTGAAAAAAGTATAAAAAATTCCAAAAGTCCACATTTGTGAGCTATGGATTACTATTCTTATTAAAGTATTCCATAGACTACTATTTCAAATAAAGTATTAAGGAATTTAAAGTCAACAATTCAGTCTCAAGTCCCTGCAGTCTCCGCAGCTTCAGCTGAGCATACAGTATATCCTGCACCCTGCAGCAAATACAGCGAAAAATTTATCAGCCGACTGTCAGACGCATGCAGCAGCAACAGTGATAAAGTCTGTCAGCAATGAAGTCAGTAATACAGTTCACTCATGCAGCAGCAACAGTAATGCATATTATATGCAACAATGATACAGTGCAAATGACGTATACATCTTATCACATTGCGGATCTCAAATACATTTCAAATGTAATTCAGTATGAAAGTCTATAAATAGGGATTGTGAGCCCTTGTCTCACATCATCAAATACTTACACTTGTAAATTTTCCGCTTTCTTTCCTTTCTTTCAATTCAGTCTTACTTAGAGTTAACTGGTTCGGTCCCGGTCTCGTCTCATTGTTATCAGAGCCATCCCAGTCTTCTCTTATTGTAAGAAATATTTTATCAATGAAGTATCAATTCCTTTATCCATTTTGATAGCTCTTTAAGCTTTCAATTATTTCAATTTATTTGCAAAAATTTTGCATGCATCATGTCTCTTTCCTTCTTTGGTTATTTGTTTGTTGTTTGCATAGTAGAATCGAATCTATGTTAGTTAGCTGCATTTCTGAATTTTGATCTAACTTGACTAGATAGAGTTAATTGGTTGTTGTTGCTAAAAGGAGTGTTTTGGGTCCGAGGCCCCCTTGTCGCGTCGCCTTTGTTGCCCGTTAGCCAGGAGAGCGTTTAGGGCTTTGTGGCGTAAACCGTTGACAGGCCACCAATCATTCTGATTAGTAATTATAATTAATTAATGATGTCTGGAATCTTTAGATCATTCGGAAGAAATTCATCTTCTAACACAGCTTCTAATTCTTCTTCTGCATCATCATCCATCATGCCAATAATAAATAAAATTTCAATTAAAAATCTTGAAGAAATAAGTTTTGATGATTTAGAAAAATCAATCCAAGATTGGACAATACCTAAAGTCTCTTTAAAAGAAATTTATAAAGAAGGATCTTTCATACAAAAATCAAATTATGTTATAAAGACGGTTGAAGAAACCCTCTCAATACAGCAAAATGAAGAAAATCTACAGGTCATTCCTGCAGAAAAAATTGAAATCCATAAATCAAAATACAAATACATGCATATAGCACTTGTTCAAGTTGCAATAAAGCCATTAACCAGACTTGGTTTGAATACATCCTGTCTCGCATATGTTCGAGATCGAAGACATAATTCATTCAGAGATTCCCTAATAGGGATGGTAGAAGCCAGTCTTCATGACGGCCCTGCCTTTTTTAATTGTTTCCCCAATTACACCGTATCACTCAGTGATCCCGGTGCTCATGAAGCCATCACTCTCGGAATACATACAAAAGGATTCAATATGAAACCCCAATCACAAAATGTTGCAATAGTATACAGAATTTATTATAAAGCAATGAATACAATTGTCCCTGAAATAGCATATTCATCTCAAATCAAAGGAGTAACCACCTTATTCCTTACAAATTTTCGAAATAAAGTCACCACCCCCAAACTCATCACATGGGAAGATGTAAATCTTTCTGGAAAATGGGAGCTTGATGAAGCTCAACAAATCACACCTTTAATCAATGAAGATGTTGAATCTATTACAGAACATCCATCTGGAAAAGTAACAATAAATTTTGCCAATACACCAAGATCACACTTTTCATCCACAAAAAGATCAATCCCTTCAGACGCTGGATCTTATAAATCCGCTTCTTCTAATTTTCATCAAACATCTATTCCCACATCACCCCCAATACATCCTACAGGCATAGCTTTCCCTGTTTATTCAGACGCAAAAGATGAAGATATACAATCAGTAAAATTAACTGAATCCGATTTTAATGCATCAATTAATACAATTTCCTTAATTCATGAATCTAATGACGAAATACATGATTTCAAAATTAATAAACAATTCCTTCAACAAGATTTATTAAAACATCCAAAGACAAAATGGTTTTTTACCAAATTCTCTAAATTTGAGAGATCTCAAGTCAAAGACTTATGGTATGAACAAATGAATCAAGAACGGCGAAATATCCCTTTCTTTGATTGGCTTTCGTCAAAAATAAATAAAAAAGGAACTGTAATGATGACAATTAATAAATCCACACAAACATGGGAAACCGAGAAAGGTAAAGTTGAATCGGTTCACCCCCCTTTAGAAACAATAAAGCATAAAGAAATCACTGCCACTCCATTTAAAAATGCTCTGCCAACTTCTAAACTCCTTACAGTTGAACATATATCTCATCTAGTTGAACAAAGTAACTTTACAAATCTCTATTTACAGACTATTGGTTCACAAACTCAAAGAATTGAAAATACTATATCTCAACACGAATCAACTTCTTCAGCTCCGTATAAAATATCCAGAGATGTCCCTTCATTATGTTCAGAATTTATTACAAAATTGACTTTAGACAAAAAGCCATTAAAACTCCCTGCTGACTTTCAAAATGACATTTCTTTAAGAATCAATCCTTTAGACAAAGGTAAATCAATAAATGAAGGCTCCTCAATTAATGCAGTTATTGAAAGACCATCAATTCAAATGTCTTCAGACACTAATACTGACACTTCAACAGATGACTCTGACGATCAATGTATCCCTCAAATTAATAGAATTTTCAATCCCAAAACTCATACATCAAAAACAAAAAATTATTACAGTAGACCCACTCCAATGAATCTCCAATTTGAAGAAATTCCTGATATAGCAAATTGTAAATATGATGGTAGTTCATTAGTCGAATGGAATATTGATGGACTTACTGAATATGGAATTCTTAATATTCTGCGCAATATGATACTATATACAAATGCAGGCATGATCTATGGCAATACACAAGCTGAAATCATTAAATCAATTATAATAGGATTTACTGGCCAACTTCATGGCTGGTGGGAATATTATCTAACCTCAATCCAAAAAACAAGTATCCTAAATTCAGTCAAACTAACTGAAGAAGGTAAACCCATTATTAATACCAATAATCAGCCAATTTCTAATGCCGTTGAAACTCTAATTCATAATATTCTAATCAATTTCTCTGGAAATGTTAGTGATCAAATAGAAAAATACAGAGAACAATTAATCAATCTGAGATGTCGCACTTTATCTGATTTCAGATGGTATAAAGATGTCTTTTTATCCCTTGTTTTTCAATTATTCAATTCTAATGAAGATTTCTGGAAAGAAAAATTTATTTCTGGCCTTCCAACTCATTTTGCAGAAAAAGTAAAAAATGTTCTAAGAGAACAAAATAATGGAAGATTAAATTATGCTAACTATACCTATGGTGATTTAATTCAAAAAATTTCTCGTGTTGGTATGTCTATTTGCAGTGATATGAAAATTAAAGCCGATTTACATAAACAAAAGAAAATTGGTAAACAAGAATTAGGGGATTTTTGCTATCAATTTGGCTATGAACCCCTACAAAATCCATCTAATCGAATTTATCAACCTAAACATCGGTCTAAAAAGAAACGATATCATGAAAAATCATATCGATCCTATAAAAATTACAAAAAATATACAAAAGGAAAACATGAAAAACACAATTCAAAGAAGAGAAAATCCAGCTCTTCCCCAAACCATAAAACTAATAAATCTGATTATACATGCTATAAATGCGGCAAAGAAGGACATTTTGCAAATAACTGTTTTAATAAAGATTCAAAAAAGAAAATCAATGAATTAGATTATCATTCTCATAATTCCGAAAATAATAAAGATATTTGTATATGTTGCGAAAGTGAAGATAGTTCTTATGATTCTTCCTCCTCATCTTCTTATTTCTCAATTAATGTTTTAAATGCTCAAGATGAATTACTTCTGGAATTAATAGAAAACATTTCCTCTGAAGAAGAAAAGAAAAAATATTATAGAAAAATGCTTGAAGATAAATCTACTGACAAAACCTCAAAGAAACATAAAGATTTTCAATCACTTTCCATGAAAGATATTCTTTCCCAAAAACCAAGCTCTTCAAAACCTTTAACCCTTCAAGATCTCCATAATGAAGTTAATGAAACAAAACATGAAATTGCAAACTTAAAAGAAGAAGCAACTAAAGAAATTGCTAAATTAAAAACAAGAATTGAAATCCTTGAATTAGGTAAAGAATTCAGCTCAAATAATCAAGAAGATTCTAATTTAGAAAAAGAATTTGATGAAGAAATTCAAGAATTCGTAAATTCCATCACTAAATATCATTATCATAAATGGTATACTACTGTCACTCTAAAAATCAAAGAATTTAATTTATCTGTTGACTGTTTAATTGACAGTGGAGCAGATGTAAATTGCATCCGTGAAGGATTAATTCCAACAAAGTATTTTGAAAAAATAAAAAATTACACCATTGGCACAGCAAATGGAAAGAATATAATAGTCAATTATAAGATTCCAAATGCCCATATCTGTAAAAATGGAAAATGCATTCAAACTTCCTTTGCTGTAACAAAAACATTAACGAATGATGTCATCTTAGGGACACCCTTCTTATTAAAAATTCAGCCATTTTCTGTAAATACCGATGGAATTCATACATCAATTGATGATAAGCCTATCAAATTTGAATTCATAGAAAGCCCACGGCTTGGTAGAATAAATGGAATTAATACTTAATTGCATACATCTCCATATTTCCAAAATACAGTTTTTTATTGCATCACTACAGATTTTCATAACTAATTTCCATTTTCTTCCCTTAGGGAACCAGTCATGTCTTCTAAGGATAAAGGCAAACAACCCATAGATTCAGATAAAACCTCTGTTCCTGTTAATGAAGAACTACCCTTTCAAATACCTTTTCCATCCTTCTATCCAGCACCCTCTGCTGCTTCTCAAACCCTTATTGATAATATTTGGAGTGCATGCCTTACCGGCCAACGTAATTTTCTAATGCGAAAGCACCTCTCTGATTTGTCAAATCATATCAAATATTTAGAATCAAAAATTCAAATGCTTGAACAGCAATGTGCATCGTCACCCCTCCCTCCAATTGAATACCGACACCAAATCCTGGAAAGGGTTAATACTCTTCTTCCGGACGATTTATCTGCAAGAATTAGAGAAGAAACTCTCTCTTGTCAGATCATGGAGCGACTAATTAATCAAGCATCCTATCTCAGCTGGGCCACTGGTTTTCCAAAGATGTTCCTGCCCGCTGATGAATTTGATATTTCTTATATTGAACAAGGTCTAGTTCATCGATTCATTCTCGACAGAGACAATTTAGCAATTCATCGACAGTTGCCTGCAATTGTCAAATATGCTCTCAGTTGCCTTGGTATCACCAAGCGCAATCTTCTAATGACAATCTCTTCCACTCTTGGCGAAAGAGATGAATTTCGGTTTTATCAACCATATCAATTATGGATCCTTATGAATTATGAAGACGGAGATTTATTCTGTCAAAAATACAGCCTTCCAATCAATGATTATGAACATCTTCCTGATCGCAATTGGAATCAAGCAGAACAATTTGAATCCTCAGATACTGCAGATCTCAGTTACAGCCTGGAGCGTCTACAATTCTACAATATTCAAGCTGATCAAAATCAAAGATTCATCAATATCAAAAGACATTTTGAATTTGCTCGTACTTTTAAGGGAATCTGGAGCGATGGTCGTCGCGTCGTCTGCATTGATGAAGATCTTGCAGAAGATACATTTGTTTATTATGATCCCTTTCGAGCTGGCCATACAGTTCTTGATGAAATTCTAGAAACATTTCAAAATGCATCGTCTCTTCATATTACTGAAAGAACAAAGAGACAGCTTATCAAGCTCTTCCAAAGAGAAAATGATTATGGAGTATGGACCCCCAGTCCACAACCACCAGATTACTACCTCATAAATGATTAAAATCCAGCACATGCAGCACTATCATGCAAATTTCAATGCAGATCTCGTCATCGAATACAGCCTTCATCCACCTCCATGCAGAATTAATTCAGCAATACAGATGTCCGAATGCAATTTTCAATGCAGTCCCCAAAGTCAGCACAGCTCTCTCCATGCAGCCATGTGTCCTGCAAATAATGAAGCTTCATATCTCATTCATCAATTCCTAGCCTCCATGAAGTCAAGCCATAAATTCTTGTCACCATCATGCTTTTATAAACAACACATGTCATTTTCATGTGCCTCACTCATATAAAGTTCTTTCGAATGCTTTCATTTGAAAAAAGTATAAAAAATTCCAAAAGTCCACATTTGTGAGCTATGGATTACTATTCTTATTAAAGTATTCCATAGACTACTATTTCAAATAAAGTATTAAGGAATTTAAAGTCAACAATTCAGTCTCAAGTCCCTGCAGTCTCCGCAGCTTCAGCTGAGCATACAGTATATCCTGCACCCTGCAGCAAATACAGCGAAAAATTTATCAGCCGACTGTCAGACGCATGCAGCAGCAACAGTGATAAAGTCTGTCAGCAATGAAGTCAGTAATACAGTTCACTCATGCAGCAGCAACAGTAATGCATATTATATGCAACAATGATACAGTGCAAATGACGTATACACTACAACAGTATGTTCAGTACTATTGATCTGAACATGTGCATTTAGTTCAGACCTGAAAGACCGTACATATCGGGACCAGCAACTCGTTTCCAGCAAGAAAAAATTAAAAAAAAGTGGCAAAAATACGAAAAAAAAAAGATGGAATGAAAAAAGACACCATTTGATAGTTGATTTCTTCCTTTATTGCACTCGAAAGCCGTAGAGATGGAATGAAAAAAGATCAAGTACAAGGAGAAAGAAAGATGAAGGAGATGGAGGACGATAAGTTGCCTAAGAACAAAAAATGGAGAAATATGAGTTGCCCAAAACTATTGTGTGAGGAAAGTGGAGAGTGAGATGTGTGGGAGAATGGGATAGGGAAGAAGAAGAGCTTATGTGTTAAAAGAGAAAATATGTTTTGAGTTTTTGTGGGATATTAATATTTTGGTCATTTCATAAAGAGATAAAAATATAATTATAAAAAGACAAATTCTTTAAGTGGGAAAAGAAAAAAACTGTGTGCCAATAGCAGTCTTCCATTATACATGCTTAAGTTATATGTATTTCCTATAATACCCCTCATAGGATGGAGGACCGTACACATTCCCTTTTCAACGTTTATTTAATTTTTTCCGAACTCCAAATCACTTTTCTTTTCACTTAGATTGCGACATATCGAATCCGACATTGGAATCCTAGAGCTGTCATGGTGGTCCCCTGCTTAACGTGACTCGTTGCCGTCCATAGGCACGTCACATGACAATGATGACATGCATGCCCCATAATACGTGATGTCTTGACTCGTGAGTCGTCATCACATAAACACAAAATAAAATAAAATTAAAAAAACCATTTCCTCCACCCTCTCATTGGTCCAAATGAGGGATCCCAAACTCATTGATGATGGAATGCTAAAAAGTTCATGTATCTTGCAATTTAAAATCGACGTCAAACCACGGAGGACAACTGCACTCCAATACAAAGTAAAGCCTTAGTTTGAGTACATACGGATTTAAATCAGCATCAAAAAATATTGTTTGGCAGAACAGAAAATAGAACGGAGGTTGATCATGGTAGAACAGAAAACAGAACAACAAGAAATACATAATATTAATCCTGAAAGTAATTGCTCTTATAATTTGATAGAGAACAGTTGGTGAATGTTTAATCCAGCAATCTAAAAATAGAACGGAGGTTCAACATTGCTAGCGTTTGTCGCAATGTCTTTAAGAAAACTTTTGCCCTATAGTGGTGCTTACGAGCCTATGTGGTGTTTGTCTTCCCAAGATACAATGATTACTTACACAGTAGCAGCACTATAGACTGTGTGATTGGCGAACCGAATTTGTGATAGACTCTCTCTTGACTTCGACGGACGACCTAGACAATTGCAGAGACTCAATATATATCCAGGAAAATGAATGATGAAAAACACAAGGTTGAATGCGTTTAAATACAGCTCTTCAGGGCTGTTCATTCATGGGACATGTCTGCTTTAATGACTGTTCATGGTGAACAACGGTGAACAAATAGAACCCCTTTGGAATGCAATATTCTGGACACACACCCTTACTAGTTTCGGACATAATCCATTTGAAAAATAAATTTTATAAAAATAAATTTCTCCAAAAATACAAATGTGAAGTGGGCCGAGGCTGGCCCACCCTTTACTACCATGGTATTTATATTTATATCCAAATAAGGTTTTGTTCCCAAGCAATACCCTTTTACTACCATGATATTTATATTTATATCCAAATAAGGTTTTGTTCCCAGGCAATGTGGGACGCAAGTTTTCCACATGCTCGTGTTACCAAATACTACAATGTACAAGTAGTGAAGTTAAGAGTGAATTTCTCATTCACCCCTTAATAAATAAGAGCAACTCAATACATGTTCTTAATCTACCCATAGAGTAGATAACTTTCCCATATAGACCCACCTAAAAAAAGAAGTTGAGGCCACTTTTATTTTGGCTCGAACTTAGACAAAAAAAAAAAAAAAAGGTGTGCTTATTCATCTTTTCCAACATAAAGTATATATACAACATCTCTCCCATGAGACCTGTTGTGTTCTTCGTTCATTGATGGGAGGCTTAAAAGTTCATTTGCCCCCACCATGCACCAAACCAAAAGAAAAGAGTGCAACAAGCTTTTATTATTATTGGGCTACATTTTGATCAGTGATTTGGGTTTGATACCTGGCCTCTGCCATTTAGTGCATCATTTCTATCACTATCACCTTCACAAATGTGTTAAGAATATTTTCATGTTTAGGATTCTTTTAATATTATAGGTAAGATGTCACAAAAGATTGATTGTTTTCTTTGGGTAGTTGAAATAATAATTAAGTACTGATGGAAAGCACTTCTATAGATTCTTCTGAAAATTCTCTCATTCTCATTGAAGGTATGCAATTTCTTGCCAGATGTAAATTTTGGCAATATTAGTAAATCTTCATGTTATTGTCATGATATTGTCACCGTACAGCTTATGCTTGTGAACATATTTTGAAAATATAGAGATAATGTCATAGTATATAGTAATATCAGTAAAATTATCATCAATACCATGATATTTTCAAAGAATGGATAAAAATTGTGATAATATCGAAAGAAATATGTAAAAAAGAAAAGTCTATAATTATCTTTTACCAATGTAAAAAAGAAACTTCTATAAAATATCTTTTAACTATATTTTAGTTTTTTAAAGATTAATTTAATTTTTGAGACATTTTCCAACTCAAGGCAAAAATTCCCCAATAACAATATTTACTACACTTATCATCTTCAATTCCCAAGACCATGATGACAGTAGGAATGGTAACATGGTGGGTTTGGTTTGGAGGCGGGTTTGCCGTTTTGGCACAAGTCTTGGTAAACTTCAATCCTTCCCAGCCCACAATCTCACCATGAAAACTGGTCCCGCCTCCTGAATAGTGATCTGACATATGAATATTTGATACTAAACTTGTCCTTGCCATATATGATTTCTGTTGGATCTAATGGTGTTATCTTTAAGATTATAATTATATACTTCGAATTGTGTCAAAAAGAAAAATTGAACCCCGGACCTCAACTTTAACCTTTGTCAGCATTGTTATCAACTAAGCTATAATTATTTTACAAGTAATGTTTTAGTTAGAAATATCTAAACTAATCATAAAATCCAGCCGTAGGGGTTGGAATTATCGGACCTGCCCCCCAGATTGGAGCAGGTCACCTGATTAACCTAATCCATTGCTATCCTCACAGGACGGTACAAAAATTCTAATAACATAAGATTACAATGTTTTAAGTAGCTTTAACAATGTTTGCCTTGCATACAGATGGCCTCTCATAGCAGGTAGGCTTCCAGGAAGAACTGTAAATGATGTAAAAAATTACTGGAACTCTCACCTAAGCAGAAGACTATCCCTGCAAAAAGAGGCGCAATCTCAGATTAAATCAATGAAAACTACTATAACTACAACTACTCAGATTGTAAGGCCGCAGCCTCGGACCTTCTCGTCCATCCTTGAAGCCCAACTACAAAAGATGTCCAATAATGCAATGCCGGGGTCCCCTCGAGAGGAGGGTGTGTCATGGTGGAAGAGTTTATTGGCCGATGTGGAGGATGGAGATACAGGGTGGTCAAAAAGTGGGGAAGTTGGACTAGAAGAGGAGTTGCCTCAGAGTTTTGAGGTGGAGGAAAAGGAGAGGATGAGGAAGGAAGGAGATGAGTTGATGATGGAAGGAGGATTAAGTGATTGGGATAACATGCTTTGGGAGGATCTGTTGGAGAAGTAAAAGCAAAAAACCATCTCATATTGAAACTAAGGTTCACTGATCTATAATTTATTAGGAGCACCAACCAATGTGAACAGTAAAACTTTGAATTGCAAAGTCCAAGAGTTAGGAAGTTACGATTAAAGTGATATTGATCAGCTTTCAGTTAGACCATACTCACTGTAATATTGTAGTTTACAATTGTATTTCCATCTCATGATCAAGAAGTTACAAGTGATGGATGAAGCACTTCTTTTTCATGTTTTATAGCACTTTCAAAATGAAACAGAGGGGACAAAACCATGAAATTCCTCTTCCGGGTCCTTCATGTATCAAAAAATATATATATATATATATTCTTGGGTCTTATGAGAAAAACGATAAAATTCCCCAAAGTGTAAGGAATTTATTCAAAAAAAAAAATAAAAATTTGGGAGCTGCAATTTGCAACAGCTCCACTTGCTAATTCTACATCTCTTTTTTTCAAAATCTGGGCACCTCTTAGGAAATCCCCAACTTACTCCTACCTCTCCTTCCCTCTCTCTCCTTATCCCAGCTCACCCACCTCCGTCCTCTCCCTCTCCTTCTCCATGTCTCTCTCCCTCTCCCTACACGCAGCCACCTCTTCCTGCGCCCGACCCTCTCCCTCTCCCATGTATCTTGAGAGACCAACTTCTAGTGCTATTTTTAGCAAGCTTCTGGGCCTAATAGTCCATTTCATGGAACCAGTGTTCCACTCCCATGTATCTTCGTCCAATCCTAATATCAGTATCCAATTGATTGTTAATTAATTTGACAAGGCCCATATTATATTATACTGTGGTTTTGCATAATCAATCAAGTTGTAGCTAGACCCATTGCAATAAAAAGGCACATTAAGAAATAAGTCCATTGAGAAAAGCCAGGGCCAGCGGGAATTGGAGGTATTCTTCGTTAAGGGTGATGTCATTTTTATGTTTTCAAAGCACATGTGTGTTTGCAATTCTAATGAAGCTGATGTGTTAGCCATTTTGGAGGCTCTTCGGTGCTTTTCTAGGAACATCCTTGCTGATCTCATCGTGGAAAGTGACTCTTCCAAATCGATTGTTGGACATCTAAAAAAAATGTCAACCCTTGGAAATTTCAATTCTTATTCAATGAAATCCGGTCTTTATCTACGTGTTTTAATGTTGTCTTTTATCATATTGCTAGATCGGATCACTCTATAGCTAATGCTTTAGCTAAGCAGGAGTCGAGAGTAGGGCTGAATAGAACCGGACCGCGGACCGGACCAGACCACAAAACTGGACCAGACCGGATTTGTGGTCTTAACAATACAAATCCAGTCCGTTCCGGACCGGATTTGAAAAACCGGTTATATCCGGTCCGGTCCGGTCCAGACCTTTTAAGAACGGGTATGGACTGGACCGAACCGAACCGGATTAATAATAAATATTTTTTTTATTTTTAATACAAAACTTTAAATTTAAAATATAAAAATCCTAAGTCAAAACTGTACGTTTTGACGCCCTCCTTCGGTCCTTAACTTAAAAAACTTTACAATTCAATAACCATATTGGAATTAATGTTAACGAAGAAAACTAGACATATTTAGGTGTAATTTAGATGTGAACTGAAAATGAAAAAATAAAATAAAAGCTTAGGGAAAAAAAAAAGAAGCAAATGAAACCGGTATGGACCACTTAAGTGGTCCATACCGGACTGTTTTAAATCGGACCGGACCACTTATAAGTGGTCCGGTCCAGTCCTCCCATTTAAGTACAACCGGAAATCCGGTCCGACCAGATTGCAGTCCAAAAACCGGACCGGATTTCCGGTTGTGCAGCCCTAGTCGAGAGATCTTCTTCTTGAGATGGTATGACTATATAAGTTTTGAGTGGTGCCTTTTGTATGTGTTTGGTGGGTGAATGTACAATACTCTTGACCTTTTCTTCCCTCTTTGTAATTTCATTATTTAAGGAATGAATGTTTTTGCTACTAGTAAATTAAAATAAAAATAAGTCCATCAAGTTGTCATCCAAGTCAATGAGGCTCGATTAGTTGGACTTGGTTACTTTTGGTCGAGGTCCATAAACGAAAAATGCATCTTCAAGCCCCGTGATATATATATTCTAGACTCATTAATTGGCAATCGATCTACACTAAAGCAATCATTACGCTCTCATTATATATACATAATGTTGGTAACCAAAATTTTTTGTCACTGTCAAGGACAGGAAACACTAAATCCACCAAACCCACTTACTAGTTTTTTAGTTAGTAAATGTGGTATTTTGAGTCATTACAGAATGCTATCTATATTGATGGAGAATTTAGCTAAATGTAATTTAACACATGGAAAATGACAAACGGATTGTAAGTTAATTACTGCAAAAAAGATAAGTTTTAGGGGCAGAAAAAAAACGACTTTACCGCCGCTAAAATTTTCATATATTCAGTTTTTAGTGGTAAATGGTGGAAATCAAGTGGTGAATAGGACCTTCTAGTTCTACGAAAAAAAAAGGTGGAGCATAGGACCAACCAAAATAGACATGCATCTTACACCCACAATTTACACACATGAAAGAACCAACCAAACTGACTGGTGGATATTTAGAAAAATGCCATCAAAACCTTCAGCCCCATCCATTGAATGCATAACTAACAAAGGCATCCAAGAAAACGGACCAAGGTGAATATTTTTTGGGAGATTCTTACAAGTGGTATGTTTTTTTGCCAAAGGGTAAATGAACTAGAGAAGAGGAAAGAACAAAAGCAAAAGGCCTCAGAAAGAAGCAAGCAATCAAGGCCACTTTCCATGAAGGGCATGTTTGTGTAACATTTTTCCACATAAAACTCATTTTTCCGGTGTATGGTGTGGAACAATTCCGCAGAAATAATTTCTTGTATCGTAAGCATTTTCCTTGATAATGGTGGAAATGAGTTTCCTATGGGGGTATGAGAAATGAATTTCCTCGGAAAACTTCTCCTTCTTTTCCTCACTCTTGTCCATTTCAACCCAAAAAACCTACAACTCTTTCATTTTTTTTTCTTTATATAAATTATTATTTAATGTTGAATAAATAATATACATTTATTTTATTTTTCTTTAAAAAATTATATCACCAAATAAGAAATTTTTATTTTCTATAAGAAATCCACAGCCGTACCAAACAACATTAGCACCAATTCAATGAGGAAACTATTTTTGTACCAAATATGAATTTACAGATTCTACAGAAATTCTTTTTTGATGTTTTTGTTTTTATGAAATTTACTGACTTGGTAATTTTCTCTTTCTGCATAAACATTTGTGGACACAGACATGCCCGAAAAGTAAGGAAAAAAACCAAAAGGACAACAACTTATCAAGAGGGAGATTCTTACAAAGGGTAGGGACTACAAGAAGAGCTCATAGGGGAGTTCTTGTTTTGGATTTTAATTTTTATTAGAATCTAATTTTCCGTATTCTGACTTTTGGTGTCGTCGAGCTCAAATAATTAAATTTAACAGAAAATCTGATAAACTAGACGAAAACTAAGATAAATTTGTCAAAACTCAGATAAATTTATTTGAGTTTTCAGCAAACTTACCCGAACTTCTGGCAAAG
Organism: Cinnamomum chago; assembly: GCA_038049695.1. Classification (NCBI taxonomy): domain Eukaryota; kingdom Viridiplantae; phylum Streptophyta; class Magnoliopsida; order Laurales; family Lauraceae; genus Cinnamomum; species Cinnamomum chago. The sequence goes on from CP142451.1 coordinate 126,714,234, forward strand.
CTCAGATAAATTTGCCAAAACTCAGATAAATTTAGCTGAATTTTCGGTAAACTTACCTGAACTTCTGACAAAACTCAAATGAATTTATTTGAGTTTTGAACAACTTTTCTGAGTTTCGAACAATTTTATCTGACTTTCGCTTGCTTTTTCTCTTGAATTGAGGTTTGTTCTAGCCATTGTCTACATAGAGTTGAGCATAAAGAATAGATAAAATCAAAGAAGAACGAAATCAAATTAGGTTTTTAGTTTTTTTCAGAAGAAATTATCTTGTACATCTTCTTTGTAGGAATGAAAGAAGTACTTTTTCTAACCAAGTGAAGACGATTTAGATGATAGAGGTCTTCGATCAGTTGAGTTTGTTTTTAAGTTTCGCAGTTTCCTTCAGCTTCACTTCCTGCTTTTGCGATTCAGATGAATCTGATTTTTGTTTCTCTAAAATGGTTTTAAGTGAAGCCTTTTTGCTGACGTGTATATGGGCCTTTTTATCTTTTTCACCGTGTCAATTTCATGAGAGGAATCTGCCGGTACAATAAAACCACCCCCCCCCCCCCCCCCCCCCCCCCCCCCCCCTTTATAAAAATACCAAGTTTTTCCTTTTTGGTAAATAAAACATACCAAGTTATACGACCTGATTTCCAGTGAGTTTTGAATCATAACTAAGTGAAAATAAATTGTGACTCAACTTATGACTTACTTTTCAGGCCATACTAGGCGGTGTCAGAAGTTGCACATGGGTTCAACTATCTCAAACCAAATATCAGGAAAGCCGACTTTGACTAAGATGAAGTAGATCTCAGCATCTGACTTCATAAGCTTTTGGCAACAGGCAAGTGATATGAAATGTTGCGTTGAAATGAAAAGAATAAAGAAGGCTGTGCATAATATAAATATGAACTATTATTAATTTCTTTTCTCCTTTTCTCCTCATCCAATCAAACCTTTCAAGTCCTAACAATTTAAAACTTTTTGTCTGATATTGTATGATTACGTTGGGATTTTTTTAGTTCAATTGATTGCACATCCTATGTAACTTTAGGGATATATATATATATAGCTAAGAAGTACCTCTTATGGATTTGCATGAGATGTGACATTTTACTACCGCAGGGGGGTGGGGTTTAGTAGAGGTAAAAAGATTACCTCAAATGTAAATCCGTGAGAGATGTCTTTTAGCAGAACATAACAAGATCTTAAAATATTAAGAAATAATACATATATATAAATAGGTAGCCAGAAAACGGGCACTTTATTAATAAAGTATTCTAGATTAGGAAGTTTAGATAGTGATAACTTAATAAGATTAAGTTCTCTGGCTTACCTTAAGATTTTAGTTATTAGATTTCATATTTCAGTTAATGATCTTCATGCACTAAATAGCCTCGTTACCCTTAATAAGATTAATACAACCAATTTATGAAAATGTAGAATTTGAAGTTTTATATATAAATAAGTCACTACAAAAGTTATGTTTCCTCCAGTTTAAAATAAATTAGAGAGAACATGTCGCGATGTTGGAAATCAATTGAAGTTTTAACAACCTTCAGTTGATTGCAATGGTAATTTTCTTTTCGTCGATACAAAGCAAAATATAAAATAAGAAAAAGAGATTTTGAGTGATGAAAATCATGCTTTTATGAGCTTCTTTTCCCCTATGTAAAACTTTTTCATTTGACAAGGCACATATAGGGCACGTTTGCGCACACGCAACGGGAAATTAGTTCCGTTGGAAAAGATAGAAATTTCCATCTTGAGGAATTTTAATTTTTAAAGAATCACAAAAAACTTAGCCTATTTTTACGCTTTTCCATAAGAAAAAGGAGTAGGATTAAACATGAATATTATTGTAATACAGAACTTAATTTTCATAATTCTCATTTTTTCCAGGCTATCCAATTTATGGACTTTGTTTTCTTTTTTTTCTAATGAAGAAGAGGAAGTACCAATCCTTCAACTCTTTACCTCTTTTATATTTTTTTAACCATATCATCATGTATATACACACATTTAATTATTTAAAGTAGTTACAAATAAAGTTTTTGATGATAAAAAAAAATACCTAAATCGGATCCTATCCTATGAGGAGCTTTGATGGTGGTCCTCTGGTTAACTTTTAGCCTATGTTGGAGGGGGAGGGGGGAACATTCTCTTGTTTGGATAGTCAAAAAGTAGGGGGGAAAAAAGTGAAAAAGTATAATTTTATTTGTATGTGAGGTAGAGAAACAATTACCATTTTATTATTACTTTTGCAAAAGCTTATATTCGACAATAGGGCAATTCAGTAATTTTCTAAAAAATCTCCTATTTGCCTCATATTTTTCTCTCAGTTTTGAAGGGAAAATTTTAGAGTGGGCCCACAGTAATTTTACCCCCAAATTTTCTTCCCCCACTTTCCCTCCCTCCGTCCCAAACACCCTTAATTTTAACATTTCCTTAATTTTTTTTCTTGTTTTTTTTTTTTTCTTACCTTCATTTTACCTCCATCCTAAAAGGACCGTTAGATTATCTGTCCCCTCTATAGACACGTCACATTTGTCCCGTGACAGGCATAGTAGTCGTCACATAAACATGTCCACTTGTTAGGCACTTTAAATCGAAGTCAGAAAAGCTTTCATGCTTCGTCCATGGATGGTTGGTTAACATATGTACATGGCCGGGTAAGTTTTGATGTGTATACATCAATCTATATATGGACATGGGACTTCAGTCTCTCCACAAAAAACATTATCTATATATGGACAAAGCACTTTAATCGAAGTCGGAAAAGCTTTCGGTCCCCCACCCCCCAGCCGCCGTACGAAAAAGCATCTTCGCACATGAATCACGGGAATCGAAATTTAATATCGCGTCACCATAAGCTGAGGAGGAATATCACCCGTACAGTGGCCCTTAGACACTTGCAGTTGGCCTTAGAGATGTCGAACGGGCCGGCCGGGCCGGGCCGAACTTCGCTAGTCAACGGGCTGCTGCAGGTCCACGGCAAGGCCCGTGTGGGCCGAGGAGGTTGGGCCCGTTGGCCTGTTTGGCCCGGGCCCGCCTGGCACGTGGACTGCCCTTTGTGGCCCGCCAGGCCTTCCAGGCTCGACATGCCTGGCCCGCCCACAAGTGATTTTTTTTTTTAGAAATTATCCATTTTACCCCCCCAAACAGCCATAAAACGATCATATAATGGGTATTTTGTGTCCTTTTCAATTTTACAAAGTCTATAATACTCTAACCCTCTTATTCTTTTTCTAAATTTATTAGTGTTATTTATACTACTCTAAGTCTCTAACCCTCGAATATTTCTACATAAGAAGTGTATATCGTGACAAATTGCTAAAAATTGGCTCAACTTTGCTAAAAATTGGATTAAGTCTTAATAACATATAAATAAAAAATTACCAAGAATTTAAAACTACTAAGCCAAAAGGTTAAAATGACATGATGGGGTTGGTTTTCTTTTAATTATTGGAACTTCCATGATTCCATCCATCCTAACCCCACTAATACAAGTGCACATAGGTGGGCCCCATGAGATGTAGTAGGAAATCCCCAATCAATCAATCAATTAGAGTAACTGAATGAGTCTCTTTTCTGATGATGGTGGAACTGGGGGTATGGACCATATGACATGCTAACTGACTTGAGGTATATGAGGTTGGTAATCTGATCAATCAGCATCTTTGTTTCACTTTCAATGACTACTGCTTCAGAGTTGAGAGTTTCAAATTCTAATCATGGGGGTAATGGTTGATTCATCCACATGCCTTTTTATCTTTTCTCGGTCTTCCTTTCCGCCATTTGACATGTGCACTGGTAGGTTAAAAAATGAATCTCCCTTCTAAACACCTCTTGCTAGTCATTGGTCTTTTTATATCATTATATCAAGGCATGGTGCCACCAGTTTCAAGTATTTCACCACAAAAATTGCAAGAAAAGGCATATTACAAAAATCACTTCATTGTTGAAAAGCAATAAAGTACTTAATTTTCATTCATACCCATTCAGACAGAAATGAGAGAACAGACTCATTCAAGTTGAGACAACCAATGAAAAAATCATATTCATATGGATTGCTTACATGCAGGAAACTGAAATCCATAATCTTAACAACATCAACAACAACATTAATGAAAAGAAATAGCAAAACCAGCATGCATTAATAGGAAATAACATCCACAATCTTACAACACCAACATCAATGAAAATAAATAATGCTTGTGGTGTAGTGTTATATCTTAAAAAAAAAAAAGAAAAGCAGGCCCGCCTGGCCTGGCCTGCTCCAGCCAGCCCCATGGCGGGCCGTGCCAGGGGTTTTTCCTGGCAGGTCGTGCCGGCCCGGCCCAGCTAGCCGGGCAGTGCCGGCACGGCCCGTTTGACAGCTCTAGTTGGCCTATAGTTTGTTCCATATCTCTTGGGTCAAGAAATATCGCACGCATGGGACTGGGCACCACTTTTGAAGTAAAAGTCAGGTTTCAACATAGTTATTCGAACAATATCCCATAACTTAGTGACCTCAGCTTCCATTGAATTAAATCTCAAGTGAAATTGATTGCAATCTAAGTATTAAATGACTTTAAGGTCAAGGAAAAAAGGTGGAGGTGTAAATGGTCCTTAAAGTTACTTTCATTTACCATCATTTTTTCCTCATAGGAAGTTTTTTTTTTCTATAGAATGGCAAAAGGTTTAGCACATATTTGAGCTTTTAGCACATATTTGAGCTTTTCCGCCCCGTACCAAATATAGATTTTATAGGATTTAACAAAAAAAGAAAAAAAATAATTTAAATGCACCCTAGACTAAAATGGTCATTTTGGTTTTCCTCCTATCAAATCGGTCTTCTTGCCAAGAAAACCCTTACTTTTATCAACTTTTTCGATAGTCGATATTGACCTTGGTTTGTCCAAAGACTCATCTGAGTTCAGACCAGGCTTGGAAGATCCATTCTGCGCACCCAAATGCAACTGAGCTTCTAATTTGACTCGACTCCACAAGCAATCCTCTTAAATCTCAGAGAAATGGGTTTTGGAGAGTTTTTTTGATCGAACAATTTCTAGAAAATGGATGTTTAAACCAAATCATTAAGCAACTCCCCCCACACCCCCAATTATTATTATTATTTGAGAAATCTCCTTTGGTAAACCGCATCAAACTTCCTGGTTTTCTGGAATATCCGTACATCATCACTCTTTCAAACCCTATTGCTGGGCAGACACATTGTTGGAAGACGAACTCTAAAGTAGCCTACAAGTGAATGCATTGGTCTTCCCTGAGCAACTCCTGACGGCATGTGACAACAGGCGGGAGGGGGAGGCGGGCGGCGGGGGCGGGGGGGTGTAAAAAGATTACCTCACATGTAACTCCGTGAGAGATGTCTTTTAGAAGAACATAACAAGATCTTAAAATATTAAAAAATAATACATATATATATATATATAGGTAGCCAAAAAACGGGCACTTTATAAAAAGTATTCTAGATTAGGAAGTTTAGACAGTGATAACTTAGTAAGATTAAGTTCTCTGGCTTACCTTAAGATTTTAGTTATTACATTTCATATTTAAATTAATGATCTTAATTCATGCACTAAATAGCCTCGTTGCCCTTAATAAGATTAATACAACCAATTCTTGAAAATGTAGAATTTGAAGTTTTATTACAAAAGTTATGTTTCCTCTAGTTTAAAATAAATTAGAGAGAACATGTCGTGATGTTGGAAATCAATTGAAGTTTTAACAACCTTCAGTTGATTGCTAAGGTAATTTTCTCTTCGTCGATACAAAGTAAAATATAAAATAAAATAAATAGATTTTAATTGATGAAAAACATGCGTTTATGAGCTTCTTTTCCCCTATGTAAGCCTTTTTCATTTGACAAGGCACATATAGGGCACGTTTGCACACACGCCATGGGAAATTAGTTCCGTCGGAAAAGATAGAAATTTTCATCTTGAGGAAATTTATTTTTCAAAGAATCACAAAAAACTTAGCCTATTTTTACGTTTTTCCGTTGACTAAACATGGATATTATTGTAATACAGAACTTAATTTTCATAATTCTCACTTTTTCCAGGCTCTCCAATTTATGGACTTTGTTTTCTTTTTTTCCAATGAAGAAGAGGAAGTACCAATCCTTCAACTCTTTACCTCTTTTATATTTTTTTAACCATATCATTACATATATACACACCTTTAATTATTTAAAGTAGTTACAAATAAAGTTTTTGATGGAACAAACAAACAAACCTAAATCGGATCCTATCCTATGAGGAGCTGTGAAGGTGGTCTTCTGGTTAACTTTTAGCCTATGTTTGGGAAGCGGGGGAGGGGGGAGGGGGGAGGAGGAAAAATTTGAAGGGGAAGGAAAATGGTGGGGAAGGGAGGGAAAATTAATTTTACCTCACCTTCTTTGGATAGTCAAAAAGTATGTGGAAGAAAAGTGAAAAAGTATAATTTTGTTTGTTTGTAAGGTAGAGAGACAATTACCATTTTATCCTTATTTTTACAAAAGCTTCAATTTGACAAAATGGCAGTTCAATAATTTTTTTTAAAAATCCCCTTTGCCTCATATTTTCCCCTCCAGTTTTGAAGGAAAAATTTTGGAGTGGGCCCCACACTAATTTTACCCTCAAATTCTCCTCCCTCACTTTCCCTCCCCCCTTCCTAAACACATTTAATTTCAACATTTTCACCATTTTTTTCTCTTTTTTTTTACTTCCTACATTTTACCTCCTTCCCAAATATACAGCTAGATTATCTGTCCTTCTATTTGGCACGTCACAATTGTCCCGTGATAGGCATCGTTGTCGTCACATAAACAGGTCCACTTGTTAGGCACTTTAAATCCAACTCAGAAAATCTTTCATGCTTCGTCCATGCATGGTTGGTTCCACATTTGGGCATGGTAGGGTAAGCTTTGATGTGTATACATCAATAGGACTTTTGGGGAATCGAATTTTCTATTTGGTCCAAACAGAGAAAGCCACATCAGAACATTTTCTCTTTCCTCCACTCCCACACCCGCTCCCCTACATGTCAACCCCTGTTTGATCCAAACAAGGGTTTTCTGTTTGATCCAAACAAGGGTTTCCTGTTTGGACCAAACAGGAATCTGTTTCCGACTTTTGAAGGTATAGAAATATGGGTAAAAAAATTTCTTTATATGGACAAAGCACTTAAATCGAAGTCAGAAAAGCTTTCGGTTCCCAGCAGTAAAAAAATTTCTATTTATGGACAAAGCACTTACGGATAAGGTTCCCCTGTTTGGTCAAAACAGGGGTCTCCACATGGGGGGCGGAGGAAAAAAAAACTGACTTTTTCTTTACTTCCCCCACGTGAAGACCCCTGTTTGATCCAAATACGATCCCGGACCAAACAGGGGATCCGGTTCCAGCACATAAATATTAGTCAGAAAAGCTTTCGGTCCCCCAGCAGCCGTACGAAAAAGCATCTTTCGCACATGAATCATGGGAATCGAAATTTAATGTCGCATGTACATTTGCTGAGAGGGAATATCACCACTACAGTGGCCCTTGGACACTTGCAGTTGGCCTAGTTTGTTCCATATCTTTTGTGTCAAGAAATATCGCACACATGGGACTGGGTAAGATGTCTCAGTGCCTGATGATATCACGGTTGACACGACGTCATGAATATACATTACATACGTTATTATTGTACCAATATCTCTGCGGAAAATATATAAACTCCACCAATTTTAAAGTAAAAGTCAGGTTTAAAGACAATTGTTGGAACAATATCCCATAACTTAGTGACCTTTACTTCCACTGAATTATATCACAAGTGAAACTGGTTGCAATCCAAGTATTAAATGAGTTTGAAGTCAAGATAAAAAGGTGGCGGTGTGAATGGTCCTGAAAGTTAGGGTCCGTTTGGTAGTAGCATTTTGGAAATCAACATTAATGCTGATTTTCAAATGATAATGCTAATGTTGATTGAAATGCTGATTTATAATGCTAATGTTGTTTAGTTGAACATTAGCTAGTAGCATTTATATTGTTGAAATAATTGTGTCAAATTATATAAAAAGAGGTCAGATGGGGGGTAAAAAATTTAAAATGCTAGCAAAATGCTCCTACTAATAATGCTGGTACCAAACGGTACCTTACTTTCATTTACCATCTTTTTTCCTCATAGGAAGTTTTTTTTCTATGGAATTGCAAAAGGTTTAGCACATATTTGAGCTTTTCTGCCCCGTACCAAATATAGAGTTTAGAGGATTTAACAAAAAAAGAAAAAAAAAAACTAGATGCACCCTAAACCAAAATAATCATTTTAGTTTCCCTCCTCTTAAATCGGTCTTCCCGCCAAGAAAATCCTTACTTTTACCAACTTTTTTGATGGTCGATATTGACCTTAGTTTGTTCAAAGACTCATCTGAGTTTAGACCTAGGTTGGAAGATCCATTCTGGAAGCTAATGACATTTAGAGCTGTAAATAAACTAGTAAAATCTAAAAGAATGAAATAATATAATATCTAAACCACTATAAACAACTCAACAAGTTGATTCAGTTATTCCTATTTTTGGTAGCACCCAAATGCAACTAAGCTTCTAATTTGACTCCACATGCAATCCCCTTAAATCTCATAGAAATGGGTTTTGGAGAGTTTTTTTGATTGAACAGTTTCAAGAAAATAGATGTTTAAACCAAATCATTACGCAACTCCCCCCACACCCCAATTATTATTATTATTATTATTATTATTATTATTATTTGAGAAATCTCATTTGGTAAATCGCATCAAACTTCCTGGCTCTACCACTAGTCTTGAAACAATATTCCTATGGTCTCTATGACAAGTGGAGGACGGAAATTGATTTGTAACATTCACGTCTTGGAAATGGGCCTGAGAGTTTATGTGAGATTAGGGGCCAATTAAAATTCTTCTTTCACAAACCACACAATGTAGCCCCCAATCATTGTCCTTTAGGATCGAAGTCCGCGGTTAGGTATAAGTATTTCCTATTTTAACTATGAAATACAACGGAACTTCATATAAATACAAAAGGTACGAAATAACATCTCAAAATATGCACATCTTTTCTTATTATAGTTACAGTTAATCAAAAGAAACACAAAAGTAGTTTAATTAAATGGCTTCTACAAAACCTATGCCAATAAAAGAATAAATACAAGCTATCCAAAATATATGAAGACACTCGTGTGCTGGTCACGACGACTGAGATAATATCATCAGCACTTCCCTTGTACTCATCGAGCTAACCTGCCTGGAATGTCTCTTCTTCCTCCTTCTCAAGGTATAGACAAAATCGGTACCTATTTACCAAGCATAATATCATCAGGCTATAAATAGCCGGCAGGTGGATATCATAAACAGTCAGAGATATGCAATGGAAAGCGATAGAGAAAAATAAAAATATAAGAAACACAATAAATGAACAATAGAAACAAATCAAATACGATAAGGACGATAAATATAATTTGAGTCTTGCCACAGACCCTAACAATAAAGGTTACCCACATGAGCTATCACCATGACATGAAAAGTCAAGATATTCAATTTAGGGAATTTAACCATGTTCAAAACAATATTCAATATTCAATAGTCAACGGATGATTAGTTCGGTCAAAGTTCACATTCACATTCACAATCTTTCCAAGGGATAATTCAAAACAATAGATGGTGATTAACCGTTTCACATTTACAATATTCGATACCGATATGCGCAATCATTCACATTCATAGACAATGAAAAGCAAAAAGCCTAATGGTGTAGAAGATTTGAAATCATAAATGAATAATGAAGGACTTTGTTTAGCCTGTGTGAATAGATTTGTAAAACGAAGAGACAGATTATTGCTCAAAATTCCATAATCTATATTCATTGCTTAATATTCCATAATTTATATCATTATTAATTTCAAACCAAAACAATAGTCTTCTTAAAGCCATAGATCAAAGCCACCAAATCTCAACACTCAAATCAATGAAATCAATGCGTTAGTTCAAAATCAATCGGAGAATGATAGTTCCGTTTAAAAGTGCGAAGGTCCTCCAATCTAGAGTCTAATGGGTCCCATTTAAGTCACACCAACCTAAGGGAAAAGTCGTCAGTCTAAAATAGAAACAGGCCATCCTCGGTTGGTCTCGTGGCTAACCGTAAGTTTACATTGCGGTTGGCTCACAGCTAACCATAAGGTCACCGTGAGTTGACAGAAGGTAATATAAAAATATCAAGTGCTGGCTTTGTAATTGCCAATCCTGGCGGTTAACCGCATGGGTCCAGGATTCTGTGATCAGAGCTCTATTTGAGCTCTAATTTGGAAAATTCCAACCCCTATTCCTGTAAACCTGATATCCCGCATCCTATACGGCCAAGCCCTTTTTTAATAATCATAAACGTCTTCCACCCATTCATTCATCCAATCTATCCATTCAATTTAAAATCCAATTAACATAATATATAGCCAAATCATCAATGGAAATCAAAGATAGACAAATTCATAATTCAAAGATGAAGGTCATAATTAAAACACATCCATATCAATTCCATAAAATAATATCCACTTGCCTTGGCTTGATGGAAACCCTAAAATCATCAAGCCCTAGCTCTAAAATCTTAAAACCTAGGAAATGAATCAAACCTACATGATAGACTATACAATTCAAGAGCTAAGATGTTAAAACACCTATCTAATACTAATTCTATGAAAAAACCCCAAATTACCCAACCTTAAACAAGAGAGAAGCTTACTTAAGAGACAAGAGATGAGAAATTCCCAACAAAATTGGCAAGTGGAGAATCATTATGCCCTAGTGGTCATGATGATGGTGTTGGATTATGATAATGATGGTTGGATGATCACATGGTGTGATGAAGAAAATGAAGAAAAGAAATAAAGAAACAAATTAGAGAAAGAGGGGGACGGTTTACAGGATACAGAGAATGAGAGAAAGAAGTAGTGAGGGTTATGAGTCGGTTGTATGCATTTTGGCCCACTTGAACTAATTGATATTCGGGTCTCATTTTGTGATCAGTCAAGGGTCCGGATTGAAATGATGCTAAAGAACAAAGTTTATGAAATTAAATAATCTACCAAACCGTGACTAAATCTCAAAAATTTTAAATTACGAAAAAGACTGTAAACTTTATCGAAATTACAAACTACCCCCTACTCTACTTAAATGAATTCGGGCCTCAACGAAACATCACACACACAATCCTAATAATAAATAAATTACCTTTGACTTCTAAAAGAGCTTAATTGACTAACAATATAAATGATTTTTTTGAAGAGTTTAATTTATTTATTTTTTTGAAGAAATTTTTTTTTATATTGACTCACAATACAATTAACTACACTAATTAGCACCTAGAGTTTTGAGACTTTACGGTAACCATAGCCAGCATGCATAGACACTGAGACTAGCCATTGTGATTAGTGGTCAGTACACGTAATAGCTAAATGACGCATGCGAGACTTTCATAATACTGTCTTTTTCTTCACATAGAAATAAAATGTCCTGTCCGAATTACAAGTTTACGGGGACTTGGAAACCTCAATTTGTTAGATTAGAAAGATTTGATCTGAGTTTTCTGTAAGCAAGGGAATCAAAAATATCATAAAGGCGCAAATAAAGTGGAGCCCATATGTGCACATTTTTCTTAACGCCATCAATACCTTAAACACCATCCAAATCTCTCGACAAAGATGCAAAACTAACAAAAACAAAAGAGTAAATTAGTGATAGGTCCCTGAAGTGAAATGTTTAGAGGCTCTGGTCAACGCAATTTCTGTTTAAGGGCTCTTGTCTACGCAGACATTTTGCAGCCAAAGGTTCCTACGTTCGCACGATCACATATTCCGTGACTGATTTGCCCTTTCAACCGTTTTAGGCATAAAATTTTAAATTTTCAAATTTCAAATCTTCCCTCCTCCCTCCTTCCTAAATCCACGAGGCCGCACCTAATGCTTCTCCGGTGGTTCCCCTACATCTCTTTCTTTCATATGGAATGGCAGATCCTCTTAATCTTGGCTATGGGAATCCTGAGCAAGTCCATTCCTCTATCCCCTCTTAATTCCAATTTTTTTCTCTTATCTTTCCCTTCTATTGTTTCTTTCTGTTGTAACTCTAATCAATGCATGATTTCTTGCCCTTTTTCTTTTTCAGAAAGAAATCAGAAATGTGATTTTCTTTTTTCTTTTTTTTTAACACTTGTGATTTTGTGTTGCCATTCTTATGAATAAGCATGTGATGATTGATTTTTCATTTCCATGTTTTCTCCTTCACCAAAACCGCTTCCGGCTCTACATTAATCACCCAATAACAGTAATAATCTCTTCTCTATGTATCCAGGCGCCCTTCTGCAGTGCACCTTTCAACAATAGAGGAGATTTGTGTCTGAATCTTGGAAGAGTTGGTCGGCTTGAACCCAGGCACATTCCTTCTTTGTTTCGAGTTTCTGCCTAAAACCCGATTAGTGTGGGCCTTTCCCATTGAAGATGGGGCGAGACACGATCGAGTCGAGGGAGAGCGCGCTCAAGGGGTTGGATTTCGCGATTCGGACGTCGAAGTTGTTTGAGAGAGAAGCCAAGTTTGGTAATGTCTTAGTTTTTGAAAAGTTTATCTAAGTTTTTGTGAAATTTATTTCAATTTTTTTCAAATTTATCTGTCTTCTATCAAAATTCTCTGTGTTTTTGGCAAATTTATCTTTTTTTTAAGATTTATCTAAGTTTTTTAGCAAATTTTTTTACATTTTTGAAAATTTATTTGCGTTTTTTAATTTAAATTGCGTCTTTTGAGATTTATTTGCATTTTTGTAAAATAAATTTAACTGAGTTTTGGCAAAAATACTTGATTTTTTAACAAATTTTTTAGAAATTAGAAATTTTGATTTATTTTATTTTTAGCAAATGTGTTCGCATTTTTAAATTTTATTTGCATCTCTTGAAATTCATTTGCGTCTTTTGAAATTTATTTGTATTTTTTCAATTTTCTTTGGATCTTTTGAGATTTATTTGAGTCTTTTGAAATTTATTTACATTTTCAGAGATTTATTTGGATCTTATGAAATTTATTTGCATCTTTTTAAATTTATCTGCGTTCTTTTGAAATTTATACTTCTTTTTAAATTTATTGGGTTTTTTGAAATTATTGATTTCTTTAATTTATTTGAGTTATTTTGAAATTTATTTAAGGGTTTTTAGAATTTATTTGAAAACCTCATTAATGGGATTCCATTAATCGTGACCAATTAAATGGTAGTTGACCACTATTAATGGGATATTCTACCAATCATAGGATATGATTTAAAGAAATGGTAAATTAGACATTTTAGATTTTCAAATTTGAAAAAATGACCTATCATACTATGAAAAAAATTTGTGAATTTAAGACCATAAAGTGAAATGTTCAAGAACCAGTCGCTAGGGTTGGAAACGGGTCGGTTCTGATCTGGATCCATGGTGGACCCGGAACTGAAACCGTTAAGGAGAAGGTGGAACCGGATTCATGCCTGGAATAATTTCGGAATTGGTTTATTGGCTCTAAAACCGGAACCAGAACCATAGATGGGACGGGTCTGGATCCGGGTCCGGGTCTAGGTAGAGAATGAGATTAAAAAAATGATTTTTAGGAGAGATTTTAGAAAATTAAGGTAATATGTTGAGTCTTAGGTCCACAAGTCCAAACAAGGTGAAACCGGATCCGGAACCATTTACTTATCGGGGCCTAAATAAAGACTCAGACCCTGTTTTTAATGGATCGGAACCTTTGGATAATCGGAGAATGGGGGACCCATTTACATCCCTACCCGTCGCGGAATGCTCCAAAATAAAACGTTTCTTGATTAGGGAAAAGCATCAAAGAAAATGGAACAAGGTGGATATTTTTGAAAGATTAATCTTACCAATGGTAGGGAGCGTAGGAAGAGCTCATAAAGGGACAAATGCAGGGCACAGGTCAAACATTTCTATTAACACTTGTGATTTGGGATGTGAGAGAACTTCATCTATTCTACGTACTTTAGATAGGGCTGCACAGAACCGGACCGTAGACCGGACCGGACCGCAAAACCGGACCGGACCGGACCGGATTTGAAAAATCGGTTATATCCGGTCCGGTCCGGTCCGGACCTTTTAAAAACCGGTCTGGACCGGACCGGACCGGATTAATAATAAATATATATTTTTTAATTTTTTTAATATAAAACTTTAAGTATATAAAATTTCTAAGTCAAATACCATAGTGAAAATGAAAATATAAAATAAAATAAGAATTTCTAAGTCATATTTTTCTTCTTTCACTTGCATAATGGGCTGAAAATGAAAAAATAAAATAAGAACTTAGAAAAAAAAAATTTAATGAAACCGGTCCGGACCACTTAAGTGGTCCAGACCGGACCGTTTTGGACCGGTCCGGTCCTCTCATTTAAGCCAGACCGGATTCCGGTCTGACCGGATTCCGGTCCAAAAACCGGCCTGAATTTCCGGTTGTGCAGCCCTAACATTAGATGGACTGATAGTTGGCCAATAATTTGATGAACACGTTGCAAACTCTATATATGTACATGGAAACATTGGTTGTGAAATTTGCACGTCAGTGTCTCAATGTGTGGCGTGAAAACACTATAGGACCAAATAAAAATCGGGTACCCCTTGATGCTAAGGAGTCCACAACTGTGAGAGAGAGAGAGCAGGTGTGACATGGGTCGCATTTCAGGTATGGAGCACCTTGATGTGAGAAAAGGTACATGGTCAGAAGAAGAAGATATTCTGCTGAGGAAATGCGTTGAGAAATACGGAGAAGGAAGGTGGCGTCAAGTTCCCATGAGAGCAGGTAGCATATTACTGCTTTGCTCACTTCAATAATGTCAGTGCCATGGAAACTTGCTGAAAAATAAAGTGATTAAATATTTTCTTGATCCTCACGTTTATGACACGGGTTTCTACCAATTTTGAAACTTTAAAATAGTTTTGGAGTGAAAATTTATTTTTGTCCTTTTTTTTCTAAAAGCTCATAGAAAAATAAAAAAATGAAACAGGTTTATGATCTTTCATTAAAATACTCTGCAGTCTTTCACATGTGAATAAAATAAAATTGAATAATCAAAGTCTAACTTTAATTAATATGAGAGGGCTTAGATAAAGTTCCAGTACTTTTTAAAAAAAAAATTTGAGCATACCAAACTATATATATGAATTTTGGTTGCGTCTTAAAATCATAATTAAATGAAAATAAATGGTAATTAAGCTCGTGATTTGATTACTTTTTAGGCCTTAGACGATGTCGGAAGAGTTGCAGACTTCGATGGTTGAATTACCTCAAGCCAAATATCAAGAAAGGAGAGTTCGAGGAAGACGAAGTGGATCTCATCATCAAACTTCACAAGCTACTGGGCAATAGGCAAGTGATGTGACCTGTTGCATTGTAATGAGTTAGTTGAATGCATGCATACACACTTGCGAGTCATTTAGATGCAAAGAAAATAGGTGAAGAAACAAGTAAGCTATATATCGTATAAAAATCAACTATGGACAGACCACATGCAGTTTTTCCACCATTTATCATCCCAAACAAACCTTTATAGTCCCAGCAATTCGAGCTTTTTATTTGGCAGTGTCCTATTTTTACGTTGTGCCGAGGTTGTTTGATTTTAATTGATTGCATGTTTCTTATTATCATAAAATGTTGAGAAAGACCTTAATACCAAAAAGTGTATGTGTATGTATATCACGTTTTGTTAATAGGTACCTCTCACGAATAGAAAATATCCTAGATTAAAAAGATTGGTAGTAATAACTTAGTAATATCTTTAGATTAGATTCTTCTTATGATGTAATTAAGTTATTTGGCTTATTTTAAGATTTTGTTACATTTTTAGATAACGTGTCAATGCATTAGAAATCAATTGTAGTTTTAGCAACCTTTTTCTGGTTGCAAAGGTGAGTTTTTCTTAGTCGGCCTAAAGAAGTAAAAAAAAGATCGTCTTTTTTTTCATGAACTTCCTTTCCCCTATTTAAGCCTCTTTCAGTAGAGTTAGACAAAGCACATTTGGTTTGGTACGAGTTGGGCTAAATTTGAATGAGCTCCAATTATTAGTGGTTTTTTTAATTACATTGAAAAAAAAGTGATGTACCAATCCTTTAACTCTTTCTTACCTCTCCTATATTCTTTTAACCAACCAATTCTAGATTAGAATATATAAAAAAAAATTCAAATAAGGCCTTAAGTTTTTGCCTTACTTCAAAAAAGGACATGAGTTTTAAAACTTTTTAGATCAATTCATAAGTTTTCCAAGAAGTTTTCAATTAAGGACATTTATCTGTTTAAAGATATTTTTTCGATGAATTTTTCCCTCGATTTTTTAAAACTACTCATATTATCCTTTATTGAAATAAAACCCTTATTTAGTTTCTCTATATTCTCGTCATTTTCTTTATCAGTGTCCTTACGTTGATCGAAAACTACCGACGTCCCCATGGCGATCGGATGAATGTAGTGGCTGCCAAAACCATATCACTGCTTTAAATAGAGAGTAATTTGTGTCTTTGAAAAATGAGAGAAAAAGTAAAAAAAAAAAAAAAAACATACCTTTGAATGATTGGGCGTCCTTAATTGAAGATTTATTGAAAGACCGAGGGACTAATTTGAAAAAATTTTAAATCTTCTTTTAAATAAGGCAAGTATTTAACACCTTATTTGAAATTTTCGTAGATTGTTTTGAAATAGTTATAAATGTACTTGGTTAGACGGTAAAAGCCCGAATTGGCTCAAGACGTACATTAGTATTAGCTGTCTTGGTGGTCCCTTTTTTACCAGAACCACTGACGTCAATAGAAGTATATCACATCTGTCCGACAAATCCGTCACCACAAAAATTAAAAAATGTTTCACGGGAAAGCCACTTTTACAAGGTATACTGCATGCGGGTAGGCATGTGAATGTAGAGATGTCAAATGGGTCGGGTCGGCTTTGCCCGCCGGTCAACGGGCCGTTGCCCGGCACGGCCCGTGTGGGCCGAGGAGGCTGGGCCTGTTGGCCCGTTTGGCCCGGGCCCGACTGATACGTGGGCTGCCCTCTGTGGCTCGCTAGGCCCGTCAGGATGGGCCCACCTGGCCCGCCCAAAAGTGATTTTTTTTTTTAAAATTGTTCATTTTACACCCCCCCCCCCCCCCCCCCCCCCAAATAGTCATAAAACGATCATATAAGGGGTTTTGTGTCCTTTTCAATTTGACAAAGTCTATAATACTATAACCCTCCTATTTTTTTTCTAAATTTATTAGTGTTATTTATACGGCACACAAACACACAAAAAAAAAAAAAAAAAAAAAAACACTCTCTCTACTCTAGATTCTTCTCAGCTTTAATTAACTTGTTGAAATCTTGAGTAAAAAAAAAAAAGTAAACCCACCAAAGGGCCTATAATATGATATATCCTTAAAATTTATGTTAATCAGATGGTCTTGAAATATTTATTTGTTTCATATTCTTTGTGAAATATCATTATTTATATATTTATGAAAGTGAAAGTATCTAAAAGCTTATGTGTGTGTGCGCACGCATGATGAGGCGGTGCCTACATTTTTTTTTTTTTATTTACGTGTAGCCAATGATCAGATGGTTTAAAACTATCCAGTCAGTTGGATTTTTCTCTTATTCAATGATTGTACACTGGATGGTCCAGACCATGAACCATCATCATTCATGGGTCCGATGGAATATGTTAGCATTTTTATTCTACTAAAGGTCAAATATATAAAATTAGCATATCATTAGACCGTGCCAATTCTGATTGACATAATTTTTCATTTAATGATAGCAGCACCTCTTTCTTTTCCATAGATTTGGCCTTTTGGCTCTGATCAAGTTGAAAAAAAAAAAAAAAAAGAGAGGCCCGCTGGCCCGCCTGGCCAGGCCCGCTCCAGCCCGCCCCATGACGGGCCGTGCCAGGGTATTTCCCTGGCGGGCCGTGCCGGCCCGGCCCGTGGCACAGACGGGCCGAGGCTGGAGCGGGTCGGCCCGACCCGGCCCGTTTGACATCTCTATGTGAATGGGACAAGCCGGACCTAGGTTGGCCAATCCGGTCCCACATCCTCGACGCGGGCCACCGAGGAGTTGTCTAATTTCGGTCCTAAATTGATTTGGCCAATGTTAAATTTTGTTTCATGCAGGCTCGGGCCGAATCAAGGCCGGGCTTGGACTTAGCCCAAACTGAACATAAGCTAAACATTATCTAATTATTCTTTACCGTCACTGAACACCCGTTGTGAATCGGACTTTAAACTCTTTTCTTTTTTTCCAAATTTGGGACCAGCAATGCAATGCAACAAGCAACAAAGCGGAGGTTTTTTTTTTTCTGTCAATGACTATAGAAAATTAGAAAATCAATATAAATGAGTATCCTATTTGGGTCAACAGAATTTTTTATTTTTTTTAATATGTCTAAAAGATCAGTTAGTGCATTTCCATTATTGTCTAGATCATCATCACTAGTTGGGTCGTGACTAAACCGATTTTGGACACAAACTAATGTTTCTTGCGTGTGGGCCGGGCCAGGTCAAGACGGGCCGGGCTTGCTCACCCATTCTTAGTCCCATTTTAGCCGGGCTTTAAAATAATTATTCAAACCCAGCTCACTTTGGCTGGACTGGGTCGGCTACCCATTTCAATGGACTAAATTGATGGTCCTAGATGCGGGTAAGGCCCTTCCTCTTGCATGACTATTGGCCAGGAGATAGGGCTATGTTTCATGTGGCTGCATCAATTCTTGGAATACTGGATCTTCAATCGCAGTCGTCACAAAAACCGAAACGAAAAGTGTCGCACGTGATTTAGTGGGAATTAGAAATCTCATTTGCATTTAAGATTTGAGGGCTCCTTTCTTTTTGTGGTATAAGATTTTGAGAAACTAATGTGGAAGTCGGTTATAACGGAAATATCAAATAGTTTTGAGGCGAAGGAAATAATTAGGTAAATAATAAAGATGTAGGCTGACATGGACTCCTACTTTACATTAATTTACAATCTTCCTTTCTACAAGAAGGGAAGTTATTTGAATGTTATTTATGAATCTTTTATCTTTGGTTTTTTCAATTTTAAGTAATTTTAAGAAAAGGTTTCAAAGAATTGGTAAAATTTTCAATTCCATAGAAATAGACGTGCCATTAGATGATTCTACTTTCAAATCTCATCATCTTCTTCGTCATCATCGTCATTAATTACTAGATGGGTGCGTGATATAGTTCCTTATGGTAACCTGCATACTCAGAGATCAACCCATCTATAGCTGTGTGAGATGAGACCCCTTTAGCTGTTGGAGTGGATCTCGTGACGTGTTCGCCTTCTAATCTCTTCATTTGTTCAAGGCAACATCAATTAACAGTAGAAAAGAGGTTAAACGAAATACGTAGGAGAAACCCATTACACAAATTAAAGCTTTGTTGGTGTTTTTGGATGTTATGAAATTAGTGCTACAAAACAAGAAAAAAATTTATATATTTGGATTGATGGTACGGGTATGTAGAACTACATCCTACAAGTCCAAGCATCGATCCCTCATGGTTATGTTAAAGTCACCTCTACCACTTCACTAAAAGACTTGTATTCCATGCATAGTCTGTCTCATTAATTATCATTTTCATAAATATAGTGTCAAAATACTTTCTAATTTTAGAATTTTCTTAATATTATCTAAGCTGTGCTACACAGCCCGACTGGGGGACCGAATTCGGGCCCGGCCAACGGTCCTCATGGGGGACCGGGCCCTAATTCGGTCCCCCAGTCGGGCTATGTGGACTTTCCCATCTATAAATGTCACAAAAGCTGAGTTATTTTTTGTATAATTGAAATAAGAAATAAGTACCGACAAAAAGCACTTCTATAGATTCTTCTGAGAGTTCTTTCTTTCTTATGGATGGTTTGCAATTTACTAATAATAGCAGAGCGGACTCAGGGTTTTTATTTTGGTGGGGCGGACGATGGTCAATTAAAAATTGAAAATGTCAAAATCGACACGAACTATCAATAATATCCACTTATCACATAGTTTAGAAACATTTTTTTTGGAAAATTAAGTATAAAGAACTCATATCCCGTTACTAATAAATATATTGCTTTCGCACGTTTTGTGTAAAGGTACGGTAAGAGGACATACATTTATACCATGCTATTATAGAGGCCAAACTACATGATTTTGAAGTGGAAAAAGGAGAATGATTGAGCGAAGAGTTTCAAGATTTTTCGTTTGGGAGATCTCTAAAACCGAGAGTGACGGGTTTTTCGAGATCTGAGGTATGGTAATTACTTTACTTGAATGGGGCATGGGCCACTTTGAACATTTTTTTTGTCAGACCTGGGGCGACCACCCCAGGTCTGCATAATGTAGGTCCGCCACTGAATAGTAGTAAATCTCTCATTAATATCATCATATTATTAAAGTATAGATAAGAATTGTGTTAATATCGAAACGAATATATGTAAAAATGAAAATTATATAAAATAGCTTCTAACAATATCTTATTTATATAACAATCAATTTATTTATTGAGACATTTTTCCATTTCAAGACAAAAATTTCCCAATAACAATATTTATGACACTGTCGTCTGAAATTCGGAAACCCATGATGACAGGGTTCCAATAACAATAATTGGTGCATGGTGGATTTGGTAGGAGGCAGGTGCCTGAGGGAGCGCAGGACAATACAAGAGTTGTACTAAAACAACACAAGATTACAATGTTTGAAGTAGCTCTAATAATGTTTGCCTTGATACAGGTGGTCTCTCATAGCGGGTAGGCTTCCAGGAAGAACTGCAAATGATGTAAAGAACTACTGGAACATTCACTTGAGTAAAAGACTATCCATGCAAAAAGGGGAGCAATCTCAGATTAAGTCGATGAAACCTAGTACAACTACAACTACTAAGATCATTAGGCCTAAACCTCGGACCTTCTCCCCTAATTCATTGTGGTTGAATGGGGTTGGATCATCCATTGTTGAAGCCCAACTACAAAAGATGTCCAATAATACAATGCTGGCGTCCCCTGGAGAGGAGAGTACGTTATGGTGGAAGAGTCTATTGGCCGACATGGAGGAGGACACATGGTGGTCAAAATGTGGGGAAGTTGGAGTAGAGGAGGAGCTGCCTCACAGCTCTGGGGTGGAGGAAATGGAGAGGATCAGGAAGCAAGGAGATGAGCCGATGATGGAAAAAGAATCAGGTGAATGGGATAACATGCTTTTGGACGTCGACCTCTGGGCTCTATTGGAGACGTAATTGCAAACAACCATCCCACGTTGAAACTGAGGCGCACTCTATAATTTATTAGCAGAACCCACCTTTTAAATGTGAACAGTAAAACTTTGAAGCTAGGATGATGTGATTGAAGTGATATCTGGCCAGATTGCAGGTACAACCTACTCACTGTAATATTGTAGTTTGCAGTTGTATTTCCATCTTAAGAAATTACAAGTGATAATTTGGCTTCCAAGTTCCAACTCATCTGTGTAAGACTTTTACCAAAATAAACTCATCTGTGTAAGATGGAAATGCGAAATCTATCACGGAGCATATAGGCATCTAGCTCGTTCATCCTGAGTAATTAAAGGGTGCAAAAGCCTCAAAATACATTTTTTTCTTGTCCCACTGAGACTCAATATGAACAGTGCAAAATGTTCAATGCATCCTCCATGAATTGGCACTTAATTTTTGCTTTAGAAGAAACTTGGGCTAATGTACCTCGTGGACAGCACTGTCAATGCACAGTTAGAAGCCTCACCAAACCGACTGATGCAATCTAAACCTGGATCATTTCCAGCCACGGGTAGTTGCACCATGTCATTTCCGAATGACTATAACTATGGCACACATATGGCCACCATTATAATTTAAATATTTATGTATTAAAAGTTTGTAGATTTTAGAAAAAAAAATTAAAAATTAAGAAGGTTATTATATTACCATTACCTGTTTATGAAATCCAAGAAGTTGTAGCCGATATATGAGAAATTGAGTCTAAACAGAATGGTAGAGTTTGAATTGAAATGGTACTTTCTCAATAAAAGAAAGAAGACTTTACTGAAAAATCCTCATTACATGGGGGTTGCACGAAATAATACCTCTTAACCCACGCAGCACGAAAGTATTAGTCCCGTAGTTATGGGAAGTGACGCTAACGTCTCTTAATTAGAGACGAGTGACGCTAGCGTCACTCATCTCAAGTTCTCGTTTGTGCTGCTCGAGTCAGGAGGCATTATTTCGTGCAACACCCATGTAATGAAAATTTTTCGGTAAAATCCTCTTTAATAAAAGTAAGGAGTGGTTACAAGTGGTTTTGATTATAATGAAATAAAGTAGGGAGTGTCACAAGTTGGGAGAGAAGTTTTAAAAACTAATTACCTTACCGTCAAAATTCCAACCAATGGTCAAAATTAAAATTAAGTGACGAGGAGTGCTCAGTCAGAGAGTACGAGCAAGTAGAAAAGTAAAGGGTGTATGATGCAAGTGTAGTGCCAAACGAGTAGTGTGTGCAAGTATTGAGTCCAAGGAGTTGAGTGCAAGTTAGAGTGGTGAGTGCAACACATACAGCTTGTGACCCCGAGGGTTTGCCTAGTTTGCCTAGGATATGGTTCGCTCTCGGAGGCTGAGGGTTCAAAACTATGCTACCACACATGGGCCATAAGGGATTTACTCAGCTCCCCCTGGGCCCATAGGAATTACTTTGGCCCAAAGTGCTGGAACACCCTTCGTTATAAAAAAAAAAGTAAAAAGGTGTGTGTTGTGTAGAGAGTATCTAACAAGTGATGTAATGAGTGCCTGGTGTAATGTGAGTGCTTTGGAGTGACTTGTAGGACCTGTTTTCTCTTAGAATTTCAAAAAAGAATTCCACATGTTGGGGATTTTTTTACATGATATGACATCATGTCCCCTTGCATTTGAAAATCTCATATTTCTTCATAAGCATTTCAAAATCTCACCCACTTAAAAGGTCTTAAATGAACTTTGAGAATTTTGATATTCCACCCACTTTGCTTTTTTGTGGTATTTCTAGATGCTTACGTTTAAGAGAGCATCCAGGAATTCCACAATGTCTGGGAATTCAGAAATTCCCTCAACAAGAATTCCTTGAATTCTACCAAAGCCATGTTTGTAAGATGTATTAATGCAAATTCATGAGTCTATATTGTGAAAATTAAGTATAATAGTTGTGGTGTTGTGAGTCTTGGGTCAGGGCTTTCCTACATGCATGGGTGCTCTTAAAAAAAAAACAAGCCCATCCCCGGCAGGGGCAGAACCAAGAAAAAGACTTAATAAGTAACAAAATCTAACAATAACCAATAAATAAAAATAGTTGGATGTAAGAGCATCTTTAATTTAAAGGAATTCAGTTTATCAAGGAATCTGATTTTGGGGGTGGACTATGTCTAAAAATTCAGTAAGTAACAAAATCTAACAATAACCATTGAATAAAAGTAGTCGGATGTAAGAGCATCTTTAATTTAAAGGAAGTCATTTTATCAAGGAATCTAATTTTAAGGGGGAATATGTCTAAAAACTTAATAAGTAGCAAAATCTAACAATAACCAATGAACAAAAATAGTTGGACGTAGGAACATCTTTAATTTAAGGGAGAATTTCAAATAAGGGCTTATGTTTTTTGTCTTATTTCAAAAAAGGATAGAAGTTTTAAAGAATTTCAAATTAGTTACACTAAATTTTCCAGAAAGTTTTCAATTTAGGACATTCATCCATTTAAAGTCATTTTTTAGGACATTTTCCCTCAAAATTTCTAAATTACCCTAATTACCCTTTCATTGAAATGAAATCCTTATTCACTTCCGCTATAATCTCTTCCTTTTCTTCACCGGCATTGAGGATAACTAGCTTTTGCCACAAATTTATATATATATATTAATTATTTTTATTATAGGGGAAGCCTCTCCTCAGCTCACGCTAAGGAGAGGGTCAGCTCAACACGTGCGTCCCAACACCGGATATTGATATGGGTATTAAAAAAAGTCTTGCCCAAATTGTTTAAAAAAGAAAACCCAGAACGTAAACGAGGAAAAGGGGGAAGACAGACTGGTGAGCCTTTCTCTTCTTCCCTCCTGACCTCTCTCTCCCGACCGCACTCTATTTCCCTCCCTATCTCACCCAACTCTCTCCCGACCACACTCAGTCCACCCGCCAGCGACCTGACCGCACTCGATCTGGCAACGAGAACGACACTCCATCCGCCCGCCCCTTCTGCTACCCACGATAGGTACTCCCTCTCCCCCTCTTTCTCTTTCTCTTTCTATTGTTTTTTTCCTTTTTGCATCCCCACGTACCCTAAACTCAAATCTTCGTTCATAGATTAGGGTTTGTTTGATTTGAGGCTTTGGGTTTTGGATTTTACGATTATGATGGGGATTTGAGTGTTTGGGGTTGTGATTTGAGGCTTTGGGTTTTGGATTTTACGATTATGATGGGGATTTGAGTGTTTGGGGTTGTGATTTGAGTGTTTGATCTCCTCCTTTCATACATTTACATGGGTTAGTGAGGACGGTGTGGTCAGAATCAATGTCCAAAGACACAGCTAGTAGTGCCATTGGTTTCCATTAAAGAAAGATGCATCTTAGACTCTGATGTGGGGTTTCATTTGGAATTGGAATCAGAACAGCTGACTCCCAATTTATCTGGCTTGCCCAATGCATCAACTTGCAAGCACAGTATTTTGTTGAGCGTAACTCCAGGCTTCTGGTTGGACATAATGACCCCGAAAGAAAAGATAGATTATCATATAGATCTTTTTACCCCCCTTCTTGAATGGACTGAATGGTTAAGAGAGAGATCATAAAAACTTCTCAGTGAAACACACCAAATTCCGAAACACTTAGAAAGTGTGATTGATGCCATGTTTGGCAAAAGCTCAGAAACTAGTATGGCGTTGGCCACACCAATAGATCTTTAATTCAACAGTATGAAAAAGTCAATTGAATCTTCTAAGTGCAATTTCTCCCTATTTATGAAAAATGGTGCTGGTAGCACTTTGAAGATTGAGTTGTTCTTTTGTGAAATGAGTCTATTTGATCCAAAGCTCAATCCAATTAACTTGGGACATTTTTAAGTGAGAATCTTAGTGCTTTTGGACCTTTGTAAAACAAATGCTTACAAATCTGAAGTAACTCTTGGTTGTATTTGTGCAGGTTTCTGCCTTTTTCTTGCACTCATAATTGACTAATTGCTCCATTAAATGAGGAAGCTGCATGTCATGAGAAAATGCATGAATGCTGCAAAGAAACAAAACAGTGGATTTTAAGATGGAAAAGGTGGGGCTTCAGGTTATGAGGTCTGATCTCATGCATATGTTGGCAGACATGCGTTGCAGGGCACACCCACTTAAGGTTAAGAAAAAAAAGTAATATGAATAACATTGGCAGGTATATTACATGTAAGCTTTAGATTTATAAGGGAATAATCAAGTTGTGGGCATCAATAAGAACAACTGAAATTTACTAAGCAGACTCTCATTTGAGCAGGCTCCGCTCAAGTTGTGGGCATCAGGTGATCATGTGGTGCCTCAAATTGAATAGTGATGTTGAACTTGATCATGGGTCGGGTCGAGTTCTAGCTCCAAGGCCGCCATGCTGAGTTATTCCATCACTGCTGAATCCGGACTGCGTCAAACACTAATCACTTCTTCAAGCACGCAAAAATTGTGATTCAAATCACCTTGACATACCTTGAACTTCAATAAGAGTGTTTAAGTTCCACTAATGTGACACTTTTAAGACTTCTCCACGACAATGGTAACAAAGAAAGATCACTTCTCCCATTATAGTACCCCGTGAAATGGTTCTTGTTAACTAAGGGAGGGCAGCTGTGCAGCCCTTGTGCAGGACTCCTGAAGGTTAAATTCCGATCCCCTATAGAAAACATTGTTCTTGCTATCTTGGAGAGTTCAAGTTTGAATCCTTTTGCCTCACTCATTGATTTGAATAAACTAATTCTCATCATATAGGAACACTGCAGTCACAGAAGGCCTACCCCCATTCTATAATTCAAGGTATCTTAGATAGAATCTAACATCATGGTGATAATGGACTTTAGCACAGTAGTTTCTAAAAAATTAAAAGGAAAGCCTTCTTTATTACAGTTGGTACTTACAGACAAAACTTGTTACACACAAGCCAACATCCATTCACTACTAGGAAAAAGACTTTTAGCGACCACCATTAGCCGTCGCTAAAAGTCCAGAGGCGGTCGCTAATACTCTTTAGCGACCGCCAAGACAGCGACGCGAAAACTTCGTCTCAAAACGTATTAGTGGCGGTCGCTAATACTTTTGGCGACCACTACATAGCTGTCGCTAAAACTTTTTAAAAAATTTTATTTTTTTTTAAAAAATAATCACTTTTAGCGACCGCCAATAGTTAATGGCGGTCGCTAATACTCTAAAATTTTTACTATTGGCGGCCGCTAAAAGTGATTATTTAAAAATATATATTTTTTTAATTTCTCAATTTTATTCCTGCTTTTTATACCTGTACCTAAATATATCATATACATACTACCATCAATTAAAAATACTAATAACAAAACAAAGTCTTATATTAATGATATTCAAAACATCATAAAAGTTCAACAAATTACATCCATTACTAAAATTCCATAAAAAAAAACAACAAAAAAAATAAAAATATAATGTCCGTGCATGGTACCGTGATGGATCCGATGCTCTCACACCTGAAGACAAAAAGGGAAATAAATATTATATTTGAAATAAATAAAAAGATAACAATTGCAACACGAACTTGGAAATGCATGGAAGCAAGTAAGCTGAAGAGTAGAAGATTAAAAAAAGATAAGGTGTAGCAATAACGTGATTGTTGAGTGAAAAATACAATCTGATGGTATATCAAACAAGGCTGATTAGTCGTCGCATTCAACTGGAGTATCAAAGCAAAAAACACTATCTGATGGTGCCAGTGTTTCTGAAAATGACAGTTAGCAACATGAAGGCAAATGGAAAAACGAAGGAGAATGGGGCAAGAGTTACTTCTTAGAAGTGTTCACTATTAGTCATTAGTTAATGGGCGTGCTATAAAATGTGTGTTACATATAATGACACCATGGCTTAATCCTTTTCAGAAAGTAATCTCACAATAAGCATACAACTGTTGCGACTCACATAGACCACCCAGCCCTTCGCTCTACTTTTCCTAGTCAGGATTCAGTGCACCATGGGAGGGGAGGGCCCTATACTTATAAAGAGAATCAGCCAAAAAAACCAAACCATATCCATATATTGCGCTGTGGATGTGTAGCTAGTTATTCAACCATAACCCTGGAGTAAAAGAACCTGAAATCAAACTATCACTGATAAGAGCACCAGGCCATGCATGACCTGCTTATCTCAGTAACAAATCACCACGCCCACATTATCAGCTATATGTTTTTATGAAAAGATTTTCTCCTAGGAGCAGACCGCATAATGTATCAGAACAGCGTGTAAGGGCCACCTAGATCATTTCTCCCTGCCTTGGATAAGGTTACACAAATATGATCCCAATAGATTGTTCTTTTTCTTTTTCTTTTTTTCTTTCTCTTTCTTTTTTCCTTCTTCTCCGGTCTCTTAACTACACTTTTCCTTCTCTCTCTGTGAAACAATCCAATGGTTTTTTCCCTCCTTTTTTCTTCTCTGTTTCTCTCTTTTTTTTTCCTTTTTTTCTTTTTCTTTTTTTTTTTTTTTTTGTGAACCTATCCAACGGCAAGGGAAGATCAGATGAGTGTCAAAATGGGCCTGAGGGTGGGTGTGAAGAGGGTACACTGATCACAGCCAAAGAGGTGGACCACATATGAGCAGCATGTCATCTGCTTTTCAGGGTGAAAGAATTTTATGTTTCAGCACCTGATTTCAAGCTGTGTAAGTTGCAAATGGACTTAGGTAGTTCTTCAATTGATGTCCATGAGATGTCAAGGTACCTAAGATGTTTCAACTTGTCTATTGATTTTGGCAAGTACCTAATGTCACTGCAACTTAAATCCAATACCCTTTAGGCACCTCAAACCCGACAAAACATTTACATCAAAAGAATAATGTCAAGAGATACTGTACGTAGCTTATTTCAGTTGAAACTCATTATCTTAGCAAAAGGGGGAGAAAACCCATGATTAAAACAAAGAAAATAACCCAGAAACACTGAGAATTCAGCAAATTCAACAGTCGAAATTAACAGATAAAATACGAGAACCAGGAGAATCAAAAGGCGAAATCTAAACCTGGAGATTTTGAGGACAGAGATGGGCTGAAATCCTCGCAATACGCTGGTTAATTTCTGCACCCGGATGCATTTTCGTGAGAAGATAGAGATTGAAATCGAAGTAGAAATTTAAGAGAGGAAGTAAGAAGAACTTGTCCATCTGAACTGACCTGCTTAAAGATTGTAGACTTCCCAGACTCTCCTGCGCCTTGAAACAGAAGATAGGCTACCCAACATTAAGAGAATCCCAAGGAAAGCTCTCAAAGAAACAGATGAAACTAGGATCTAAATTGGAATCCTAAAACACCCAGAAAACATGCCTAGACATCCAAAAGTACACGCAGAGTAATGCAAAATGGCAAATGAATATTAACAAAAAACCAGAAGCAATTGCCAGCCTTTAACATAATACCTGGAACCTATCATCGAGAATGTGAACGAAAAATA
This sequence comes from Cinnamomum chago, assembly GCA_038049695.1. Classification (NCBI taxonomy): domain Eukaryota; kingdom Viridiplantae; phylum Streptophyta; class Magnoliopsida; order Laurales; family Lauraceae; genus Cinnamomum; species Cinnamomum chago. Next base: position 126,742,889 of record CP142451.1, read on the forward strand.
TTGCTTTTACAGTTTTACTTGATGTCACGAAGAGAGCAAAAAGTAAATCAAGTTCAAGGACGAGTTTGGTTGGATACTAAAAGAATGCCTATGAATTTCTCCCTCTTGCAGCACATCTAGAACAGAACACACTAGAAGAGTATCCATGTGATTATGAGTTATGACACTGAAATTAAATTAGTTCCTTACATCAACAGCAGGAATTGCACAAAAGATGCAAACAATCCCTATCATGAAATGTCTCTGTCTGCTTTGTAGCAGACACGGGCCAGCATAGAAACTAAGAAAACCACCAGTAACTCGGCAGCATTACATTTACATCCATAAGCTTGCAGGGCAAGGGTTTCCATAGCTAGTACACTCAAAGTACATCGAAATGAAACCATTTAGCAGTGGCATCTGAAAACTCCTTGGCTAGCAATGAGAAAGTCTTAACAAAAATTGAAGTAGCCGTGCGACAACAAATAAATAATAATCAACTTCTCATTCAAAACAGAACTGGCTTCATGTTTTTGTAAAATCTTAAGTTCTTGACTCATCATTGAACAGCATGCATTAGACTATGCATCGATTTGAGCAGCCACCTCAAGAAGCTTAATATGCCAGTACATCAGTTTGTAAATACCAAGTACATGTAAGCATATGTTTTAGTAGCCTATAGAAACTATTGCCATGATTTCTGCTCTATTAGAATCACCAAACCTACTGATCCAGAGAAAGATAACGCTACAGCTCCTTGATCACTCTTGATGACCCCCAAACCTAATGGCCCTATGTTATCCATTCCACTCAGCATTTGGGGCGGCCCAACGATCACAACATTAGGTTGCCCTTACCATCCCAATCATATCAACAATGAATTCCAATATTGACTTGGGAAAAGAGATCCGTAGTAATGATATATCCAGTGTAATTTTTTTGCTAACGATATATCCAGTGTCATTGCCACCCCAAATGCAAAACAAAATGGCAGACTATCCATTCTGCCAAATCATTCAAACAATTAGGCATTGATATAGTGAGTCCCATGTCCATTGGAAAAAATACAAAAACGTTATATTATTCAAACTGACTGTGGCATTTATTTGCAATAAATAAGATAAATATTTATCAGGGGTTAAATATACATGCAAAATGGCAGTATACAGTGATACACATGTAGAATTTCTACCTGTACATTTTCTTCAGTATCAGCTTCACTATATCGTTTTTGTCTACTGCAGAGTAGGCCCATAATGTCTATAATTGGAAGTGGAACAGCCAGTATGGAATTATCCTAGAAAAGATGAATCAAGTTTCCTGTTGATCTTTTGTTATGGAACAATTTTTGTTGGGAAAATAGCCCAAAATGCATTCAGAAAAACCTATCAAGTATCAACACAATTAAGACTCTTAAAGGTATAGAAAAGTTTCTACTATTACTCCATCACGAAAATGGGAAAATAAGAAAATAAAGACAAGTATCTAGCTCATTTCTAACTATAATTTAGACGATAACAAGTTAACAACTTTAAGAAAACCAGGAAACTGTTTCAGATTCATTTTCTTGGATGGCAATCTGAATCATGGTCCAAGATGCAGTTTCTCAGCATGTTCAGTTAAATAAAAATGTAAAATTGTCGTACTTTTTTGAAAAGATAAATAACCTAAATTGATATGCTGTTACAAGGTTTGTGGGCTATCTGCATGGCTGAGAATCCATTAAGAAGCAAAACAACAAGACAACCTTTTCATTTTATTTTCTTCTTTTTTCATGGTGGTGGAGGGGGTTATGGAGTCTCTACAAGATTCCTCATATTGCAACCTTGGATTGGCACCTCAGTAACACACATACGCCCAGGGATTGATCCCTGGGTCTTTATGTTGGCAGTATCACTCTTGCCCATTAGACCAACCTAGCAAAAAATAAAAATTGTCTCTAATGCGAGATCAACACAAATCAGCTTCATGGAGTAAAGATCCTAACAAGCACACTAAACATTGGCTTGGAAAAGCACAAATAAAACATTGTATTTCATACTAAAATCTATGTTATCCTGGCTGTTATTTAAGACTTTCTTAGTGAATTGATTGACGAGCAGATATTCACATAACTTTAAGGTGGACTTCTTATTGAAGCTACCAAGATTTAAACAAATAAAAAGGAGATTTAAAAAAAAGGCGGTCGCAAATGCTACCTTCTGCGACCGCCCCTGGCGGCCGCCCGCCAGTTCTACCGTGAAAAGTAATTTCTGTAGTAGTGATACATGCTACTGATTGAGAGATCAATGACCAAGCTATATGTGATATCTGGTTCTACCATTTGTAATGTAGATGCATTTAAACTAGCTGGCCCATTCACCATGACCTACAAAATAACACAAAATAGGGAGCAAAGGACATCAGATCACACTATTATCATGTACAAGAAATAAGGTAGAAAAATGACTTACATCGCAACTGGAAGCATTTACGCACTTGAAGCCACCATGGCCAGTACAAGCCTCACTAAATGTAATAAAAATGGTGACATTTGCAGCATTTGTGAAATTCTTTTCAGTAAAGATTGATGCAGTTGGAGGTTGGGTATCTGCAAGGTGTCAACTGAACATTATGCTTAAATCCAAATGCATGACTATGTTTGTTGATTGTAATATATAGCTTAAAATCAGTTGGGAACTCACCAATGTACCACTTATAAGCCGATGAGTTTCTCTCTCCTACTGAGGTTGTCACATTGAGAAGAAAGTAATGGTAGCGATTTTGAGTTAAGTTACTGAATGAAGTGGATTGAGGACATGATTTCAAGGGCTGGTTGTCAAGCTGTTCAAGATAGTAGTTAGTGTCATTTCTTCTAGACAAGCTTGCTGAACTGTAGAAAATATTGGAGCAGTACCAAGTTAAACATTTAAAAATGCATTGGATACATAAACCATGGATAGTGGTACATCAGAGTAAACAGAGAAAGTATCACCAGAGCCATGTTTGTCCTGAAATTACTTGTTTCAATTATCATTATGATAAACTTAATTCAAACCAAATAATTCGCGTAAGATCCGATTTGACTCTCTCTCTCTCTCTCTCTCTCTCTCTCTCTCTCTCTCACACACACACACACACACACACACACACACAATCAATCTATCTATCTATCTATAAATCCCTCAGAGTTACTAGTAATATTAAACATTTAAAGCAGCTTTGTATTTAAATCCCTCTGTTATTACTTACATATAAATCTCAATCAAGAAGAATAAAAAGATAAATATTATTGCTCAGGGAAAAAAGAAGAAAACACACAAATATATCTTATGTAAAGGAAGGAGAGAAAAAAGACAGAACCAGATAGCCACATACAATTGCTTGAAAGAGACATGGCTATTATATTTTCGTCCAAAGAAAAGGAGTAGCTACTTCACTAGAATTAAAATAGAAGAGTTTTCGATTTCAGAAGAAACACTCGACACCCATTAGAAAAGATAGGTACTTTTAATTACCATCTGATCTGACATTAATGATTTCAACACTTGGTGGATCCTTTCCTGATCCTAACACAGTTAGTAAATGTTTTTATTTTCAAACTTTCCTCCCACTTCCTTTCATTCGATTTCTAGTGCCTGTTCTTTTCTGAAACTATGAAAAACTTAGTATGTTTTTGAAACTCCCCCTTAAAAAGATAAAAGGAGAGACATAAGAAATCAAATCTCATCTCTCAATGGGTATACAAAAGCCAAAACCTAACAAAAGCACTCAAAAACATTACCCTAACTCCAATCACCTTCATCTCCTCACCTAACAAAGAATCAGACTTCATTTCTCATCTTCTAATCCAACAATTCCTAACATTCCATAATCATAATTACCAGATCTGATCAAAACCAAACAAATCCCCACAGAACAGATCTCAATCAACTAACCAAACAATTAAGAATAACCAGATCTGATCTTCCCCCAATTACACAAACATCTGCTAAAGAAAACATTGAAAAGGCAAAGAAATTCCAAAACAAAACAAATCAGATCCAAACACAACAAGGCTTTTAACAAACTAAGCTGGCCTTTCCTCTTCAAAAGTCTTCAATTCTTTGGTTTCTCCTCCAAGTGGATTAGTCTCATCAGAGAATGTGTCTGCACAGCCAAAGGGTCTGTCCTCATCAATAGAACTCCTTATGGCTTCTTCAACTCCTCTTGTGGCTTAAGGCAAGGGGACCCTCTATCCCCTTATCTCTTTATCCTTGCTGAAGAAATTCTTAGCCTCAACATTCATAGCCTAGTCTCTAACAACATCATTTCTCCCCTCTCATCTACTCCAAATACCCCCTGCCATCTTATGTATGCGGATGATATTCTTCTTTTCCTCAAAAGTCACAAAAGGAGCCTCTTAGCCTTAAAGGAGGTAATCTCAAATTACCAGTCCAGTGCTGGCCAGACCATTAACTTGGACAAGAGCAAACTTTTCATTGGCAAATGCAACCCCAGTAAGAGAAGACAAATTCTGGATATCACTAATATTCAGGACTAGCCTCTCCACTCGTCCTACCCTGGAGCTCCTCTCAATATTGGCACCCCAAGAAGACATCACTTCACCTCCCTGCTTGACAGATTCCTGTGCAAACTTTCTGACTGAAAATCGAAGTTTCTCTCTCTTGCTGGTCGCAGGACTCTAGTGAGGCATGTGCTCAGCAGTTTGCCTATCCACATTGCATTGGTTCTTCCTATTCCTAAGTCAGTGTCCACCAATATGGAGTCTATCATGAGGAATTTTCTTTGGTCTGGGGGGGGGGCAACCAAGCAGAAAAGAAGTCAAATAAACTGGGTCATGGTCACTCTCCCCATCAAAGAAGGAGGCCTGGGCATCAGACGAGTCAGTGAGCAAAATGCAGCCTCTTTCATCAAACTGGGCTGGACGACCATGTCTTCAAATTCGCTATGGGCCAACTGGATGGTCGGCAGGTACTTTCCAAACTCCTCTATCTGGCATTCTTCCACCTCCAAATCTAAATCTTGTATTTGGCGCAAAATCAGAAATTTAGCTCATCACATCCATTCAGGCAATAAGTGGAAGGTGGGAGATGGTAAGAAAATTGACTTCTGGTATGATAATTGGATGCAAGAAGGTAGCATGGCCTCCCTATACCCTTCTATAAATTTTCCTTCTAACCAGAAGCTTCACTCTCTCTGGGATGGTTCCCAATGGACGACCCCTCCTGGCCTTCTAATTGCAGCAGCTACCTCCCTGCGGCAAACAACCCAGCTCCTCTCCTTGGATCCCTCTTCTAAAGACACTCTGCAATGGAGTTCCCCCCAGGCCAAAGGCCTCTCTCTCCAGGAAGCTTGGCAAATCATCAGAACCAGCAACCACTCTCCTTACTGGCTCAACTGGGCTCCTCTGGTATGGAACTCCATTCAGCAACCCAGGGTCTCTTTCTTTGCCTGGAGGCTGCTGCATGGCAAGACCCCTTCTCAAACTTGGGCTCAGCACTCTGGTATCAGCCTGGCTTCAAGGTGCAGCCTGTGCCTCCAAGAGCAGGAGTCTACCCTGCATCTCCTCTTCCTCTGTTCTTTCTCCTCTAACATATGGAAGTGGATTCTCTCCAAGGCTGGCTCGGCTGTTGATGGCCCCCTTCTTCCTTCAAAGATCTGGCAAGCTCTTTCCCTCCACAGTGATACTCTGGCCTGCAAAGGAGCAGCCACCATCTTCTTCTCAACTGCTTATGCTTTATGGAACTGCAGGAATGATGCTATTTTTTTGAACTATAGAGCCTCCCAGACGAAGGTCAATCTATACCTGACTGAGCTCCTCTCCGTCTCTTTCAAGCGTATCAACAAGCCTTTTTCTGGTAGACCTCTGAAGCTCCTCTGTAATTTTTTGTTCCCTATTACTTAAGCCTGGTTTGTGTTTTTCTTGGCTTCTGTTTTTTTCTTTTGGCTTCCTCCCTCTGTGATGTAGCTCTCTGAGCTTTCTCTTTGCGGGCTCCTTGGCCCTGTTTCCTTTCTCTTTACCTTTAATTCAAATTGCTTTTTAGCAAAAAAAAGTTAGGAATAGAGGGTTCATCTCTCCCACATAAATGAAAATGTGTGGATTGCATAATACTCTCATTGCAAGGTAAAATGAATAAAATTTATTGGTTTCTTAGATGGGATCTAAGGGGATTTATAATCCTCCCACTAATTTTAGGTTACAACCAAACTCGAATAGGGAAAGTTTTTTTTATTATTATTATAATTACTGCTTTTATTTATTTATATTATTATGTTGGTCTACTTATCTAAAAGTGATATTTTTACTTGAAGACTAAGGAATCAATCGCTCGGAATGTATGGGAGACAAAGGCCCTATTTGGCATTGTTTCTGCCTTGTTCCAGATTTTGTGCTCAGACCGGGTTGTTCTAAGATCTAGTTGTGCTGAGACTAATCTGTTTAGCAACATTGTATTAATTTGTTCCATTGAGAACATGCGCGGAACTCGTTTGGTAACATCATGACAATTTTATTCAAAAAAATAAAATTAAGAAAATCGCATTTCTCAACAACAATGACCTTAAATCTAATATGAATATTAATAAGTTCATGTTAAATATTAAGAAAGTAATAATAAATTCATCTTGAATATGAATAATACAACACATGAGGTTTGCATTCAATGTGTTACTTGTTAACATCGGGTAGTATTAGTTATGGGTGAGATAAGGCTTCCACTTTAGCCTGCTGATTTAATGTTCACCGATAAAAATGTGCATGAGCTTGATTTCAACAGGAAACCCATTGCCAAACCCCTCAATTAGCTCATGCTTTTCATGTTACTGTATGTTAGTATTTTGTTCAATGAAACATCAGAAATGCATCTCATCATGCAACAACCCTTTCTCATACGAGAGATCCTGCAACACGAAATCCACGATCCAATGGTATGTTTTTTGTTCAATGAGTCATTAGAAAGGGGCAACTCATCCTCCAACAACCCTTTCTCAAAGGAGAGATCATTCTGCAATAGGGAATCCACACGAGAGATCCTGCAACAGGGAACCCATGATCCAACATGGGTTTCTCATCCTCCAACAACCCTTTCTCATAATAGAGATCGTGCAACATGGATCCACTCTGCATTTTGGAACCCATACGAGAGATCTTGCAACAGGGAACCCATGATACAACATGGGTCTGATTTTTGTTCCCGTTGCTTCTCATCCTGCAAACAACCTTTCTCATACCAAAGATACTTTATTTAATAAATTGTTGCAATCGGACATTAGAGATAGAGAGAGGTGCACAAAAGGGAGGAATACTGTGACGTTTTGGTATTATATATATTATTTATTTATTATTATTTATTATTATTATTATTATTATTATTATTATTATTATATAATTGATTGTATTTTAATTAAATACGCAATTAATCTAAGTGGGGACCACGCTAGACTTAGATTGGTGAGTTAGGCTTGTTGGATAGGTGTCTTACCCATAGTTAATCCGGGCCCAATTTAGTGGAATAGTTCTTCTCAAACCAAAACTCTAATCCTTCTCTAATCCAAACTCCTATATTTTTTAAAACTCAAACTCTATTATTTAGAATTTAAGTTAGACTACAACTCTTATTTTTTTATTTCCTATTTATAGACCACCACACTCTTTTATTTTCACACACAACTCTCTCTCTTCCAACTTTTCTCTGGATTAGCGCTTTAGGCTTTGGCAGTAGGATCTCTAAACCGTCTCCCTCAACCGCAGATCTCAGGCAAGTACCTACCATAATTTATAGATTTAATGCTGGTGTTCCTCATTGATTCGTGTGTGGATCCATATAGAAACCCGTTTTGATGCCCTTTCATGTGATGATAATTTTATTGGTGATTCAATTGATTTTCTCAGGACTATATTACTGTAGCAATATTCCGGTTTTATGTTGACCACCGCCCACCTTTGTTTAGATTTCAAAACCGGACCTTGTAACAGGGGAACACAGACAGTTGGGAACTATACCGTGTTTTGGAAGTGGGACCTAGGTGGACCCCATTGATGTTGGATCAGGACCGTAGATCCGGTAGTGGACCCTCAGGCGACCTTAAGGAGGCTGGATCCGTAGGCAACAGACCCGTTTGGGCCACCATCCTATAGCCTGATCAGCATAGGGCGAGTTTGAAGGGAGAATTTCAGTTTGGGCATCATGCAGTTGTGGGACCCACTGGACGATCTGATCACAGATCTGGTCCGGGCATCCGGCCGTGTAGACCCGAGCGACCATGTTGGTAGGGATGATCGTGGGCTCTTGATTAGTGGGACCCACTACTCGAAGTGGCCAGTTTCTTTGGGCAGTGAACTTCCTCACAAAACCGAGTTCTGTGTTGTTTGGACTTGTACCTGTAGTGGAGATGAAAGAAAGGAATGAAGGAGGGAGAGTGGGGACCTGACGATTGATTACCTGTTGACCTGTAGTTGAAACGTCGGTTTAATTTAGAACAATAACTTAAAACTTAGAAAACAAGCCTCCGGACGCCCAAAATGAGCAAACGGGTTCCGTTGCCTGTGAAACTTAACGGGCACGGGCCCGTAGTCATTCATGACTTGTAGGAACTGACGGAACGAGATTCCGACTCCCAGAATGCTCTTACAGTTGAAACGTAGGCTTAAGTTAGAACGTTAACTTAAAATTTAGAAAACGAGGCTCCAGGTGCCCAAAACGGGCTAACGGACTCCGTTGGCCATGAAACTTGACCGGCACGGGCCCCTAGTCATTCATGACTCGTAGAGACTGACAGAAGGAGATTCCAACTCCCGGATTGCTCGTACAGGTAAAACGTAGGTTTAAATTTTAATTTTAATTCTTAATTTTTTTATATTTAGTATTAATTGTCAATTTTTTTAGTTAAGTATTAATATTTATTTTCCTTTTTCTGTTCAGGTTTAAGAGCATCGGATCTACCACGGCACCATGCACGGATAATTTTTTTTTTATTTTCTGTAATTGTAATGGATATAATTTATTGAAAGTTTTGTAATGTTTTGAATGTAATTAATATAAGACTTTCTTTTGTTATTTCTAATTTTAATTGATGGTAGTATTTGTACTTTTAATTCATCGTAGTATTTTTAATTTTAATTGATAATATATCAGGTACAGGTATAAAAAGAAGGAAAAAAAAAGAGAAAATACTGGACGATTTTTAAAATATATATATATATATTTCCTTTAGTGGCCGCCATTGGCGGTCGCTAAAAGTAAAACTTTTTACTATTAGTGACCGCCAGGTATACCATTAGCGACCGCCAAGGCGGTTGCTAATACTTAAAAGAAATTTAAAAATTAAAAAAAATAGTGTATTAGCGACCGTTATATGAAGTTTTAGCGACCGCTATGGCGGCCGCAAATGCTACCAAATTTTTTTTTAAAATTTTTAGCTACTGCTACTTTGCCGTCGCAAAAAGTATTAGCGACCGCCACTAGCGGTCGCTAATACTTTTTGCGACGAAGTATTCGCGTCGGTCTCTTGGCGGTCGCTAAAGAGTATTAGCGACCGCCAGACTACTTTTAGCGACGGCTTTTGGCGGTCACTAAAAGTGGTTTTTCTAGTAGTACCTTGGTAGTATAAGATGAGCCCCAAGGGGCATCCCACTTTTGTGGAGGAGGGAGGACCTAGATCAAGGTGGGGTCACCACCACGCGCGCACCCCGCACCGAATCGGGCCGGGCTTGGGCTTGGGCTTCACACGAGAGTTGGGCCTGGCTCGAACCACTACCCATTTATACAATGTTTTATTGTTGTTTTACTTCAATGTTGTGAGGAACTGTTTCCGAAATTCTGAACTATTATTGTATATATTCGGAACAACACCGCGCGCGCGGGGGGATGTTCAATTGACAACATCAAAATCATTGCCAACTACCAATCATCAACACTAGTGATGAATAATCTCCACTAATTGCATGGCTAAAACACAAGATTTTTTATTCTTTTTTTTTTACAAATTAAGTATAAAGAACTCAACTCCTATGAAAGCTTTTTTAACTACAACAACCAATTCCTCAAAAAATTACTTTGTTTTTCAATTATATCATAGTAAAATAGATGTATAGCCTATAAATGAGGGTTACAAATATTCTTAGCAATTTGTAATTACATTCTTAACTGTTTCCGAAATTCTGAACTATTACTGTATATACTCTGAACAACAATCTTAAGACAATTTTTTTATTTTTCCGAGTACACTCTAGTATCAATTTTACTTCAGTATTTTTTTGTTTCAGTTCATGTCAGTTTCACTACTGGTTTCTTTTTCTTCTTATTCTGAAACCAATATTGTAAAACTGAGTTTCTCTTCTTTTTTATAACTAGTTATAGAACTTCAGTGTGTTATGTAAATTGCTTCCTTGTTGCCTCAGTTTACGGTAACCAATATCTGGTTACTATATACTCTGAGTTTCCTTTTACAATACTGTTATTACATAAGTCTGCAATATACTCTGTGTTTTTTTTTTTTTATGTTAATAGTAATGGGTATTGAGAAGAATACTCTTGTTGGTGCCCCTACCCCTCTTATGGTGAACCATAGGGAGAAACCTGAGAAGTTCAATGGTACTGAATTCAAGAGATGGCAACAGAAAATGTTGTTCTATCTCACTACCTTGAACTTGGCTAGGTTCCTCCATGAAGAAGCTCCTGTTTTAATAGAAGGTGAAACAGACAAGCAAGTTGTTGCTGCTATAGAAGCCTGAAAGCATGCTGACTTCCTCTGCCGAAATTATATTCTCAATGGACTAGACAACACATTATATAATGTATACCGTTCATTGAAAACTGCTAAAGAATTTTGGGATTCTCTTGATAAAAAGTATAAGACTGAAGATGCCGAAATGAAGAAATTCGTTGTTGGCAGATTCCTTGACTACAAGATGATCGATTCCAAAGCAGTTATCAATCAAGTTTAGGAACTTCAAGTAATTCTCCATGAAATTCATGCAGAAGAAATGTCTCTTAGTGAGTCTTTTCAAGTGGTAGCAATCATTGAAAAATTGCCACCACTTTGGAGGGATTTTAAGAACTACCTTAAGCATAAGAGAAAGGAAATGAAACTTGAAGACCTGATTGTCAGATTGAGGATAGAAGAAGACAATCGTGCATCTGAGAAGAAAACAGGAAAAATATTCACTGAAGCTAAGGCAAATGTGGTGAAACATGGGCAGAATCCCAAGAAGAGAAAGAACAATCCCAACGGTCCAAAGCAAGGTCCCAATGACAACAAGAAGTTCAAAGGGAAATGCTATGTGTGTGACAAACCAGGCCACTGTACTAAAGATTGTCGTAAGCTCAAGGACCAAGGCAATACAAATAAGAAACCAGCACAGGCCAACATGAAAGAATTAGACACTCTCTCCATTGATGTTTCAGACATCAATCTTTCTGTTGTGGTCTCAAAAGTCAATCTGGTTGGAAACACCAGAGAATGGTGGGTGGACACAGGGGTCACTCGACATGTTTGCTCTATCAAAGAAATGTTCTCCACTTATCAAGCATCAACCAGAGAACAACTCTTCATGGGCAACTCTGCCACTTCTAAGGTTGAAGGCCAAGGACAGGTGGTATTGAAGATGACTTCTGGAAATGAACTCACCCTCAACAATGTGCTGCATGTACCTGATATTCATAAGAATCTGGTATCAGGCTCACTACTGAGTAAGAATGGTTTCAAACTGGTATTTGAGTCAGATAAGTTTGTACTTACTAAATCTGGGATGTATGTGGGAAAAGGGTATATGAGCGATGGGCTCTTTAAAATGAATGTAATGACTATCGTTCCTAATAAGAAAAAGTCTTTTTCTTATATACTTGAGTCTTCTAATGTGTGGCATGGTAGATTAGTTCATGTTAACTATGATGCTTTGCGTAGATTAGTTAATATGGAATGTTTGCTTAAATGCAATTTTGATTCAAATATCAAATGTAAAACATGTGTTGAAACTAAACTTACTAGAACTTCTCTGCATTCTATTGAACGAACTTCTGAACCCCTTCAATTAATTCATTCTTATATTTGTGACCTAAAGTTTGTTCAAACTAAAGGTGGTAAGAAATGTTTTCTTACATTCATTGATGATTGCACAAGATACTGTTATGTTTACTTACTTAGAAGTAAAGATAAGGCCTTAGAAATGTTCAAACATTACAAGAATGAGGTTGAGAATCAACTTGATAAGAAAATAAAGGTGATAAAAAGTGATAGAGGGGGTGAATATGAATCACCTTTTGGTGAATTCTGCTCACAGCATGGTATTATACACCAAACTATTGCTCCTTATTCACCTCAGCAAAATGGTGTTGCTGAAAGGAAAAACAGAACTTTAAAAGAAATGATGAATGCTATGTTAATAAGTTCTGGATTACCTCAGAATTTGTGGGGGGGGTGCTATCCTCTCTACAAATTATATTCTCAACCGAATACCTCAAAAGAAAACCAATAAGACCTCATACGAATTGTGGAAAGGCAAAATGCCTACCTACAAATACTTGAAAGTGTGGGGGTGTTTGGCTAATGTCACGTCCCCCAAACCCGATTAGAGAATAAACTGGATCCGGGGAGTGAAATTTTGGGCCAATTAAAATTTTTTGCCCCTTTTGGCCCAAGGATCGTAAATCCGCTGTGAGGATAATGTATTTCAACCTCAAAACATAAAACAATAGCGGAATTCATACATTGATATCAATAATGGATAATAAATCTCAATTAAATTTAAAGTTGCAAGCAACAATTAATTGTGATCCGACGACCAAAAACCCTTCTAATAATTCATTCTTTCACCGGACCCACTTAAGGGTGAATTAGTCTTCTTCCCTTCCCTCTCTTCTTAATCAGGGATTAGTCATAATCTCTTAATCATTATCTGCAACGAACGAAGCTACAGCAACCTTTCTTCTTCCTCATTCTTCCAAGGCTCCAGAACTCTTTCCCTGAAGGATCACTTCTGCAATCCGAGCCGCTCATCTTCTTCCTCGCGATCTCCTCTTTCCATTAACATCAGTTTGGTAAGATTTCCCTCTCTTTCATTTTCTCAATCAATTCTCTTTGGTTTAGATTTAGGTTAGATCTTAATCTTTTCCTCTCTTTTCTTCTCCTTTGCGTGTTAGATTGCGTTTGATTAGGGTAGATCGAGGTTTCCGCAGTAGTAGGGCTTCTCCTCAGATTTCCCCAATTCCAATCTTCTTCTTGGTTGAGGCAAGTATATCTGCATTTTATAATTAAGCATGTATGTATGTCTTCTATTGATTGGATGTGTTTTCTTGTTAGGTTTCCCTAATTCCAAGCTTGTTCTGTTATTAATTTGGGTTTATTTAATTTAATTGTTAATTTTAGTGTTAATGGATTAAGTGGAAATGATGATGAATGGAATGGATTATTGGATGAGCACGGTGGCTCAGTTTTTGTGCAGGTGAATTTTTGGAATGAATTGGGTGAAAAACTGCAAAAAAAAATGGGGTTCTGTATTTGACGTTCAAGAAAAAAAATAAATTAAAAATAAAAAAATAAAAAATAAAAAAAGTTGCACGCTACGTCCAGAACGTTCAATGGCCATTGAACGTCCAATGGATGGACATGACATCAACGCATAAGGAGTTAAAAAAAAAAAAAAAAAAAACAAAAGGAAGCAAGGAAATGTTGAATGGCCTGATGACATGAATGGTGGGTACTGTTTGTTTATCCAACCATTGAATCAGACACATGTTGGTCCGTTGCGCTTTATATATATATATATATATAAAGGGGCAAACTTCTATGGGCCATTACTTCTGAACCATACGTCGGAATTTCGCGAGCCATATACCGTTGGAAAGCTCTTTGAGCGTAGAATCCAATGATACATGTCTCGTGATGATTGGGGATCAGGTAGGTAGCTAGCTAAGGAGATTAATTTTTAGACCACTTTCTTGTTAGTAACAAGATTGTTAGCCTAGGTTTGGGCCTTAGACATTGGAAACCATGAAACCACTCTCAAGTGACCATTAATGGGGTTTTGAAATTGTAGCAGATGGCTTGGTGTGCTTCGATGGGTTGTCTAGGTATTCGTGATTTGTGTATGGTTTAACCGAATGCGTATGGAATTGAGTCAATCAATACTCAACATGATTGTACACCAAGGAAATTCTTTATAAGCATTGATGATTCGAATTTCCCACACACTCCGTTAAACCACAATGGTACATGGATGACAACACTTACCTAGGATTGGAATGTAATCTCTCCTTGATTTGTTAATCGTATCCGTTGATTTTGTATCCTTGTACACTCTCTTGGCATAAAACACCTAATTAAATATGAAACATAAACTCTTGTAGAATTAGAATAAGGACCTGATTTAGAGTGTACCTTAGGAACCATGTATCGTGTATTGATAAACATAACTGGCTAGAATGTAAGGGATTATCGTGTGGATGGTCTAACTTGGACCGTGCTACTATTCCCAGGACCGGGAGCTTGGATCCCCCTGGAGCCGGACTTTGGTATCAGTAGTCCGGATAGGATTGTTACTGGTACCCCGTGAGGTGGCTTGGACATCCACGGAGTCTCCCTCTTGTGCATTGCATTACATTGGTAGTGGTGATTGTTAGTATTGCTAGGATTTCTATTTATGATTCTGATGGTTATTTACTCATGTTACATGCCTAGTATTGTTCCTTGTATTCCTACGATATTGTACTTATCATTACTCCTATATTTGATGCATGTTATGTTTTAATTATATCTTGCTTATCTATTGCTCAACATGTCGTTGACTCGGTTCCTTTGTGTGCAGACTCCTCAGGTGAGTACTACTTCGAGGAGCAGGCCGGTGAGGAGATCACAGAGGATCTCCAACCAGCAGAGGAGGCACGGGAGTGGAGTGCCCATGACGTAGAGTAGCATCATCATTACCAGGCACATGAGAGACTCACTTTGGGACAGACTTTAGATTTTATTTAATTCATTGTTATTCTTCGTTGAACTTTCCTTTCATTGACTCTATGTTGTTAATGGCCTTAGTTTATGGGATGGCCATAGTAATTAAATTAACTTCCTCTTTAGCTTTAATTGTTGCTTGCAACCTTAAATTTAATTGAGATTTATTATCCATTATTGGTATCAATGTATGAATTCCGCTATTGTTTTATGTTTTAAGGTTGAAATACATTATCCTCACAGCGGACTTACGATCCTTGGGCCAAAAGGGGCAAAAAATTTTAATTGGCCCAAAGTTTCACTCCCCGGATCCGGTTTATTCTCTAATCGGGTTCGGGGGACGTGACAGGATGGTATTAGAGCAATGGATGGTTTCTCAGGGTAAAAATTTTAAAAACCATAGGACGCGTGTGAGGATTCCGTTGGTTAGTAGGTTGGCTTTGTAGTTCTTTTTTAGCATTGTATTGTTAGCTTGGGGCATATTGGAACTAACCTTGAATGTTTTACAGGACGATGGCTGCTAGACCCACCCGATCTAATAACGGACCACCGCTAGAGGGTAGTTCTTCTCAGAGTGGCCCAGAGAATCAATTTCATCAATTCATGGCAGCATTCATTCAGTCTCAGAAGGATTTGGCTGAACAGAGTACTAGACAGAACGAGAGTCAGACTGTATTCCAGGCTCAGATGCTTGAGGTAGTGCAGAAAGTGGGCCAGCCACAGCCCAAGGAATATGATCTCAACGAGTTGGTTGAGAAATTCAGGAAGAGGTTCCCACCAGAGTTTCATGGCATTGAGGACCCCGCTGTGGCAGATGAGTGGGTTGTTCAGATGGAGAAAATCTATGAAGTATTCAAGTGCACGGGTGTTCAACAGGTGCAGCTAGCGACCCACATGTTCCGTGGGGCAGCAGAGAGGTGGTGGAAGACAGTGAATCATCCTTATGAAACGATCGCAAAAGATGTAGCTTGGAAGACCTTCACTGAGCAGTTCCAAAAGAAGTTTATCCCTGAGCACTACCGGGATCAGAAGATGGAGGAGTTTGAGAGATTGGTTCAAGGTGATCTATCAGTACAAGACTATGAAATCTCTTTCACCCACCTATCCAGGTTTGCAGGGAATTTGATTCAGCCCGAATCGGAGAGAGTTCGGAGGTTTATCAAGGGACTGCGAGCAGATATCAAGATGCAAGTACAGCGTAGTAAGCTGACTGATTATGATGGTGTGGTCAAAGAATCTTATTGGGCAGAGGAGTCTCTTAAGGATGAGATTGCCTTAGAGCAACAGAGGATCTTGGCATTAATACCTCAACCTAAGGCACAGGGTTCTTCCTCCCAGTATTATCAGCAGCCAGCATCTAAGAGGCTTCGGGTTGAACCAGTGCTTCGCCAGTTACCTCAGCGGATCACTTGCACTTTCTGTGGGGATAGCCATCATGTTCGTGATTGCAGGAAACAGACGGGTGCATGTTTCCATTATAGGGACCCAAGGCATAAAGTTCACAACTGTCCAGGGAAGACAGGAGTGGCACCACCAGCATTCCTAATTCCGGCGCCCATGCCTCCACATCCTGCGCAGCCGTTGAGACAGGTGCCTCCTGCTCAGGCCAGATCCCATCAGCAGCAGATGATTGTCAGACCACCCCAGCCACCGCAGCAGCGTCCTCCAGTACCACAGCAGCGATTCCAGCAGAGACCTCAGGCACCACCCAGATTCCAGGCTCGTGGTCCTAGGCCACAACAGCAATATCAGCAGCAACGTCCCCAGCTGGCAGGGAGAGCTTATGCTCTGACGCATGAGGAGGCGGAGGCTGCAGGAAATGTCATAGAAGGTACACTTTCAGTTTGTGGATTTGATGCTAAAGTTCTATTTGATCCTTGATCTACACACTCATTTATTGCACCAATTTTTGCACTTCACTTGGGGGAGGATAAAGAGACACTACTATATGATTTGATAGTAGCTACCCCTATGGGAAGACATGTACCTTGTAATGTTGTCTACCCTAGATGTAGTATTCAGATTGGAGGAGTTGTGATGACTGTCAGTTTGATTATTTTACCGATGTCGGAGTTTGACGTGATTCTTGGAATGGATTGGTTAGCAGCCAACCGAGCGGTGTTAGATTGTTTTAACAAGACCGTGAGGTTATAGGATGCAGATTGTAGTGTTGAGTTTGTGGGAGCTAAGAAGTCTACTTCCACTCGGTTGATTTCTGCGTTGAAGGCAGAACAATTGATAAGGAGTGGTTGTGAAGGTTTTATTGCATTTATCGTGGAAGACAAGGAGTCTAAGACAGTTGAAGAGATTCCTGTGGTACGAGAATTTCCAGATTTATTTTCGGAAGAGATTCCTGGTTTGCCACCTGTTCGTGAGTTGGACTTCACGATAGAATTGCAACCGGGTCCGTGAGGTTACAGGATGCAGATTGTAGTGTTGAGTTTGTGGGAGCTAAGAAGTCTACTTCCACTCAGTTACTTTCTGCATTGAAGGCAGAACAATTGATAAGGAGTGGTTGTGAAGGTTTTATTGCATTTATCGCGGAAGACAAGGAGTCTAAGACAGTTGAAGAGATTCCTGTGATGCAAGAATTCCCGGATTTATTTCCGGAGGAGATTCCTGGTTTGCCACATGTTCGTGAGTTGGACTTCACAATAAAATTGCAACCGGGTACAACACCTATATCTAGGGCTCCGTATAGGATGGCTCCAGCAGAATTGAAGGAGTTGAAGACTCAGATAGAAGATCTGTTGGAAAAGGGTTTCATCAGACCCAGTGTTTCACCATGGGGAGCTTCGGTGATATTTGTGAAGAAGAAGGATGAAACTATGAGAATGTGCATAGACTACCAATAGCTAAATCAGGTGACAGTTAAGAATAAGTACCCGTTACCTAGGATTGATGAGTTGTTTGATCAATTGCAGGGAGCCCAATTCTTTTCGAAGATAGATCTACGATCCGGATATCATCAATTGCGAGTCAGAGAAGAGGATATTCCTAAGACTACATTCCGAACGAGATATGGCCACTTTGAGTTCTTCGTGATGCCTTTCGGGTTGACAAATGCACCCGCTGTCTTTATGGCATTGATGAATAAGGTGTTTTCTCCTTTCCTAGATCAGTTTGTAGTAGTCTTTATTGATGATATATTGGTGTACTCAAAATCTAAGGAGGAGCATGAGCATCAGTTGAGGACATCATTGCAGCTTTTGAGGGATAACCAATTATATGCTAAACTGAACAAATGTGAATTTTGGTTGGAGCAAGTGGCATTTTTTTGTCATATTATCTCTAAGGATGGATTGACAGTGGACCCTAAGAAGGTAGCAGCGGTTGTTAATTGGGGTAGTCCACGAAATGTAGCGGAGATTCGCAGTTTTCTGGGACTTGCGAGCTACTACAGGAGGTTCGTGAAAGGGTTTTCTACTATAGCATCTCCACTCACTAAGTTAACAAGGAAGGATATCCCATTTGTGTGGACAAAAGAATGTGAGAAGAGTTTTCAAGAATTAAAGACTAGGTTAACTACAGCGCCCATACTTGCTTTACCCTCAGGCAGTGGAGGATTTGTGGTTTATACAGATGCATCAGGGATTGGCTTGGGCTGCGTTCTCATACAGAATGATAAAGTGATAGCATACGGGTCCAGGCAGTTGAAGGATCATGAGAAGAAGTATGCCACACATGATTTAGAACTGGCAGTAGTGGTGTTTGCATTGAAATTGTGGAGGCATTATCTGTATGGAGAGAGATTTGAGGTGCACACAGATCACAAGAGTCTGCAATATCTGTTTACACAGGGTGATTTGAATAACAGGCAGCGGAGATGGATGGAGTACATAAAGGATTATGATTTTTCGATTAAGTACCATCCTGGTAAGGTGAATGTGATAGCAGATGCTCTAAGTAGAAAGGCAGCTTTCGGTGGGTGTGTAATGCCAGAATGGAGATGGATGGAGCAGTTCAGAGATATGGATGTAGAGGTATGGCCTGTTAACGAGAAAGTATTGGTTGCTACTATGGGGGTTTGGGAACCAGAAATAGTTAACAGGATCAAGGAAGCTCAGAAGGATGATCCTGAGTTGCAAAGAATTATTGACCACATTGATGATCATTCAGAGTTCAGATTGATTGAAGGAATCTTGTACTACAGAGACAAGTTGTGTGTGCCAGATGTGAAAGACATCAAGTTAGAGCTGATGACAGATGCGCACCACACCAGATATTCAGTTCACCCAGGGAGCACCAAAATGTATCAGAATTTGAAGAATCACTATTGGTGGGTGAAAATGAAGAAAGAGATTGCAGAATTTGTCGCTAAGTGTATGACTTGTCAGCAGATTAAGGCAGAACACAAGAAGCCTCCTGGTTTGCTTCACCCGTTGGACATTCCGCAGTGGAAATGGGAGCACATCACTATGGATTTTGTGTCAAGGTTGCCAAACACCAAGAAGGGCAATAATGCTATTTGGGTGATTGTGGATAGATTGACGAAGTCAGCACATTTTCTGCCATTCAAGACTGGTCAGTTTATGAACAAAATGACTGTGTTGTACAAGGACAATATAGTCAAGTTGCATGGAGTGTCTAAGTCCATAGTATCTGATCGAGACCCTAAGTTTGTCTCTCGGTTTTGGTCTACTTTCCAATCATCTATGGGTACTCAGTTGAAGTTCAGCACAGCTTACCACCCTCAGACAGATGGACAGTCTGAACGTACCATCCAGACATTGGAAGATCTTCTCCGAGCATGTGTTTTGGATTTCAAGGAGAGTTAGGATAAAAGCTTGCCTCTATGTGAGTTTGCCTACAATAACAGCTATCATTCAAGTATTGGAATGACACCATTTGAGGCATTATACGGGCGGAGATGCAGGACTCCAACATGTTGGGAGGAAGTAGGAGTTCGTAGTTTCCATGGACCCTCAGAGATTGCTGACTCCAGTGAGAAAGTCAGAATTGTTCAAATGAGGATGAAAGAGTCACGTGATCGACAGAAGAGCTATGCAGACAAGAGGCGGAGACCTCTAGAATTCCAAGTGGGGGATAAGGTGTTTCTGAAGGTGTCACCGATGAGAGGAGTTGTCAGATTTGGACAGAAAGGGAAGCTTGCGAAGAGGTTTGTGGGACCATTTGAGATTAAGAGCAGGATTGGAGACGTGACCTATCGTCTTGTGCTACCGCCTGAGTTGGCTGGTGTGCACGACGTTTTCCATGTCTCAATGCTTCGGAAATATGTTCCAGATCCTACTCACGTTTTGCAGCACGAGCCCCTTCAAATTCAAGAAGATGCAACCTATATGGAGCGTCCGGCACAGATCATCAACACCAAGGAAGTAATGCAGTGTACCAAGACCATTCAGTGGGTTAAGGTACAATGGGAGCATCATACTCCGGAGGAGGCCACATGGGAGCTCAAAGACCGGATGCAGAAGGCGTATCCTTATCTTTTTCCTGATGAGGTATGTTTAGGCATTTGGGGGACTAAATGTTCTTTTTAGAGGTGAGAGATGTAAGGTCTGCGACCTTACTGGGTCAGTTGGGCCCAATTACCGGCCCGTTGACCCATTCATTTTGATACTATTATAATTATTGTTTTATTAGATATTTAAATGGGTTTAGATGGCTAGCGAGTTTCTTTTAGTGTTAGAATAGTTCTTGCGGAGTTTCGTGCGATTCTGAGTTCGTTTGACCCTAGTAGGGGGCAGTTTGCAAATTAGGAAAAATTTGAGTGTTTTTTCGAAAAATCCATAGCGCCGTGATTTTGGGTTTGTTTGAAAGGTCTCGTCGCGTTAATCAATTTTGTCTTCTGGCTCGTTGCGATCCGACGACCAAAAACCCTTCTAATAATTCATTCTTTCACCGAACCCACGTAAGGGTAAATTAGTCTTCTTCCTTTCCCTCTCCTCTTAATCAGGGATTAGCCCTAATCTCTTAATCATTCTCTGCAACGAACGAAGCTACAGCAACCTTTCTTCTTCCTCATTCTTCCAAGGCTCCAGAACTCTTTCCCTGAAGGATCACTTCCACGATCCGAGCCGCTCATCTTCTTCCTCGCGATCTCCTCTTTCCATTGACATCAGTTTGGTAAGATTTCCCTCTCTTTCATTTTCTCAATCAATTCTCTTTGGTTTAGATTTAGGTTAGATCTTAACATTTTCCTCTCTTTTCTTCTCCTTTGCGTGTTAGATTGCGTTTGGTCGGGGTAGATCGAGGTTTCCGCAGTAGTAGGGCTTCTCCTCAGATTTCCCCAATTCCAATCTTCTTCTTGGTTAAGGTAAGTAGATCTGCATTTTATAATTAAGCATGTATGTATGTCTTCTATTGATTGGATATGTTTTCTTGTTAGGTTTCCCTAATTCCAAGCCTGTTCTGTTATTAATTTGGGTTTATTTAATTTAATTGTTAATTTTAGTGTTAATGTTGCACTTAGGCTCTGATCCACGATCACGGTCCGTATTGGATGAAATGTCGGGACATGGCACTTGAAGTCCTGACCTGTAATAATGGGAACTTAACGGTAGATATTGATGAATGGACCGTATAATGAGATAATACTAATTAAGCGTATAGAGAAGCGGGGTTTATAAGGGTATGTATTATTAGCTGTTGAGAATCACAAGGATGGATTAACTATCCTTGAACTCCGTGCCTCGTACCCTTGACTACTATCATCTCCTAATAAGGCTATCCAGTTCGGAGTACTCCCCACCTAGTGATTCGTAGGATACATGGATGTACGATTGGTCTGTCGAGGGTTATGATGCCGGCATGGACATGGATATTGAATGTTGAGAGATTAAGTACAGTAGGTACCGATGAGTGATCGGGTACCGAGACCGCCGGCATTCGGACCGGGTACATGTGGATGGATGTTGAGAGATTGAGTACAGTAGGTACCGATGAGTGATCGGGTACCGAGACCGCCGGCATTCAGACCGGGTACATGCGGATGAGTGTTGATGTTGATCTAGCACATAAGACCAATGGCTGGGACTTGGCAGTGGCTATAGATGAGTGTTGAGGTAGATCTAGCACGTAAGACCAATGGTTAGGACTTGGCTGTGGCTGTGGCTATGGATATTGATGGACTCTTGTACGCTCCTATCCGATGTGACGGTAGCGATGGGTGGCTATGACCCCCATGGATAATGTCCATCGACAGTTGTTGGGACAACGACGATGAGCTGGTTCTGACCCCTCACGTCCTTTGTACTTCAACTGTGGACGTACCTTTATATGCTCTTGTGTATGTATACTAGATGTATTATTATTATGTGTTATGGTTGCCATTGTTTATTTCTTTAACTGTCAACATTGTTACGATTGGATCTGGATACGATGGTTATGTATATGGTAAGTTTACTTTCCCAGGTTATCTATGTTATTAGTGACTTTGATGTGCTTATATGATTTATATGATGTCTTGATGATGATGGCTTCTCTTATCTACCTGATTTGCTGTATCAAACATTTGTTATATAAATATCTTGATTATAGTTTATACACTACACTCCACACTGTTTTCTATTGCACTATGATATTCTATATTTCTTTTGATATACTAATCACGCAGGTACAGCTGGGATCAGGTATGGTCTTCCTCTCTATTTATTAATATAATGTGTTGCCATCTAAACATGCCTATTTGCCTGGCTCATCGAGCCTGACCCAATCCTTGGTGTTTTCAGGTATCTTCTCTTCCGCTTCCTTTGATTTAGTCGAATTGCTTGGCGGCTGATCCGTTGCCGCGGGGTTCAGAGAATGATGCAGTTGGTGCATCGAGAGGCGTCTGACACTTAGATTTCTATTCTCTCCTTTTCTTGTAGTTGGCCGTGTCGGCCTAGGATTGAATAGTTAATTTAATTACGGAAAGTACTTTGTAATCCCTTAAAGTGAACTAAAATTTTTAGGGCTTTGTCCAATTACTCGCTCATATGAGATTCACACTTGATTATATTGCTGGATTTTCCGCATCTCTTAGGTACTTTCTTGTAGCACCCCGAGATTCGAGGCGCCCGGATCTTGGGGCGTTACACCAACTGTGTCCGGAAAGATTCTGTGTGAACTCTATTGTCTCGGTTTATGCAAAAGGTTGAACAGTTCAAGACATCATGTTCACTGTTCAACCAGTAAATCCGATAGTACTTCACAAAGGAAGATTCAAGGCCACAAGCTACCTCTCTCTATACAGAAGATTTCCAATTGTACTCTCTTTGTGTGTCTACATATCATTCCATTGCTTTCGGTCAATTTCATTCATGTGGGGGATTGTTGGAAAAATGGCTAAGAGCAACACTAGTTTTTTGTCAACTTTGAGCCAAAAACTAAGTGAGACCTACTTATCCTTTTGGGTGAGAATATATGGGAATGTAATCTACTCCATAAGTAGATTATGGATATGTATTGAGTTGCTCTAATCCATTAAGGAGTGAATGAGAAATTGCCTCCTAAACACCACTACTTGAACATGTTAAATATGGAAACAAAAGGAAGTGGTGAACTTGCTTCCCACATTGCTTGGGAGCAAAACATTCATTGGATATAAATATGCTTACCTTGATAGTATAAGATGAGCCTCAAGGGGCATCTCACTTTTGTAGATGAGAGAGGACCTAAATCAAGGTGTGATCACCACCACACACGCGGGCGCACCCCGCCCCACATCGAACCGGGCTGGGGCTTGGGCTTCAAGTGCGAGTTGGGCCTGACTCGGCCCACTACCCAATTTTTTGGAGAAATTTTATTTAATAAAATTTTCCTTTTTTCAAATGGGGTGTGTCTATGAGGTGTGTGCCCATTCGTTGTGTCCCAAGTCCCAAGAGGTATGTCCAAAGAAGGTGCATCTGTTCATCTGAACAGTCATTATTCTTAACAGATGCAAACCCCCCCCCCCCCCCATGAAGAGACCTGATACAAGCTATTTATATGCATCTTGTTCATGACTTTTCATCATCACAATCACTGCTACTGCATTGCATTTTCGAGTCATCATTTGTGTCTGGAGAGAGCTTTGTTGTACTGTTGGTTCGCTTGTCACACAGTTTGTAATGCTGTAACTGTTGTGAGACCGATCATTGTATCATAGGAGACAAACGTTATTGAAGCTCATAAGCACCATTGCGGGGGCGAAATTTGTCTTAAGGACATAGTGTGTAACACTAGCCTTAATCAACCTTCTTCTTCGAGTTCAAATTACTTAACAACTTCAACGACAACACTCTGTTTCTGCCTTCAAACTGTGAGTGAATTTACCTTTCTAGATTACATTCTGTAATCATGTTTTATTGTTGTTGTACTTCATTGTTGTGAGGGTCTATTTCCGAAATTCTGAACTATTTATGTATATACTCGGAACAATAGCGCACGGGGGGGGGGGGGGATGTTCTATTGAACAACATCAAAATCATTGCCAACTACCAATCATCAACACTAGTGATGAATAATCTCCACTAATTGCATGGCTAAAACACAAGATTTTTTTTTCTTTTCTTTTTTTTGACAAATTAAGTATAAAGAACTCAATTCCTATGAAAGCTTTTTTAACTACAACAACCAATTCCTCAAAAAATTACTTTGTTTTTCAATTATATCATAGTAAAATAGATGTATAGCCTATAAATGAGGGTTACAAATATTCTTAGCAATTTGTCATTACATTCTAGAGGCCTAGGTGTGGTATGCGGTATTATTAGCGTAGGAATTTTATAAATGGCATATCTCTAAATAGGAAGTCCTAACATGAAAATAAGAAATTTTAGACGTGTCATCCATTAAAGATTGAAGACGTCGAAAGCCGCAGCGTGATCCGACCTGGGGAGACTGCCCCATGTACTTATAAGGTAGGTCCGTCACTGAATTTATTTATTTATTCTGGTTCACCGCTTCCTTTCTTCTTCTTCTATTTTGTACCATTAATCAGTCAAGGTCTAATGACTGATTTCTTCATTCTTCAATCACAAAATGACTGGCAAGAACTCTCGTTGTTTATATGTTAATCTTCTTCAAATTTCAATTTTATCTTTGCTTATTCATAATCTTCCGCTTGTTTCATGGTATTTTGTAACTTGAAGTATCTGACTATCGAACATTGGTGTTGGTATTGTACGCGTCGCAGACAGGAAATGCGATGGATGCTGTTAGAACTAAGAACCCCACACCATCTCTTCTTGGATTGATTGTTCGAGAGATTCAAAAAGGGCACAGATACTATTATGGGTTAGGTATTGTTTCAGCAAAGCTTTTGTATTTCCATAACTCGTAGGCAAATATTGGTTGTGTGATTGCTGAATGTTGAATTTTGATTGGGTGTGTGTCATAATGAATGACCCCGGGGGAGTAAAAAAAAAAACAGAATGAAGTTAAACATGCTGTCCCAGATGTTCAATCTGTAACTTAATGTAGTAAACCTGCATAAAATTCTGTTTTGAATCAAATGTTGTAGAAAACAAACTTCTTTTGGGAACAACGATGCTTTAAAGTGGTGAAATTCCATGAAAACAATAAACCTATCTTTGAAACAGAAGAAGAGATTTGGTATTCTACTTTCATTTAATGATTCTATGACAAGGAACTTACAGAACCCATCTTAGCTTTATGCCATTCATCATAGTAGGCTTGAAGAATACCACTATAACGTGAAAGTCCGAAACCTGTCTGTGTATCTGGAATTCTCAACTCTCTACAACTGCTGATAAAGGCCACTTTCGTCTATTCTTTAACAAAATTAACCCAACAAACCATCCTGTCATCTCTTCATGTGGCACTTCTTAGTTTAAGCACTTTTTTTTTTTAATCATATGCATCTAAATAAAGCGTGTTTGTTGAAATCTGCTCTACGTAGAAATAATTTCTTCAAAGTTTCCTATGGCATATAAACCCAAAAACAAGTTGAAGCGTTTTATCGTTGTCTATCTAATAATAGAACATACTTTTTCTTGCAGAGCTTCTTACCACATGAGGGCACTGTAATTTTTATCGTTTCTAATACAGGGGAGAGGGATACACCAGATTCCATGAAGGTTGATTTCTTCAACCAAAAAAAAAAATCTCGACTGTTTTTTTCTTATTTGTGCAATGCGAGTTTTTCTTTTCATGCATCCTGTTGAGTGTTGTGCATGGCTTCTCATTTTCATTCTGTACTTCTCTAGGTATTTTGGAGGTCCCTTTTGCAAAGAAATCTAAGTCGCCAGTGGTTGGAAGGAGTTCGCTATGCTGTGTTTGGTCTGGGTGATTCTAGTTACCAAAAATATAATGTAACTGTTGTCATATTTTTACATGTTACAGTTTATTATTTTTCTCTTTTTACATGGACTTTGTGAAAATCAGCAAAGTTCACTCTCTCTCTCTCTCTTTTATGTGCTTTATTTTAGCTGAAATTCATGTATCTTCTATTTTTTCTTATCTTTGAGTAGTCATTTTAGAAGATGATCTCATGTAGGTGTGTGTGGGTGGGTTCATGGGGGCTAGTGAATGATGGGGTTTGGGGCATGTGAATTCATTGAATATATTGGTGAAACTTGGTGTTAGAAGAGGGGCTTTGTATTTTGTAATTTTTGTCCACCTTTTCTACTTCAAAATGGGAAAAAAAAATGAAGAGCTAAGGTCCAACTTGATGAAGAGGAGAGGGGAAGAAGAAGAATGGGAAAGCCCTAAGTAGATCCACTGGCTTGGAATGAAGGGATCTGATCTGGTTTCTATAGTGAAAAGGATATCTGATTTGGCCATCATCATGAGGGGAAGAATCTGGGTGGAGCAGGGATGTGCACGGACTTCAATAAAGATGATGGTTATAAGGTGATTGTAGCTTGAGATCTAAAAAATTTTAGATTGAATAATCCACAGCAGGGGATCAATCTGTGCAATTGCCATTTGAATGGTTGGTCTCAATCTCCTCTTCACCTTCAGCTCATCCAAATCAGGTGCACTTGACAGTGAGTGTGGTTACATGGATGACTCCTTTCAAGAGAAAGCGATTTGGTCTCTGCTCAACATGGTTGGCTGGGCTTGATCCTCACAGAAGTAAGGAGACTAATCAAAGACAATCTTGCATACACCGAAGAATTAGCAGCTCCTGAGCCTATGCCACCAGTTTGCAGAGGACTCCGCGCAATCTATATACCATGATTTAGACGGTTGATTTGATGGGCCTTACACCATGGATAGAGCATTGCTTGAAAATTTCAGATTGGAAGATGCCCCCTACTCAACCATTGGCATTCAAGTAGACAGCGAGTAAAATTACACTGATCATCCAAATGGTGGGAAGAAAATAATACACTGAACGTACAATCGATGAAGAAAGAAGTTTTAGTATTAGGATCTTCCAATCTGGGGTGTTTTGTCACATCCCCATCTGCATGGACCAAATCCCACCCAAAGGGTCCAACTAGCCATGGGCCCAACATGGATGAAATTCTTCAACTCGGCACATCTGTGCATTAGATTCTAGAACCATCCCAACCCCACACCCCCACCCCAAAAAAATTAAAAAATTCTGTACAGGGATTTTTGGTCATCTCATATAGATGGCAAAGGGTACTGTCTGAAGAAAAGAGTGGGGGCTTCTTTGTTGCATTCTTGAGGGATCTGCCACTAAAATGCCAGATGATGTTCATTCGTGCCTTGAGGAAATTGTCTCAAGAGAGGGTTGTGTTGTGTGCCTAGGGAATCAGCTGCTAGGTGGTTCAGAGTACTAGAAAGGGAAGGTAGATACATCATCGAAACATGGTCGTGAAACTTGGAGGGTATGAAGCTTGATTTAAGAAGTTCCAAAATAAATTGGACACAATTGGGCATTCGTGGTGTTGTGATATAGAACATTTCCTATCTTCAGTGTATTTCCCTTGCAAATGATGTTAACCCTATATGTTGGGAAAAGAGGACTCTGAAGTCTGAACCCATATGATGTTGTCTTCCATGTGCATGAGGAGCTTCAATTGAGATTCATGTGGCTTAGTGGGAAGACCACACTGATTTTATTAAAGATGTATGTGCTTATGCACTGCTGGGTGCCTTTAGCGGATTAATCTAAAGTTGGGTATTCTTGCGCGCGCGCACAATATATGCTTGAAAAAAGAAAATGCAGTTTTATGGGTCCACATGGCAATGGATGTGGTTTTCTTAATCAGGTGGCAGCCCCACTGATGGTGTTGGATCATCCATGAGGTTGCTAATCTTGTAATTTATATAGAACAAAGACATGGATTTAGTCTATATATTCAAGCTATGGGCAAAATGGTTGGGTCCTTTGCCAAAATCTTGCAATCAACAAGACTCAATGAAAAATCATCTCTTCTAACCTCAAGCATTAAAAATGGCAGTACTCTCAAACATTAAAAAGTCGCCCATTTAACTATAATCCATCCATTTATTCGTTTCCATTAGGTTAGGTTTGCACCCAGTTCCATGAGTGCCAACTACATGCAGATGACACGGCCAGTGCCATCAGGGTAAACACGAATGTGGATTTTGTTTGAATGTCGCTCACCTTATTTACAATTTTATGTACACCGAGCTCAATGGAAACCCACAGCTTCAACAAATCCAACAAATTCATCTCATGTCATCAAGCAACCCAAGCTATCATTCGGAAAACCTCAAGCACCTGCTAAGTCCGGTCCAAAACCCAAGCCTCTCCAATCCTGGTTCACTGACAGACTCCTTAAAATTGGCCACTTCACTTAGCTCTTCTAATGAATCAACAACATTTTGAAGCCTAGCAACAAATTCAATCAAAAGTGACGCGAACGTCGCCAAAGACAAGGCACTTACACTTTCTTAAGTTTGTGACTCAACTTCACTAAGGGCTCCATCTGAATAGAACAATTGCCGTGGGGACCACAAGGGATGTTTCTGAAACAAAGTTTCAGGGGACCCAGCCAGCTGTGTATAGGAATTCGAGATCGTGTTAGAGGGGTTGTTAACACCCCAATTCTTGGAAAGTGCAGGTGGAGGTGGTCCAAGATTAGAGATGTCAAACGGGCCCGGGCCCGGGCCCGGCCCGCCAGGGAAATACCCTGGCACGGCCCGCCATGGGGCGGGCTGGAGCGGGCCTGTTTTTTTTTTCACTTTTTTAAAAATAACACTAATACCCAACACAGCCGGCAAGCCTTTCAAAATTATAATGATATAAAAAGACCAATGACTAGTAAGAGGTGTTTAGAAAGGGAGAAGATACTAAAATGTATCTTTTATCTTTTCTGTAAAGGGCCAATTGTAGTAATAGTATTAAATATTTCTGCATCTTCAATGATAGAAAATTAGAAATCAAGAGTAAAAAACTCCAATAGTGTATCTAATTTTGTCTGATAGACTCCTACACCTAGATTAGATCTGCTTCCATGGTCAAAGGACACCACCACTGGGCATCAAGAAATAAAATTCAACAAGGTCATCATGATGAAGGTTGAGTCCACTAGTCCTATCACTTGAGGATCGGGGTTTTACCCGGCTTCTCTTTAGGTCTGAAGGGATTAGTCAAGCCCGGAGAGTTTCTTAGAAAAAAAAAACACCAAGATCACGAAAAATGTGTGTGCTCAAGCTTGAGCATAGCCTTTTAGGCAATTTGTCACGATATACACTTCTTACGTAGAAATATTCGAGGATTAGAGACTCAGAGTAGTATAAATAACACTAATAAATTTAGAAAAAGAATAGAAAGGTTAGAGTATTATAGACTTTATAAAATTGAAAATGACACAAAATACCCCTTATATGACCGTTTTATAGCTGTTTGGGGGGGTAAAATGGATAAAAAAAATTTTAAAAAGTCACTTTTGGGAGGGTCAGACGGGCCGTGCGTAGCGGGCCGTGCCTGACGGGCCATGGAGGGCAGCCCACGTGCCTGGCGGGCCCAGGCCAACGGGCCCAACCTCCTTGGCACAGGCCGTGCCGGGCCACGGCCCGTTGACTGGTTCAGCCCGGCCCAGCCCATTTGACATCTCTATCCAAGATCAAGCACTTCTTCACTAGTGGACTTTGCAGCAAGTGGTTTCCCATCATCTCGCAAAGCGTTAAGATCAGCTTTAGCATCTTTAATTATCACAGTTCGGTTACCAATCTCCCAGCAATCTGAATTGACAAGGTATGATTGTCCGTCTATCTTCTTTTGCAGCTCTTCTGCGGCCTCGTGCACTACTAGGAGGATGTCTCCAGGATTCAATTTCACCATTGCCTTAACTTTGTTGCCAAGCTCATGCAGCACTTTGGCACCTTCAATGCCAACTCTCAGCAGCTCAGCACTAAAAACCTGTCTTCTTTCTGGTGGAGCCTACAAAAACAGTTTCCAATATATATAAGACAATTCGACTATGGTGCCTGGTTTATTAACTGTACATGCTCTCTGCATGCATATATCAACATTATGCAATACCAACACTGTCACTGGGCACTTGCAGGATTCTTGTAAAATATGATCCAGGCAGATCATGCAAAACTATGATTATGAAATACAAACTTCTGGAACTTGTTACTTATATTCTTAGTCATTAGGAAAAATGTAAAAGAAATGTTAATAGATTTGTTGAAAATTAGCATGTTAGACATACTAACACAGACTTCCATGGAAAAAGTTATCTACATCAGTTTCGTTGAAAATTTGCAGATAGTTTATCTACATCAGAATGGCTTGCCTGCATTGCTCTTGAAGAGACTTCCATGGAAACAGGTCACTTGCTGCAATTAGTCATTTCACTATCCTTTTAGCATTTGACCTATGGAGTAGCTTCTTGACACGGGAAAAGGAGCCTTCTGCAGCCGACAAAGAAGAGTCCCCCCCCCCCCCCCCCCCCCACCACATCATGCATTAAACCTCCAGTGAAGACTTCTATTTATTCTGTTTCTATAGTAATAAACATAGAGCAAGAGGAAAATAGTGCATTCACAAAATATTTGAGGCAGGCAGCAGTTAGCTGGATCAAATGCGCCTCAAGATAGTATGTGCAGACAAGGTCAGGTAACTTAGCCTCGCATGGGAAAAAATAAGTCCAGAGACAATTGAAATACCATTACCACATTGGTTTGTATCATGTTTCCCTAGTGTGAATCTTATGTATAATTCTTTATGAAGCAACCTTAACATAAGAAAAGTCATTCACGGTCATTCAGTAGAGCACAGCCTCATGGAAGGAGACAAATTACATCTAGTGTCCAATCTGACTGCCTTTTGTTTTGGATAAGCTCAAAACTTGCAACCTCGTGGTTGCACCAGTGAGCTCCTTCCAACTGCTTTCGACAGAAGGGAATAAGTATTTTTCAGAAAAGAAAAAAGAAGCAGGGTGGCAAATATATGATGGTGTAGAGTGAGGTAAGGGATCTTACATTTGTGGTAAAGAAATCCTGAGTTTAGTCCTGAGTTTAGGACTTCTTCAAACCAAGTAGACCTTGAGATTATGAAAGAAAGATTCCTTGTCGGGGATAGCAAATGGATCCGTTTTTGGAAGGATTGATGGCAGAACTCATCCTAGCTACTCAATCTGAAAGATTATTCTGCCTCTCAAATTACTAAATGAAGTAATTGGCAAGCTAGATAGAGTCCAAAGATCTGTAGCAATTCAACCGCAAGGTAAATTGATTCTCATTTATGCTTTAGGTTGCAAGGTAGATTGATTCTCATTTACGCTTTAGGTTGTTTTATCTTTCCTTGGCTTTTTCATTGTCTAGACGCTCTGCTCAACTCGTCTTGTCCTAATGTTTCTTGTGCTGGGCAGGGGGCTTCTCTTAGTTTTGTGCCTGATCTGTGAGCTTTATGTTCTTCTTGGAGGCCCTGCTATATCTCCACAGCTTCCAAGTGTGCTGCTCAAAGACACTTGACTGCACCTGATCCTAGTTCTCACTCCATTGTCAATCTATTAGATCATCAGCCCTTGTATATTTCAGTCATTTCCCCTTTTGGTAGTTCAAAGTATAACTAAAATAAAAAGACGCAATCTGAAATTGAATTGAATGACTGGGGAAAAATGGGTGTGAAATCCCACTTCCAAAAGGGACCAAATGGATACCAGAATTGATTTTTTGGGATCAATCTTCAATTTAGTTAAAAAGTTGTTCATCCCTCAATGGGTTTTAATATTGAGCCAGGGCAATGGGTGTTTCTGTTGTTAAGTAGTTTGTTTGCCGCACCTTTAACGCCTAGGCATTTTGAGTGTATTGGTTAGTAATTTGAGATGGTATCAGAGCCAACACATGTCTTGTGTGTGGCCGCATGTAAGCAAGGCAAAAAGGCCCCATGCCACATCTTGTGCAGGCGTGTGCTTCGAATCCGCGCAGTCTCCCGCTCGACACCCGCCCTAAGGGTGGTGTTAAGTAGTTAGTTCGCCACACCTTTAATGCCTTGGCATTTTGGGTGTATTGCTTAGCAACTTGAGATCTCTTAGTAAAGGCCAGAATTTCTTTTTCTGATTTAGAAATGGAATGATTAACATGCATCAATGGACTTTCAGTAGTGCTCGTCTCCCTTGTAAAGCCAAGTCCTCATGTTGATGGCCAGTGGAAGCCAATTAAACATGAGAGCTCATTGACCATCTAGGCTACGCTGGACCATATAATAGAGATAATAGAGAAATGGAAATCTGATCATTGCATAAACTAAAACTTGCTTTCAGAGCCGTGCTAAGATTGAATTGCTCAAGCCTGATGAGGAATATGGGGGATATTCCACTACAATCATCTCATTAAAATCAAGTCAATAGTATGAGACATGGACACCTCATTTGTTCACGTTCTAAGAAAGGCAAATGCAGGAGCAGATTTTCAAAGTATACCGAATGAAAGCAGAGTATTTATTGTCAGCAACACCACTAGTTAACTAAATGAAAGAGTAATACCTGTATCTCTGATAGTAAGCGTCCATGCAGTGCCATCACCATCAATGCACTATGCCTGAGTGCTCCACTGACTTTAATGTAGTTCTTCCAAGGATATCTCATCATCTTATAAGGGCCATGGGGTGGCTCCCAGGTGGAAAAACCCCCCTGAACATGAGATTTTCAAATGAATGGTACATTAACAAATTGCCATAAGTGGACAGTTGTTTGTGAGACGATAAACATACCAAATTCTCTTCTCAGCTAGCTGATTCCACTGATGTCCTGTAGTCTTTGTAAAGAGGATCATCCGAAGCTTGGTATGTAAGAAATTAAGAATCTTCAAAGGAACCCTCTCATATTCGACACATTGAAGATAACCCATTAACACAACCTAAGAAAATTTACAAGTATCAGCTAAGGATGTCCAAGAAACAAATATGGCATAAACATAACAAGATAAGGTCATTCATTCACTACCTTCCAGTGAGTTGGCGACAACCATGAAAATTTTCACCACCAGATTATGCAGTTCCTCACCTGACCAGATGGGTAAATGCATATATTTACAACCAAAGAAACACTAGCACCAAGTGCTATGAGCAAGGATCGAGCCACTGCCATATGGATAAATTCCCTTATCTCATAACAAGAGACCATTATGATGGAGTAGTCAGCATGAAAATCTGGAATCCATATTCATATGGCTTCAGTGTCGGGTAAAATTTCATGAACGTTGCACAAAAACCTGATAACACAATATGAAGAAAGAAAAGGCCTTTCCCTTCAGA
Source organism: Cinnamomum chago (assembly GCA_038049695.1). Taxonomy (NCBI): domain Eukaryota; kingdom Viridiplantae; phylum Streptophyta; class Magnoliopsida; order Laurales; family Lauraceae; genus Cinnamomum; species Cinnamomum chago. The sequence goes on from CP142451.1 coordinate 126,776,391, forward strand.
AATCCTTACAAAAAATGTGAATCTTAGACTGCATTTAATGGGTAAAAAGAGTTCCCTTTCCACCAAAAAAACTATCATTACATTCTCTGCTGCAGCTGCTGCTTCTTTTTTTGGATTCAGATGCATTAGTAAGGTGCCAAATTTCATGATTTTCAGGGCAAACTGACTTCTGTCAAAACACTCCATGAATGTTTTTGAAATGGTAAAAAGACCTTTTTTGTGAACAAAACACTCCATGAATTAAAAAAGAAGACATTACCTGCGATGAAGATGCTGAGAAGAATAGAAAGTTCCTCATAGTGTCCTGTCAGTATTGATATTTCTGCAATGCCAAGAGCAAGCCAACCTCCAATCATCATCCCCAAAGCTCGATTAAGTCCTCTATTAAGCGTCTCTCCTACAGATAGTGGGGGAGGGGGGAAAAGGTTTACTCAGAAAGAACCAAATTCTTGAATACTTCCACTCTGTTTGGATGCATTACATTTGGTTGCCTTATAGAATATAGATGATTATGATTATATTAATCTTGTGTGTTTAGATCATAGGTAGGATGCTGTTCCTCTACTTTCGTTGGCCCAAATCATTACCATCAAAATCACCATTTGCAGAGAAAAGAAAATGACCCAATGTAGTTGTTTCCAGCATCCCCACATATATTAACTGAACTATTCAGACATGATTTCCCTGATGCTAGTGGTGTGAAATGGCATTTCTAAACCTCATGAGTTGTCCAAATTCTGGAGTTCCATAATCCACTTCGTACATAAGCATTGTGGGGAAATTATGAGGGAGACAGTACAGAGAACTTGGAAGGAGAATCTGGAATTCCCCCGACAAGAATTCCCATAATTCTCCTAATCCATGATCTGGGTGCATCCAAATTCACCTAAAAAAGGCCGACATTATCACCAGAATCCAGATAAAAAAAAACCTGGAAAGTAGAGATCTTTTAGTAGTGTTCTTACCAATGCTAAATTCGAAGACGAGGGGGACGGTGATGATGGCCCAGACGGAGTAACGGCTGGTATCCATGTCAGAATCTTTCCAAAAGATGAGAAGAAAGATGACAGTGAGAGACAAACCCATCTTGGCAGAGAAGATGACCATCCTAGGATCTGAACATCCAAATTCCTAACATATAGTGATGAGATTGCGCAGCTGCTTCCACAGCTTTGAAATCTAATCTCTGAAGCTCGAGAAACAGACGAACTTGGATCTGATGCCTTGTTCTGAATGGTACCCAAGGACGACATCTCTCTCAAGGAGCCTTTCCTTCATATATTCTTCGATTTATGTCCAAAGGTGCCACTTTCTTCTTCTTCTTCTTTTCTTTTTTCTTCTCCTTCTCTTAGAAACTGCAACTTGAATAGAAGATGGTAATCAAAAGGAGAGAAGGCAATTTCTTGGAATTTGGTAGGAAAACCCAATCAGGAATCCTGTTTCTCCAAGAGTTTTCTGACTGTGCGAGAGAGAACAAGTCGTTGAAGGTAGTTAGTTAGGAATCCGCTGACCCTCCTTACGGTTGATCATTGGTAAAATCTAAGATACACGGCACCACCCACTAGCATTGCGTATCAAGTAAGGCCCCCAACCGGTTCGGACGGGAGACCTCCGGCTCATCCAATCATGCCACACAAATCTCCCTCATATGAGATCAGCCATCACCATCTGATCAGTAAAATAGAGGGTAAATTTTTCCTGTTAAATTAATCAGAAAATAAATGATAGAAATCCAAATTACAGCTACCTTTGTATCGTTAAGAAGTTCATATAATGGACCTACCAATATCAATTTAAACCTTCACACACAGCTACCCATGTGAATTATGGTTCATCCCAGTCTGGCATCGATCCATCCAACCATTTATCCATCATTGACTCTCTCTCTCTCTCTCTCTCTCTCTCTCTCTCTCTCTCTCTCTCTCTCTCTCTCTCTCTCTCTCTCTCTCTCACACACACACACACACACACATTGGCCATGACCATTATTTTGGCTAATGATAGATAATGGCTAGATTGAAAGTGCTGTTGACAAGCTTATAATGGAAACAATGGAGTTAATCACCAGAATGACTAATGAAAAATCCGGCCATAGGTTCCATTCTCAAGGTGGGAAAACTCTCCGGGTTGACCCTTGACTCTCCCAAGTCTTCAGCTTCTGATGAAGGACCAAGTCAAATATAAGGGTGACTTGGCCGACTCCACTTGTTTTAGTAAGCTGTTTGCATCCAAATTATTTGATAGGTAAATCTGATTTTAAACAATTAATGCTTATTTTTAAGTAAGTATGCACAAGGTTTGGATTCAACAATTTACAAATAATGATTGGAATTTAAATTGACACTTATATTTGATCTTGCATTCAATATTTGGACTAACAATTTATGTAATATGCAATATGTTTTTCTTTTATTTTCCTTATTACAATATTTTTCTTCCATATATAAATTTATTATTTTGAATTGAATATCATGAATGCATTTAAATAAATGTATATTTATATTTTATAAGTATTTGATCTATTTTAAAATATTTTTTTAAAATGACATGACTCTCGAGTCACCGCGTTCACTCCACCCGAGTCAAATTTCTTGCATTAGACGAGTCGAGTCCTAGTAACGAGTTTTCCTAGGTGATTTTTGGGACAACGTAAATTATTTTCATAGGACAATCACAACAGAACAAGAATCCCAACAAAGAGTTGTTTCTTTTGCATCCAGATTTGATGACCAAAACCCCCGTCATGATGGGTCAGAAAAACAATAGCGCCCCAAAAGAAAAATGATAAACACAATCATAGAATTAGGTTCATGCCAGTTTTGGACAGTAATGATGTGACCAATTGAGGGGTTTGGTTCAGACCAGACTCGGTTACTCATTTGTCCAACCAGAGATGATCATCATCATCAAAACTGTAGTCTTAGCCTTAGGCCGTGACAGTTCCCACCTGATTGCCCCCACATCAATCTCTGCCATGTCCTTTACTGTGATAAATATTTTTTTCCTGGTACTGTGACGAATATTTAGAAAAAACAAAATAAAAAAGAAGTTGCCATTATATAGTAACTCAAAAGGCTTCTCTTTATTTCTTTTCATATGTGTACACATATAATACATGAATATACCCAGGGAGCAAAACCTTAATAGCCTCCCATGGCAATGCAGATTTATATTTGAACATGGAGAAAAGAGATATATAGAACAGAAACAAAAAGGATTTCACATAGATTACAGTAACTTCAAAAGCCAAGGTAGCCTAAACAGCTCCTGAAACTTTCTTTCTGGGACCGATGGCCATTGATGATGCAAAGAAGTTGCCCTTTTCATCTGAAACTGGGATCCATCTATAGCTCTCTTTATCTCTTCCGGGTTTTAATGGGAATGGACCCCGTAACCGAGCGGTTCTTCTTTAACAGTTGTGGAACATTCTTTTTGGAGCTAGCAACCACTGTAGATACAGAGTATTCTTTCTGTTCATCTGAAACCTGTATCTCCCTACAGCTTCCCTCATCTGTTTCAGATTTTTCTGGGGATGAACCCCATATCTGAACGGTCAAACTTCCACCTGAATAATAAGAGAAGGATTAATTGTATATGACACTTTTGCAGGGGAAAGATGCTGGACATGTTTGGATGTCCAGTTGTCAGCTCAACACTGAAAATGGATACTAGCACCTAAAACCCAAAATGTGTAGACTGGTAGCAGCCCTCCATCATAGCATTTTCCTGTTTCTCCATTTCTCAAGAGGAAGTTTACACGGGTATGAATGCTTCTCAATATGTGGAGCAGAAAACAGTAAAAGCAAGTAAGCAACAATTTGCTCAATGCCCACCGGGGTGATGGTTCACTGGCATAAGGTGTGGGTTCACTTCCCACATCTTATGTTTGAGTCCCACGCAAGACTTACCTAGTGCATGTGTTGCGGGGTCAAACATGTGCCCAGGGGAATAGTCCTGTCGGGTATAAAATACCAGGGGGATATCATTAAAAAAAAAAAAACATTTTTTTTTCAATTAAACAATGTCATGAGTAGAGCAAACTATCGACCACTTTAACCGAGATGACTTATCCGAAGAAACTCTCCTTTCAAACATCAAACAAGTCCTAAACTTCTATGGAAATAGTAAATCTTGATGCTGACCCCAAGAAAGAACTGCAGGACTTCAAAATGAATAAAAGAGGCGGCAAGATACTATGAATCATGTGCCATTTACAAAACAGTACTGAAGACATCTAGTATTGGCCAATGAGTCAATTTGTCAAGACTAACAGGAACCTTCGAGATAAGGACAAGGGTAAAAGAGTTCATAGATTTGATTTGTCTCAAAGCAAATGATCTATTCATATCTTTTTTTTTATGGACTTGTTCTTATGATCTTTCTTAATTGTCCAAAACATGTAAAGCCTTTCACTAGTTATAGAATGCCAATCAGCTGTGACTCATCTAAGTGGTCCATTAACACTAACGGACAGTCATCGTGGATAAATGAACTCCATAAATCATAATTCATCTTTTTCTCTTCTTTTCTTTTTTTCACTGATGAGGGTATCCCCATGGAGGTATTTGACCCAACTGGACTAATCCCTCGGGCGCACACACAACTTTAACTTTTAATTTTTCATGTTAAATGAAAGGATTGCTAATATTGCATGCTGCACTTTCAGAGTGCCAGGTCAGGTGTTCATTGTCCTAATCACGAGGTTGTGGGTTCAAAACATGTTGCCAATAGATAAGAAAACGCACATCAGAGCAATCCCTTATTAGACAGCCCTACTTGTACAGATGCTGAAGTTTTTTCAAGTTTGTCATCTCATCCACAATGACCCACCTTACAAGTAGAAATTGCCTGTTTTTCTTCAAGATGGCAAAGCATGTCTGAGTATGGCAGATGGTCAAGAGTATCTGGAAATGGCATGTTTCTTAAAGGTATGCCACCTGGCACATGCATCCACATAAAACCAACCCAATTTTCAAACAAATAGAAGACTAGTAGATTGGATCAAAAGTCAAAACCATAGAAATGATATATAAGAGAAAGGGCCTCAACATGTCTAAGAAACAATCTAAACAAGGTCAGTTATCCCTAACCATTTGAAAGACTAGAAAGTTTCATAAATACAAACAGCCTACATCCTACATACCAACTAATATTATTTTATAAAAATTAGGAATGCTAAGAAGCCATTTAATTTTCTAAGCGTCGTAAATGAAAAGGAATCTTAGAAGTCATCTTACCTAGTACAAGGGCCGCCCCGACCCAGCCAGTGGTGCCCCACCTTTCACCAAGGAGGAACCATGCAAAAGCAGCACCCCAGACAGGCTCCAACCCATAGATTATTGCAGTTTCCGTTGCTGATACATCACACATTGCACCCATCTGCACAATCACAAATCGCTGTTGGTCAACAATTGCATAAATCATTTGTCAAAATCAAGTTCATCAACACTTAAAAAACATTGTTTTCCAACAAAAAGAAAGTATAATATCCTTGGCCCTTGCTTCTGTCATATGGACTCATTAGGTAATCCATACATTTAATATGATGGGGACCCTGGATAGACCATGGACAAAGCACCCCAGATGGGAAAAGACACTAAGCATGGAATATCTGGTGTTTTTTTCCGTGGATGTAGACAATGGCAGTAAATTGTTCCTATCCATTTATGTGAATGCAGTGGATCAAAGTATCTCAAATGGGGGGATTTTGGAGGCATAATAATATGCAGTGTTACACAATCATATACACTTTCCAGTCACTATAATGTGGACACTAGTACATATAAAATCCCTGGGGACACCATGCATTCTTGCAGACTCATATCGAGGATCATCTGATTCTCTTCCATGTACACATATAAACAGACATTAAAATGTGACTAAAAAGACAATTATAGCAATAATGAAACTTAAAAACTCTATGAAACCAACCTCTAGCCACAAACATAATCCAGTTGAAAATACACCGGTGTAGAGGGCAGGTATCCATGGAAATGAAGCCACCCAATCCCACATCACACTCCATCGCCATGGTGCTGAGATCAATCCATGCACATCATCAAACCCACCCATACAGAAATACCAAATAGTTGAAAATAAAGCCACAATGCAGACCTGAAATCACAAGATATATTCCAAGTTAAACCATGGTACTACCGTGGTAAGAAATAGTTTGTCTACAAGTGAAACATCATGTAAAGACATGAAAAACAAGGAACAAAGAGTAATAGTTATCGGGTCTGCACTTCCATGACCCACTCACATGGCACATTAGATGGACATGCAAGCCATTAATCAAGTGGGGCCTTTGTGGATGCCCAGACCCAAAATCATGCTGATGAGCTATGGTGTATGAAACAGGATTGTCAGTTGAAAGGGAGTAGCCTTTTTCTTTGAATGGTATCAATTTTGTATTAATATAGTATTTTTTTTATCGGTAAAGAGCAGAAAGATCCTATCTGCTGCTTTGTCAAAACTCAATATAGAAAAACTTGCAGACAGCCATAGAATGATAGACACAAAACAAGGCTGAGACACATGAGTTAGAGGGGTAGTGGCACTACATCTCAATAACTCAAAAACAGATGCCATACAAACTTTTGTCGGAATGTATGGCTTCATATTAGACCTCCTGAGAATATGACAGAATGTAACTTGCAATTTCTTAATAAAATCATGTATCACCTCTGCCACATCAACCAGTCCCCACTACATGGAGCCAAGCTATTCCCACTAGCCCAGAAGATGACTCTGGAAATCACCTTCAATGATGAGGCAGTAATACCTGGACAAACAGCCTCCACAAGATCCGCATTAAGGGCCATCCAACTGGCCTAGAATAGCCCTTGATAACAGTAGATGCTTGTCTCTTAAGTAATCCTACTACCCACAGGCCCTGGGTTACCATCAATGTTAAGATTAGTAGAACACGTTAGAGGTAAGGTGTCACGACCCGGACCCGGACCCGAGATCAGAGTCATTAGGGTTAACCCCCGGGTCGCGATGATTATCATACTTACTCCCGTAAACCCCGATTAACCGAAGTCTACAAGGGATCTTGCATACATACATGTCAATGTATAGTTGCGGAATATAATAATATACATTGACAACCATTTAACAAAACGAATCATATACTTTACTTTGAATCGTAAAGTTCACCTACTATCAACCACTGCATATTTAAAATACAATGCAGGGAATATCATTTCGAATACTTACAATACCATAATGAATATACAATTAATTCCTAAAAAGTTTTCCCAAAATATTCCATGTTATTCGCTCTCCAATCATGTCCATTCGGTTAGACCTCCTGGAGGTATCGAATGGGCCTCCTCTGCTGGCGGGACGGTCTCGGAGGGACCGGCACGGGCAACTAAGCCTGTAATATCATCAGTAATACCATGAACACGATGGTTCAACAAGATATATACATATGATGATAGCATGTTTGACAATTCCTAACAATTCATTGAATTGAATGAGAATGAAGCTCAAATGAGCAAATTGAGGATTTGTGTATAAATACGGATTTATACGTATTTTTTCGAATTCGGAAAATCTTGATACTAGCATGTGTATCTCGACGAGTACGATGATTTTCGTAAAAGACTTGAATTGATTCGACGAATATCGGATCAAATGGACCTTTAATTGACTCAAAATGTAAATGAATGAATGAAAGGGGGGTTAAATGCAAAATGGACTTGTATAAGATAAGATGAACTCCTTTTGAGTTCATTCATCTCCTGTAACCTAAGCTACAGCCGTTTCTTTCTTCCTTATTCAATTTCTTCTTCTTTCTTCATTATCAAGAGTGGATTTGAGGTGACTCAAGTGAAAGGAATTCATCCTTTGCATCTTCTTTACCATATTCTTGAGTTTTCTTGGAATTCAAGCTTGAAAGGAGAGAAATCCAACTCAAACCAAGCTAAACAAGGAGTTGAAGCTCCACTTAAGGCAAGCCTATGCATGTGTTTATGTTTATGAATGTATTGTCATTGATTTTGATGCAAAAGAGATGATGATTCACAAGTTAATGTGTTTTAGGGGTTTAAAACCCTCATTAAGCTATGCATTTAATGGAATGGATTAAGATAAGTAGGGTTAGATTAGTTAGATTATAGTCTTGGATTACCTTTGTGAAGTTCATGAAATTATTGTCAATCAGGTTCAAAAGAGAGAAAGAAAGGAAAGGGAGAAAAAAAATCCCTTCACTGCACTGCAGGAACAGAACTTATGTTCTGTTGCTGCAGTGTGGCCGGTCGACCGGCCAGCAGGGCCCGGTCGACCGGGCACACTGGGTCAAGCTCGAAAGAGCCTGACCAAAATACATTCATAAATATAAACACATGCATAGGCTTGCCTTGAGTGAAGCTTCAACTCCTTGTTTAGCTTGGTTTGAGTTGGATTTCTCTCCTTTCAAGCTTGAATTCCAAGAAAACTCAAGAATATGGTGAAGAAGATGCAAAGGATGAATTCCTTTCACTTGAGTCGCCTCAAATCCACTCTTGATAATGAAGAAAGAATAAGAAATTGAAGAAGGAAGAAAGAAGAAAGAAACGGCTGTAGCTTAGGTTACAGGAGATGAATGAACTCAAAAGGAGTTCATCTTATCTTATATAAGTCCATTTTGCATTTAACCCCCCTTTCATTCATTCATTCATTTACATTTTGAGTCAATTAAAGGTCCATTTGATCCGATATTCGTCGAATCAATTCAAGTCTTTTACGAAAATCATCGTACTCGTCGAGATACACATGCTAGTATCAAGAGTTTCCGAATTCGACAAAATACGTATAAATCCGTATTTATACACAAATCCTCAATTTGCTCATTTGAGCTTCATTCTCATTCAATTCATTTCCTAATCATAGTTACTATTTCATTACGCCTAAATTACTCATGGTTAGGCTAATTAAATTCCATTTGGTGATAAATCACCATTAGTTCATTTAAACCGGCTTAATTAGTCATAATCTCAATTAATTAGAGTTAATTGTGATTAACTCGGGACGGAGCCTAACATAAGGTCCATAGATGGATAATGCTTGATACCCTCCTATAGAGCTGCCACTGACCTCCAACCAACAACACTTAATGGAAGAGGAAACAACACCCTCAGAGCACTTTAGGTGAACAGTGCTGGAAGCCACAGAGTGCCTAAGCCTGCACACAAGCCTTCCTGTCCCAAGATTTACTGCTGAAACAACACAGTGCTCTTTTTACAGAGAAGCCAAAGCACAACGACAAACAAAAAGAACCAGAGCCCTATGTCACTCCAATATACATTTATACTTCCAAGCCTCAAACAGCTTGAGGAAGCTATTAGGAAGACTGGATGTACCAAGCTGTAACTGAACCAAGATAGAACTGCGACTGGCTATATGTTTTCAACCCCGACCAATTGTTTAGTAAATGGTGCCTTACAAGTCACCAATGATAAACGCAGCCTACTTTTAGGCCAGGACATAAATACAGAGCACACACAGTGACAATGTCACACGTCCCACATGTATCGAACTGGCACTAGAGCACACAATGAGACAATTTATATACATGTGAGGAATAAGAAAAGCACAATGTTTGTATTGGGAGAGCCAACCTGATACCCGAGGAGAGCTAAATATTTTTCTTTCTTTGTAACTCTAGAAATATGCTCTGTTCTAAGCATATGGATACCAAAAAACACCACGCTCAAGATGTTCAAAATATCTCCAACCTGAAATAGATTAATGCAAGGCTGTTATTGCATAAAATGTTTTCCTGGAAGGAACCTTTGAGGCTGTGAAAATTGCATGTGCATAAAATTCAGCAACAACGAGTCAACAAATGCTTACACTTGGAGGAGATCCACTGGATTCCAACAAAGCAACCCCTACAAGAGTCAGGATAGCTCCACACCAGGTAAGGACAGGCACTTTTGCTCCCAACATGCCATCAATCAAGGGTACCGAAATTACCTGCTCAAGTTAAAAACTCTTTACTAAACTACTGCTAACAGTTTCCTTGTTTCTCTCCTTAAATGATATTGAGATATTGTATAATGCTCCAACTGTTGGCATCTAGCTGATCTGGTTGAATCCCTAAATGGGCCATGCCTTAATATCCCCATATTAGATGACCATAGATATTCAATCGCTAACTTGAAAATAGACGATTTCAGACAATGGCACATTTAACTAGTATGGAGGAAGAAAGGATAGCTATTCCAGGTTTGTCCTATCCACAATAGAGTTCTCAGATGAACATTTTGAATAACCAAAAGATCGCCCACACGTAGATGAAAGAAGATTTTGGTTGGGTATTGTACATCCATTCATGCAAGCAAATGCCAGGATTTGACTGAAGAACTCACTGTGAAGGCAGAAATGAATGAGGCACGCCCAGCATCAGATGTAAGCAGTCCAAGGGCCTGAGCAAGGTAGCCCAAACTGACCCAGAAGCCTAACTCTATTCCTGCAGCACGTGTCTGACCATCTTCACGTGCCTGAAATATGAATGGTAGAAATGGAATTGCAGAAACAGCAAATCGCACACAAGTAAAGAGTGCTGGATCCATAATATCTTCAACTTCTTTAATGATTGGAATGTCACTCGCTGAAATGTCATTTCATCAGCAAATTAGAACGATCTAAATAACTGCTAATGCAAGGACTACATGATGGAAAAAAAGAAGTGCACAAGTTTAGATAGTACTTTAGCTAACGAAACACATTCATATTAAATTTGCATCAATTTTCATTTAAGGAAACTAGAACAAAAGCATAAGGTAGTTGGAGTTTCTTTTTTTAAATGGTTATGCAGAATCAAACTCCAACAAGAACACCAATAAAAGACATATCATTTCTCCACCCTAAAAGAATAAACACCATCATCATCATCAACGCCTTGTCCCAACTATGTTGGGGACAGCTACACGAATTATGTTTCTCCATTCCGATCTATCTTGAACTAATTCCTCAGATAAGTTACAGTTCTTCATATCTATTTTTACTACCTCCATCCACATCCCCGTTGGCCTACTCCTTCCCCTTGTTGGGCCGTCAACCTTCGTAGCCAAACTTTTCTTTACTGGCACCGGCCTACATTGGACATGTCCAAACC